>CM055879.1:26033829-27233829 GCA_029582165.1 Portulaca oleracea
ACCGTGGCCACATACAGTTTGAACGTGGACCGCGGGAAGGGGAAGGGGATTGTATACTTTCATTTTATGGTTAAATGAATCCACGTGTTTAGTAATAATTATTAGCATAAGGCCACAGTTATTAATCATCACTTGTTGGGTTATACTTGCATTTTATGGCTCAATAAAATGCACATGCTAAGTACCATTTGTTAATATAAGACCACAGTCGATGACATGTGGTCATTGTGTATATTTCACGTGTTTAACATAAGACCACAGTTGAGGGAACGTGGCTACTGTATAGATGGCAATTGCACATTGTGGTTGTATCTCTTTGCACATCGTATTTACATACTTATATGTGTTTTCTGGTGATGTTTGAATATTTATTATGGTTATGTTTGAATATTTATAGATGGCAATTGCATATTGTGGTTGCGTACCGCGATGATACCTCTATACATGTTTTTTGGTGATGTTTGAATATGTAAATTCATCGTATATATTGCGTTCGCATGACCATGGTCTCGACGTGGTTATTGCTAATTTTGACCACACAAAGAAATACTATGACCACAACTAACAGATTGTGGTTGTGTATCGCGATGATACTTCTATACGTATTTTCTGGTGATATTTGAATATGTAAATTCATCGTATATATTGCGTTCGCATAACCATGGTCTCGACGTAGTTTATTGCTAATTCTTACCTCACAAACAAAAAAGACTATGGTCACAGCTAACAGATTGTGCGACAGATATTTTGGATTCCGTGTTAATTCGGGTTGTCGTTGTTGTGGTCTGACGATCACCCTTTGTTTGATTATGTGTTAATATTTCTGAATTTAAGTTTGTCATTGTATTGAACATGCACTTGTTGGATTATACTTGCACTTTATGGTTAAATAAATTCACACTTTAAATAACAATTATTAGCATAAGGCCACATTTATTAATCACCACTTGTTGGGTTATACTTGCATTTTATGGCTCAATAAAATGCACACGTTAAGTACCGTTTATTAATATTAGACCACATTTGATGACATGTGGTCAATGTATATACTTCACGTGTTTAACATAAGACCACAATTGAGGGAATGAAGCCACTGTATAGATGGCAATTGCACGTTGTGGTTGTATCTCTTTGCACATCGTATCTCCATACTTATATGTGTTTGCTGGTGATATTTAAATATGTATTGTGGTTATGTTTGAATATTTATACATGATAATTGCATATTGTGGTTGTGTACCGCGATGATACCTCTATACGTGTTTTCTAATGATGTTTGAATATGTAAATTCATCGTATAGATTGCGTTCGTATGGCCATGGTCTCGACGTGACTTATTGCTAATTCTAACCACACAAAGAAATACTATGACAACAACTTGATGGGCATACTTGAGTGTTACATTGACCACACCTATCCGTGTATATGGCCACTGTTGACATCAGGGGCAGATTGATGTGAATTGCTGACCTGATAATTTATCACCTATATATATCATAGGTGTACATTTGCATGCGCAATGGTATATTTGCAGGCCTTTTAATGGCGCATCAATATTCACACACAACAACAAACGACACCAAGTAGCATACACACGACAATTTAATAGGAGACCATATACACACAGATGTTAAAACCACATCATATTACGATGTATAATGATAATCATGCCAATGTTTGCTTCCAAATAATGTAAGGAATGCAGGTGTCTGCATAGTGTGCACATATGTGTCGTCTGCAACAAACAACACCCAAAAAAAATGACATTTGTCTGCTTCAAATGAAAATTGTTGTGGCTAATTCTAATCACACTACCACCCGATTACCACACGTTTACACTGTCTGCAACAAACGACGGGCAAAAAAAAAAAAGAAACAGGGGACACAAGCACAAAAAAATCGTGGGGCTGGACATGCGATCCGGCCATCATCTGGGGTGCGCCTCAGAAGCTGTCTACAATGTGGTTAAGTGTCGCCACTTCCTTCACTGATCAGCGTTCCCAAACACAGTCTCCCTCTTCTTGTTTTCTTTGTGCATCGCCAAATTGTAACAGTAGTTGATTCGTAGCGAACGTATTTTTGCCGCCCTAACCTGTGTCGAGTAGATAAAAAAAATAGGTTGGGGGATGCGTGTGAACATGTTTTAATTATTGTAGAATATGTTGTGTTGTCGTACACCAACCTGTGGCGTGTCGTCCTTCCTGAACCCCGACACCCAGTTTGTATGCTGACCAAAGAACGTCTCCATATGGAGCATGCAATAGACGCTGCTGTCAATGCCCTGGTCATTGAATCGCCATCCCATCACCGACCTCCTCAGATTACTGTCACCGACGATCATCTCAGTGAAGGGATTACCAGCTTCGGACAAAAATCAACGGACAAACGTGCTCTGCGACGACACGTACACCGAGTATCATATATATAATATAAATATTGCATATAATATAAGGGGCAATGTGATATTGGTCGTACTAACCACGATATGCTCAATGTGACCATATACAACGCCCACTGGGGTCCGGGTGTTGTTGTGGTTATCGATCAAGTACACGCAGCTACGTCTGAGGTCAGCACACCATAGGAAGTATTGCTCGTCCATCCTAGCAGGCACAAACAACGTCGACCCCCCAGCGTGAATAACACACATGAACAAAACACAAACGAACACAATATACGATGCATTAATAAATACAGGGCATCCACACAAATGACGCGAATACGTCTGTAGCAAGGCGTATAAACTGTATGCATTCAACGATCGTGCAGAACGAGTGTGTGGATGACACATTGCTAGTGTGGATACATTACGTTGGGTTTTGCTAGCAGACTGGATGTGTGGTTCAAACAACATAGTTGTGGACATATACTATTAGTGTTAAAGTGCGGATGTACACATCAAGTGTGACCCACGTACTGTTAGTGTGGACTGTCTATTGTGACTATGGACACGCACATTAAGTGTAGACATGTACTGCATTGTGACTTACTTGAGGGAGATCCGAATTTACAAAGTTGGTGTATGGACATATACATCAGGTGTGGCTCACTATACTGTTAGTGTGGACAATACATCACGTGTGGTCATACGGAGCAAGTGTGGACATGAACTGTTAGTGTGTGGCGAGCAGGCGAGACGTGTGGCTCACATGGTGTAAGTGTGGACACTTACTATAGATGTGAACACCTAATTATACTGTGTGATTCATTTACATAGTTTGCACACACTGTTATTGTGTGCATAAAGGAGGGAGGGGGTGCTTTGTTGAGGTACATAGCAAAAACATACCATGTCTACCCCCCATGGACACAATGTCTAGCACCATACACAACCAATTGCTAACCACACATACCACACCCCGGAATCGTCTGGGCCACGATTTCACTAACATCATCAGCCCCCACCCCCACCGCCCACAACCCCACCCCACCCCACCCACCCCACCGCACCGATCCAGACCCCATGAAGAAAACATTACACTCAAACCAAGTTGACAACCAAATTATTGTCCAAATGACTTACCCGATTGTGCGCACCTCCGTCTCCGATGACCTGTTCCACTGGCAATATGCCCTCCTGTCATGCGGTGTGGAAGGAAGGTGTTAGAATTGTGAAGTTCACAAGCTTATAGTGACACTATTGCATCCTCGACACCGTAGAATTTGCCGAACAGAACTAACATACCTCTGTCATGGTCGATCAACTGCTTTTGACTACTCTATCGCCGGCGTTCAGCGAATGAGATGGGTGTGACGATTTCCGGCGACTCGACACCCCGTTGGTACTCCCAGAGACTCGAACTCTCCAATCGACGTTCAATGCTTTCCTCCCCAAAACCCTAGCCCGTCGCTCTTTTCTTCAAGATTGTGTTTTCTCTCTCTCAATATCCTTCTGATCACACTCTTCAGTATGTAATGAGTACGAATAAGGAAATAACATTAACTACCAAAACAAACACCTTGATACCCGCGATTTGATATTCACCCCATTATTTTTATTTTTTTTCCACACGTGTGGCTGGTTTTTTGGGGTATAGTGGTTTTGATCTCAGCCGCTGGATCTGGAATGTATGGCCAGGATCTTCTCTTCCTACCTTCCTACCTGAAGCTCCTTCCTACTGGATACATTCCTATATATATATATGGAAATTGGATTCTAATAATCCCTACTTTTACGAATTATAGAGCAATAATCCCTACTTTCATTTTGTATTCTGGTGGTCCAAAAAAAATTAAAATTGTATTCTGGTGGGACGCCGCCGAGTCAAATGGTAATGACTCGGTGGTTTGCTGACGTGTACCGGCGAGAGTGTGTTTGACCAAGAATTCGGACCACCAAAATATAATCAACAATGAAATAGAACCACCAAAATACAATAAATATGTCAATAAGACTACTAGAATACAATAACAATTTAAATGGGACCACTAGAGTACAACTAAAATAATAATTTCTTAGTTAAACACGCTCTCGCCGGTACACGTCACAAACCACCGAGTCACCACCACTTGACTCGGCAGCGTCCCATCAGAATACAATTTTAATTTTTTTTTTGGACCGCTAGAATACAAAATGAAAGTAGGGATTATTGCTATACAATTCGTAAAAGTAGGGATTATTATAATCTAATTTCCCTATATATATATAGAGAGAGAGAGAAATTGGATTCTAATAATCCCTACTTTTGCAAATTGGATGGCAATAAGCCCTACTTTCAATTTGTATTCTGGTGTCAAAAAAAAATTGTATTATAGTGGGACATAATCGAGAGTATACCCTAAATATCATAGATTTTGTGTTGCATTTGATTTAAAACTTTGTATAACACTTTACCACGATTTTTAATGAATTTACAACATTTCTCCCAATTTTTTTCAATTTTTTATGATTTTTTCAATTTTATTTCTTTTAAAAAAATCATAATAATTGCTCGGAATCTCAAAAAAATAATTTAAAAAATGTTTTAGTAACTATACTTCATTACCTATCTGGGGGCAGGAACGAAAAAAACAAACACAATATGGGGTAGGCATGAAAAAAATAAAAAGAATGTGGTGATGGATTTGGTACCACTACAATACAATTTTTCTTTTTTTGAACCACCAGAATACAAATTTAAAGTAGGGATTATTATCATCCTATTTGCAAAAGTAGGGATTATTAAAATCCAATTTCCTAATATATATATATATATATATATATATATAGGGAAATTGGATTCTAATAATCCCTACTTTTGTAAATTGGATGGCAATAATTCCTACTTTAAATTTGTATTCTGGTGGTCCAAAAAAAATTAAAATTGTATTGTAGTGGGACATAATTAAGAGTATACCCTGAATATCATAGATTTTGTGTTGCATTTGATTCAAAACTTTATATAACACTTTATCACGATTTTTAATGAATTTACAACACTTCTCCCAATTTTTTTGAATTTTTTTTTATTTTTTATGATATTTTCAATTTTATTCTTTTTAAAAAATCATAATAATTGCTCGAAATCTCAAAAAAATAATTTAAAAAATGTTTTAGCAACTACACTTTATTACCTATCTGGGGGCAGTGAACGAAAAAAACAAAAACAATATGGGGTAGGCATGAAAAAAATAAAAAAAAATGTGGTGATGGATTTGGTACCACTAAAATACAATTTTATTTTTTTTTTACCACCAGAATGCAAATTGAAAGTAGGGATTATTGCCATCCAATTTGCAAAAGTATGGATTATTATAATCCAATTTCCTTATATATATATATGATAAATTCCTTTGATTTTTAACACTGTACAACACATCACAAGTTTATTCACAAATATATACAAAAGGGAAAATAAGTAGACTAAGTTATGGATACAAAAGAAAAACTATAGCTGTTGGTCTAGTATTACTTGTAATTAGCAATACATTTGTAGAGATCTCAGAATGCTTAAAGTTTAGTCCCGATTGCTTCTCCAAGTGTCTAGTTCTTTGCACGCCTTTCAAAAATCCCTTTATGTGTGCAGCTGATTGTGCTCTTAAATGCCTTGGAGCTCCATTAGATGTCTCACATCCGGACACATTGAAAGATAAGACTAGTATGCCTTTTCTCAAATTGGTTGTGCTATTTCTGCTTGCACTAATTTAATAGCGGCGGAAAATTTAGGTAAACAAGCAACTTTGCCTTCTCAACTTTTTTCCCACGGTGGGACTTTTCATCGTTTGGTTTTTGCTAAACCCATGTGTTACATTTTTAACCTTCTTATCTGTATGTAATTCTGTGTTGTAGTGTCAGAGAAGATTGAGAAATGTGTAGATATTTGTGAAACAACATGTCGATAGAAACACTCATGCAATCAAGCCTAGGGGGAAATGATTGACTCCAAAAGTAGTTACATTATCATTAGTTAATGTGCGGAAATAGAAGCGCTCATAGCTAGCGTTAGCTATTGTAAT
Organism: Portulaca oleracea; assembly: GCA_029582165.1. Classification (NCBI taxonomy): domain Eukaryota; kingdom Viridiplantae; phylum Streptophyta; class Magnoliopsida; order Caryophyllales; family Portulacaceae; genus Portulaca; species Portulaca oleracea. Next base: position 26,040,265 of record CM055879.1, read on the forward strand.
ATTTGTGCTTCTTACTCCTTTCATAAAGATTAAATGATAGGAATAAAATACTCACTAGTCATTAGTAATTATTGGTTTACATTGTGAAATAAAATTGTTGATAACTATAATAAATTATTCAAGTATCTCTCTCTTAATTACTAGTATTATTCATTGTAAGTTTTCATTGATTTTTTTTTATTCTTGCATTTTATTTTTTTCTTTCCTAGGAGTGGTGGGTTAGGGGAAGGGGCTTGCAAAGGTTTTAAATTGGGGGTTTCATAGGGTAGCAACAATTTCTCATTGGAAAACACCCTACAAAAAATAAGGTGTTGTTATTTAGTCAGGTTAGGTTGGTTAGGTTATAGGATTAGTTTGAGTTACGTTAGTTGTTGGGTAAAAAAAATTTATTAGTAAAAGTTGAATATTTTGGGAGAAATAAATGAAAAAGTTGTAGATATTGAAAAAAAGTAGATTGATTTAAGATTAAAACTAGTGTTTGTACCCGTGCAATGCACGGGTTGATTTGTCTTATTTTTTTATATTTTTTTATTTTTCAGAGACATATAGTTGTTATTTTTTCACACCTATGTTTTCTCTTTTCAAGTTATGTATTTGGTTGAAGGAATGGGACTATTCATCAAATAAGATGCACTGCTAGACCATATTAATTCATATAATACATGCATATAGTTTCTTTTTGATATTTATCTGTTCACACCATTTAAAAATTATTGATGTTACAAAGTTTAATAGCAAATCTAGCCCTTTTCATGTAACTGATATTTGTTTGTTTGATTTTGTTTGTATATGAGAAATTTAAGTTATATTTACTGGGATGATATGTCCAATTGGTGTTCAACTCTTTCAAATGCACCATTCCAAAACTGTATGTCTATGAAATTGAAATCTTCAACTTCAAATTCGTTATTTATAATCTTTGGTGACGTAAATATCAACACAAAAGACAACAAACTTATACATGTAGGTTCATATTTGTATATAATTAAAATAATATTCATTAGCTTTTTATAAAAAAATATTTATTAGTTAGTTTTTTTTTCCAACAAATTTACTATTATAATATATCAATATATCCCAATATAAAAAATATATTAAAATAAGTTTTAAGAGATATTAAAGTGTAAAATTTCTATAAAAAAAATGTATATTATTGTTTTATGTTTTCTTTAATAATTGTAAAAAGGAAAAAAAATTACTAAACATTATATATAAAAAAATATAAATTAATAATTAAATAAGTGATTTAGACATCATTCAAAATTAAAATGAACATAAAATACAAAGTATCAAAATTTGTCTCAATGTATAAGACCTAAATTATATGGAATAAAGTGAATAAATATACATGTAAATATTGTTGAAATTCTGAATAAAAGTTAAAAGGCCTCTTGAAAAATTGAATGCATGGAAGAATACAATGATAACGTCAAAAACATTCATAGAAAAAGAAACATTTTTTTTATTATTATTGAAAGCCAAAAGGGGCTAAAGAGACAGGATCAGCACTGCGAAAAACGCAGAGGAAAGTACAGCTAAAGGACAACAACCAACAAGAAGCCACACGACCAAACCAAAGACAAACAGCACAAATAAATACAAAAACTAACATTTTCGATCTCTTCGCCAATTCTCCAAAAGCCGCTTCTCAACAGTCACAGGGTCCCTACAATGAAGCCCAAACCACAGCCAAACTTAGCCACTCTGCGCGCCATATCCGCCAGATGAGCCTGAGGACGCTCTGATGATTCAATTTGCAAGCTCGTAGCTTTATCCTTCCTTTTGACAGGTTCTTTAGATCGAGCTATTTTAGACTGGACCCTGCACGAAGCTCTACGTACCAACCTCCACTTTGAGTTCCACAATAAGTTCACTTTCTTCTTTTGCCGGCTCTTGACTTTGAAAGCCTTAAGAAAGGAGTCCTCCACATCTAGAGGTGAAGAATAAACCACCTCATCAACAACATTGTCAATAGGGTCGCTAACAGTGCGTTCGCTATCAGAAAAAACCACTTTGGAGCACCAATGTTACCACCGACCGTAGGGTCCCTCAAGAGGGCATCTTTATAAGGAGACCTAACAGCCTTATGGACATTCGTAGGAAGAGGATCAGAAATGGTACCTGAACCAACGGAAGCAGAAGAAACCACACGATCATCTTCAACAATTTTCACACCAACTTGCTTATCTTTAGAAACCCAAATCCACCTTTCAGAGCCCCTCCTAGAAAGAGGGTCAGACCCTTGTTTCTTGCAAAATTTTGCCCAATCAACAGCCAAAGAGAAACCTCGACAAGTCCAACCATTCAATGCAAGGATAGCACTAGAACCGACTTTTTTTATCTTTAAAGCGAACAAAACCATACCTCTTACCATTACGCCCCACCTTGCTGGGAATGTATGCATCAACAACAGAACCAAACTTCATAAACAGGTTTCCCAACCAAGAATTGTCAACCCCAACCGAAAATTATCTATAAATAAAGAGAATACGCTACCATCCCAAACACAATTACCAGAGGGCATCACACACTTAACAGACGAAGGCGCAAACACCAAACCCACTAGGATAGATAAAGAATATCCATCAGAAACAGGGGTTTTGACCGCCCTAACAGCATAACCAACTTTTTTAGCATAGAACAAATTTCACTAGCCCTACAAAGGCCAGCTAACGAGGCCACAACCCGAACTTCATCATGAAAGGAAAGGGAAGAAAAGATAGATGAAACCTCACCCTTCAACTCAACACAACGGGAAACCAAGGAGCAATTTAAAATAGCCATGAAAAACACTCAGCAAAGATCACGACACAAACACGAAGAGAGACGAAACTTCAACCAAACGACAGACAGAACACAGCAGGAAAACCAAAGAGATTACCGTCGTAGCATCAAAACTTCCATCAGCCACCAGAACCGCCAGACACGAGGAGAGCCACCAAGAAACTGTCGACCACTAGGGTTTCAGGATTCCTCAATGGTGGCGCTAGGGCAGTGCTCCGGCGACTGGGTAGGTGGCGGAGGCAACAAGCGGCATCAGGACGGTGGGCGGCAGCCGGAGGTGAGGGCGATGGCGGACCGAACAACAAAAACGAGGGTGTACACGGCAGCAACAACAGCAGCAGCGGTAGCCACCTATCGGTTCTGGGCGTACAATGACGTCGAGGGTGAGCACGGCAGAGACCGACAGGGGTAGATTGAGAGAGAGAGAGAGAGAGAGATGAAACAGAGGAAGAGATGGAGTGATGGATGTGGTGTGCTAGTGATGGGAGACTCCGGCGGCCAGGCGGTGCGACGGCCAGTAGTCGGCAGGGGCAGAGAGAAGGGCTAAGGTTCGCCCATTGGGGTGGCTCGGAGTTTGTGCTTCTTGTAATTTGTATTATCTTACAACTTTAGCCATCCTTGCACTGCAGAGAACACATAGAAACCCTAGAATAAGAAGTCTGACAAACAAAAAATGCTCAAAATGTTTAAATTATTTGAATTGATTGATCGATAATAGCATTTGCTAATTTGGTAGAGAAACAGAAATATTATTTCAAGCCAATTTATAGAAATATAAGGCAAAGAATTTCATTAGATAAAAACAAATTATATTTACCCATTAGTAAATAATTCATCAAGTACGTAGCTTCCATCAAGGATGTCAAGGATTACCAACATATCATTCATTAGTCTTAAAGTACCAATCAAGACATCAATCCAATGTTGAATATAATCTGATTATCATACAAAATCATATGGAAAAATAAAAACTTTTCATCGAATTTTTCCCTATATGGGAACGAATCCAGTAGAAAGAAAGTTTAGGTAGGAATGTAGGAAGAAGCAATCTGGAGCATTTAATCCGGATCCGATGGATGAGATTAAAATTGTCACACATGTGGTATTTTAATGAAAAACCATTTTCCAACCCTTAAAAAACAACTAGTGGTTTTCTATTTTAAAAAAAGATGAATAGTTAGTTAGAGGTAATTAAGGGAAAGTACTTAATGGAATAAAAATCTGATTATTCTTACCTAAATAATAAATCAATTGTAAAGATATGATCGCCAAGAATTATGCATCAATTACAACAGATACGTCATTTGTCAATGGAGAATCACAAGTACAGTGTGGTCATCAAATGCAAAGAGTGTGGACATCAAATACCAATCAGTGCGGTCATGTAACGCCCCCAGGTTACTAACCACTAGATTAAGCTAAAGATACACCTAACCCAATTATTAGCAGCAGATAAACACCTGGGAGAATTACTGTCATCCACGAAGGTGGACAAGGCTAAGACTATAACCCAACAAAACAACCAAAACATAAACCACTTCAAACTTTATCACCAAGACATAACTTAACTGGAACCACCTCAAGACAACATAACACAACCCAATAAAACTTATACAAGTCAAACTTTCCCAAATTTCTCTTTAATTTTTCGTAAAGAGTCTTTAACCACCTTCAATCTCCTTAAGAAGCTCTAGGGTTTCGTCCTTTCGGGGCTTTTCCATTCTTCTTTGCCGAGATACCTAAAACGAAGACATAAAAAATTTCAAAGAGTGAGTTTAACTCAGTACGTATACCCCCTAATAACGTAAGAATCTTTTCATAACCCGTTTTAGTGTTTTAGCACGGTTCCAAAACATTAAGAAACAATATAAATAACAAACAAATAATAAAAGGTAACATAACTTACATAGCCTGACCATATTTAATCTGAACATGGGGAAATATAAATTAACTTGTACTTAAATCACAACTTAAATGAAACATAATTTTGAGTTCCTCCTTGTAAAAGTAACATACATAACCATAACCTTAGAAATAATGTATTACTACAAATAATATAATATAATTTCAAAAGAACTTAAATCATACATAACTTACATAGGACACACAAAGCAATGACATAAACTTGACTTTAACGCTTATAAACCAAGTCTTATAAAAATTTTGGCATGTATGTCGTAAAGCTTTACTTTGGTTCAAAAGACTTGAGTAATTTAAGAAACTTAAACTTGGTTATCCTATTATTATCTTGAAGGTCCCCTATTTGCGATCATTGGCTAAGCCTCCGTATGCGCATACCCGGACCGATCGGGAGATCCAGATGGTAGATAAATATCCTACTGGCCAGATTTTCATGGCGTGCATCTAAGGCACTAACTATAAACCCTTGGGTGCACTAAGGCACACACATGATTTACATGGGGTGCACTTTAGGAATCATAATCATATTTTCCCTAGTGTGCGCAAGGCACGATCAAGCATGGGGTGCTCTTCGGCACGATTATGCATGGGCGGGGCCTTTATTAATATTTTAGACACTTGGAACTTAAACCTTAAAATTTTGATTCCAATAGACCCTTAACCAATCTTATTCATAACCTTGAAGATGCCTCTAAAATCTCTTGGATGTAAACCGCCCTTGTAGTGGATCATAACTCATGAATTACCCATGGTATAAAAGTATTAACTTAACACAAGATGTTTTAGCATAAGAGATGAGTAGTATAAGACCTTAAAGTAAATTGTAAGTTAACTTGATAATTTGATCAAGATATTTAAAATTCATACTACTTGCGTAAACTTTGAACACCAATTATAAGAAATTTCATATAAGCATGAACGATTAAATAGACATATAAAACTTGGCATAAAAAGAATAAATCATGCAATTATGCATAAATCTCAGGCGATATACGTACCTGAAAACTTAAGAACACAAACTGGACCGGCAGAGATTTGAACAGTAGCGCAACGATCTCTTGAAGGGACTTAAAAGAAAAGAAATCATGAATTAGGTCTCAACTTGATGTATAATGGGATCAATGGAATCTCATTATACTTGGAAACATGATCTTTAAAAACCAAGATAAGAATCTTGCTTCTCAAAGTTCTTAAGGATCAACCAATTTGAATAAAATGATGTATAATAGGATCAAGGATGATCAAATTATACAAGAGATTAGGATCTTTAAGTGTTTCTTTAAGATTGAATGAATGAATGAATGAATGGATGGATAAACGAATGGAATGGACGAAATGGATGAATGAAATGAATGAAATGAGAGTGTAAATGGATAGAATGTAAGTTTCTTGAATGATTGAATGATATTCAAATGAATCTTGAATTTGAAACAATGTAGAAACAAAAACAAGATCAAATGAAAACTAGAAAGAAACTCACCATTTGAATGATGAATGATATTGGCTTTGAAGATTCTTGGAGGATACAGCCACACCACCTTCAAGAATGCTTCAATTTCTTCCTATCACCACCTAGGATGCCACCCTAAGCTAGAAGAAGAAGATAGGATCGAATCTCCCTCAAGAGAAACGAAAAAACTAGCAAAAGCTAGAGAGAAAACAACACCATGTGTTTGTATTTGATTTATTGAATCAATTGAATGAGATTACAAGGCACCCAAGGGGTCTATTTATACTAAATGGTAGCCCCCCTTAGGCGTGTACAAATCAAGAAAAAGGAGTAAACTAGCTTACATCATCTAATACAAGAATGACATCATAAAGAACAAATGAACTAAGCTAGATTACATTTGATGATAACTCTCTCAATTCTTATCCAAATTTAAAGATTCTTGAACCATATGAAAGCTCTTTGAATGTAGATTAATTCACTCTAGGACGTCTTCCATGATAGCCTTATGGTTCTTGAGTTAGAGAGCAAATCATCACTCCTCCATGGTTAAGACCATTCGAATGTAAACCAAATGTGATAGTTTCAAGCTCCTTTTCAATGTAGCTAAGTATTTGGCTTCCATGATGTAGGTTTGGAACCAAATCTACATCATTCCCCCCTAGTTGAAAAGAGTTTGTCCTCAAACTAGGAAGTTCTCCAATATCTCCATAAAAGGGCTTGAGATCACTCACATTAAAAGTGCAACTCCCTTCATAGTCTTCTCCAAGTTGCAATTTATAAGCGTTATCACCAATCTTCTCCAAAACTTTGTAAGGACCATCTCCCCTTGGTGCAAGCTTACCTTTCCTCTTAGAAGGAAATCTTTCTTTCTTCAAGTGAATCCAAACAAGGTCTCCCGGTTCAAATACAACCTTCTTCCTTGATTTATTCACCCTACTTGATACACTTGAGGTATACTTCTCAATTTTAGCTCGAACCTCCTCATGTAGCTTCTTAATCTCTTCCACCCTTTGTTAGCTTCAAAGCTAAACTTTGTTGATGTAGAGATGGGCGTGAGATCCATAGGTTGGAGAGGGTTCTCCATAAACAACTTGAAAAGGTGATAACCCCGTGGCTTTACTTGGACTTGATTGAAGGCAAATTCAGCATGACATAGAAGAGTATCCCAACCCTTCTTGTCTTTACTCACCAATATCCGAAAAAGAGCTCCCAAAGTTCGATTAGTCACTTCGGTTTGTCCATCCGTTTGTGGATGACATGCGGTGCTAAACTTCAAGGTTGTACCAAGCTTCTTCCATAAAGTAAGCCAAAAATGACTAAGGAACTTGGAATCTCGATCACTTACCATGGTCTTTGGAATGCCATGTAGCTTCACTATTTCCTCAAAATAAAGGTTTGCAACCTTAGTAGCATCATAAGTAGTATGGCATGGAATAAAATGAGCCATCTTGGAAAATCTATCAACGACCACCATGATAGAATCTTTGCCTCTTTGTGTTCTTGGTAGACCAACAACGAAGTCTAAACTCACATCTTCCCATGGATGATGTGGAATGGGCAAAGGAGTATACAATCCTTGTGGTAAAGCGTGAGCCTTTGAAATATTGCAAATATTACACCTCTTTACCATATGCTCAACATCTTTAATCATGCTTGGCCAAAAATAATGCTCCTTCATCATAAGGTAGGTCTTTTCAATTCCAAAGTGACCCGCCAAGGATCCTCCATGGACCTCCATGATTAACAACTCTCGAATGCTACTTTTAGGAATACAAAGTTGATTCCCTTTGAAAAGGAATCCATTTTCAATGTGGAATAGTTGATGAGGGTGCTTCTTACAAAGCTCATAAACCTCCTTGAAATCCTCATCATTTTCATACAACTCTTTGATATGCTCAAAACCAAGGACTCTTGAATCTAAAACATGGGTAAGTAAATACCTTCTGGACAAAGCATCCGCTCCTTTGTTGAGATGTCCCGCCTTATGTTTGATCACAAAGTGGAATGCTTGCATATACTCTACCCATTTAGCATGCCTTAGGTTTAACTTGTGTTGCCCTTGGATGAACTTAAGAGCCTCATGATCACTATGTAAGATGAATTCACCACTTAGAAGATAATGTCTCCAATGCTCAAGAGCTCTTATGATGGCATAGAACTCTTTATCATAGGTGCTATACTTCCTCTTAGCTTCATTCAACTTCTCACTAAAGTAAGAAATGGGGCGGCCTTCTTGGGTTAGGACGGCTCCAATTCCTACTCCACTTGCATCCACTTCAACTTCAAACACTTTGTCAAAACATGGTAAAGCAAGAATAGGTGCATGACACAATTTCTCCTTAATTACTTCAAACGCTTCATTAGCACCTCTAGTCCATGTAAACTCCTTTCCTTTCAACAATTCGGTCATAGGTGCAAGAATGGAGCTAAAGTTCTTTATAAACCTTCTATAGAAAGATGCTAATCCATGAAAGCTTCGTACCTCATGAATGGTCTTTGGTGTAGGCCACTCTTGAATAGCTTTCACCTTCTCCTTGTCGACTTGTATTCCTTCTTGTGAAAGAACATATCCAAGGAACACAATCTTGGATGAGAAGAAATGGCATTTCTCCAAATTGGCGTATAGCTTCTCCTTCTCCAAGATGTACATGACCGACTCTAGATGCTTCACATGTTCTCTTTCACTTCTACTATATACAAGAATATCATCAAAGTAAACTACAACACATTTACCAATAAGAGGCTTCAATACATGATTCATTAAGCGCATAAAGGTAGATGGTGCATTTGTAAGACCAAATGGCATCACAAGCCACTCATATAATCCTTCCTTGGTCTTGAATGCCGTTTTCCACTCGTCTCCTTCATGAATCCTTATTTGATGATATCCACTCCTCAAATCAACTTTAGAGAACAAAACACTTCCATGTAGCTCATCAAGTAGATCCTCAAGCCGTGGGATTGGGAATCTATACTTGATTGTGATTTTGTTTATGGCTCAACAATCCATACACATTCTTTGAGAGCCATCTTTCTTGGGCATAAGTAAGACCGGAACGGCACATGGACTCATGCTTTCACGCACCAAGCCTTTGGATAAGAGCTCATCTACTTGCCTTTGTACTTCTTGAGCTTCTTTTGGATTCATTCGATAGGCCGATTTGTTGGGGAGCATAGAACCCGGAACTAGATCAATCTTGTGTTCAATTTCTCTTCTTGGAGGTAATCCCTTGGGCATCTCTTTTGGGAACAAGTGTTTGAAACGTTCCAAAAGAGGGTGAAGACGTGCATGCTCAACAGTTGGGGACGCTTCTTCCTCCTCCAAGTTTGCTAGAATAAGATCTTTATGCTCTTGAAATTCATGATGTTCGGCCTTCATGAATGTCACAATGTTAGTCTCCTCCTTTTGTGGTTGTTGTTGGGGATGTATGATCGATGATGGTGAGAGAGGAGCCAAAATGATCTTCTTTTTGTTGAGAATAAACGAGTATGTGTTCATTCTCCCATCATGCGTGACATGCCTATCAAAAAGCCAAGGTCTCCCAAGCAAAATATGACAAGCATCCATAGGAATTACATCACACCAAATAGAATCTTTGTAGCTTCTACCAATAGAAAGACTTACAAGAACACGATGAACCACTCGAATTCCCTTCCCATGACTTAGCCATTGAATGGTGTAAGGGGATGGGTGTGGACTAACCTCCAATTGTAGTTTGTTCACCATGGTTGTAGAGGCGGCATTAGTGCAACTTCCTCCATCAATGATTAGAGAACACACCTTGCCTTGAATAGTACACCTTGTGTGAAAGATGTTCTCCCTTTGTTCTAGCTCGTTTGGAACACTAGCAACACTTAAGGCCCTTCTTACTACTAGCATTTCTCCTTCATCGGCCTCTTCTACCTTCTCTTCCTCATTCACGTCATTTTCTTCTTCTTTCTCATGTTCATCCTCATGATACTCATTTACATACAAAGCACTTTGATATTCCACCAAAGATACTACTCTTTTGTTAGGACACTCCGAGGCATAATGTCCTAAGCCTTGGCAACGAAAACACCTTCTTGGGGCTAGGGGTTTTGGTTCTTGGATGTGGGGTTTGGGAATGGATGGGGGTTGATTTTGTGGTGCTCTTGTGTTTGGTTGTTTTGTGGGAAATGTGGGTTTTTGTGATGGATTGTATGGGCGTGTGTTTTGTGGGGGTTTGTACGAGGTTTGGTATTTGGTCACACTTTCTTTTCCTCTTTCCTTTCTTTGCCTTTCTACTTTTAAGGCCAAAGAACTCAATTCGTCCAAAGATTGGTAAGGATGTAATTCAACAATGTTACGAATCCAATCATTTAGACCATATAGAAAACGTACCAAAGTTTGAGGTTCATCCTCTTGGAGATCACAACGCCAAAGAATATGCTCAAATTCCTTTGTGTACTCCTCCACACTTTTGCTTCCTTGAACCAATCGTTGTAACTTGTAGTAGTTATCTTGGAGATAACTTGGTGGTAGAAACTTCTCTTGGAGCTTCTTCTTCATCTTATCCCACGTTCTTATCTTGTCCTTGCCTTTAACTTGCCTCTTCTTTTGCAAATTGGTCCACCAAATGGACGCATGTTTCCGCAATTTAAGAGCCACATATTTGACCTTCTTTTCATCTTGGACCTCCTTAAGATCAAATACACGTTCAACGGTTTGCATCCAATCTAAAAAGTTTTCAGGATCAAGATTACCGTCAAATTGGGGGATCTCCACTTTGAAATCGAAACGTTCCTCCCTTGGGGGACGTCTTTGAGGCACTTCTTCATCACTTTCATTGATCTCACTATCTCCACGATTCACCCTATGTTGTAGATGCATGTATCTCTTAAGTTGATCGTTGAGATTGGCGATTTTTCTCTTCAAGGCTTCAACATCTTCTTGGGGTTCCATTGGAGTAGGTGCGGATGTGCTAGAATCGTTCATCTTGATCAATCTTTGGTGAAAAAGATTGCAAGGTTCACGGTTTAGGGGATTTGGTTGGGTAAAGGACGAGAGGGAATTTGTGTTTGGGCGAAATGTGTTTGGGCTATGGGGTTTTTTTTGTGGAGTTGATGGTTCTTTATGAGTTCTTGATGGGTTCTTGGAAGAACGAGGGTGGCGTGATGATGGTGGGATGGTGGGGATGGATTTTTGATGGAAAGATGGTGAAAAGATGGTGCAAGAACTAAGAGAATCAATCTCCTAAGCTCTGAAACCAATTTTGATGTACAATGGGATCAATGGAATCTCATTATACTTGGAAACAGGATCTTTAAAAACCAAGATAAGAATCTTGCTTCTCAAAGTTCTTAAGGATCAACCAATTTGAATAAAATGATGTATAATAGGATCAAGGATGATCAAATTATACAAGAGATTAGGATCTTTAAGTGTTTCTTTAAGATTGAATGAATGAATGAATGAATGAATGGATGGATAAACGAATGGAATGGACGAAATGGATGAATGAAATGAATGAAATGAGAGTGTAAATGGATAGAATGTAAGTTTCTTGAATGATTGAATGATATTCAAATGAATCTTGAATTTGAAACAATGTAGAAACAAAAACAAGATCAAATGAAAACTAGAAAGAAACTCACCATTTGAATGATGAATGATATTGGCTTTGAAGATTCTTGGAGGATACAGCCACACCACCTTCAAGAATGCTTCAATTTCTTCCTATCACCACATAGGATGCCACCCTAAGCTAGAAGAAGAAGATAGGATCGAATCTCCCTCAAGAGAAACGAAAAAACTAGCAAAAGCTAGAGAGAAAACAACACCATGTGTTTGTATTTGATTTATTGAATGAATTGAATGAGATTACAAGGCACCCAAGGGGTCTATTTATACTAAATGGTAGCCCCCTTAGGCGTGTAAAAATCAAGAAAAAGGAGTAAACTAGCTTACATCATCTAATACAAGAATGACATCATAAAGAACAAATGAACTAAGCTAGATTACATTTGATGATAACTCTCTCAATTCTTATCCAAATTTAAAGATTCTTGAACCATATGAAAGCTCTTTGAATGTAGATTAATCCACTCTAGGACGTCTTCCATGATAGCCTTATGGTTCTTGAGTTAGAGAGCAAATCATCACTCTTCCATGGTTAAGACCATTCGAATGTAAACCAAATGTGATAGTTTCAAGCTCCTTTTCAATGTAGCTAAGTATTTGGCTTCCATGATGTAGGTTTGGAACCAAATCTACATCACAACTTAGGCAGTATCATGGGAGAATAACTTAGTGGATTTTCTAAGAATAACAATACTGAACTCAACTTCCAAGGCGTACTCGTAAGATCATAACTTCTCGTACAAGCATCGGATTATGGCATAAGAGGACTTTTCAGAAAGCTTAAAACACGATTAACAACTTTGTAGTTGACCACAAAAACTAGAAACGTGGCTAAGAAGGTCAAAACTCTTGTTCCTCTAATCTGCCCAGAAAAATAAACATGTCGACCAAGCTTTTTCGGAATACCATAACTTGGGTTATACTAATCGGTTTCGGGCCCGTAAGCTGTCCACGGAAAGCTCGTGGTTCATACTTTAACTTGCCTTTCACAAGTTGATTTGAGCATGGGAAAGGATCGTATTTTAACCAATAATACAAGCAGTCCCAAAAATACATTCTGTTGGGTTGAATGTGGAGACCAATTTTGGGTTGGTCTCTATCTCTTGGGGAGCAAGGTAAAAGAGTTTGAGTGGGAATCAAGTTGTTGATTTGTTCCAATTCCTTTGCCATAGGGATTTTATTAATCCTAAAATTCTGTCAACCTTGTACTATAAATAGAGCCTAGATGCTAGGTTTATTTATATTGCAATTGAGAGTGTTTCATCTTATACCACAAGAGATTGACCTGTAATCTCTGTGTTTCTGAGGGAGTTGTGTGAGGCTTAACTGTGAGTGTTGAGTTCTCAGGTTGTAACTCTAGGAAGGTTGTGAGAGATTGTGGAGGTCTGGGAATCTCTGAAACACCGTTGTAATCCTCTAATAGTGCATCGTTCGTGGTTTTTTCCCGGTTTGGGTTTTTCCACGTTAATTCCTTGTGTCGAATCTTTGTTTATTTTTCCGCCCTTATTATTGTTTGTTTGCTAACTACGCCCTAAGAATTCTAACAAGTGGTATCAGAGCTTTGGTTGGAGCGTGGTTGATCTGCAGACTGAGAAGCAATGACAGGCGCTATTGTGAAGATTCCGAAATTCGATGGGAAAGACTACGCATGGTGGAGGATGCGCGTTGAGGATGTGCTCCGCCAGCAAAGGTTGCATCTTGCGATGGGTGATAAGCCAAAAGAGATGGAACAGAAGGATTGGGAAGAGCTTGATGGTCAGGCATTCAATACGGTCAAGCTGACGCTCGCTCGGAACGTGGCTTTCAACGTCAAAGATCAGAAAACGACAAAAGGCATGCTCGAGGCCTTGCAAAACACATATGAGAAACCTTCGGTGGTGAACAAGGTATATGTGTTACGTCATTTGTTTGAATTTAAGATGCATGGGTCTGGTGATATGCTTGATAGTATGAATGAGTTTAATATGATACTATCAAAATTAACCTCTGTGGGATTTAAGTTCGACGATGAGATGAATGCTAATATACTATTGGCTACCCTACCTAAGTCTTGGGAAAATTTCGTGACTTCTGTAACTTCTTCAACTAAGGATGATGAAATCAAGTTTGGGGAAATTAGAGACTTGGTCTGAATGAAAGTATTCATTTGGAAAGATTCCGCGTGTCCGAGTCTTGGGGATGCTTTGTTGTCGAGGTAGGAGGAATAGTGGGGGTTCGGGTCGGAGTCGATCAAAATCTAGAGGTCGAAACATGGAGCAAGTGTTGTGTTGGAACTATGGTGATAGAGGTCATTTTCGTAAGGATTGTCCCAAACCTAAGAAGAGCAACCATAATGACCAGGACTCTGTATATTCTGTTGAGGATTTTGGTGATGCCGTAACTGTTTGTGTTGACAAGTTAGAAGGGGGATGGGTGATAGATTCGGGTGCTTCGTTTCGCTCTTCGTCTAGCAAGGAGGCCTTTAGCAATTTTGTGAGTGAGAGGTTTGGCAGGGTTAGGCTTGCAAACGGTCACAACCTAAAGGTGCTAGGAAGAGGTGATGTGAACATTAAAACTTCTAAGGGTGGAACTTGGAGGTTGAAGAATGTTCGGTATGTCCCGGGTCTGATCAAGAACCTTGTATCTGTGAGTCAACTGGATGAGGAGGGGTTCACGACGAGATTTGAAGATGGTCATTGGAGGGTAACGAAAGGATCTCTGATAATTGCAAATGGCAGGAAAGAGGGGTAGCTATATTCTGTCATTGATAACTCTAACATGCCGGTTCATGCTCGTCAAAGGTGTGTTAGCTTCTCTGATGAGAGAAGGGAACCAGAAACGAGGAGGTTTCAAGTCGAGGCTACGGGAACGGATGATCAACCGAGGAACGCATCTAACCTGCATGGGAATTTGACAAGTTCAACACGAGGTAAAATCTCAATCCAAAATTCCCCTAAGTTGTTGACGATGATGCGTATGTCGAAGTTGCATGGGCGTGATCAGTTCAAGTGGGAGGTAATTCCTTTTTTGTAATTCCTTTGCCGTAGGGTTTTTATTAATCCTAAAATTGTGTCAGCCTTGTACTATAAACAGAGCCTAGATGCTAGGTTTATTTATATTGCAAGTGAGAGTGTTTCATCTTATACCACAAGAGATTGACCTGTAATCTCTGTGTTTCTGAGGGAGTTGTGTGAGACTCAACTGTGAGTGTTGAGTTCTCAGGTTGTAACTCTAGGAAGGTTGCGAGAGATTGTGGAGGTCTGGGAATATCTGAAACATCGTTGTAATCCTCTGATAGTGCATCGTTCGTGGTTTTTTCCCGGTTTGGGTTTTTCCACTTTAATTCCTTGTGTCGAATCTTTATTTATTTTTCCACCCTTATTCTTGTTTGTTTGCTAACTACGCCCTACAAATTCTAACACATTCTAGAAAACTCAGATTTTTATCTTCCATATAAAAGCTCATAACTCTCTCTCCCAGTATCCTATGAATGCATACCTTACCTTTCTGGAAAGCTTAATGAACGGTCTAAAACTTTTATGTTGAAATTTGGATCAGAAGGGTCTCTAACCAAACGAAAAACGTGCATTTAGGCACTAACCTCAGAACACGTATATAATTGCAACACTTTACGGTTTTGGTCATAGTTCAAGTTATACACATCGAAATCCTGAAATTCAAAAACCGGGTGTTAGTTAACACTTTACTCTACCTATTCATGCAATAAAATAGCCCAAAATCACATTCCTCATTTTCTGGAAAATCCATTTACCAACCAGATTGCAAAACACTCAATAAAAACCACTTGCATGTTTGATTAATCTCATGATTTAACTCAAGAACTTCTAAAATCCTATCCTTCCATCACCAATAACAACTTCCAGAATTAATAACATGAAGAAAACCTTCATCCTTGGTACATCTTACACATGCAAAGCCCAATTCAATACATATCATGCTCCTAGACATTATACTTGACAATTTCAACATTAAAAGTCACAAAGATCATCTTTTTGCTAACATAAATCTTATTTTAAACACATGCACTTGTATTTAATCCATAAACTCACTCTTTCATAAAGGATTAAACATCCTAAACCACATGCATGCCACAATCCATCACCATCCATACTTATTTAATCATAAAAACACAAGAGTAACTCAAACTTACCCAAGATTTCTCTCTTTGGTGCTTGAATTCCTTCCCTTTTTACTTGATGAACTTAGAAACACTTGTTTAACCTATGAAATCACATAAGAGATCTACAAAACTCAGAATTTGTCTAAGATTTTCATTAAAAAGAGACTAGAAGGAAGGTGACATTACACTTGAAAAGGAACAAGAATGAAGGAAGAATGATGGAGGTGGTGTGTTGGTGCGATGGTGACCGGAAAAGTGGTCGGAAAACACGCCGGTGGCGGCGATCGTGGCAAGGCGGTGCAGCGAGGAAGGTGGATGGGTGAGTGAGGGCTTGAGCAAGAGTGAGAGCTTGAGAGAATTGATTATGATTTCCCCTAACCACTCCTCCTAATACTACTATATATATATACATACATATTAGGCCCAAAAGATGGAAGAGTCTTCCCCTCCCTTTCTTCCTTGATTTAGCCGGCCCACCTAAGGCCCAAAAGGGGAAATTTTTTTGATCCATTTGATCCTTCCTCTTATACTAACATCTCCCAAATTCCCAAATTACTTAAATTTATTATACCATAAAAATACTATTGTTGACCCAAATAAATATATCCAACACCTCCATAAAATTCCTCATATTTATAACATTAAATTAATTCAAATAAAGAAGGACCCGGTACATCGGTCTCGCTAAAAGAATTCATGTATGATCATAATCACCGTAAAATTTATCGGTAGCGATTTCTCAAGAAAAGAAAATTAAATTAATTTGTTAATGATCGTTGCACTGTTCAAGTCCTGTAAAACATACACTGGGTTAGTTAAACAAATTTTGGAACACGCGCTTTAATTATTCGGGGTTTACCGCTAACCTTGATTATTTAAACTAATAAGTACTTATTAAGGGGTGATTTTCTTCGGGTCGTTACAGGTCATGAAAACAAAGAGTTTAGTTATTAAATACGAGTCAGTGGGGACATCAAAATGCAAAGAGTTTGGTCGCAATCTAATACTAGTCATTGTGATCATCAAAGGAAAATAGTGTGGTCATTAAAGTCAAATAGTGTGGTCAAAATCTAATATCAGTCAGTGTGGTAATGAAATGCAAATAGTGTGGTCATGAAATACTAGTCAGTGTGGTCATTAAAGTCACATAGTGTGGTCAAAATTTAATACCAATCAGTGTGGTCATCAAAGACGAAGAATGTGGTCATCGAATTATCAGTCAGTGTGGTCATCAAAGGTAAAGAGTGTGATCAAAATCTACATTACAATAAATTCTCTCTCTAAATCATAGAAATCCAAAATTTAAGCAATTTCCTTGTTTACACTTAGATGCTTTTTCTTTTAAAAAAATAATAATCAACAAATCCCCACAATATCCCATAAATCACGCTATTAATTCAAATAATTCAAATAATTCACATAACATTCTCCCTCTTCCAATTTCTCTCTCCAAATCCCTCAAATATTCTGTCCAAGTCAACCCAAAGTCCCAGAACAATAAAAAAAATTAAATTTCTTCCCAAAATCCCACACGTATGGTGGTTTTTATATGCTAAAGAGTGGTTTAATTTGCTCCCAGCCATTGGATTAAAGATGGATGACCGAGATCATCCCTTCCTACCTTCATACATAAAATATTTTCCTACCGGATCCGTTATATATATATATATATATATATATATATATATATATATATATATATATATATATATATATATATATATATATATATATATATATATATATATAAAAGTCTCTCTCTCTCTAGCCTAGAGCTTCTCTCTCTAAGCATGGGGAGGAAGAAATAGCCGGTGAAAAAGAAGGTTCAATCTGGTGAAATTAGAAACTCATCTATTCCATTGCCACAAAATTTGATTCAATCCCCTTCTGATAACAATCCTACTCCTACTCGTTGTTTGAATTTTGAAACTCCGATTGATAATGTCATGGGAAATTCGAATCCTAGTTCGGAGGCAGCTGAGAGAGGGCATTTGGTGGAACGGTATATGAATGCTATACCTGACTCGAATTCAAAGGATCTGGCGAAGGTTTTTTTAGAGATGAAGACTTGGGCTGAGTTGTTGAAAGAGAAAGCAAAACCAATTGATCCGCCTGTTGATTCAGCAAGTTTGGAGTATAAGCGAGGTATGCCTTTGAAATTCTTTGAACTGTAGTGAAAGAGGGTGTTACAATGCAAGTTTTGGATAAGAACGATCTGGAGACTGAAATTGAATTATGGAAACCTACAATTCTTGCATATGTTCTTAGAGCTAACCCTCCCCTTCCTACAGTTGATAGTTTTGTTCGGAAAAGATGGGGAGCAAAAGGGTTGGAAAGAATTTATCGTCATGAATCAGGGGTATTCTTATTCAGGTTTCGAACGATTGAGGAACGGGATGATATTTTGAGTCAGAGTGTAGGGTATTATGATCGTAGACCGATGGTGTTTAAAGCCTGGCAACTAGGAGATCCTATTGTGAAGGACAAGCTTGCTTCGGTACCAAACTGGGTTCAATTTCCAGGCCTTGAATGGAAATATTAGAGTTCCATGGGTCTCGGAAAAATTGCTAGTAATTTGGGTATCCCTATTAAAGCGGATTTCACTACAACAGAGAAGATAATGCTTAATTTTGCTCGAGTTTTGGTTGATATTAAGTTGGACAGCAAATTCCCTGATTTTGCTCCTTTCGTTGATGATGAAGGTTTTATTCATGACCAGAAGGTTATTTATGAATGGAAACCATTATTATGCACTAAATGTGATATGTATATGGATCAATGCCGTCATAATTCTAAGCAAGTTTGGAAGAAAAAAGAATCTGTACAAGTGCATAACAAGAATGTAGTATCTAATCCAGTAGCTACCATTCCAGATGAGGAAATTTCAATTGAAAATAGGCTACCTTCTAATGAGGATTTAATGGCTCATTCTTCTTGTATGGGTAATGGTGTGAAGGAAGTGGAACCATGTTTGGTGTAAAAAGGAGTAGTTTCTAAACACACAGGTAGGGATTATGGATAGTGTCCTATTCTGGAATGTCTGAGGCCTCTCAGGGCCAAATAAACAAGCTGAAGCATTGTCCTTAGCTTATCAGAATAAGTGTGCTATTATGGGACTAGTAGAGACTAAAGTCAAGGAGGAATGATGTGAGAAGATTATTCTTAGTTTTGGACATCCATGGAAAGGTGTTTTTAATTGTAATTCTAAGGGTCGTAGTAGAATATGGCTTCTTTGGAGAGAAGATATTGTTCAGGTGAATGTGATTGACATAAAGGAGCAGTATATTCAGTCCTCTGAGAAAGCTAGTGCAATTAAAGGATGGTGGTATGCATGGTAAGGTCCAAAAGGCCTATCAGGAGCTCTGTAAAATCCAGGAGCTAATCCATATTGACCCTATGAATTCAGATCTGCACCAGGAAGAACTAGAGGCCAAAAATCAGTACTCTTACTGGCTCGATGCTACATTCAGTTTACTGAAACTAAAAGCAAAAATTTCGTGGATTCAGAAAGGGGATTCAAACTCAGCTTTTTATTACTCTATAATCAAGCAAAAGAGATACCAGAGGAAGATAGTAAACTTGAAGGACGCTTAGCAGAACATTTTGAGTCCTTTTTTGCAGCAAAGGAAGTTGGTGCTGGCCCGGTTTGGGACATTATCCAGGCAGGGAAGTTAGTTTTTGAACAGCATAGAGATTCTCTGAATATAAACTTTTCTGATATGGAAATCGAAGAAGCATTTTTCAGTATTGATGATAACAAAAGCCCTGGTCCTAATGGATTCAATGGTAAATTTTTTAAAACCCTGAAAGCACTAGTGATTTGCAACCTATTGCTTGTTGCTCAGTATTATATAAAGTTATTACTAAGATTTTGTGCTCAAGACTAAAACCAGTGCTGAAAGATATTATTTGCCCAAATCAGAGTGCATTCATTGAAGGAAGATCTATCATGGATAATATCATGATTGCAGAAGATTTGGTCCACTCATATAATCGGAAGAATATTTCACCAAGGTGTATGATGAAGATTGATATTTGCAAAGCTTATGATACGGTTAATTGGAACTTTTTGAAGTTTCTTATGATTGGGTTGGGCTTTCCTAGAACTTTTATTGACCGTATTATGTTATGTGTTTCTTCGGCTAAATTTACGGTTGCTTATGGAGGGCAAAGATTTGGATATTTCCCAAGTGGAAGGGGTCTTCGCCAAGGTGATCCTATTTCTCCTTTACTCTTTGTCTCGGTTATGGATTATTTGAGTCGAGCAATCAGTTTTGAAATTCAGAAGCAGGAAACTTTCAAGTATCACTCATTATGCCGCAAGCTGAAGTTAGCCCACCTTTCTTTTGCTAATGATCTATTGCTTTTCTGTTATGCTAATGAAGATAGTGTGAATTGTCTATTGAGAGCTTTTGACAAATTCAGCATGGCTTCAGGCTTGGAGATTAATTCTTCTAAGTCTGAAATGATTATTGCGGGTACTTCACAGCAAGTAAAATGCCGGTTACTTGAAAGAACTCGTTTCAGGGAAGGTCAACTTCCTCTAAGATATCTCGGAATTCCTCTCAAGCCCACAAAATTAACTAGGGATGATTGTCATATTTTGATTGAGAAGATTTGTGCAAGAATCAGAGGATGGGCTGTTAATAAGCTCACTTATGCAGGACGAGTGGAACTGATCAATAGTGTTTTGATATCTATTCACTCTTATTGGGCACAAATTTTCTTCATTCCAAAGTATGTGCTTGACCAAATTGTGAAAATATGTAGAAATTTCCTGTGGGGAGGTATTCATAGTCCTCCAGTTTCTTGGAGTGATTGCTGTAAGTATAAACACAATGGAGGGCTTGGTGTGCGAGATATTTACAAATGGAACCATGCGGCAATTGGAAAACATATATGGAATATTGCTCTTGGAAAGGATTCACTGTGGATTAGATGGGTTCATCATATCTATCTGAAGAGATCCTCAATCTGGAACTGCACTCCCACACAAAATAGCTCCTGGTACTGGCGCCATCTTTTGAAGACCAGAGACTACATTCTTTCATATGGAGTTACTGGTAATGAATACTCTATTGCTAAGACCTATTATTGCTTGAATCAGTCAAGGTTGGAGCCTTCTTGGACCAGATTAATTTGGAACAAGTGGAGAGTGCCAAAGTTCTCATTTGTGTCTTGGTTAGCTGTACAGAAGCGGTTGGTAACCTCTGATAGGGTATAGAAATTTGGATATTCACTAGCTTCCAGATATTGGCTTTGTGAGGCGGACAGTGAAAATCATAGCCATTTGTTTTTCCAGTGTGAATATAGTTTGGAGGTTTTAAAGGTGGTTGCAAAGGAGTTTAGGGTTATTCTCCCTAGTGGGCAGGACTGGATTGATGAGGTGATGTATAGAGGAACAAGTTCAAAGTCCCAGCAACAGAAACTTTTCCTTTTGGTTACAGGGTTGATTTATCATATTTGGCAAGAAAGAAACAATAGATCGCATAATTTGGGATGTAAAAAGGTGGAAATTCTAGCTAAGCTTGTAATTAGGGATTGTACTACAAAATTGAAAGGGGTGTTTGTATCTTGATTTTGTAGTGGTTGAAGGGATGTGTGTAAGTCTCTGGGTATGCCCGGAGTAATTTGTATCATGTTTCGGTTATGAATGGGAAAGACTCTCATATATATATATATATATATATATATATATATATATATATATATATATATATAAAACAGTGTGACTCCAACCTTGTTATTATAAAAGAAAAGAAAAGAAAAAGTATAACAAGCTCTACCATTATTAATCGATTCACCATATCATCTTTCTAACTCACATCCCAAAACTTTGTGGACATGACCTTATACAATCAATTAAAATAATTGGTATCAATAATAATAAGTTTTATTTTACTACCCTAATGAATAGAGAATGGACCAACCAAAACCCTTGTTACAAATTCATTTAAGTTCACATTAAACCACATTGGTTAACAATTAATATTAATAATAATCAAGTTTATTTTCATACTCCAGTGAATAAGTGAAAGGGCACACAAAAATGTCTGTTACAAATTTATTTATGTTTAAATTGAACCACATCGGCTAACAATTCATTTTTTCGAATGAGACTACTGGTTAATAAATATTGCTAATTATTGCTTACGTTTTTTACTCCATTTAATTGTTGTTTCTCTTTTTCTTTTTCTTTTTTTTTTAAAGAAAGTGTATGTTTTCTATTTATGAGCGTACATTCATTCAAAATATTTTGTAGAGGATTTATCCAAAAACAAAAATTAAATTTGTAGAGTAAACTAAACGGAACAAATGAATGGTTAATGATATTCAATTCCATTTTTTAAATTGGAGTAATTGATTGAATATGATTCAATATTTAATAGAGTGAATACAATTGTTGTTGTTGGTATTTAATAGAGTGAATATTCAATTGTTTTTTATTTGGGTGTTTTTAGGGAATTGTGTTAGGTTAGGTTAAGTAAGGTTAGGTTAGGTAAGGATAATTATTTTTTTATATATATATAAAGGGGTAAGGATAAATTAAATTAAATTAAGTTAAGTTAAGTTATGTTGGGTTGATTACATTTAACTCAACTATTTTTATTTTTATAAAAGGGAATTGTGTTAGGTTAGGTTAGGTAATAATAATTGTTGCTGGTATTTTTTTTAGGCATGTTCTTTTATGCGACTGACAATCTGCGGTGCCACAGCCCACCACATTTTGCCACAACCCACCACAACATACCATTCCACCACAATTTACCACAACCCACCACAAATTATTTTTTCCAATTATTTTTTCACAATTACCAATACAATATATATATATATATATTCCACAAACAATATTGTACAATATTTCAATTCACTTTTTCCAATTACTTTTTCACAATTACCAATACAATATTTATATATATATATATATATATATATATATATATATATATATATATATACAAAAAACCCACCACAACTTACCAATAACCCACCACAATTCCACCATACCCGCCACAATTTCACCACACCATCCCGTGCCATACTGCAGCCCGCCGCATAAAACATGACCTAAATGTGTTTGGTTGGATAAAAACTTTAGAAATATCAGGAAATTTTTCCTAGCTAAGCTTCCTATGCATGATTAGACCTGGAAATTGGATGGATCAGATTCGGATTGGATTAGCTCGAATTCGGATTTTTCGAATCGACCGTATTCTTGTTCAGATTCGGTTCGGATGGGGTTCGGGTTCGGATTGACTCGGATGTGTTTTGTCAGGTTCGGATCGAATTCGGACCGGGTTTAATCGGATCATAATGTTCGGGTAGGATTCGGGTTCGGATTGACTCGGACGAGTTTTTGTCGGGTTCGAATTGACTCGGATGGGTTGTGTCCGGTTCGGATCGGAATATGACCGGTTTTGATCGGATCAGGATCTTGGGGTTATAGTCGGATCGGGTGAGGTTCGGGTTCGGATTCACTCGGATGGGTTTTTGTCGGGTTTGGATCGGATTAGGATTGGGTTTGATCGGATCGAGATCTTCGGGTTGTTTTCGGATCAGACCAAATTCGGATCAGGTTGGTTCGGATCCCCAATTGATTTGGTTGGTTGTTTTTGAGTGAATCCCACGTTGTATTTACATTCAGATCAGATTACAATTGGGTCAGAATGCTTTCGAGTCAATTTGCTTTTAGATCAAGTTACTTTTGTATTATATTAAATGTTAATATTTATTTATTACTAAAATGCTAATATTCAAATTTTGAGTAAGTATTAATTGAATAATTAAATGATTAACAGCGTATGAATTATAATTCATTAATTTGTATTGTATTATATGGAAATTGCCAAAAAATGATATTAATTATTACATCAGTTGAAGTCAAAATAAATAAATAATGATAATGTATGTGATCGACTGTTAGGATATTTATTATTAGTTTTATTACAGTTATTTTCCATTTTTTAATTTACAGAGTTTTGTTTTTGAATGATACTAAACCATAATTAAGTGATTATGACTTTTATTGAATTCAGAGTAACCCAGTAATTGGATTCAAAGTAAGGTAGAAATTTGATAATCATATATTCGATAATCAATTTTAGCTACAAAATGAAGACGATCCTTCCTACCGAGGCAATCAACAAAGCCACGTAGTTCTATAGAAACCTTCTATGGAACCATGATGAACATCGCTTTGGCCATCCTCCAACCTCGTGGGAGGTCACTTGGCAACTGAAAACGAACAAAGAAGAGTTGGGGGTCAAGAACCTTCACTATTGGATCACAGCGCTCATCGGCAAGAGAGTAATGATAATCCACTAGCACAAGCAACGCGTTTGGATCATATGGATACATGGTAAATATATAAAAAGGTCGTGGTTGGTCAAATTTTAACCTAAGAAATGATGATTGTTGGTCTTTTAAGAAATTTTGTAATGCTTCTCTTCATGCGAGTGGGTAATCCACCAACACAAACAGGCAAATTTGGTGAATTCCATCTTCTGAAATAGGTTAATGACGTTATCCGTACTATCACATGCATTTACGATGATCGCTCAATCCATCTTTTACCTCAACATCGCCCGTATCATGGTCCACATCATCTTTGAATAGTTAATAAAGAATTAGGTTGTCACATTTACGATGATTACTCGACCCATCAACAATCTCAAAACCGCTTGTATCATGGTCCGCGTCATCTATCGACAACTCATCTAAAGGATCATCACTCCAGTCTCCAGCGAGTGTCACATGAAAGAGATCACATGGTAACAATACTCGTTTAAATCTATTTACCAAGATCTTATGACGATGATACGATGAAAATCTCAAAATAACACCACTCCGTAAAAAGAAAAATACACAAATCAATTAAGTAGCTGAGAAAATACCAATCAATAAAAACACAAAAAAAAATCAATAAATATATATTTGCCAAAATTTCGTTGCTTATTTACAAAATCGTACTATTTTCATAATTTAGTGTGTAGTACAATTCATTTTTAGTGTGATTAATATTTCAATATTTTTTTGTAAAATAATACAATTTTTTCCATAAAATTACTAAATAATTTTTTTTAATTTTTTTCCTGAAATTTATAATCATAATTTATTGTGTAAAGAGTATATTTAATTTAAAAAACATAGATTTAGGATGGGCAATCCGTGTTTTCCATAACGAGTGGTGCAGAAGAGTAGTTTGAGGTTCCCACAGATTGCTGATGTGTCACTCCCACTTCAATCTTAAACCGTTTGATTTGTTTCTGTGTTTATCGTGAACGGCCAAGATCTCACAAGATCTCACGTGTCTCTTTTCCTTTATTCTGTGAAAAAAATTGAACCCTAGTATTTTCCCATGACCCATTCTTTGCGCTCCAAGACTCCAACCATGGTGTCGCCTCTCCATCTTCTGGTACTCCATTGATCTGCCTCCGTCAAGGTTGCTGGTGGTCGGCCCTCGTTGTCTCTGGTGGTGGTCAGTGTTCGCTGTCTCCGGTGTTGGTCGACGCTTGTTGTCTCCGGTGGTGGTCGGCGCTCGCTATCTCGGGTCTTGGTAAATTCTTCCAATTTTCTCTTTTTAATCCCTAATTGTATCTACCTCCTCACTCTACCCAGTTTAGTTCATTACTAATTTTCTCTTGTTCATCGCTAATTGTATCTACCTTGGTTAGTTCAAATTAAGTCTTAGTTTCTAGATAAATTCTGGGCATTTTTAGTAATTATTTTTTGCTCCTTCTATCATCATATTAACGAATTTACGCTCAATTTGAAAAGTTAATGTCTGAATTTATTGAATTCAGTTGGAGGATGAGGGTCTGAAGGAACGTATGTGTGTGTTGCTTACGTGAGCCACATTTTATTCAAAATGAAAACACCAGACTGGTGTATACAGAAGCATGCCCTATTGTTGTTGTACCTCAAAAACATCCCTTTGAAAGTCTTGCCATCGATATCATCCTTCCTTTGCCCAACTTTAGACATAGTAAACCAATCATTTCATTGAAACAAAGACATAGTAGGAAGTCTCTGTTGTTTACTCATCTGCTTTAGTGCTTCAAGTTTTTGATTGAGAGACTTAGGGTCTGTTTGGCTAAGCTCTAATTTCTTAAAAATAACTTTTAAGAAACAATTTCTAAGAAACAATTTCTAAGAAATTTTTAGTGATGTTTGTTAATTCATTTTTAGAAGTACTGCTAAAAGAATAGAAACTGTTTAGCGTTTGAAAATGTTTTTCCAATTTTTAATTTCTAACTTAATTGAAATATAATTATAATAATACTTTTAAAGTTTGTCTTTTTCATGATTACGAAACTGGATTGATAAAAATCTTGAATCAGAATATGATTTTTGTCAACTATCATCATGAAAATATTGATAAAAGTCATTCCTCTTTCCATTACTTAAAACAATTGTTTATTTAAGATCCAGTAGGTTCCTCTTTAAATACGTCCATGAATTCCTCTTTCGTTTATAATTGGCTAAATCAATGGGTATTTGGATTTAGGGTAGCCTTCATCCATCATCGAATATCAAAATCCATTAATTCTCAATTTGACACCCCAAATTTCCATCTTTCCAGTACCATGAATCAAATAAAATAAAAAGCCAAAAGATTGAATGTCAATGTTATCTTCTCCAAATTTTGCGAATACAACCAATTGATTATATAGATTGTGAAAAAGGAGGATTACAACACTACTCTACTGCTTTTCTCCAATTTGTCCTCCAAATTTTGTGACTATAATCACTTGATTGTATGACAACCATGAAGACCCAAAAGGCCAAAAGTAAGAGTAAGAAATCAAATAGATTGGTTTGAGAGAAGGAAGAAACAGTAGGATACGATTGGAGGTGTTAATGTTTTCTTCAATGTTGAGGGGGAGGGGTTTGATGGCAGCAAGTGGAGTGTAGAAATCTAGAATAGGGGTTTACTTTCAATTTTATGTCTTTGTTTGTCATTAAGAAATAAGTACAGAGGCAATCATGGAAAATGAAATTTACTTTGGTATACTAGGCTTTTCTCTGTCTAAATGCTATCTTGGTCTCATTTGTTTGGTTGCTTGTTTTGTTGGATTTGTATTTTGTTATTTTAGTCTTGATTTTAGTCTAAATGGTCTTGATACTTTGCTTTCTATCTCAGTGAGAATGGGAGATATGTCGTTCGAGAACGTTGGTTCCCTCTTTGATGAAGATGAGGAAGATACTGTGAATGATCCACAGCCACCGCAGCCACAACCGGGTCCGCAACCGCAGCCACAACCACTTCCCCTGCCATAACAACTTCCCGTCCCACAACTAGAGACTAATGCAATCAGGCGACATACCTGTTCAACACCGCCACCGGCGGAGCCAATTGATCCCTTAACAAAAAGAAAAAGCGCATTATGGCGCGAGTTTGAAACAGTAAAGGGATCATTTTACCCAGATGGAAAGGACCGAGCTAGATGCAAGCATTGTAAGGGTAAAGCATATCCTTCAGCTTCAAATAACGGCACTACCAATTTCAAGAACCACCTAGACAAGTGTGAAGCATACGCTGCATACCTACAAGCAAAGGCTGCTAGTGATGGTCTAAGTGAGCCGTTCAGGTTTGACCAAAGAATTTATCGCGAAAAAGTGGCAAAAACGATCATTAAACATGGGTATGGTTTTTCGTTTGTTGAACATGATGGATATAGGGAAGTTATATCATATGCTAGTGGTAATCGTGCAAGGAATATTACTAGAAATACCGCAAAGTCGGATTGCCTAAAAATCCATGCTCATTTCAAAAACCAACTTAAGAAGACATTGTTGGCTATTCCTGGTAGAATTTCCCTTACTAGTGACTTGTGGACTTCATGCAATACAGAAGGATATTTGTGTTTGACCGCGCACTTTGTAGATTCTGACTGGAAATTGCAAAGTAGAGTGTTAAGCTTTGTCCACGCGATACCACCACACACCGGAACTTTGATGAGTGAAATGGTGTTTAAGCTGATCAAGGAGTGGGGACTTGAGCATAAAATTTTTTTCTATTACATTAGACAATCCTTCAAGTAATGATAGAATGCAGGATGCATTAAAGTCGAAGCTTATTCAAAAGGGTCTCTATTGTGTTCTGGAGCACATTTTTATGTTCGATGTGCTGCACATGTTCTGAATTTAATTGTTAAGGATGGTTTGAAGGCCATCGATGTTTGTGTCTCTAAAATTAGAGAATCGCGGAAGCCAAGGATCTAAATATGCATGTGGATGATGGAAATCCACCCATAGAACTCATAAGAACACCAAACTAATTTTTAGGGGTTTTTGGATTAATAAAGAAAAAAAAATGAAATTAAAAGATATGAACAATTATAGAGAGAGAAATCTCACCAAGTTGAACTAAGATGTTCAATCTCTAGCACAAGGATCACCCACAAGCAAGAGTCTTGAATCACCCAAGAAATCTCACTAAGAGTGGAGGTAGAACACCCAATCACAAGGAAGAGAAATCACCAAGCAATTTCCACCAAAAAGATTAGCTTCCTTGATTAGGGTTTGAAAACCTACAGTTATAACACTCTCGAATTGAGAGGATTTTTTTTGAGTCTAGCTCCTAATCATTTATCAACATTATCTATGTTGGAAATAAGCTAAGGGGGTATATATAGGAAATGGGAAAAAAATAACAAAACTCAGCAGAAAAAATGAAACAACACGCGCGTCGCAGAGGGGTGACTCGGGCGAGTCATAGATTGACTCGGCGATCGCTCACCGTCCGCAAATCCAACGCACCATCGCCGAGCTCGTAACAATGACTCGCGAGCCGGTTTCTGGCGCTTTTCCTCGACTTCAAACGCGCATAACTTCTTCATCCGGACTCCGTTTTAGGCCCGTAAGATATCGATGGAAAGCTCTCGATGTGTACTTTAAGCTCCCAAAACTTGAGACCCATCGGAGTTATATTGAAGGAGTTATGATCAAAAGCGTGAAGCACGCCATTTGAACGTCTTTGAATTCATTCACCGCCATGTGTTTATTCTTGCCGTTGGTTCCGAAGCCCCTTAGAAGGCTCGGGAATGGTCCTATTGAGACCCTAGATGACATCCTATGGCCCGGGGTCTTTTTAGAATGAAACACCGCTCTCTTAGTGGCCATAATGGCCCTCAAAGGACCCGTATCCACCATGAAATAGATGTTGAATCCGGGTTAGTTTCGAGGAAAGGAGAGGGTGACTTGTAGTAAACCGGGAACCGTAGGCGAAACAAAAAGCGAATCGATCCCACACGGTTCATTCTCCCCTTCTTTAAAAAGAGTTGTCCTCAACTCTTGGGGGTTCAAAATTACCAGGTACCCATGTAGACCCAAGAGCATGTACTCCAACAGCCGAAGTAGAGTGACGCTCATCAACCCATCCTTCTCAAAAACGTAGCAATTCCGGCGGAAAGGAGGGGCCAAGTCGACATCACGAAGAACCCGAACACGACTAGCACCCATCAACTTGTTGAAAGCAATAAGGAATTCGTCACATGAGAGCTCAGGTCAAGGCCAATTGAAATAACCTTTTCCTCGTTCAATCTCGATGTGGAAGTAATGGAACTCGGGTGAGTAGTCATGGACGTGGACTCATGCAGCTCAACTCCATGGCGAGGCTCGGGAGCGATTGAGCATGGCTCAACACTTGGAGACTCTATGCGGAGCTCGGTAGGAGTTGTGGGCAAGGGTGAGGGACAAGGGAGGAAGGTTGGAAATTTTTGTTGAGTTAAGGTTCGCTCAACCTCACTAATGTCGCTTTTTCGCAAAAGTAAAGCCCGATGTGGCTTTCCTTTACTCGAAGCACTCTCATCTTGTGTCTCACTATTTTGGAGGTTTCTCTTCTCACTTCCCACCCCGTCTTGTGGTATATCGACTTCAAAAGGGGGTAAAGGAATGAGTTTGATTTTCTTTTCTCCCATTGAGAAGGTGTAGGTGTTCTTCCGGCCGTCGTGGATAGCATGCCGATCAAATTGCCAAGATCTACCAAGTAGTACATGACAAGCATCCATGGGGACATCACAAAGAACACTATCCTCATAAGACCAAGCGGAGAAAGAAACCAAGACTTGTTGGGTTACCTCGAAGTCGCCGCCATCTTTTAGCCCTTGCGAGCTATACGATTGAGGATGAGGCGAGACCGGCAATTGGAGTTTCTCAACCATGTAGGTAGAGGCCAAGTTGGTGCAACTCCCACCGTCGATGATGACCTTAGCTGCCTTCTCACCGATAGTGAATTGAGTTCGGAAGATATTCTCCCGTTGAGAGTTATCCCAGGAATCCTTGGTCAAGATAAAGGATCGCCTAGGAGTCGAACTCTCCCCTTCTTGCGCGCGAACCTCAACACTAGTCTTTGGAGCCTCCGGTGTGGCTACCTCACTTACTTTGGAACTCTCAACCATCTTCGTGGGGCATTGGACTTGGTAGTGACCATAAACCCGACACGTAAAGCATTTTCTACCCCTGAGCTTCCGATGATATTTCGCACTTTCCTTATGAGCTCGGGAAGATGGCTTGGGTAGCTCGGAAGTTCGACTTCCCTTGGATGAAGTCTTACTCCAAGAATGAGCACTTCCCTTCCTAGAAGGCCATGAAGTAACCTTCTCCTCCATTCTCCTACCTTGAGAACCACCATATCGATAATCATCAATATACCTCGAATAGCCACTATGTTGCATTCTAGAAGCTTGAGTTGAAATACCACGATCCCTTTTCGAGGACTCTAGTTGCATAGGGGTCGTAGCGTGAAGTATGTCATCCATTATGTTGCACTTCTCGACGAGGACGACGGTGAGGGGAGCCTCTAGCATCGTCACTCGACTCAAAGTTGGAAGGAGGACGGATAGGGCTTGGTGCACGCCTCCGACGTTCGATTTGAGGTTGTCCTTGATGTTGCACAGTCAGTTTGTTCACTTATGCTGCAATCTCCCGAAGAGTCCGCACGATATTGGCATTATAATTCTTAAGGGAAGTGAACCGTCCGTCCATAGTGGCAAGTCGGCCCTCAATACCTTGAGCTCGAGAACGTCTCCGGTGGCTTGGTTCCTCTCGATCGGAATTATCGTGACCATCCATATCGAGGGAAGGGTAAGGGACGATATGTGTTTGGGATATTTTGTGGAGTTTGGGGGTTTTCTTGTAGTTGGTTTGTGTTTGGCTAAGGGTTTTTTGTGTTTTTTTCACTTAGACATTTCGTCGAACGTCTTGCGGGCACAAATTTTCCAACACTTCCTCAAAGCTCCAATATGCACCAAATTCAACAAACACATTACAATGCAATATACTCCAACACACTTGGAGGCAAAGAGAATGGGGAACACCAATATTGCAACAAATCCACAACACCAAGAACACCAAAAATCACAACCAAATAACAAGAACAATTCCGGGCACAAACAATAAATATCCAACAAACTATGAGTTCTGTGCCTAGCTCTGATACCAAATGGAGAGAATCGTGGAAGCCAATGGTCTAAACAAGCATGTGGATGATGGAAATCCACCCATAGAACTCATAAGAGCACCAAACTAATTTTTAGGGGTTTTTGGATTAATGGAGAAAAAAATGAAATTAAAAGATATGAACAATTATAGAGAGAGAAATCTCACCAAATTGAACTAAGATGTTCAATCTCTAGCACAAGGATCACCCACAAGCAAGAGTCTTGAATCACCCAAGAAATCTCACTAAGAGTGGAGGTAGAACACCCAATCACAAGGAAGAGAAATCACCAAGCAATTTCCACCAAAAAGATTAGCTTCCTTGATTAGGGTTTGAAAACCCACAGTTATAACACTCTCCAATTGAGAGGATTTTTCTTGAGTCTAGCTCCTAATCATTCATCAACATAATCTATGTTGGAAATAAGCTAAGGGGGTATATATAGGAAATGGGAAAAAAATAACAAAAACTCAGCAGAAAAAATGAAACAACACGCGCGTCGCAGAGGGGTGACTCGGGCGAGTCACAGATAAACTCGTGCGCGATTGCTCACTGGTCCGCAAATCCAACGCACCATCGTCAGAGCTCAGAACAATGACTCGGGCGAGTCACAGGATGACTCGGGCGAGTCAGTCTTCTGGGCAGCTTTTCCCTGCCGACTTCAAACGCGCATAACTTCTTCATCCGGACTCCGTTTTAGGCCCGTAAGATATCGATGGAAAGCTCTCGGTGTATACTTTAAGCTCCCAAAACTTGAGACCCATCGGAGTTATTTTGAAGGGGTTATGATCAAAAGCGTGAAGGCACGCCATTTGAACGTCTTTGAATTCATTCACCGCCATGTGTTTATTCTTGCCGATGGTTCCGAAGCCCCTTTGAAGGCTCGGGAATGGTCCTATTAAGACCCTAGATGACATCCTATGGCCCAAGTTCTTTGTAAAATGAAACACCGCTCTCTTAATGGCCATAATGGCCCTCAAAAGACTCGTATCCACCATGAAATGGATGTTGAAACCGGGTTAGTTTCGAGGAAAGGAGAGGGTGACTTGTAGCAAACCGGGAACCGTAGGCGAAACAAAAAGTGAACCGATCCCACACGGTTCAACATGTTCTGAATTTAATTG
The DNA here is from genome assembly GCA_029582165.1 of Portulaca oleracea. Lineage (NCBI taxonomy): Eukaryota > Viridiplantae > Streptophyta > Magnoliopsida > Caryophyllales > Portulacaceae > Portulaca > Portulaca oleracea. Next base: position 26,072,713 of record CM055879.1, read on the forward strand.
TTAAGGATGGTTTGAAGGCTATCGATGTTTGTGTCTCTAAAGTTAGAGACATTGTGAAGCACATCAGGGGTTCCGAGTCTCGGTTGTTACACTTTCGTGCAACTGTGGACCGATTAAAAATACCGAAAACTAAAGCTTTGTGGTTAGATGTTCCCACAAGGTGGAACTCTATATACCTAATGTTAGACAGAGCACTTAGGTACCGTAAAGCTTTTTCTAGGTTATATCAAGAGGACGAAGATCTCTCAACATCAATTTCGGATGAGGATTGGGGAAAGGTCTCATGAATCCATGAGTTTCTTGCACCCTTTTATGACATTACTGAGTTGTTCTCGGGTACACAATATCCTACATCGAATTTGTACTTTGAACAAGTGTATTTCATGGACAGGTTCTTGAAAGAGCAATCAATGAATTATAGGGACCCGGTGATTAGTGAAATAGTGGAACGAATGAGGAGCAAATTTATAAAATATTGATTTGATTATACTATGATATTTGCTTTCGCATCAATTCTTGATTCAACACAAGATGGTGACCATAACGAAGTGTTATAAGAAGTTGTATGAGGAGCCAGAAGCCACTATGAAGGTGGGCAAAGTTTTTTCCAAGTTACGGCTTCTTTTTCAGAGTACGAGAGAGATACTTTTCCTTCCACCAACGTCACATCAACAAGCGCCTCGATCCTTCCATGTCCCCCTCGCAAGCGAACGTTCAATTATCGAGATGTATGTCTTTAATATTTATTTATGGTTCTTAACTAACGTCATTAATTTAAGTGACATATGTATTAGTGATTCTAATATTGTCTTTCTTTTAGGAACTTGATGAAGATGAAGACTCCTCAATTGTTGTTGGCCTTAGTAGTTTGCTAGATCGATATCTGCAAGATACTAAGCTTGATCACAATTGTAAGTTGGATATTCTTGATTTTTGGAAAGGAAAGGCCGAAGAGTACAAGGAACTCTCTCTCATGGCTAGAGATATTCTGAGTGTACTACTCACTACGGGTGCTTTAAAGTCGACATTTAGCATTGGTGGTAGAGTTTTGGACAAATGGAAAAGCTCCTACCTTCCTGAAAATACAGAAGCTTTGTTAACTACTCGAAGTTGGTTTTATGGTTTTGAATGTAAGTATTCTGTTTGTACATTTGTTTTCCTATTTATATTTTTTTATAATTTTATTAATTATTAACAGCTTTTGTTGTGTACTTTACTTTAGCAATTGGAGAATGTGAATATATTGGAGATGAGGTGGACTGGATTCAATCTCGAAGCACTGAATGTTTTTCTTAGGAATAGTTTTGAGGTATGTTTTCTATTGTCCTATATTTTTCTATTTCTTTGACAGTTATGGTAATCCCTTATTTACTGCATTTTTCTGGAAATACGAAGCAATTGGATTCTAAATTTGCCCCACATGAGAATCTGGTATGCTCTTATGTGTTTGGAATTGGGTTGGTTTAATTTGATTTGATTTAGCCCCTTCGGATGATAAAGTCAGATGAGACTTCGAGAGGTTATAGATGCTTTTGTGCTCGTTTGCCACTTTGTACTAAGCTGTCCATGATGAGCTGAGCATGGTCTATAAACCCCTCAATTTGCCACATTGATTTTTTTCCCCCTGATTTGACTCAAAATTTGAACCTTGGTGGAAGCTTGGAATTGGGGTAGTAACCAACTTGCCTACAATCTTAGTGAGTACACAAATATTGATGCTTTCTGGTGGTGATGGAAGTTGACAAATAAAAAGGGGATATGAAACTATTACTTATTTGTATGCTTAATTTTGAGCTGTCAAAGGTTATTAAGGCCAAGACAGTACTTGTAAAATGGATAGTATATGAAGCCGATGCTATTTCAGTTCAAATAGTTCATTCTTGTGACACCACCATACCATTGGTCTTCCTTCTGTCAGATAGTTGCTAAAAGCCTTTATGAGATCATTTGATCACACTGAAAAGTATTGGTTGTGTGCTACTTTTACCTTAAAATTACTTTAGGCATTCAAATTGTCTGCTAAGACAAAGGCAAAACCATATGTCAAGTTTTCTGCGAGTACTTAGAAATGGGAAGGAACGTCCAAATTCACCCTGTTTTTCCACTTCTAAGTTTGTAACTTTAATGGTTTCTGTTTGTCTATTCTTCCTACTCAAACATAAAGCACTACAAATAGTCAAGTGCTACATACTTTCCCATTATAAGTATATAGATTATTATTGTTTTGTCTATGTTTTAACTTGTTACTCACACAATTTTATTTTTTCTGGTAGGCATGAAGGAGCTTACTTTATAGCAGCCAATAATTGCGATCGATGAAACTATGTTGGATGATCTGATCTCATTCTAATCTAGGGTTGTGTTTTATGTGTTGAAGGCCTGAAGCTATGAACTATCGCTTTTGTGTGCTTATGTTGTATAATGTTAGCCATAATGACATGGATTGTACTAGACTAGGTCTCTTGGAACTTATTTATGTTGGAGACTTGTTGAAATTTGTTGGGATTTTATGTAATGTTTCTATCCATGATGTGATGACTGATGATGGTGTGGATTTGGATTGTAATGTAAGACAAGTTAATGACTTAATGGTTATGTATTGTTGTTGGCTTGCTGCTCTATTCATTTAGTTACAGCTCAACCCACTGTACAAGTTATTTACTGCTTGACTGATTGACTGCCTCTGAATGGAATTTCTATAATCAATAGGTACTTATGGGTATGTCTGTGGAACTTCTACTTCAATTCAGAAATAGCAGGGATGGTGGGGTTGAATTTAGCCATGTTAGTCGGTGATATAATTGGCAGTTTGGCATAAAATAGATCCTTGGTGCAATGTACCTTAAATTTTCGTGAACATGTCACATGCATCTAAGTTTATAATATTGGGTAAACAATCTAAACATGTCATATACACCGAAGTAATGAAATTAGTCTATAATTTTATACCAATTACACAGACCTTGTTTGAAAAATTTGTAGTTTAGATATATAGTGGTTGTGGATTGGCGGATGGTTTCGAATACACGTCTACTAAGCTCTAAATTCAGAATTCAAAAATCAATATATATATAATTTATAAATTAAAGGTAATCATCACAATTTACAAAAATCCAACTTAAAAGTAAAGTTGAATTATATAATTTATAAATTATAATCGTACCGGACATTTTTTATTCTAATTGGTCGAATTATAATCGGGTCGGCTTAGTTTGGTTCTATTTCGGGTCGGATGTGCGTCGAGCTGGGTGAAACTCCGTTCGGGAAATATTTTCGAATTCGGGTTTAATCAAATTTGACTCGGGTCGGATGCGGCTTAAATAAGATAAAATTCGGTTCGGACAATTTTCGAAATCGGGTTAAATCGGATTTGGCTTGGCTCGGGTCGGGTAACATTCAGTTCGGGCAATTTCGGATTTGGGTTAACTCGGATTTGGCAATGCTCGGGTCGGGTTCGGATCGGATCAGATTATTTCGGATGTGGCTCGGGTTGAGTAAAAATTAGTTCGGGCAATTTCAGATTCGGGTTAACTCGGCTTTGGCAATGCTCGGGTTGGGTTCGGATCAGATCAGATTATTTCGGATGTGGCTTGGGTCGAGTAAAAATTAGTTCGGCCAATTTCGGATTCGGGTTAACTCGGATTTGGCAATGCTCGGGTCGGGTTCGAATCGGATTATTTCGGATCTCTTTCTTATTCGGTAAAATTCGGGTTGAGATTCGATAGGATTCGGGGTCGGATTATCTCCGGGTTCGGATCAAGACCGGATCATCCATTTCGGTGTCAGATCGGATTCGGGTTCGGATTTTTCGGATCGGATTTCAGATCTCGGATCAGCTTTGCCAGGTCTATGCATGATTGTCATTTATGAATCGGAAATATTTTACTTGGGGATCAAAATTTTACTATGGCCCTATACCTTTGCCAGGTTAAACCTAACTATCCTAACTTATGATAATCTAACATAATTCCCCTAAAAAAATCCACTCTAAAAACACATTTTCCCCAAAAAAACATCATAACTTATCATAACCTAACTATCCTAACTTGAAAATAACTCATCCAAAGAACAAGGCCTATGATTATTGGATTATTTTCAAAATACTGCTAATATAAAAAAAAAAACCTAAGCAATATAAATATGTATAATTTAAACATTTTAGATATTCATCCTAAAACAATTGTAATTTTAACCAAACACTGTAAAATACATTTTTAAAAAAAATCATTTTCATAAAATTTCCCAAAAAGAATTTTGATGAAAAATTTATTGAAATTCGACTGGCACAATGGCACTTTTGCAGCAATTGCAGTGATATAGGGTTGACTAATTTGATTGTGGAAAATCATTTTATTCTGGAAAGAACGTTAATTTGGATGAAAAGAAAACTTCCCGCCTTTCCCCTCCCATTCCACCTCTCCAAAACCAAAACCCAACCTCAAAGAAATCCAAAACCCTCTCCCTTCTCTCTCTCCCACCTCTCTTCACTTTCTCTCTCTTTGTTGTTGCTTGTTGTAAAAACTCAGAAAAGAACATGCCTGCCTCAATCAATCCTCCACACCTCCCCATAATTCTTCCTTATTTCTTCTTCCAGTTCCTTAATCATCAACTTTCCCAAGCAAAGTATATATACATTTATCTTCCCACATCAATAAAACCCCCTCCATAATCCCCTGTTTAACTACAATCCACCCATCTCACATTTCTCATCACAATCTCCTCCCAAAATGTCATCCAAGGATCAAGAAGCACCCGGTTCTTCGATCGAACCTCCAACAAAAGATGCCCTACAAAGCCCATCACCAAAAACCCCGATCCCGAATTCGAAATACACCCAAAGGGTAGTCCTGAAAACCCTGCTAGAGCGGAGTCATTCCGGGGTGGGATTGGTGGGTGAGAAAGTTGTGATTGGTGGGTGGGTTAAGTCATCCAAAGAGATTAGGAAAGGACCCACACACCTATCTGAGTCTGCACCTCAACCTCAATCTGGGAACAAGGATGTCACTTGTAATGAGATTTTGCAGACTCGGGTTCCCATTCTTCGCGCTTTTATGAAGATGTTTGGGATGAGTACTCGTTCCGGTAAGAAGCTGGATGATGGGATTGAGCAGAGGGTCCAACACCCTGTTGAATCTACTGTCATTTTGCAAGTTAGTGATGGGTCTTGTGTTTCTACTCTTCAGGTAAACATTTTAGCTGAATTTGATTAATACTACTCCTTTTGATGTGTTGATTGCTTGAAGATTTCATCCTTTCTTGGGTTATACTGAGAAATATGATCAAAATTGCAGGTAGTGGTGGAGTCATCTCTGGGGGTTTCTCCTGGACGCATCATGCTGAGTGGAACCTGTATTTTAGTTGAAGGCGAAATCCAACAGCCTTCACAGCCTGGGAAGCATGCATTCGAGCTCAAAGCCGAAAAGATTTTACATCTTGGTGTAGTTGAAGATCATGAAAGTTACCCTCTGTCAAAGAAGAGGCTCCCTTTGCAGACTTTGAGGGATTGGGCTCACTTTCGCCCCAGGACAACTACCGTAATTAAAATCCATCCTTGCCAATAAAATTCTTTGATATGATGCTTGTGTTTTTGTTGATTATTTATTGATTGTTCCTGTTATAATGGGTTGATCTTAATTAGGTTGCTTCCATCACGAGAATCCGCCATGCCCTTACCCAAGCAACCCACAACTTCTTCCAGAACAACGGCTTCCTTTACGTGCAAGTGCCCATCGTAACCACTGTGGATGCAGAGGGTTTCAGCAACAAATTTCACATCACGACTCTTCTCAATAAAATGGTTAAGGAAGCATCCCCATCAAGTAAGGATGATTCTCGGGGTGTTAGCCTTGAATCCATAAAGACTTCGATCAAGCAGAAGAGTGACCGCGTGGAGGAGCTGAAAAGAACCGACAGCAACAAGGAAGCCTTGATCGCTGCAGTTCAGGATCTTAACAAAACCAAAGAGTTAGCTTCACATTTGGAAGAGAAAGAAAAGAAGAAGGAAACAACTTCAGTATTCAAGCATGGTGGAAAACTCAACTTCTCAGATGATTACTTCTCTTCCCAAGCTTTCTTGACTGTGTCGGGCCAGCTTCATCTCGAGAGTTATGCCTGTGCACTTGGTAATGTGTACTCATTTGGTCCCAGATTCAGGGCTGAGACTTCACTCTCTGCGAAACAAGTGTCTGAGATGTGGATGGTCGAGGCTGAAATGGCTTTTGCAGAACTCGAGGTATTCATTTACCTCCATGGGTTGCTTATAGTTGAGTTAAGATAATTTGTTTGTATAATTTCTTTTCGACATAACTTCCCAGGAAGCGATGGATTGTGCTACTGATCTTCTAAAGCACCTGTGCAAATGGGTTGTGGAGCATTGTACTGAAGACATGAAGTTTGTCCAAAAACGGGTTGATCAAAGCATTGTTGCTCGCCTTGCATCACTGGTGTCGTCTGAGTTCGAAAGGATCCCCTACTGCAAAGCAATCGACATTCTGAAACACCATAAAGAAAAGAGGTTTGACATTCAAACTGAATGGGGTATTCCTCTTACAGAAGAGCACGAAAGGTATAGTATTAGCAGGGCTCTCGATCTGGTTCCTTCTTTTTCCAGCTACTACATAAATTCTATGAGTTGATTTTCTGACAATCTTTTTGCTTCCTGAAGCTATTTGGCTAATGAGATCTACAAAAAGGCAGTAATCATATATGATTACCCGAAAGAAGTTAAGCCATTCTATGTTCGCCAAAATGATGATGGGAAAACAGTTGCTGCGTTCGATGTTATTGTGCCCAAGGTAAATCTGACAATGATAGGTCTTAAATCTTAACATACTGAACTATTCTAGGTTCCCAACAGTTAACTGAATATGATCGATGTGCATTTGTAGGTCGGGGCAGTGATTAGAGGGAGCCAGAATGAGGAGCGCATTAGACCCCTGACAACAAGGTAATGTCATCTGTCTTTTGTTCTGGTTTGCAAAGCGAATTAGACTTTAAACAGCAAAAACATAAGAGGAAAATGCCCTAATTAGTTACTAATGAATCTGATCTTTGATTTGGAATCATACATGTGTTGGGATAACAGGATCAAGGAGCTAGGATTGTCAAGCGAGCAATATGAATGGTACTTGGATCTTCGCCGGCATGGGACAGTCAAACATGCTGGATTCAGCCTGGGTTTTGACCTCATGGTTCTTTTGGCTACTGGAATCAGTGATGTCCGAGATGTCATCCCGTTCCCACGGAGCTTTGGAAAAATCTACAACTAATTATATGTATCCTTGTTTGATCAAAATGCATAAAAACAATTCATCAGGATTGAGTTAGACCAAGAAAAAGACAAGCCCTCTGACATGTATATGGCATACAGATGCAATACTCTGCAGCATAGATACAATACTGGGTGGATCTTGTCACCTGCGCTATCATCGTTGATTAACATATATGTAAATAGCACTGTAAAGAGATTAGATCTGATCCTTCCCTAGTTCATATATACTGTAATCTGTATCCTGATTGGAAATGAATTTCATACTTGGACTGTTTATGCTTATGCTTTCATTGTTTACTTGATTGGCTCAATTGTACAATATATGCAGATGCATGGTGATTGGTGAACATTTGAAACAAGATAATGCTTTGGGAGTACCTAGGTTAAAGTCAATGAAAAAATGAACAGCAAACAAAAAGAATTGAAAATATAGCTTCAAGATTACAAATGATTTCATGTAAAGTGTCCATAAATCTAAAGATTATTTTAAGAAAATTTTAATTAGTTCAATAATATCGTGTGTAATAATCTGTTGTGTTCTTACTTTAAAGGTGATATTCATTTCATGACGGAAGCAAAATTTTGATTTATGCATCATGATGCATGAATATATTTAACAAAATTCCGCACACCTACATGAGATGAACATCAACTATAAAAGAGAACATTATATAATGTACACAATTATTCCTCATATCCCATTCTTTTAAAAAAAATAATTAAAAAGTCAAATATTTCCAGCCAAATTTATTCCTCATATTCTATGCAAAACATAAACAAATAAATAAGAACATTATCAAAAAAAAAAAAAACTTTCCTCAAAAAAAAAATTTATTCCTCTTAGTAAGGACTTGTGAGTTAAGATTTAAGACAATCAAACTTGTCATATATCAAAATAAAGAAAAACATGGAAGGGAAAAAAACTTACCAAGTTAAGATGATTTGCAATTTTGCACTTGCTGTCTAGATCTGTGCTAGAGTGTAGATGTCCTCATGTCCCTCATTATTCTACCGGCAATTCTACCTAGTTAATGTAATGCCTGCCAAACTCCGATAATCAAGCTCAAAATCTTCCAAATAAATAATTTAAAATATGTTGATAAATCCTCAATCATATCGCTTTCATACAGTAATTCACACTGCAGTCAACTCAACAGTGTAATAACACCAGTCACTCACTTGCTTAAATACACACAACACAAGACGCAATCATCTCAATAAAAATCCTGCCTTGCTTCACTGCCTCAATCACGCACTCTTTTCAACTTCTCCCTTTTTCCCACTCCTAAGCTACACACACACACAAACAGTCCCTTAATTTCTCAATCATTTCAATGGGGGAGGAAGATTCAGGGGAGGAGTACTTGTTCAAGATTGTTGTCATTGGAGATTCTGCAGTTGGCAAGTCCAATTTGCTGTCTAGATATGCAAGAGATGAGTTTGATCTCAACACTAAAGCCACTGTTGGGGTTGAATTTCAGACTGTTTGTGTTGAGATTAATGGCAAAGAAGTTAAGGCTCAGATCTGGGATACTGCTGGTCAAGAGAGATTCAGGGCTGTCACTTCTGCTTATTATAGAGGTGCTGTTGGTGCCCTTATTGTTTATGATATTACCCGTCGTACCACTTTTGAGAGTGTTAGCCGATGGCTTGAGGAGCTCAACAGTAAGTTGCTTCAATACCCCCCTCTTCTTTCTTGTTTGTTCTCATCTGAGTTTGCTGTCATTGCTTGATTTTTGGTTGATTGTGCTGGTTTAATCTTTGTTCTGAGTGTTTTTGTGAAGTGGGTTTTGTTTATTCTCATCTGGGTTGCTGTCATTGCTTGGTTTTTGGTTGATTGTGCTGGTTTAATCTTGATTCTGAGTGTTTTTGTGAAGTGGGTTTTGTTTATTCTCATCTGGGTTTGCTGTCATTGCTTGATTTTTGGTTGAAATCTAAGTTTTTAGTGAAGTTTTGTATGGGATAGTCATTTTCTAGGTGTTTTTGTGATGTGGGTTTTGATTAATCTCATCTGGGTTTGCTGTTGGAGTTGTATTTTGATGTGAGCTTTGATGAAGTTAATGTTATACATGGGTTGATGCTGGAAGTTGCTGATGGTGGAAAGTTGAGATCTTTTGCTTTTGTTTTGTTAAAATCATCAATGGGTTGGTTATTGGTGAATTGGCATTTAAATGAAGATGAAAGGTTTTGGGGTTTATGGATTTCATGACTGTTTGTATTTTTAAGACTGTTCTGAACTTGGTGTGATGGGATTCATTGGAGTTTTGAGGATTTTGGGAATTTGATTGCTCTCCTTCTGTGGTGGATTAGCTACTACAGCAGTGAGTGTATATAGAATTGCTATTATTAGTTGACAATAGTTGAAGTAGGGGATAGTTTGTTGTTAACTTTTGCTTGCAAGAGTGCATCCACCTACTTTGCCAAATATGATTGTAATTCCTTTTTGCATATGGATCCCTATTATTGTTCCTTATTCAAGGAAGAAATTTTCCCTTCATCACATAGAAGGGTGACAAGGTAGGCTGTGTCCATTGCTCCATTTTCTTTTCAACAAGGACTTTGCATTCCAAATTTAGTACATGAATGTGAGGGCTGTTCACCCACCATTTTTGCTTGATTAGTGATACAAGTACTTTGATTTTTCACTGCTAATCCATTCAACATTTGAACCTCAAATTGTATGATCATCTTTTGGTAATCTCTAGGTTTACCCTGAGCCTGAGGGAGCAGGGTGGGACATTATTAGTTCTTATTTCATATAATTGGCAGCGTAATTCATGAATTTATACAGGATCCCGTTGGTGACTTATTATAGCAGTTTCTTCTGCATAGTCCCTCGATGGTTGTGGTTCTTTAGTCTCTGGCTTGAATTTATACAAACCTGAATTTATTTGCTTTATCTGAACATGCTCGAGGATTTCGCTAAGCTGGCAACTTGCATTAGTTGACACTGGTAATCAAAAGTTTGGTTAATGTAATCTTTGGGTCTGAATTCTGGATTGATTTCTTGACTTGAAGGTGTTTTGTGTAGTTTCCTTGCATGTTCATCAACTACCTATAAAAGAATTCACCTAGCCTTATTACTATCTTTCATCTTGTGCTAATGCAAATAAACCAAACATAATGTGATATTATTTGAGTGATTTCTGGTAGATAGGTTTCACAAAAGCCATAGCTTTTGTTGCTACTAATGTCCCCGTCCTGTAAAATTCTCCTTTCTGGATAGATATTTGACTTCAGGATGGGAAATTTCTACATGTAATAAGTTGTAACCTATTTTATCTGTTGGCTTTTAAGAGAGCCACAAGGGTAATTACTAGACTAACCCGAAGGCCTAAACCCCGCAACCTATCTCTTGAATTGCCTTGCCTGATGTGACATCTTTGTGCAGCTCATTGTGATACGGCAGTGGCAAGAATATTGGTGGGCAACAAATGCGACTTAGAAAACATCCGAGAAGTGAGTGTAGAAGAGGGCAAGAGTGTTGCCGAATCGGAAGGCTTGTTCTTCATCGAGACATCAGCCCTAGACGCTACCAATGTAAAGGTGGCCTTCGAGATAGCCATCAAGGAGATCTACAACAATATCAGCAGGAAACTGCTGAATTCAGATTCGTATAAGGCTGAGTTGTCCGTGAACCGTGTGACTCTATCCAAGGATGGTTCTGACTCAAGCCGCAGTCGCCTCTGCTGCTCTAGTTGAGATTTCGCCCGTGCTGAAAATGTTTTTTTTTTTACTCTGTTCATTTCAGTGTTTTGCCTCTTAGAAGGAAGTTGTGCAAAGGGCACCAAAATCAAGTAGGCAAAAATTCATGAGATATTCATACTTATACGGAAACATATTCTCTGCCATTGAAATGCATTTATGTCTACTTTGATTTTTCATGTTGGAGATTTGTTGGTTCTTAGTTTTAATCATAAAATTCATTGGTTATACATTTATACAGAAACCCTGTGTTCTGGACTTAGGCGATCGGTTTTCTGTACTGCGTTCAATCGATCATCATAACTGTGATCCATTGGGTCGGGTTGATTCTTGGATTCACCTCAGGTTTGGGTCAGTTGGATTTTTCACACAATAATACTGAATATTGTATGGTTACAACTACATCGTTTTGTAGGCTTTTAGGTAGATCCAGCTTTACTTAGCAAGATGAGTTTAACAACTTATATGTTCTTTTTAATTTGTGAATCTCCTATTTTTTCTTATATATATATATATATATATATATATATATATATATATATATATATATATATATGAAAAGAGTATGTGTATATCTACCTTGCTATATAATTAGGTTTATACGTAATATCCTCGAATTTCAGAGATTGACAATGTCTAACATCCATCTGCATACATGTAGTCCATTAAAAAGAGCCCACATTATCACCTTTGTTGCACAGTTTGAGGGCATTACCTTAAAAGAATGATCATGCAGAGTTTAGGTGGGTTTCTTCACATGCTTTAGAGATGGTTTCTTAAGTGAAAGCTGACAATGAACAGTTTCAACTTTCAAGAAATAATAAACGAAAATGAAATGAGTCTTGGTGGTTGGCACCATTCATTTGTCTTGCAACTTGGGTGAACAAACTACCCCTTCTTCAAAGGCTGCAATAGAGACAACCATGATACTCTGGTGATGGGTACAACTCAAGCTCGTTTTAAGGGCTCCTCTTGCTCATCATCTTCCTGTTCATCGGAAGTAAGACCTGAAATCATAAAAACCAATCCCTAATTAATATATTCCTGGTTCAAATGTTTGTAATGGCCTTTCCGAGGACAGGCTATATAAACTATTAGTTCAACACCAAGAAAAGAAAACTCACGGAGTATCGAGATGGGGTATTTTCTGAATCTTAAAATACTCCGGTCCGCCACGAATATTGCAAGATTTATCTAACAAAGGGCAATCCCACATATGTAATGCCATCAATTGTGAAGGCAGTGAAGGGAGGTGCTGAACAAGAGGCAAACGGTACAACATTAATTTCTTCATGGATGTCAAATTCCCGATCCAATATGGCAGTTGTTTCATGCTGCTGAAGCTACTAATTTCCAAATGTTTAAGTTGACAAAGGAATCTGATTTGGCTGGGCAAATCCACTACTTTATCCATCCCACCTGCATCAATGCGAAGTGTTTGAAGAGATCCCGAGAGGGGGCTACCATGGTGGATGCTTGGGAACGGAAATAGACTCACATCTGAGCTTAATCTGGATATAACCAAAGTCTCTAGCTTAGGAAGCTCAGACAACCCAGATGGTAAAATACTCATATTTCTACACCCCACTATCCGCAACACCTTAAGGCACACTAAAGGCGTTACATCAGGCAAGTTTTCGAGTTTGTAACAGTCGTATAACTGCAGGTGCTGCAGAGATGTGAGTCGCCCAAGATACTGCAGAGTTGTGGCCTTGTAGCAGTTTGAAATTTTCAGTACCTTTAGAGCACTCAAGTTCTTCATAGATGGTAGATGCTCAAGGACAGGGCAACTCTTAATGTCGAGAGAAACAAGGCCATCGAGAGGGGCCCCACCATATCCTTTCATCTTGATCGTCCAATCTGGCAGTGACGAGGATTGATAGTTGTGAATGTCAAGAGTGGTCAGATTACGATGAGGCTCTAATGCTTCCAGCATCCTTACATGATTAGTATCCTCCTCGTTCTTGTTGGATTGTGAATAAAACTTAAGGACCAAGGTTTCTATGTTTTTCTTGGTCCATAGTTTCCCCTTCTTAAGGTCGCCAATAATTCCTGCGTCCTTCAAACCCTTGAGCTCTAACCGGCCCATAAGGTTGCACAAATGCTCAAGCTCACTCACCCTTCCTCCCCAATAGTGGTTGTCAAGATCCAAAGGTGGGAGTGTTTGGAGACAAGTTAGCATCCCCAAGCCAACTGGTATCTGCATATCGACGTCAGTACAAATGTGTCGTAGGCTAGCCAGTTTGGTGAACTCAGGAGGAAACATGGGAAAAAAGCGGATCAATCTACTGTCAAGATCCACATTAGAAGCAATTCTTAATGTTTGCAAATGGTACAGTTTGCTCAGACCATTAGGAAGGCTCTGGATCATGTTTCCCGATATTTCCAAATAGCGCAAATGCTTCAGTTCACCTATGGAATCTGGCAATTCTTCTAGCCTAAATCCCACCAAGATCAAGGCGCGCAGACTCTTGGTCTTTGTTATAACTATCTCCCCCCATATCTTGTCAAAAGATTTAGCAGATTGCAGATTGGCATGTAAATGCAACGATCGATGTTCAACAACTTCAGTGTGGCCTGTTGAAATATTTTGGGCTAGAGAGTGGACGGTGTCATGCATCCTGCAAGCTTCCACCTTTCCTAGAACATTGAACCTTGCAACTTGAAAAAGGGAATAGTTGAGCAAAATATGGAAATATTGCTCACCAAGTGGTTCCTGGAGAAGTTGTTCTGTTTCATTGTAAGAGTTTAGAAGTCCTTGCGACATCCAAAGTTGGATCAACTGGTCCTTATCAATAACCTCGTCTTCTTTAAAGATTGCACAATATGCAAAACATCTTTTGAGTTGAATCGAGGGCAAATACTTGAAGCTCAGCTTAACTGAAGGCAAGTGAACATCCTCTTTGCTCCATTTGTTCTGATCTTGTTCGATTTGTTCCCATTGAGAGGGGGAGTTTTGTGAGCGCAGCAAGCCCCCTAATGCCTTGATCGCCAAAGGCACACCCTCACACTTTCTCAACATTTTCTTTGCCGCATTCTTCTTGGTAGGATTTGACAAATGATTTTCACCGATACATCGTGTCAAGAGTGACCAGCTATCCTCTTCTGATAACGATCTCAATTTGTGAGTGTGAGGAGTTCTGCCATCGGTAGTAATCATACTTGCTAATGTATTTTGATCGCGTGAGGTTACTACAACTGTGTTGCCGTTGGACGCCACAACGGACTGTAAACAGCTCTTGAAAGGCTCCCATAATTTTTCAAATGTCTCCCAAACATCATCCAAAACAAGTAATAACTTTTTACCTTCCATCCTTTCTTTCAGCTTCTTTGTGACAACGTGAATGCTAGAACTATTGATACCTTGTTTATCACCTATTTGTTCAGCCATGTGATTCAACATCTGTGTTAAGTCACAATCATGTGAAACACAAATCCAGATTCGTTCTTGAAACCCCTGTCCAACTTCCATTTCATCAAATATAATTTTACATAATGTCGTCTTTCCACGTCCTGCATAAGTTACATCGACATCAAAACCATTGAAAATATATGATTTTTGAGACAAAACATTTCTTAAATGTCATGTCTTCGTATAAGACCAACATATTTGCATATTAAATACAAAAAAATACATATGATTGACTTCTATAACTATAATATCACATATAAATTGTAGGAAATTATATATGTATGCTTACAATATTCATTCTGTATATGTGTGAATAGCACGTGTGTACACATATATATATATATATAAGCAAACCAATGATCTATCATTTGAATAATCCACACATCTATATGCAAATAACTATATTTATACATTATTCTTTGATATTTCTCATTTATATTTCTATATTATTTATGTCTAGCGTAAGAAGTGTTTTGTTTTGCTATGTAGACTACGATTTCCCCCCCCCCTATATGTATCTCATAATAATATCTTTGAGATTTTGTTCATTTTGATCTTTAACTAATTTGATTTGATTTCAGATTCTATTTGTTGGCTTATGGAGGTGCTTAATTATGGCCCATGAAGTTCCTAATAACCCAAGATTTACTATTTAGCCTCTACTATAAATACAGCCTTTGTGTTAACGTTTAGTGTATGTAATTGTTAGAGATTCATATGTACCGAAAAAGATTGATTTCGAATATCTATGTCTTTGAGTGAATCGTATGAGGTGAATCAATTGTGAGTGTTAAGTCCGAGACAAATTGTTGACTTTTGTAATGCTCTGGTAATGCCTATATGTGTGTCAACTACCATATTATATTGAAAACAACTTTTATTCATATATGTGTCAACTTTTATTTTTGTCATTCAGTTTTTTTTTATTTAATACAACATTATAAATATATTTTCTTTATTAAAAAGTTTTACAATTTTTTTTAAAATTTAAATATCTTAACTCTAAGGTTTTGCCTAGTAAACAAACATATTTTGAAAAATATTTATTTTAAATTTTTTAAAATAAACTAAAATTAAAAAATATATATTTTAATAATTTATATTAAATAAAAAAGCTAGCGATCCAGATAAAATTTGACACATGTACGAATAAGATTTATTTTACTTACAGTAATTGTCATAGTTGACCACCATTATTCTTAATTATTAGCATTTAATGGTAAATACTCCTTCCTATTTTATTTGTCCATTTGAACATGATTTGCAAAATCAAAAAAACCTCCACTCTAAATTAATTTAGTTCATTGGAAATGTGAAAATGTTGAATAAAAAAAAAGAAAAAAGTGAATAAAAGGGAAAAATGGAAGAAAAAGATGTAATTAATAAAATTAATTTAATAAATTAGTAATTAATGTGTTATTGGAATTATAAAGTGATAGATATTATGAGAAAAAAGAAAGTTAGTTAAAGTGACAGATAATATGGGAATGAGGCAGCATGTTGGATTTTCATGTGGCATGCGCTTAATTAGAAGTACAGGAACTAATTACCTGGCGTTCCATGGACGCCGATGACACTGAGTTGTTGGTTGCTGCTACTTGCTTCCCGTATCATTCTGATGACATCCTGCTTGTCTTGGTCCCTTCCCAACAGCACCTTGGTGTCTGGAAACTCACGTTGCAGTGACAGGCTAGTGTCCATTAATACAGTATGTTGGTAACCAGATGTATGAAAAACGTAGGAATTGCCCCCTGCAACCTTTCCTGGTCGGAATCCCAAGTTTTGGGCTTCTTGATACACCCCATCAATGGATTCCCTAAGAGACTTGAGTTTATGACCCATTTGGAAGCGATGCTTGATTGGATTCGAGGACACAGAGAAGAACACGCGGGCATTCGCCATGTATCGTTGGCGTCGACTCTGGCATTGAGCAAGGTTACGGTTGAGGACTTGGTACGAATGCTCGTCCAGTATGTCCTCAGCTAGGTACACAACTTCCCTCACTCGCTTCAGCCATTGGTACAAAGCTCGGTTGTTGTTGTTGTTGTTGGTTTGGGAAGATCCACCCCATAAGATGGCATCTAACGTCTTCAGGTGGTGTTCCAGATCCTGAAGCTCGGTATTCACTCTCCATGCCAGGGTTATCTCTTGGCCGATGCGTCTGATCACCAAGCTTAGCATTGAGTTGGTTGATTCAGACACAAAATCCGTCACCACACCCGACAATAACGCCATGATCGACAATGAGTCAGTTCAATCGAATTTTTCCGAGTTTCAGTGTAGAACTCTGTGGATAAGACCACCAGTTGGTCACAATAGAAGGTACAAAATATAGGTGAGGGATCGAGACAATCATTAGTTGACGCCAAGTCAAGTAATTGGCTAGTATATGCTAGTTATAAATAACACCCAAAATATTTTCTTGTCATTTATATACGACTAGTTGCCACTTGCCACGGTTTTTAGCAGCCCAAACGGTTTGAATTTTCCTAGGCAAAATTTTTGTCAAATCCGCAAAACTGGAATTGTCGGACTGAAAAAAAAAATTGGGTGTGAAGAAAGACTTTTCTTCCTAATTTTGAGAGTGATCAAATAATTAGACATAATATTTCTTTTTTACCTATTATCCGAACCTGTTTTGGACTAGAAATAGTGCCGCTCGGATACCCAATATGACCTAAATAAAATTCGAATATGAATATGCATTTCTCGTCTAAAATTTAACCTTGACCTAATTTTACCTGAACCCATACTTTTTTTAGCGTTAAATTTTCCATAAAAGGCCGTGGATGCTGCAGCTAGCCTACGGAAATTCATAGGAAACAGCCGATTCATATAGCTCCAGATCCAAGTTTATTTTTTTGACCGTATGAGTCTTTCGTTGAATTTTGGGTTGGGGGGGGGGGGGGGGGAAGATTGGTTCGGGTTCAAACTTCAAATCCCTTTAAAACCCATAAAATTTTTAATTTCTTTTAAAAAGTATAATAAAATTATTTATAGTACCTACAATATAGATAAACAAAACTTTTAAATTTTAAAATTCGAGTAACGTATGAATATCTATTGGACGAGAATAATCATTATGATATATTCTTTTCGTTCTTTTTTATCTGTTATTCATGTTTTTTGAGGTCCATTTTTAATCAACAATTTCTCACATAATATTTTCATAAAAAAAATGCAATATTATAATTTTTCAGTAGTACTTTTTATTACGAATCTAACGATATCAATTTTGTTTGATGAATCATTATAAAAATTAAGATATTAGCAGTCAAAATTTTTGACACAATTACCCTAGGTGACACTTTAATAAAAACGGAGGTCAGTATTTACATATAAGGCTCTGTTCTTTTCTACGATTGGTACGGTGTGGTGATGGTGCGGTGAAATTTGAAAAAGTGTGGTGAAGTACGTATTGTGAGTTGTTGTGAGAGTTATTGTAGGTGGGATATGTGAGGAAAAAGAATGTGAAAAATAGAGGAGAAAAGTGAAGAGAAAAAAAATTGAAGAGATATATTGGTAATGATTATGGTGTGGTGTGGTGAAGTGTGGTAGAAATTAAAGAGTATACCGCACCGCAACCTACCACATAAAAGAATGGAGCCTTAGTGTACCTAGTCAAATTAATCTGTTCTTTGGATTGGTTAAAATTAGATTTGGATCGATTGAATTAGATTGGATTGGCATGGATAAGTTATGATGTTTTTTTGAAGAATTGTGTTTTTAAAAAGATATTTTTTTGAGGGAATTGTGTAAAGTTTAGATAAATTTGGATAGATTTGGATTGTATTGGATTGCAGCCTTGCACGGAAGGAACTAAGGTGGGGCTAGGGGTGGCTACGCCCCCCCCCCCCTAACTTTTGGAAAATTTATCATTCGTGGTGCAATGAAATATAGAATGCAGTAGTAGCATGAGTGGTTGTAGACATTTGGAGTGTGATTGGTGTTGGCTTGTGGGGTGCAAGGTTCAATTCTTCATGACTTCTTTCACCTTCCTTTTATTTTTTTCTCGTCTTGGCTATTGATTTATACGACTCTATTTTGTTGCTTTTTTTATTCCATTGTTTTAATTACGATTTACATACTTATCTCCTTTCCATTAAAACAATTATTTACATATTATATATTATATATTTACTTAAAAAATCTATGCCACCTCTCATTGACGGAGTAATATCTCTATTAATTGTCTTTGTCCCACCGAATTGTTTTTATTATTTTGGTAACTTTAATTATTTGTACTAATTTGACCGTTGATTTATTTATTAGTCATGCTAAGCTAGAGGGCAATACCTTAACTAATTATTTCTAAAATATATTAATATAGGCAAATTTGAATGTGTTTTTCTCTTCTATTTGTTTATTTGCCTTAACGCTAAGAACAAAAGCGAAGAAGATGCTAGTATGTATTTGACATATTATGAGTTGGTCTTAAATTTTTCAAGTTGAGTTTATTTAACCATAAATCTATAAAATTCACAATATCAATATAAGTTGGGTTTAGTATGATTAAAGACTTATTTTTGTAAAAAAATTGTATTTGAAAGTTAATATTGTCATAAATAACAATATATTTTAACACTTATTTTCCTAAAGAAATACTTATATTTAATTTAAAAGTTAAAGTGGTAATACATGACAATTTGATTTAATAAACAGTGTTTTAATAAACAATTTATGAGATAAAAAATTAGAAGGTACTAAAAATATTGCATTTTAAAACAATAACAAATTGAGATAGAATATAAAATAATGATTTATTTTTTCGATACATATCTTCGGTCCCCCAAAATCTTGCTCGTTTATCACATAAGAAAGTGGATTTATACTCAATTTCCTAGGGATTAGGGGCACATTTTGCTCAATTAACGCAAATCTTGCTCGTTTATCACATAAGAAAGGGTCTAGTATTTCTCTGGCCGGATTGTTTGATTTGCTTTGTGTTTTAAGGTGATGAAGTGAAGGTTAAATGTTATACTTATCGTAGATAGTACTGTAGACACTAAAAAAATCAAAATAGTGTCAAATTATAAAATAAATTAAGTTGATTATTTTGGTCGGTCCAAATTAATTAATTTAGTTTATTCAAGTGAAATTGGCTCAAGCTGACTATCAAGTCAAAGCTCGAACGACTGCCAAGTCAGAATCAAATCGACTGTCAAAGTCAAGACCCAACTGACTACCAAGTCAAAGTAAAATGGACTGCCAAGTCAACCCAAACATAAGGCCCGGACAACGGCCCACAAAGACTACCAAGCCAAAGTCAAATGGGCTGCCAAGTCAACCCAAACTTAAGGCCCGACCAACGGCCCACAAAGACTACCAAGTCATAAGCCCAAGAGAGAGAGCAAGTCATTTCCCTATAAATAGGACTCTACCTCTTCTCATTAAGGAGAGAGAAAAATCCAACTCTCAAGAAGACTCTCTCTAGAGATTCAACACAAACTTGATCGAGATTCAAGCCGCATCGGCCCTCCTTCAAGAAGACGACAGAGATCGAATCAGAGGATTTTTATTTGTTCATCTTGTAACAAATATTATAGAGATTATACCCAAATTCTTTGAAATCAATACAAATTATATTTGTCCATTTTTTCTTGTCTTTATTTATTTTAGACTCGAGAATTTGTGGTTACAAATTTTGGCACGCTCGGTGGGACAACCTCTACCTCTCATCTTGATCTCTGAAATCAAGACTTTCAAGAACATCTCCACGAATAAGATATGGCTACAAAGGCTTCAACCAGTCAATCTCCTAAGGAAGCACGAGGCCATTGGCATGGTAAGGGAAGTTCGAAGTAAAACAAGGTCATCTGATCTTGTTACTATGACAGTCATGGTTACAGGAGTTGTGACTATAGAAGAAGAAATGGCTAACATAAAAGCCACGTTACAGAAGCTTACTCAAGAGAGCGAAGAGAAGGACACGCAAATCAAGCGTCAAGATAAAAGGATTGCTAAGTTGGAGAAGAAGTTAAAGCAACGACCAGCAAAGTCCCTCAATAAATATTCAGACGCAGAGGGAGAAAACGAATCTAGTGAAAGTGAGGCTGAAAATGACATGTCTAAGAAGGGCGACAAGCCATTATCAGCGACAAGCTCAATGACTGCAGAACAAGTCCAACATTTGATCGCAAAGGCACTCAAGGACCAATAAGGAGAAGCTTCACAAAGAACTCACAAGTACACTAGGCCATACACTAAGAGAATAAGCACTCTTCGTATGCCACATGGTTACCAACCTCCCAAATTTCATCAATTCGATGGACATGGTAACCCAAAGCAGCATGTCGCACACTTTGTTGAGACATGCAACAATGCTGGCACGAACGGAGATCTCTTAGTCAAGCAATTTGTGCGCTCCTTAAAAGGAACCACGTTTGAATAGTATACCAACCTTGCATCTAGGTCCATCGATAGTTGGGGGCAAATGGAGGAGGAGTTTCTAAATCGTTTCTACAGCACAAGTCGTGTCGTTAGCATGACAGAGTTGACTAATGTCAAACAATGGGATGACGAGCCAGTAGTTGACTACATTAACCGTTGGCGTGCTCTTTCCCTAATGTGCAAGGATCGTCTGTCAGAAACCTCTGCGATCGACATGTGCGCTCGAGGAATGGATTGGAACATACTCTATGCCTTGCAAGTGAACAAGCCCAAGAGTTTTCAAGATTTGGTGACACAAGCTCATGACATGGAGTTTACGATTGCCAACCATGGAAAATATTCTAACAATAGTGTGTCTACAATTGCTTATGAAGACATGCCAAGAAGAGACCATGTGATTGAAGAAAATGACTATTGTTTTTCTGACTCGGATGCACCAGAAATGTTGGACAAACTCCTTGAGAAGGGACTCATAGAACTCCTTGAGCCGAAACGCCTTGAAGAAGTAGGAAGACTGAGCAATCCTAAGTATTGCAAGTACCACAGGATTGTCAGTCACCCACTAGAGAAATGTAGGGCATTCAAAGAGAAATTCATGCAGCTAGTGAAGGAAGGGAAAATCGCACTAGATGAAGAAGGCACTGACGAGTTTGACCAGATGCGACACGCGCAAGGAGAACGGACACCCTAGGGGGCAAAGAGCGGTCACTTAAAAAAAAGGGACTCAAACAACAAAAAAAAAAAAAAAACAAGTGATCGTCATAGACTTCCAAGTCATCATTAAAAAAAAAAGTACACAACTTCCAAGTCACCACCAATGACTCCCAAGTCAACCTAATCAAGAGACTCCCAAGTTGAAGCACAAGACTCACAAGTCTATAAAATGACCAAAGACTTTCAAGTCATCTCAAAAAAAAGACTCTCAAGTGATCATAAAAAGACTCTCAAGTCATCACTGACAGACTCCCAAGTCATCCCAAAAAAAAGACGCTCAAGTCATCATCAACAAACATTCAAGTCATTATCAAAGATTCTCAATTCGTGATCAAAGACTTTCAAGTCGCGACAAAGGAACACTTGAGTCAAAAGACTTCTAAGTCACGATTGAGCAAGAAAGCAAGCTCTCAAGTTAGCTAAATCCAGACTCTTAAGTCATCAAGTACGTGGACTCTCAAGTCATATATCTCATAAACTCCTAAATCATTCATGTATATGAGTGTAGTGCCAACATGCTCAAGTCATGTCCATCTTTCGGCATCTAGATGTACAAGCAACGTACATTGTGTAGCCTCACAAACCTGCAAAAAAAAAAGGAGAAAAAAAAAAGTTTGTGGACTCTCAGAGGGGTTAGTTATTCTGGTATGCGCCGGGTAAGCCGACTCGTCACCTTCAACAAGGACAAGCTCCTCTACGCAAAAGCGGAGCTCGTAACCTTGTCTTTGGCAGTGTCGGGGTCTTAAAAAGTTTTTTCCGACTCCTTCCCTCAACAAGGACAAGCCCCTCTACGCAAAAGCGGAGCTCGTAATCCTTGTCTTTGGTAGTGTCGGGGTCTTAAAAAAAAATTTCCCGACTTCGTACCTCAACAAGGACAAGCTCCTCAACGCAAAAGCGAAGCTCGTAACCTTGTCTTTGGCAATGTCGGCGTCTTAAAAAGTTTTTTCCGACTCCTTACCTCAACAAGGATAAGCTCTTCTACGCAAAAGCGAAGCTCGTAACCTTGTCTTTGGCAGTACCGGGGTCTTAAAAAATTTTCCCGACTCCTTACCTCAACAAGGACAAGCCCCTCTACGCAAAAGCGGAGCTCGTAATCCTTGTCTTTGGCAGTGTCGGGGTCTTAAAAAAAATTTTCCCGACTCTGTACCTCAACAAGGACAAGCTCTTCTACGCAAAAGCGAAGCTCGTAACCTTGTCTTTGGCAGTGCCGGGGTCTTTAAAAAATTTTCCCGACTCCTTACCTCAACAAGGACAAGCCCCTCTACGCAAAAGCGAAGCTCGTAATCCTTGTCTTTGGCAGTGTCGAGGTCTTAAAAAAATTTTCCCGACTCCGTACCTCAACAAGGACAAGCACCTCGACGCAAAAGCGAAGCTCGTAATCCTTGTCTTTGGCAGTGTCGGGGTCTTAAAAAAATTTTCCCGACTCTGTACCTCAACAAGGACAAGCTCCTCGACGCAAAAGCGAAGCTCGTAACCTTGTCTTTGGCAGTGTCGGGGTCTTAAAAAAATTTTCCCGACTCCTTACCTCAACAAGGACAAGCTCCTCTACGCAAAAGCGGAGCTCATAACCCTTGTCTTTGGCATTGCCGGGGTCTTAAAAAATTGTTCCCAACTCCTTACCTCAACAAGGACAAGCTCCTCTACGCAAAAGCGGAGACCGTTATCCTTGTCTTTGGCGGTACTCGGTCTTCCAAAAAAGTATCCGACTCATCACCTCCAACAAGGATAAACTCCTCGCGCAAAAGCGGAGCCCGTTATCCTTGTCTTCGGCGGTACTCGGTCTTTCAAAAAAGTATCCTACTCATCACCTCCAACAAGGATAAACTCCTCGCGTAAAAGCGGAGCCCGTTATCCTTGTCTTTGGTGGTACTCAGATCTTGATATCTAGTCACCAAAAAAAAAAAAAAAAAAAAAGGATGAAGGGGCACGGTGGAAGAGATCACAAAAGGCACGGGCGAATAAGAATTCAATATATTGAAGAAATCAATACTATACTAATAGTGATTGATATTTATCATGAAGAACACACGTACAGTATGTTCTAAATTCATTGAAAGAGAAAAATAGTTCATGGCATAGTGGTGCATTGTTTGGGGAGCCAATACAATGTTGACCTCCCACTCATGATTGGTGTACATGGCAAATTAGTGTGAAAACTTTGGAATGATGATGAGTCTCCTTCGTATTATATAATGACTTACTCTCACTGAAAGAGGGAAGTAAAAGAAAAGAAAGAGCAACAAAGGAAAATCAGAAAATTTGTTATATTAAAGGTTGGGAGAATATTTTGTAATGATTTCCTTTAGCATGGAGCATATCATATCAAGCACCTACATTATGAAATCATTGTCCGGAATATATGATTTGGACACAAAGGAAGGAAAATCATATGTGCATATGATTTTGGACAAGTATGACTATTTCCAAACAATTAGAGGCTTGATTATTTCCAAACAGTGTGTTGATGGGGTGTGGTCAACGTAAATAAATTTAGCATTCTGGCCTTAACAAATCAAGCAAATTGATGCTACTGTACTTGGTATTATATGTCCAAGATTGCAAGTATCTTTTTAGAAAAGATATTGTATTTCTATATTTCTAATTAGTCCCATCAAAAAATATGGGATTTTTTGGATAATTAGAAGAAAACTCAGCATTACCCTATCAAGTCAAATTCGAGATGCAACCCTCCAACAGCAAAATGATGGATTAAGTCAACGGTCAAGCTTGGAAGACAAGCGGGTAAAAAAAAAAGTGTCGAGACGTCGATCGTGTTTAAACACATAACAGTGTACATAATCATTCGACTGATCAGCGCATAACTCGTTTCTTTTCTTTTATTTTCTTTTCTTTTCTTTCTTTTCTTTCTTTCGGAGTCCCACGGACTCGCATAAATATTCCTATTCGACTGATCAGCGCCTAACTCACATCCACAATACCAGGCATCACCTGGTCTCTTGACAGTCTCCCTCACAGGTAACCACCTGGTCTTGGGGAGTACTGCCCGAACCCGCATTATACTCATAACCATTATTTAATCAGGTTTATATCTCAGTTCATTCCAGTATCAACCAACAATTCCAAATCCAACATTTCCAAACCACAATTCCAACCCAACACATTTTCCATACAAAACCAAAAGACTGTCCATACTTTATGAATCAAGAACATAACCGTCTTAAACAAAATAGACAGTCAAGTTTCAGATAAAGTCCCCTTCGGGATGCAAGTTCCAAAATCAATATAGAAATCAATAAAACCAGTAAAAAGCATCCAAAGGAGGTTAGGGCATAGACATTACTTGAACAGCTTCTCTTTACTGCAACACTTACACACGGGAGCTAACTATCGCGTCGTCTCGCTCGGACCTAGAATTTCGAATGTAAACTTCTAAAATTAAAACTCGACTTCTACGAAAGTTAGTTACGCACTAATCCTACCATTCCCCAACCTTAGCCTTTTCTTATACGTTAATCAACCATCACAACAAACATTTTCTAAGGGTAAAAAAAAATAATAAAATCGACACGACACATTTAAAACCATATCTCGATACTAATACTTTTAATAATACTATTAACATAGGGTTTTTGAACATAAAAAAACATATTACCACAACATGAAAATTTCTAAAATTTTAATACCAAAGTATATGAAACTTTTAATACTAAGACATATGAAACTTTGATGCTAATAATATTAATAAACAACAACATGGTAAAAGAAACTTTTATCCATATAGCCTTACAAATAGAGTAAAATAAACTTAGTCCCTTCTTGTGACAAAGTAATAATTTCAAACTTTATTAATTAATACTAATAATAGTAAAACACTTAAAATCATTTGGAACTTTAATATTCACAATAATAATATGGAAACTACTTATTTTACAATTTTAATAACAATATTACGTAAAACTTAATAATAATGAAATACTTAATAACATAAAACTTAGTAATAATCATAATAATAATAACCTAATCGTAAACATAAACCTACCCATAATACTACTCCTAAACCTAAACATGATACTAATACTATCGGAACACAACTAAACAGTATACTACTAAACATAAACATAATAATACTACTAATCTAACCTCAACACATTGCTAAAAAAAAAAATAATATGATATACTCACGTAATATCAAGAACAAAACTATATAACAGAATAGAGAGAGAGTGGGAGGTTATACTAGCAATATCACAACCGGGGAGGTGGCGGGTGGTGGTCGTCGTTGGTGGAAGCTCGGAGGTCGCCTACGTCGTGGTCGTCGGCGGCGAGGCGGCAGCAAGCAGAACCGAGGTGGGAAACAGAGAGTGTTGGGGAAGGTAACCGGAGCTGGGGGCGCTTTTACCGGAACTAGGTTGGTGGCCGTCGGTCTTTGGGCATCGTCGCGGTCGAGGGAGGAGCCTCGATGGTCAAAGAAGGTTGCCGGAGTTAGGGGTTTGACGACGGTTCGGTGGTCTTCGGAAAAATGTCGATATCGTCGGGGTCGGAGCTCCATGCGTCTGGGCAGAACAAAGGATTGGGGTGGTGTTTTTGGGGGGATTCTGGGCGGCGGTGACGGCCGGAACTATGGAGGGGGTGCTCGCCGGTGGACCAAGGGTGGTCGGGGATGGTTCGGTGGTGGTGTAAGGGTGGTGCGTGTGTGGTGATCGTCGGGTTTCAGCAGCAAGAGCAAGAGGTTAGTGAGGTGTAAGGTTGGGATGATTACTAACAATGGCGAATAACAGAACAAAGAAAAGGATTAAGGAAGAAGAAGATAGAATAGAGGAAGAAATGGAGGAAGAGGGTGCAAAGATGATGGTGGTTGTGGGTGTTGTCGAGGAGTAGCAACAATGTACTATTAAAGAGAGAGAGAGAGAGAGGAAGAGAGAAAAGAATACAAAATATGTGAATTGCGGCTGATGAAGAATTTCTAGGGTATTTGTTTATTGGGTATGAATCCAAAAAGGGTATTTATAGGGGAAGAAATTAGGGTAAAATTAGTACAAATTAAACCTAGGTGTTAGTAACACCCTTCCAAAAATTAATCTTTTCCTAAAACAACACCTTTCTTTAAACGATTTTTACCAACTGATCCCAATTAATTTTAACCGATACCCAAGAAGTCTCTAACTGATATTTTTAAGACTCTAAAAATTCTAACGAACGCACTCGTCGTCCTAAAAGCTTCGTGTGATAACATATCATACAAACGGAAAGTAACGCACGTCAGAAATTTTAACGGTAATAATAATCGAATTTTTTCGGGGTTTTACATCATTCCCCACTTAAAGAAGTTTCGTCCTCGAAACTTAAACTTAGGCCTATCGGGTGAGCTAACTAACTAACAGAGTAGCTAACCGAAAACTTGGGGTTTTACATCATTACCCTCTTAAAAGAAGTTTCGTCCTCGAAACTTAAACAGTGGCCACCATCAAACAACGCTTACTTCTACTCTAGCAGAAAGCTCTCGTACAGTGACCAAACATGAAACTAGTAGATGCACCTCCCAAATGATAACCAAGAATCCTGACACGATAAAGGTTCACACGCTAATTCGAGGAGAGATTAGCTGTTTCCAATCCATGGTAACATATGATAATTTTCCAAGAGTGGCTTAGAATCCTTCTCAACTTGAACATCCCCAATTAGGGCCAACTTTTAATCAAGCCTAAACCCAGCTTTACCTTAACCTCCTTCCTCATCGACCTTCTAACTGTAAAATAATTTCATTAGAAATACGCACCACGGATAACTAACTACTAACACCCAAGAGATTATAAGCTCCACGTATCTCCAACTAATATCAATTTCCTTCTTCTGGGTGTAAGATCACATAAAGTACTGGTACTTTCTCAACAGTGTCCATATGTCGGCCCAAGATAACAACTCATAGCGGTAATTCCGGAATCAATTCATACAATTCCTCAAGAAATGTCAAATTGTTCACTATTCCTTTAACTAAATTGTAAAGCTCCTTCCTTCCCATCATCAACATCACAATTATACCAACATTGCAAGATTATTTGAGAACCGCACACATTCGAGTCACATGACCTCTTTAAGAAACCTTGTTAACCATATGAGAAAGAGGAGTCCTCGCAGATAGTTCCACCTATCGAAATACTAACTTGATATCTCCACATTCCAATAAGCCTCAAACTTTTCTCCTATAAAATGACCAGAAGCTAAGCTCGGTTACCTAGATTAAGAGGGAACTCCTACTGTTGGAGAACGATACATAAGACACAAGGGAAGATTAATTTGATAATGGAAGCAACTAAGCAAGGACTTGAGTATTTGGAACTACACGACCTTGTGGCCTAAACGGAAGGAAAACACTCATTGGTTGTTAAGATTGCGCTAAGGGATAGATACAAAACCGAAAAGGCTCACTTATAATTACCCAAGATATGATCAACACTACAGTTAATTTGTAAGTCACTCTTTAACTCCAAGACACTTAATCCTGCCAAAAGACTTTTTACTTAACTTGCAAATTCCCAACAAACTAACACTTACATATTATTACCCTCTCAACCCATCGAAAAGGAGTTTCGTCCTCGAAACTCGAATATCGGTACATAATAATTTTTAACATCCCAAACAGGAAGCAAGCTTAACCTGCTATTTCCTTAAGAATGTTAATTTAACTTCAATGGTCCCTCAAAATCCGACTATACCCAACTACAACCTTAAGAGTTTTCATGTACTTACCTCATTAAAAACATTCTTAATCACTAAACCTGTCCTAGAACCACTGATTGAGATAAAGATCAACATGTCGCATGCTTCAAGCACAAAAGTATAAGGACCAAGGTTAGATGACAACCTCCCTTGGTACATCTAATCATTTATTTCTCTTAACGGTAATCGATGTAATTCACATATAAATACCTAAAACATGATCAAGCACTTTGCATAGCTCATCGAATACATACATGCTAGGCACCTACTATCCATCTGATATCATTTTCCCCCCAATAGTTCTAGATAACAAGAGTTACCAGTAACAGAGTTGATTAATCGCAGGAAAGAAATTTCAATAATAAACATACGATATTTAAACGAAATCAATTAAATGATACTCCACAACTTAATCAGGTACAAACCAACAGATTGCTCAACCCCACACAGGTTTTCTCAATAACGTTCATACAGTCCAATTCAAATGATACTCAGACAGAACTTAGTCAGCAGAGACTCAAACAAAGTGGTGCGCATCAACCTCTTGCAAATTTCCTCATGGGTTATACCCACTTCACAGATGATCGACTTACTTCATTCGCACATTCATAATTAAAAGGCATATCATCACAACTGGACAATCAAGTACACAAACTCACAGGTATAAATATATCAGTATGCAAATTACTACAGATGAAACTTAGAATCGTAAAATACATCATAATACTCACATCAATCACTTAAGAGGAGAAGAGATTATATCAAATAGTTACAGATCAAATTGATCCCATCCCTGAGTGATCGATACTACAAGAAATAATCATTTTGCATTCTTTTCATTTCTTTTCTTTCTTTTCTTTCTTTCGGAGTCCCACGAACTCGCATAAATATTCCTATTCGACTGATCAGCGCCTAACTCACATCCACAATACCAGGCATCACCTGATCTCTTGACAGTCTCCCTCACAGGTAACCACCTGGTCTTGGGGAGTACTACCCGAACCCGCATTATACTCATAACCATTATTTAATCAGGTTTATATCTCAGTTCATTCCAGTATCAACCAACAATTCCAAATCCAACATTTCCAAACCACAATTCCAACCCAACACATTTTCCATACAAAAACCAAAAGACTGTCCATACTTTATGAATCAAGAACATAACCGTCTTAAACAAAATAGACAGTCAAGTTTCAGATAAAGTCCCCTTCGGGATGCAAGTTCCAAAATCAATATAGAAATCAATAAAACCAGTAAAAAGCATCCAAAGGGGGTTAGGGCATAGACATTACCTGAACAACTTCTCTTTACTGCAACACTTACACATGGGAGCTAACTATCGCGTCGTCTCGCTCGGACCTAGAATTTCGAATGTAAACTTCTAAAATTAAAACTCGACTTCTACGAAAGTTAGTTACGCACTAATCCTACCATACCCCAACCTTAGCCTTTTCTTATACGTTAATCAACCATCACAACAGACATTTTCTAAAGGTAAAAAGAAATAATAAAATCGACACGACACATTTAAAACCATAACTCGATATTAATACTTTTAATAATACTATTAACATAGGGTTTTTGAACATAAAAAAACATATTACCACTACATGAAAATTTCTAAAATTTTAATACCAAAGTATATGAAACTTTTAATACTAAGACATATGAAACTTTGATGCTAATAATATTAATAAACAACAACATGGTAAAAGAAACTTTTATCCATAATATAGCCTTACAAATAGAGTAAAATAAACTTAGTCCCTTCTTGTGACAAAGTAATAATTTCAAACTTTATTAATTAATACTAATAATAGTAAAACACTTAAAATCATTTGGAACTTTAATATTCACAATAATAATATGGAAACTACTTATTTTACAATTTTAATAACAATATTACGTAAAACTTAATAATAATGAAATACTTAATAACATAAAACTTAGTAATAATCATAATAATAATAACCTAATCGTAAACATAAACCTACCCATAATACTACTCCTAAACCTAAACATGATACTAATACTATCGGAACACAACTAAACAGTATACTACTAAACATAAACATAATAATACTACTAATCTAACCTCAACACATTGCTAAAAAAAAAAATAATATGATATACTCACAGAATATCAAGAACAAAACTATATAACAAGAATAGAGAGAGAGTGGGGAGGTTATACTAGCAATATCACAACCAGGGGAGGTGGCGCTGGGTGGTCGTCGTTGGTGGAAGCTCGGAGGTCGCCGACGTCGTGGTCGTCGGCGGCGAGGCGGCAGCAAGCAGAACCGAGGTGGGAAACAGAGAGTGTTGGGGAAGGTAACCGGAGCTGGGGGCGCTTTTACCGGAACTAGGTTGGTGGCCGTCGGTGCTGGGCATCGTCGCGGTCGAGGGAGGAGCCTCGATGGTCAAAGAAGGTTGCCGGAGTTAGGGGTTTGACGACGGTTCGGTGGTCTTCGGAAAAAAGTCGATATCGTCGGGGTCGGAGCTTCACGCGTCTGGGCAGAACAAAGGATTCGGGGTGGTGTTTTTGGGGTGATTCTGGGTGGCGGTGACGGCCGGAACTATGGAGGAGGTGCTCGCCGGTGGACCAAGGGTGGTCGGGGATGGTTCGGTGGTGGCGTAAGGGTGGTGCGTGTGTGGTGATCGTCGGGTTTCAGCAGCAAGAGCAAGAGGTTAGTGAGGTGTAAGGTTGGGATGATTACTAACAATGGCGAATAACAGAACAAAGAAAAGGATTAAGGAAGAAGAAGATAGAATAGAGGAAGAAATGGAGGAAGAGGGTGCAAAGATGATGGTGGTTGTGGGTGTTGTCGAGGAGCAGCAACAATGTACTATTAAAGAGAGAGAGAGAGAGAGGAAGAGAGAAAAGAATACAAAATATGTGAATTGCGGCTGATGAAGAATTTCTAGGGTATTTGTTTATTGGGTATGAATCCAAAAAGGGTATTTATAAGGGAAGAAATTAGGGTAAAATTAGTACAAATTAAACCTAGGTGTTAGTAACACCCTTCCAAAAATTAATCTTTTCCTAAAACAACACCTTTCTTTAAACGATTTTTACCAACTGATCCCAATTAATTTTAACCGATACCCAAGAAGTCTCTAACTGATATTTTTAAGACTTTAAAAATTCTAACGAACGCACTCGTCGTCCTAAAAGCTCCGTGTGATAACATATCATACAAACGGAAAGTAACACACGTCAGAAATTTTAACGGTAATAATAATCGATTTTTTTCGGGGTTTTACAATTAGTCTCCTCAGCTCCCTTTGGTATTGTGA
This sequence comes from Portulaca oleracea, assembly GCA_029582165.1. Taxonomy (NCBI): domain Eukaryota; kingdom Viridiplantae; phylum Streptophyta; class Magnoliopsida; order Caryophyllales; family Portulacaceae; genus Portulaca; species Portulaca oleracea. The sequence goes on from CM055879.1 coordinate 26,104,182, forward strand.
ATTTCAAGGCTATAATTGGAGAGGATTTAAGAAACTTGGTTCAAGTTTTTGATAATCTTGAAATAACGAGGGATTGTTGGTAAATTCAATATTTAACCAATAATTAGGCCTTTTTTTTCTGCGGTTGGCAATTTGCGGTGCCACAACCCACCGTACTTTGCCATAATCCACCATAACATACCATTCCACCACAACCCACTATAAATTACTTTTTGCAATTACCAATACAATATTTCAATTCACTTTTTCCAATTACTTTTTCACAATTACTAATATAATATTATATTTATATATGTATATATATATATATATATATATATATATATATATATATATATATATATACACACACAAACAAAAAAAACCCATCACAAATTATCAATAACCCACCACAATTCTACCATACCCGCCATAATTTCACCACACCATACCGCAAAACACCGCATAAAAGAACATGGCCTTAGGCACCGTTCTTTTGTGCGCTGCATTGCAATTAGTTGCGTTAGATTGCGGTAAGTTGCGGTTAAAATAGTAGAAATGTAATGGTAATTTACAGTAGGTTGCGGTAACTTGCCTTATAGTTAGTTGCGTTAACACACAAAAATAAAGGGGCCTTAATAGACTTCTACAGTCTCCAAACTTCAATATTACCCTTTAAAATTATAATAATTTGGTATTGTGTATTTCTAGGCTACAGTATTATATTTTTTTTAGGTATTTTCATCACAAATTTTAGTTGTAATCATTTTCATTATATATGATGAATTATAAGTATACGTTGAGTAGCTAAGATCATACTCCCTCCGTTCCATATTAAGTGTCATTTTGTTGACTATTACGGTCTTCAATATTACTCTTTGATTGATAATTTCTCGCATAATATTTTATTAATAATTACAATATTATACTTTTATGATAGTATTTTTCGTTATAAATATAATGATAGTAATTTTATATAACAAGTCATTGTATATATTAAAAAATTTATAGTTAAAATTTTATAAATTTGACTGCACAATTTCTAAATACGACAGTTAATATGGAATGGAGGGAATAAGTTTTAACAGTTTAACTCGTGTATTTTTTATTAATGTGACAAATAAAAATGAAGAAGTGTATTGTCGGATGTTTATCCCACCGCATTGGCGCATTTTTGGAGCTGCTCTTGTTATTAATTGCAAACCAGAATCTGTCCAGGATTCAATTCCCATTCTACCCCTACACCCAACCTCATGATACACGCCGATAGAAGATTTCAATAGGGGCAGATCCGTCTTTCAGTTATCAATCCAGCTCTCTTGCTGCCTACCACCGTCTGGCGTCTGCAGAGTACCATCAGCTCAGCCTTTGTGTCCGACGACACGAGTAACCCCACCATGCCACCCATGCTACTTCTCCTTCCATCTCATCCGTCCGATCATTTCCGTTCCCATCCAACGCCCTCCCTTTAATCAAATCTCAAATTACCAAATAAACCAATTTTGATTTGTATGATATTGCCAGCTATAGTTATCGCAAAACCTGTACTATACTAACCCAAACCCCCTTTTACCAAATAAAGACAAAAACATTGTTTTACAATAACAACAAAGAGAATTCTCTGAAAAATCAGTACGATCGCCTGAGCCTCTCCCATGCTGCCACCTGTCACTCTTCCTCCTGAACCCCCACAATGCCGCTACGTATTTTTGTTCTCTCCTCTCTCTTCTCCCTATTTGATTTCGTTTCATTCCATCCACCCTTTTCACTTGCTCTCATCTTTCTCTCTCGCTCTCTCTAGAATTCTACAACTGCAATGGAGAAACAGAGCTCAAGCTTCAACAATGGAGGCTCCGGCGACATCTCCTTCTTATCTCTGTTAATGGCGGACGACACCATCACCACCCAAACCCAAAACAATGAGGTTCTTCTTCAAGACAATTACCAGCTTCCTCCATTGCCGCTTTCTTCTTTCCACAGCACTACTACACCAACCCAGTTTCTCTCTCCTGATTACAACACTACTACTACCTCTCTGATCTTTCAAACCCCCAATTACTTCCCAGCCTTCAATCTGATCACCTCCCCTCCTTCTCTTCCCGACTATAAGATCCCCAAATTAGAGCCTACCTGTCAAGACAATCTCTACTCACCTTCTTCTTCTTCTTCGATGATGATGATGATGAACCAGGAATTTCCGGCGGGAGGCTTGCCGGAGCTGCTCTCTCTGGACGACGATCTCCAGGTGAAGAAGGCGAAGAAGGCGAGGAATTCGCGGCAGAGGAAGAGCGAGAGCATCTGCAGGCTGGGGAAGCTCCTCCCCGGCAGCCACCCAAGGCGGCTGAGCGCGACGGAGGTGCTGGAGGAGACCCACAAGTACATCAGGTTTCTCCAGGCTCAGGTGGCGGTGCTGAGGAGTATGCCCACCGAGTCGAGAATCTCCGGCGTCGGAAAAGGGGCGTCGGTGACGGCAGAGCTGGGGAGGCTGAGCAGGCAGCAGGTGCTGCAGGTGGTGGTGAACTCGCCGGCGGCGCAGGCGATGATGGCGGAGAAAGGGTGGTGTGTTGTCTCGGCGGAGCAGGTGGTGCTAATGAAGAAGATTGAGACCAGGAAGAAGCTGATTCAACGCCTTTTGGAGCATCTTCCCCTCTGATCGATGATGAAATTTTTGAGGAATTTAACACGTTACGTAGCTCACCACAAACCTAACTTTTACTTTAATTTGCATGTTTCAGGAATCAATCAATTAAACTTGAATCGATGATCTCTAGCTAGTCAATTACTACTTTACTAGTACTACTATATATTTTGGAAAATTTAAATATGGTCCTCCTGTCAATCCTTCCTCAAACATTTTTGTCAAATTTATTACTGCTTTTTCTTGCGTGTCATTACTTATTTTAATTAACCGATTGCATTGGAAGTTATTAAACTAAAAAGTCATTTGCAGATAGATCAACTTCATATTTTTATCCTCAATTTTTAAAATTTATGAAAAGAGCAAAGTTTAAATTATGCATTATGAATGAGCTTGGTTTGATTAGATTGTTGTAACAACCCAACTTCTCAACCTTATTTAGATCGAGGGAGATAAAAGGTTAACTTAAAAATTCATTTTTGAATAATGGAGAAAATTCGATAGAATTTCAACTGTAAATACATACATAACATTTACATAAATCTTAAGAAGATACAAACAGTGACAATGCAATTTGTGATCACGTTCCTAGCTGTTCGTCTTCTAGGTGAACATGGAACGGGGGAAGAAAAGGGGAATGACCAAACTGCAGCTAAGTAGATAACCCGTACTCTAAAACAACCATTAATATTCAAACAACCTAATTAAGTAGTCACCCTATCCCCATATTTGACCAAGGCACATAAAGGACAAACTAAGTCCCTTAAGGTCATGACTGAACTCTTAACACCTTGCATCCGACATGATTATAGAGTTCCCTCCACAAGGTCTTCCTATACCACAAGTAAATTGTTACCACTTAAGCCTACAAGACTTACAGATATAACTAAGCGAAGGTTTACCTACAATAACTGCACCAACAAGTATAACTAAAAGCGTATTGGAGACTCACATAACTATTCTGTTAACCATGTTAATTATTTATACTTAGCATGCAAGAATATACTTGGATACTTACCTTCAGAAGTCACCAACTAACTCAAAAAGGGGGGAAACCATATTTGCAAACTAGAATAGGAAATTAAAAGGGGGATACTTTAGTAACGGTCTAATTAGTCTTAATTAACCAATGCTAATTAACTGTTCTTCGATCAACAACTTTCGAAGATATCAATCCTTGCACATTTCCTCTTCATCTGCATCAGAAATCTAAGTGGATGCATGGGTCCTGGTTCAGCAGCCTTATTTTTTCTACCACCAATGTTAGCACCTGTACTGCCATCCTCCTGCAGCGGGAGCCCTTTCCATTTGAGTTTCTACTTGTAGACCTAACCTCTTCAGCGTGGCATAGACATCTATTATCTGGTATTCCATCTGACGGGCTATGTCGGGATCAGTTAATCCCTCGGTGAATTTCTGGACTTCATAGTCGAAGGACACACGGTCCACCATCAGAGCTGCCATGGAAGTCCACCTGCCAAAGTAGTCGGAGAAAGACTCATTTTGTCTCTGTTTCACTGCAGCCAAGTCCCACATTGTGACTGGGGAATGGTAATCGGCATATCGTTTCACAAATGCCGTGTAAAGAGATTCCCAGTTTTCGGTCACTTCTCTGGACAAGGAGTAGTACCAGCCCAATACTCCGTTACTTAGAGTGCAAGGGAAGACATGGTGATATATGTCTTTGTCAATTCCATACAGTACCATTATCCGTAAGAAGCTCCTGACATGATGTATAGGGTTCTGGGTTGCCTTAAACTCTATATTGGGCAGGCTGAATCCTTCTGGAAGTGTAGACTTCGGGGTTGAAACAATGAATCCCAGGTCAAAATAGTAATTGTCAGACATGGGCAATAATCTTTGTCCTTCCTTTGATTCATCTAGTTTCTTAACAAGTTTTTCATCTAGATCTTGGATGGCAGACGAGATTGTGTTTAACTTTTGGCTTTGGGCCTCCATTTGAGACTCAAGTTTTGGAACGTCTACAGCTTGTATTTTTTGCATGAGGCAAGTGACTTGTTACGGTTAATTCTCTGCCCGTTGTTGCTGTGGGTGAGATTGAGCCTTCTTCTTCTTCTTCTTCTTCTTCTTCTTCTTCTTCTTCTGTTGTCAATCATATTGCAGTAGGGGAGCGTTAAGTTTGACATTCTATGAGCTCGGCCATCCAAATCATTAGCTAAACTTAGCATGTGTCAAATTTATAGATAAAAATAGTTGGGTAAAAGTTAAATTTTAGTAACTTGTGATAAATTTTGGTAAATTTTGACAAATTTACGTTAATATATCAAAATTAATTTTCTTTTATTTTTTTAACTTTAGTACTTTTTGATAAGTTTTGGTAAATTTAGGTAAAAATTGATAAATTTTGATAAACTGAAGTTACCTATGAATTTGACAACCCTTATTAAGAAAATTTGCATATGATGTTTATAAATTCAACCCTTACGTTTTTTAATTAATATTTTAGCCACTAAATTTTTGAATGAATTTTATATATATAGCTACTTTTTCGGTAAATTTAACGACTTTTCCGGTGAATAGGTGATATGTGATAAAAATTTATTTACAAAAATTATCGTGATAATTTCAGCAAATAAACATTCAATGGAAAATAATCAAATGAAATGGTTTCAAAAATTTAGGGTGAGTACATATTAACTTAAAAACGTTAGGATGGGATTTGCAAATGTCATAAGTCTCAGGGGGTATACGCAAATTATCCTAACTTACAAAGCAGTGAAAACATACCAGATGTTGAATGAGAGATGTGTTTGAGATCCTGAGGAATTGGAACAGCATTGGAAGCAGCATACTCACGGGATAAGTAAGCTGCTTCCTTGTCAACCTCTCTCATATACTTGACCGCATTTCTAGCGTTCCTCCACATCCCGGTATTCCAACAATTCTCAATCGGGGACTCCACGTGTCTGTCCTCCGACTTGCTCATCATCTTCAGCTGCTGAATCAAACTCTCCAAACTACCATCCAATTTCTTAAACATCGTCACCATCTCCTCCTTTATTTCCCTAATATTTTCCACTGCATTTATGCAAGGAAACAAACATTAGGAACACATGTCTTTTGCTTACTCAAACCACACTGTACAAAGTAATTCTGTATTGCAACTTGCCATGGATAAATCGTCATTAGCATTTAAGATGGAACAATATTTAACTAGTACTATACGGAGTACCTTTGTTTTTTCATCTATTTTTTTAGCTAAATAATTTTCTCACTTCTCGCTTCATATTATATATTATTTTACAATGTCAATAACATATTATTACTTTTCTTGTTTTACCATTAAAATTCATTCAACCAACCCTAAAATTTAATTAATTATAATTAGGCACCGTTCTTTTGTGTGTTACCACGACTAACCGCAACGCAACTAAACGCAACCTACCGCAAATTATCATTACCTTTTTATTATTTCTACCGCAACTTATCGCAACTAAACGCAACGTACAAAAAAACAGGACCTTAATCATGTTTAATTAAACTTTCACTAATTAATTATGCTATCAATTTTTGTGATGTTGGTTTTCACCTCATCACGCATTCAAAAGACAAATAAAAGTAACCGAAGGAGTGTTTGACAATTCGTGTAACGTACGGAAATTTTTCAATGATTTTATGTGAAAAGCTTTCATAGTACTACTTCTGTCCCAAAATATTTATTTTTTTACCTAATTCCTTTATCTCAAAATATTTGTCTCATTTACAATCTCAACAACTATAATTCCTATTCTGCCCCTAATTAATAGATTCATTTATCACTTTTTACAATTCCAACAACTATTATTTTCAATTAAAGTAGGGGTAGTTTGGGTAAGTTACAAACTTTTACCTCAATTTCCAATACACATTGGTTTTGTTGAGTTAGGTAGATGGACAAATAAAATGGGACAGAGGTAGTAGTTTTATACGTACTACCTTCATCCTAAATTATTTGTCCTTTTATCTAACTTCTTTGTCCCAAAATATTTGTCTATTTACAATCCCAATAATTATAATTCAGTTTCTACCCTAATTAATAAATTCAGTTATCACTTTTTACAATTCCAACAACTATTATCTTCAATTAAAGTAAGGTAATTTGGGCAAATTACAAATTTTTTCTTCAATTCCCAATTAATATACATTGATCTTCTCAAATTAAGTCAATGGACAAATATAATGGGACGGAGATAGTATATCTCATCATGCCATAATAATTATAAGAGTAAAATAGTAAAATTAGGATTACAAAGATAGAGGGACTACAACTAAAACAACTCAAAAACTTTGATGACAAGCACTAGTTGTAATTATTATTATTACAAGATCGAATGATATGAACTTGCTTACAAATACTCAACCCCTCCAATATTTCTTTTTATCTATTTTCTAGATTTAGTAGGCGAAAATCAACATTCCAATAATTTACACGATAGTTAGTAAGAAAATTAATTAAATATATTGAATTAATATTAAAATTTGGGGTTAATCTTTATACTTAATATAAAAAGGCAATGGGTGTTCTTGTTCTAATTAATTCCGGTCATAATTCAACTTGAGCAAGCACCTTCCTAGATTTGTTTAAATATTTTATTAACAAAATTTGAATATTTTGAAAAAAATAAATGAAAAGGTTATTGATTTTGAAAAAAGTGAATTAATTTGAAATTAAAATAATATTATTTATATATATTTTTTATCTTAAAATTTATTTTTGATTTGAGTGTTTTTTTAAAGAATTGAATTAAATAAAAATTAATCAAATTAAATTAAATTAAATTGATTAGGTCTAACTCAATTAAAAAAATACGGTCAATATAATGGCTCCCTTTTATCTGCAGCTGATTTTTTATTATTTTTTTTAATTTTTTCCCCATATCCTCCCCTCCTATTTTCTAGGTAACTGATTTTTTTTAAAAAAAAATTGTCGATTCGTATCCCCTTCCCCGTATCCTTTCCGGCTTTCCGCCTTCCTATTTTCTAGGTAATTGATTTTTTTGAGTATCACAAACTGCCGCTTTCCATCCCCCCTTCACTCAAGCAATTTAGATCTTGACAGATATGAGCAAAAAGGATGGTATTGAAGATATGGATGATATCCAAAATGTTAATGGTAAAATTCAAAAATATAGTAAGTTAGGCCATGTAAATTTCATGTGTTAATTGAGATTAGATAATTACCATAATTTACCAAAAGTTATCAAAAATAACCAAAAGTTATCAAAAATTATCAAAGGTTACCAAAATTTACCGAAAGTTACCAAAATTATCAAAAATCACATGACACGTGTAAAAGTAGGTTTTTTTTTTATTTTTTCCTTTTATTTCAAAAATACAAATTTACCCATATAAATTTAACCAAAATTACCAAAAATTAACAAAAGTTACCAAAAATTACCAAAAGTTACAAAATATTACCAAAATTCATCATTTACTTTACCTCGACATACCCATGAAATTTACAGGCCCTTAGTAACACAATCTTTTCGTTTTCCTTTACCTTCATCGAAAACACATTGCGAATAAAATACTAACAAATCTCCGAAGCATCTTTAAAACTATAGATCGAGTATAATACTGCTTAAAAATTTATTATCTGAAACTCTGAAGCATCATTACTATGTGTGAGTAATTAACGATTGAAATTTAGCACAATTAATTTAGAATAGAGATAGTATAACACAATCTAGGGCATAAGTAAGTAATCATATTTATCTGCTAATTAATTAACGGAAAAAGAAACTTACAGGTTTGGGAAACATTCGGTGCATGGGAATGACATTGACGAACTCTTAGGCGGGAGGTTGTACGTAGAATCCTCCGATTAGGTTTTATGGGGAGGGAGGGTTTAGAAGACATTGGACGCTTCGTTTATATGAATATGATTGGAATATAATTGACTCCTTGAGACTAATTACTTGTAATCTCAAGCCTAATCCACGATTAGGGTAGGGTATATATATAATACGGAGTATATGTGATATGAAGGAAAAAATCAAAGCCCATCATAATTTATTTATTTATTCATTTATTAGTTCAATTTATTGGGCCTCTTCCATAGCGCGCAACTCAATGGTCATGTTAAGGATGGAGGTAAGCAAACACCGAAACTTAATATATGGATCCAACCTTTCACACCATACTCTAAATATTCTTTTGAGAAAGAAATGTTTCACTCAATATATTGAACCCGAGTGGAAAAGGTCTAAATGGAGTACCTATCATCCAAACAACTAAAACAAGTACTTATCGGCAAGCCGACTCTGATATGTTATATCAAATGGTAGAAGTTTATTCATTTAAAATTATATTAAAAAGAAGATGATGGATACAATATAATCATGGTGCATTTGGTTAGAAAATTTTTTCAGAAAAATTTGTCAGCTTCCAAAGTTTATAAACTTTTCAATATTTGGTTATGTCTAATAGATGTTAAAGTTCTAATGTGTCATCCATTATTTCACTCTCTCAGCGAATATTTCCCCAAAGGAGCCTAGATTAGGGTGACAAAATTAAAGTTGACACAACACGACAACATGACACGGACCTGACAAGAATTAAAAGACATGTTCTTTTCAACTTATGATAAGTACTCATCATCCACATATATATTCGACACTAATTACCCGTGATTAGTACCGTTCAGCACTAATCAATATTGTTTGGCATTGATCATCACTTATCAACACACCCAACATTTTAAATTTTTTTTAATAATTACATGGTTAGTTTTTTAAAGAATAAATTAGATAAAAAAATGAATCAGTATAATTGCAGTTTGTATACCTCGTACATATTTGGTTAATAGAGGGTTATGCTAAATACGTACAAATACAATACTATATATTTTTTAGGCCTAGCGAATATGGGATATCGCTCTTGAAAAAGAAAAACTTTGGGTTAAATGGGTTCACAATAGATACCTCAAAAGGGTATCATGGTGGGATTTCAAACCCAAACAAGACACTTGCGGCTACCTCAAGAAAATTTGCTATCTCAAAGAGGAATTCAAACAAGGTTGCGCGGGGACCGGGGATTGGTGATGGATAACTGTTGGAGTATTTCAAGAGTTAAGAGGCATAAAATACAAGTTATAAGCATATGATCGACCGGATAGGTCGAAAACGAGCTTAACAAGAGAAATTGACTCAACACGGATCGTGCTAAGTATGACACGACCCGTGTTGGCGTCCAGAGAGCACGAAAAATGTACACAGGATCAACACGGGTCGTGTTGCTTCAACACGGGTCGTGTTGGCTACAACACGGATCGTTTGATCTAACACGATCCGTGTTGATCACAGTCGGGATTGAATTTCAAATCCCTTGATTTATGCCTCGTGTTGAAATGAATTTGGTCATGATTTTGGATGATATTGACTGAGAAATCAGTCATGATTTCTCATCAATATCATTCAAACCAAATCCCTTGGATTATGGCAAATGCAATTGGAAGGTTTGACCTCCTTATGACTCCAAAGGTTCTCTATATAAAGTGGATGAATTCCCACATTCATACACACCCTCATCTATCTTCTTCTTCTTCTTCTTTCAAGAGAGCATTTAACACATTCTTAAGGTGTTGATTGCAACAACTCTTTAAGTCCTTTTGAGAAATCTTGTAACTTTGCTTACAAGAAGTTAGGTTTTACCCTTGAGTCTTTTCAGGGTCTAGTGAATAAGTCTTAAGGGGAGACGGGCTTGCCCTCGATTCCTAGCCGCCCAAGTGATCCCCCATCTTCCGTGGTTCTATATTCCATCTCATTGTTTTTCTCAACAATCTTAAGACTTATCCACGATGTCTCACTCTTTGAAAGACATGACCAACAACTTTCAAAAGTTGGATAAGTTAGAGGGGATCGATTTCCGTAGATGGCAAAAGAAGATGCACTTCATGCTCACCACTCTCAAAGTGGTGTATATGCTCACCCAAGACGTTCCGATGGAGGGTGAAGATGAGACGGCGGAGCAAACAAGGCGTCGGCTCAAGATGGAGAATGACAACTATATATGTGTAGGCCACATTCTAAACAGGATGACGGATGCTCTATTCGACGTTTATCAAAACGTCATGTCCGCCAAGGAGCTTTGGGAGATGCTCGAAGCTAAATACATGTCGGAGGATTCTACAAGTAAGAACTTTCTCATTAGCCAATTTAATAATTTTAAAATGGTTGAAGATAGAAAAGTTCTTGACCAATTGCATGAAATTCAACATATATTAAGTAATTTTGTTCAACATAAAATCCACATTGATGAGGCCTATATTGTATCTTCAATAATTGGCAAGCTCCCCCCTTCATGGAAAGAAACTAAGAGAACCTTAATGCATTCTAAGGAACCCATATCTCTTGAGGGTTTGTCTAAACATCTCCGTATTGAGGAGGAATTGAGAATGCAGGATGTTACTAAGGAGAATCCCTCCAAGGTGCATGTGGTTCAAGAGAACACAAGAGGAACAAAGAACAAGAATAAGTTTGAGAACAAAAGCAACAAGAAACCAAAAATGGTTTGTTGGGAATGCGGCAAGCCGGGTCACCCCAAGAGGGAATGTCCGGTTTGGAGGAAAAAGCACGGGCTTTCGAACAACAACACTAAGAATCACAGTGGTAAGAAGGAGTCCAATGGACCCTTCATAGCTATGATTAAGGACCAAATTAATGTCGTTTCGAGCGACGATATTTGGTGGGTTGATTCGAGTGCGGCTCGGCACGTGTGCATTGATCGTTCTCTCTTCAAGACTATCCAACCCGCCGAAGAGGGGAGGAAGCTCTTTATGGGCAATAACTCCCCGGTCAAGGTGGAAGGAATAGGACAAGTTGAACTTGTATTTACTTCCGAAAAGACATTGCTCGTAAATGATGTGTATTTAGTTCCTGAAATATGTAAGAATCTTGTTTCGGGTTTTCTCTCGAGTAAGTTTGGGTTTAAGCAAGTGTATGAATGGGACAATTATGTTTTGTCTACGGGAGGGGTCTTTGTAGGCAAAGGCTATGCATGTGGTGATATGTTTAAGCTTAACGCTACAAGTGGCAATAAGAATGATGTTTCCGTTTACTTGCTTGGTTCTTGTTCTTCTTTATGGCATTCAAGACTTGGACATATTAATTATAAGAAACTTAAATTCATGTCTAATCTTGGTTTAATTCAATCTTTGGATGATAAGATAGAGAAGTGTAGAACATGCATGTTGACAAAAATCACTAAAAGTTCCTTTCCAAATATAATGAGAAATTCTAAATTGCTTGAATTGATTCATAGTGATTTAGGAGATTTCCATAGCACTCCTTCTATAGGAGGTAAGAGATACTATGTGACTTTCATTGATGATTATTCAAGATATTGCCAAGTATTTCTTTTGCATTCAAAAGATGAAACTTCAGACAAATTTAAAATATACAAGATTAAAAGTGAGTTACAATGTGAGGCCCAAATAAAAAGACTAAGATCCGATAGGGGTGGTGAATATTATGATCCAATTTATTTTCAAGGTTGTGGTGTGGTGCATGAGACAACGACACCTTATACACCTCAACAAAATGGTGTGGCCGAAAGGAAAAATAGGACATTAAAAGAAATGGTTAATTCCATACTATCTTACTCCGATTTAAGTGAAGGTTTTTGGGGTGAAGCCTTATTAACGACTTGTTATGTTTTAAATAGAGTTCCTATCAAAGGGAGCCTTAAGACCCCATATGAACTTTGGAATAAAAGAAAGTCAACTCTAAAGCATTTTAGAGTATGGGGGTGTCGGGCCATTATAAGGGTCCCGGAACCAAAGAAAAGAAAATTGGGTGAAAGGGGAATTGAATGCATCTTTATAGGCTATGCCTTTGAAAGTAAAGCCTATAGGTTTATGGTTATCGAACCAAATGACTACATAACGGTGAACACCGTAATAAAGTCAATAGATGCAATCTTTGATGAGATTCGATTCTCTTCAATTCCTAGACCCAAGGATGTCACTTATGACATGTTTCCAAAGGATGTTATTCAAGAAACTCAACAAAATGTTGATGAAATAAGGAGTAAGTGAATAAGGAAATCCAAAAATTATGGATCGGATTTCGTTGTCTACCTAGTAGAGGGAGATAGGAGCTCTATCGAGCATTAGACTCCCTACATCTACAATGTAAATGAGGATCCTAAAATTTTCAAAGAGGCCATGGAGTCACAAGATGCTTCCTTTTGGAAGTAAGCAGTACAAGATGAGATAGACTCCATTAAAGAAAATAATGTTTGGATTTTAGTAGACTTTCCACCGGGATGTAAACCTATTACATCAAAATGGATCTTTAAGCGCAAAAAGAAAGTAGATGGTACCATAGAAAGGTTTAAAGCCCGGTTAGTAGTAAGGGGCTTTACACAAAGGTATGGTATCGATTACTTTGATACGTATGCACCCGTGGCTAGGATTGCAACTATAAGAGTACTTATAGTTTTAGCCACCATCCATAAGCTAGTAATCCATCAAATGGATGTCAAGACGGCATTCCTAAATGGAGAACTAGAAGAGGAGGTGTATATGGAACAACCTGAGGGGTTTGTTGAAAAGGATCATGAGAATAAAGTTTGTAAGCTCATAAAATCTTTGTATGGTCTAAAGCAAGCACCTAAGCAATGACATCATAAATTTGATGAACTAGTGCTTGGATTTGGTTTTAAGATCAATGAGTCGGATAAGTGTGTCTATTCTAAGTTTGAGAATGGAAAGGGTGTGATTATATACCTATATGTTGATGACATGTTGATATTTGGTACCGACATGGAACAAGTTGAGAAAACCAAGAGTTTTCTATCTGCTAAGTTCTCTATGAAGGACTTGGGAGAAGCGGATGTGATACTTGGCATCAAGATCATTAGAAATAATAATGAAATAAGTCTAACCCAATCACATTATGTGGAAAAGGTGTTAGGAAAGTTCCACAAGAGTTCCTATGTGTAAAGAGGTGGAATGGCTACAAAATTTGTTGATGGAGATTCCTCTATGGAGAAAACCCATGCCTCCAACAACTCTTTATTGTGACAACAATGCCACAATTGCGAGCATATATAATCGTGTATACAATGGCAAGTCAAGGCACATTGGGTTAAGACACGCTTATGTCCATCAACTCATTAAGGATGGAATTGTAGCGGTAAGCTACATTAAGACAAGTGAGAACTTGGCCGATCCTTTCACCAAAGGATTGAACAAGGAAATGGTGAAAAACTCATCAAAGGGGATGGGAGTTAGCCCAACCAAATGATTATCATCAACAGAGCTCCAACTCACGCTTGACACCTCTTGTCAAGCCTTGAGTTCAATGGTCGACGACGTTGAATGATAATGGGAGCATCAAGAATTTCAAGTTAAATCATCCCAAGGACAAGGTGATGCTCATGAACCGTAATGTTCAAGAGGTTTGAGTCTATGACTCATTAACAGACTTTGAATCAATGAGATGGGGAGCTTTATTACGAGTCATAAAAGTCTGCCTATGCGAGGACGTGAAGTGGGCCACTTCGGATAGCCTAGGGCTGGGCTTGATGGTTCTCGCGGAGGGTATGGGACACATGGTCGGTTATAAAATAGTGTCTTTGTTTTTAAGCAAGGTTTTGGGTTGTGTGTGTGATATGTATCCAATTAGTTAAATAAGAATGTAATAGTTCAAGGACTTGTCTACTTATGCATTCAAACTAATTGAATTTACATACACTAAGTGAAGGTTCCAGTCGTGAAACACTTTCATAACGCATTACAACTCCTCGATTTCTCGGGTGTTGAATCTTTCTAGAAATCGCCATTATGGCGGGGGTATTTTTACCTAAGTGAGGGATCCCGGGCTATTTCAAGTGGTACTCTTGAAATGGCGGGGGATTGTTGGAGTATTTCAAGAGTTAAGAGGCATAAAATACAAGTTATAAGCATATGATCGACCGGATAGGTCGAAAACGAGCTTAACAAGAGAAATGGACCCAACACGGATCGTGCTAAGTATGACACGACCCGTGTTGGTGTCCAGAGAGCATGAAAAATGTGCACAGGATCAACACGAGTCGTGTTGCTTCAATACGGGTCGTGTTGGCAACTCTTTAAGTCCTTTTGAGAAATCATGTAACTTTGCTTACAAGAAGTTAGGTTTTACCCTTGAGTCTTTTCACTGTCTAGTGAATAAGTCTTAAGGGGAGACGGGCTTGCCCTTGACTCCTAGCCACCCAAGTGATCCCCCATCTTCCGTGGTTCTATATTCCATCTCTTTGTTTTTCTCAACAATAGCAGCCCCAAATGGAGGTTACGGTGTTGAGCTGGGTTACAAAGGGCTTCTGCATCATCTACAGTCACATGGCCAAAACAGTCTGGTCAAGGCTAAACATCCCATGACATGCCTTCATTTTGTAGGCGACAATGCACGACAAGCTTCCGGTGAAGGCAAGAATGGCTCGATGGAAGGACGGGTTAACTATGCAACGCAACCTCTACCATGGGGATATAAAGACAAACAACCACCTCATAATGCAATGCCCCTATGGAAACTAGTATTAGACACAATCTTGCGACCTGGGTGGGTTGCCCCTTCCTTGCCAAACGAAACATTGCTATCACAGATTGGGTGACCATGATCCAAAATAGTAAGCAAAGTAAATGGAAGAAGTGCTTGATCTATGCGATAATCGTTGTCCTGACTTATGACATATGGGTTGAGAGGAATAACCAGCTGAATAAGAGGGAAGTGTAGCCACGGGAGTGAGGTCTTCAACAGGATCAAAATTCAAGTGAGAAATAGAAGTCTTCGATCACATGGCTAGGAAAAACCAGAGGATCAACATCCTTGATGTAATCAGTAGTTTCGGGCTCTGCCCTTTGTGTTTATAGGCCCTCTCTTGTACATCCTTTTCGGTCTACAAATATAATCCTTGGTTTCAGTTCAACAAAAAATAGCAAAAAGATGATAAAAATAATGTCATATGTTCTAGCCTTTCTTCTCGTATAAGCAATGAAGAATATATTACAATAATATTTCTAGTATTGTTTTTTTAATTGTTTGCATTTATCTACAAGGACAAATTTACATAGCAATCATATATGAAATACTACATCTATAGGTTGTAGGTTCATATCTCATTACTCTAATAATGTAGCAAACAAATGCTCCATGGCCTGGACACACCCAGTCTAAGGGGTAGGCCCAAGGGACGATCGCTCAGGGCCCACGGCAATGGCAGAATCATGGTGGCCGAAGGGGACCCAGACCGCTTCTAACCAAAGTATTATAATGCAATTTTATTATACAACTAATCTTTGTTTCCTTGTCATACACGTGTTATTTTGTATTATTTTGTCATACACGTTCATCATTTAAACACTCTGTTTACAATATTATTATTGTTAATGTTGTTGTTGTTGTTGTTGTTATATTTATATTTGGTTATGAATGAATGAGATTGGATGCAAGTATTATTATCCTTTCTTATTTGTTACTTTTCGATTTAACTGTAAGTCTATTTTTCATTCCTTTATTTAATACTAGTCTGGCCAGCGCATGCTACGCACGCGCTGACCCGACAATATTATCTGTTGATTATAACTATCAAATAGATGTAATTATCGGCTATAAGTGTTGCTTAGTATCATAGAAACAATGAGGAAGGTAAACATGCATGCCAAAAGCATTATAAAGTACAATACAAATGTTGTGCCTGAGTAATATAAAGGTTACGTTCAAACTGAACATTAATTTTGGTAGCATAAACTTTTGCAGAACTCGAGTGGATTGGTTTTAGCTGAAGCGTCTGTTTGTAAGGGGCGATAGAAGCTAAATAGGGTTCAAGCTCTTGTAAATCTCTTCTCCAACCACCCACTATAGTCTATCCAAATGAAATAAGAGTTTGATGAAAGGTTACAAGTGCATTCAGAGTTATGGCAAAACCGAGGGAAAATAGTAATATAAACCACACTTGTAAGGCATTTGATGCTTCTAGTGGTCATGTTTGGCAATCATAAGCAAGATGAAACTTTTAAACCTATATGACCTGTTATGATATATTAACTCTCATTTTGGCCTTGAAAGCTAACAAAAAACACTACTTAAGTGTCTAATATATAAGAAACTTGAAGTAAAGAAGTATAATTAGAAAAAAGTAGAAAGTTCATTTTGCCAAACAGAGAGACCAGAATAGCCAAGAAGTGCATCACAATGGTATTCATATCTTCTAGCTTACCATGCTGCATTTGGGCTCAATAGCTCAAGGGTATCAGATATTCCATCATTTTAGATTTGAAATACAAAATATGAGACTTTGCACTGGTGAAGATACTCATGGAAATGAGTTATAAGTAGCAAAGTTACCTTGTGAGATAGTAGGGGGCATAGATTTCCAAAGGCATACTGGACAAGATGAAATCCGCACAAATAAAAGGAAAGAAAGATTGGTATTTGTTCAAGAGGGACTAACGTTTGAGACGTTTAACATGATTAGTTTGATCACGAACCTACAGGTGCATTGTCAAGTACCGATCAATTATTGCCAGGAAATTCCGAATCCTTGCATCAACAACCTTTGTAATGAACTTCTCATCATCAAGCACATTGGAGGTTTCGAAGTCCTTGCATAATAAGCAGGGACCAAGGGAGTGAATATGAGCCAAACCTGCATCGTCATGCCAAACAATGACTTTGAATATTGAAAAAAAAATCACAACATGCTAATAGTTACTGCCAAAACCCCTTCTCGTAAAGAAAGAGTAATAATAATAAAAGAAACAGGGATACTCTATTTGTGCACTTATACTTTTGAAAAACACATTAGACAGGATGGAAATAATGATGAATATATATATATACATTAAAAATGAACTTTACAGAAGCTTCTGATAGAATTTAGCCAAAGCTTTTAGAGGTGCTCTTGTAATCTAGAAACACGATTTAAGCTAAACACTCAATTTTGGAAAAGCTTAAAATTGTTACTTCTAATTATTACTTCAACATCTAATTTTTGATAAGACACCTCACCTCACCCCACTTCCATATTTTTCCTAATTTTTGACATACACTCGTCATTTAATATATTTCCACACTCAAAAGAAAATCTAATATATTTTTGCTTACATGATTTTTTACGCAAATTGTATTATACACTTTGATGGACCTACCAAGGTCCACTACATATATTAAAATAGTTCAACTTTTTGTCCTGAGTTTTTGTAAAAAAATTGATAAATTTTAATAATATTGATGAACTTTGCAATAACTTTTATAAATTTATGATGAATTTTATAATAATTATTGATGAATTTATTTTGAAATTTTAACATTTTGGTGGACCTAAGTAGATTCTCCATAGTGTACCATATAACAATTGCAGATTAGTACTTTTTGACGACCTGTTTGTATCGTCCATTGCTAATACCACTTGAAAACTTTTTATTTTGATCTATATTTTTAAAAGCTATGAAGTTAGTATTGAGTTTAGTAGATGTCAAGATGGATAGGTTTATTTTTATGGTTATTTTTAGAGTGGATATCCCATTATAAATTCGAGATAGCAGACTACAAATATTTATTTTTTAGGGTTGTTTCTAGAGTGAATTTGAGGTGACAATAAAACTTCATACCATAATCATTGTACTATTATTTAGTAAATATAAGCTACTCTTCAACCCTATTCGATTAATTGACTTCTGAAACGTAGACTACAAGCCTACTGTAGATACATCAGAAACACCAATAAGATGGAAGATAAGCATCAATAACAATTCTATAAGACTTAACGAAAAGAAAATACATGTTGCATGGACATGCTTGGGAATATAGATGTAGATGTGGTCAATTATATGTTATGGAATGCTAGAGGACTATCCTCTTTCTGGCCCATGGTCTCTGTCTTTGTGTTCACTTCACTCTTTGACAAAGGCATGACCTACACATTGAATCTCACATCGTCGAACTGAGTCTATTGGTAATCCAAATCAACTCCTTGACCAAGGCTATCAATAACTCATACATGAGTGGCAAAAACTTTATAATAGAAAGAATGCATCACCATGTCCCATGGAACTTAACACCAATCGCTTTAGATGGTTTCTTCACTTTTGAGGCTTCTTTTTTTTTTTGGGGGGGGGGGGGAGGTGGTGTAACGCTCCCTGGTTCATACTCACCAATTTAGAATTTAAACACCTTCTAGCCCAATGATTAGTGCAGTGGAAGATATAATCCAACGGTGTTACTGTCGTCCATAACTATGGGTAAGGCTTAATAAACCAATAATAAAGCTCCAACACGACATAACAGTCCCAAGGAAGAACTTAATATCATACATAACGGAAGATGTTCCCTAGAAGACTTTTGCATTATAAAAATACATCACTAAAAGAATTCGCCATAATGTACAAAGTTCATCGATACACTGACCCATAGCAAAAAATAGCCCCGGTAGACAATATAACTTCAGTATAAATAAGACTCTTGCTTTCCAATTTAATTAGACTTCTTACCAGTACTTGTTTATTAGCACTGGGGCACCACCTAAAATAAAACATAAAAATATTTTCGCAAATGAGTCGAAAGTTAATATTCATCCTCCTATACAGTCAAATAAATTTTAACAATTCATTTTATTTCACGCATTCCGATTCATTTTAAAATTAAAAACAAAAAGGTAAACCATCTTTGTTCCTAAATTAGCAAGCAAGGGTTTATTTTTAAGGTCCAATGTAGAAAAAGGTTTTACTAAAACTAATTCTTGTCTCCTTACTAATGTTATTTCCCTACTAGTACCCAATAATACTAGTTTAAAATCTTGGGATAAAATTTTATAAATTCAAATAATAAGGAGACTTGGAATAAAATGGGAATGTGAAATAAATTGAAATTTAAATAAATTAAGGAATGAAAAGGTATGACAATAATAATAATAATAATAATAATAATAATAATATCGATATTAATAAAATTAATATTAATATTAATATTAATAATACCGACGAATCGGCCAACTTACTAAAATTTGGTCAGATAAGTAACCTGAATGTTTCCAGATTAATTTGACTAGCTGAAATTGTCACATGAATAATTTATATATATGACATACTAAGCTCATGTATGACGTTCGTTGCTCTACTTGAGTCCTGCAAAAACACAAGCGGTTAACTTGAAATGAAATGCACGATTAAATTAATTTAATTCAATAATTAATTTAATTATACTAAGTTAGAGTCAGGTTATTACAGTTGGAGTCTTTAGGAACCCATGTCAGCTTAAATTAGGGCAAAATCTCTTCTTAGGGCATACTCTGGGCTTCATCAGGGATCCAAACCCTTTTCTTTCATCACTTATATATTATTGGTCATTGGTTATCAGTCATTTGGTTCGGTTTTGCTTAGTTTTCTACCAAATCTTCATGTATTTCCTACAAAATCAATCAATATTCATACCAAACATAATATGATAATTTTGAGTAGAAAATAATATATTCACATGAAATCTTTTCCAAAATCACCTAAAATAACCCAAGTTAACATATATTCCTATCAAAATGAAATTAAAGCAGATGGCCAAACAAAAACTGATGTTTGATTACCAAGCTTGTTAGAGATGGTGGTGGATAGAGCTGGGCAACGGGCCGGATTGGACTGAGTCAGGGCCGACCCTTCACCTTTAAGGGCCAGGGTCGGGTCAGCGCATATCCCACAAGGGTCGGGTCGAGTCATGGGTCAGCTGACCCTGACCCGTCCGTGACCCGCCCATTTACTATGTTGTAGGACAGTGATACTTGCGTGGCCTGCTGTGTTGTGCTACTGCTGTGTGACAATTTCTCCAACCACCTTCTCCCACATAATTATGATGCTGTTGTGTCTTGAGGAAAAATCTTTATTTAACATCCACATAATTATATCTAAAATTACATCCAAAATTACATCTAAAATTACATAATTAAATCTAAAATAGGTAAACACTCTCTCAAACCCCCCCCCCCATTTCGTTTCATTTCCTCAACTCAACCCCTTCGTCATTCACACAAATTACAGGCCCAAATTAATTAGTACCAAATTTGTTTCTTTCTGTCTAGATTCAAATGCAAATGGGCATGCTTTGAACACCTTTAATTTCACTTCTGCGCTATTTTTCGCAACTGGGCACCCCTTCAATTTGCAGAAAATTGTAAAAAAGACATGATAATATGATAGTATGAAGAACTTCAATGGATCCAGAACCAGGGCTTTTCCACGAGCCAGAAAAATTTCGTCCCAAAAATGAGCGAAAATCGGCGAGCACATAAATATTATGATAGTAAAACAGAACACCAAAATCGGCAAGCACAAAAATGAGCCAAAATCAATTCTGAGAGAGAAAACTAAGGAGACAAAATTCAAAGAAGGAGATCGAGAGAGAGGAGAACAGAGATAGAGAGAAAGAGAAAGAGGCAACCATGGCAAAACAACTTACCGACGACCAGATCTCCGAGTTCAAGGAAGCCTTCAGTTTGTCCGACAAGGATGGCGATGGTGAGAGAGGAAGAATTCAGCGACCGCCTGAGTCGCCTGACCCTATTCTGCGAACAGTGAGAGAGGGAGAAGGCAAGAGACTGAGAGAGGAACCCTATTTTGGCCCTCACTTTGCTGACCCGAAAATGGCACGCGAAATACCATGTTTCGGCCCTACTTTTACTGACCCGTGAACGACCCGATCCTTTTTATTTTCTAAATGGACTTTGACCCTTAAAATCCGGTCTTGACCTTTACAACCTATAGGGCCCCCGACCCAGTGCCCAGCTCTAGTGGTGGATGATCAAGATGGTGAATATAGGTTTAGAGGAATTCAAAAGGAAATTCTTGGAGGTTGAGGGGAAGGTCCACACTTTAGACAACTAAAACAATCATGGTAGAAAGGAAAAGGAACCTAATCAACTGAAAGACAAAAAGGTGGTGCTTGCTATTAGGGAACCCTACATAGAGCAATGAGTATCCATTGCTTAAAGTGTCGAGGGTTGGGAAACCCTCAAGCAGGCAAGGATCTTCGTCGTTTGATGAGCTTAATCAAAATATAAAGGACAAAGGATGCACAATGTATTTTTCCCTCAAGGACCATGTAGAGGATTGAATGTCTTGTATGTTTTTACACACTTATTTTTTTTTTTTTGCTTTTTTTGGGGGTGGGGGGGGGGAGGGGAAGAAGGCAGGGGAGGATGTCGTAAAACATATAAAGTAATGCATTATATGTTTTCCGGATGTGAAATATGTCACTAAAGATATGTAAAATAAGTCTGAAGATGTAGAAAGCAAAACTTGATAGGAGGTACTATTCATTTTGTGAAAAACATTATTATGGGAACACATTTTTAAAATTAATTTTCAAGTACCCTTCATTTTACGGTAAGTATTTTTAGGAGACAATCCCGCCAGACCTTGACGGAATCGAACAAGGCACTTCAAAAATTACTGAAATATCCCTAATTTAATTCGATTATCCCCTCGTTCAATTTTGTCTCAATTACTAAAACCAAACAAAATCTTTGGGAATAAGGTTTTGGAAGCTAGGAAATATTAGATAGGTCAATGCAATGTAGTGATTGTATAGCTTTCGACCATTTCAATCGAATTTAATTTATGTCTCCATCACAATCATAGTACGTTGGATAGATACCAAAGATTGTGACTGACATATAGCATACATCTGTTTACATAAAAATTGATTACATAGACTCTCATCTGGACGTTTCCTAATTTTTAGTGATAAAATTGCCTCATGATTTCAAAATTTGAAAATTTTGTAATTGATAATTCTAGAAAAATACTTTCACCTTGTGAATATTTTAACCAATTAAATTACGGGAGCAGTAACCAATAAAATTGAAGATTTCTTCAATTTTATTGGTTACTGCTCCCGTAATTTAATTGGTTAAAATATTCACAATGTGAGAGTATTTTTGTGAACCATTAATTAAGTTTTGTGATCTTATCCATTTAGGGAGACAAATTAAACGCAACCAAATCAACTAATAGTATGTTGCAAGTTCAAGAAAATCTAAAAGTTCCTCAAAAGTTAAAACGTACAAGAGTATTGAAGATCTACAAAAATAATTTATCAACCATACTACCAAAATAGAGGTCCAATCATTTGTCCGACATTAAGTTTTTGACATTAAAACATACTAATAATGCTCAAAGTAAAATCCTTCTAATGACGATCATACAATGATTACTTTCTTGCTCAATGAAATCCTATCATTATTTATATGCAAATCACCATATATAGTAACTAAAGAAAGTGATATTGAGTTAATAATTACATATAAATGGGGTATAGCCAATTACTAGATGCTCACTCATATGAGATCTATATATATATATATATATATATATATATATATATGTGTGATAAACTGTTTTGATTTTTTACACTACACAAACATCACAAATCTATTCACAAATATATACAAAAGCGAAAATAAGTGGACTAAGTTATGGATGCAAGAAGAAAAACTATAGCTATGGGTCTAGTATTGCTTGTAATTAGCAATACACTTGTAGAGAACTCAGCAGCCTTGAAGTTTAGTCATGGTTGCTTCGCAAAGTGTCTAGTTCTTTGCGCGCCTTTCAAAAATCCCTTCATGTGTGCAGCTGATTGTGCTCTTAAATGCCTTGGAGCTCCATTAGATGCCTCACATCCAGAAGCATGGAAAGATGAAACTAGTGCCTTCTGCCAAATTGGTTGTGCTATTTCTGCTTGCACTAGTTTAATAACAGCGAAAAATCTAGGTAAATAAGCAACTTTGCCTTCTCAACTATTTTCACAGTGTTGGACTTTTTATCCTTTGGTTTTTGCTAAACTGATGTGTTAAATTTTAACCTTCTTATGTGTGTGTTTTGCAGTTCCAGAGAAGATTGAGAAATGTGTTCATTCTTGTGAAACCACTTGCCACTAGAAATACTCAAGCTATCAAGTCATAAATCTTTGGGGGGGGGGGGGGGAATGTTTGACCCCACAAGTAGTTACGTTATTATCAGTTAATGTTGGGAAATAAAAATGTTTATAGCTAGCTTACTTAGCTATTGAAATATGTGTGCCTCTTACCACAGAGCTTAAATGATAGGGATAAATATAGACTCAATAGTCATTAGTAATTATGGGTTTACATTGTGAAATAAAAGTGCTAATAACTATATTCAAGTATCTCTCCCTCTTATATACTAGTATTTTTCATTATAAATTTTCATTGATTTTTTATTCTTGCATTTTTATTTTTTTTAGGAGTGGTGGGCTAGGGAAGAGGGATTGCAACTTATCAATATCAAATAAGTATCAAACATATTCACCTGTTTGCAAAAATATTAAACAATGGTTATTACTCATATACCCTACCACAAACTTAAGCTACTGTTGGGATTTGGGAATTAAGCCCATGATTTGCAAGTTCCAATCAACAAAAAGCACAACCAAGGAAAGGCTAGAACGAATAACAGACCCCATAGTTGACACAATTTATTAACTTTCTTTGATCCCCATAACTGACATAGTTCATTAATTCAAAGTAAATTTCACAACTAAAACAACGCATTACAGTAGAACCACCATCAAAATACTCTAATGGAAATCAGCCCACGCTTATTCCCCTAGGCCCAATCAAGAAGGCCCAATTGGATATCCAAGCTACAGATAGGGTCCTTCATCAAAGGACTTCATCCCATACAGGATCAATAAGGAAGATTTGGTTCATTTACACCAAGTGGGCCAAAGAAGGAAGATACAAAGCTGAATTACAAAGGCCCATTCATATGGTGTGTCTCTTATTTCAAGAGGATGTTCAAACATCCTAGTTGGGCCAAGAACACACGTCCAAGTCCAAGAAACCAACGTCCAAGTCAAGAATTCCAAGCTAATTTTATAATATTGATTTTTGGATGTAATTTATCTTTTAATAGTTTTTGGTGTGTTTTATTTTTTAGAATAATGTAAGATGACAAGTAAATTATAAACTTGATCATCCTAGGATTAATATTTTTTGTGTGGTATTAGTAGTTAGGCGTCACTTTATGATTCCAAGATAGAGTTGGCTATTTTGTAACTAATTCAAATTGGATTAGGAAAGGCAAACCAACTAGGATAAGGTTAGTTATAACAAACTCCCCTTAGGATAAGGATTCTAATCCAAGGGAGACTAATAGTAGGATGACGTCTAGTTAGAGGAATTCAACTTGGATTGCACGCCAAGGTTGAGTCTCCTAGGTTAGAATAACTTGGCTTGCACGCCAAGTAGGAGTTCTAGTCCTTTAAGGACTCTCCTAATATAAATAGGATTGTAGCCTCTCAAGGCAAACACACCCTTTTGAATTATGAAAATAGTTAAGCTTTTAACTTTCTCTCGAGTGTTTGGATAAACTCTCACCCCCTTTCTTCTATTGTATCTTGGCATGGCACCCAAGTGGTTAGGAAGAGCTTGATCCTAGGTTGCGGTCTAGATCAAGTAAGCCCTAGGTTGTCTATCTTGTGGATTCAAGTTAGAAACCTAGTTCTATCCGTTCTTACCTTTCTATCAATATAGTTAAGGTAATTACTTTGTGAGCTTTCTATCAATATAGTTAAGTCACAACCAAATCCCTACCTTATTTCTCCATCCCAATGTCACCCACCTCCTCTCACAAAATACTACTTCCTCTCTTTTCTCTCTCCATAACAACCTTCCAACAAACTCCCTCTCTCTCCTCCAACAAACTACTACCCTCTCCCTTTCTCCCCATTCCAACGTCAACCCCTCTCCTTCTCTCCTCCTACCTCATGTCAACCCTCATCAAACCACCATCCATCTCTCTCCTTTTCCCGTTCAAGATTCCATCTTTCTTGAATCTTGAAACCACAAAAGCCCTCACGGCAAAATAGCTTCCACAAAGATCCCTTTTTCACGAGAACTACTCTTCTCTATTCCCCCTAATCTCGTGAACCACCCCCACTTCACTGTTTGGTTACACGTGATGTTTCATGTATTATTGGATTAAGGTTCTTTCTTGATCCGGTAATACATCATACTCCATCAATAATTAGGCACACTCAGGTTGTTTTAGCTAGAAATTTTATGCTCGGCTAATGATGGTTGAGGAAAGAGAAAGGAGTCTCGATCAATTTGTCAAAACACCAAAATTCACTCAACCTGCCCTTACCATCTAAACGAATACATACTAATATGTACAAACATAGGAATTGAGTTTTGTCAGATCAAAAATTATCGATCTAAACAACCTTAACACAAAAGTACCCAAACATATTGAAGAATCCTTCAAAAATCAATTATCAAGGCACCAACATCATGTTATTTCCATTGTTAGGGTAAGCCGGTAAGGCCGCATAAGGAAAAAGTAGTATATATATATATATATGTAATATTAGTCCTTTAATTCGTGTGTTACATGAGCTCTTAATAATAATCATTACATAAAATTTTAAATTTTAAGAATAAATAATAGTTTATTAATTTTGTCACATATCATATAATAATATGCAATTCGTTATTTGTAATAAACATATTGAGTGTTACAATGTAGAAAGAACTGGCTAATTGTCTTAATTCTAAAACATAAATTTAAATAATAAAATTAGAATGTTAATATTAATATTAGTCAGAATAATATTAATATCAACATTCTAATTTTATTGTTTAAATTGATGAAATTTAATTATGACATAGTATTATGGAATTTCCCAAATAATCAGTAAAAACAAACTAAAATTATTATATTAGCAATTATTATTCTTAATTCATGAATTCCATTTTAATTTTAGGAAAAGTAGCTTCAAATCAAATTGAATAATATCCCACATAGGCATATTTGACAACCGAAGCCCTATAAATTAAAAATCAAATTGAATAATAGTTAGGAATAGTAAATCTTGTATTGTTTCCAATTTATTCCAATCATGGTTTCTTTAGGGTCTTTATCTTGTTTCTTGGTTTGTTAGGGAGGTTGATTATATATAACCTTCCTCTCCCCTTTGTATCTCTTGAGTTGAGATTCATCAATAATATCATTTCTCAAATCTCTCTCCCTCTTCTCTCTTTTAGTTTCACCAAATTGGGTGAAATTTAACATGGTATCAGAGCAGGCTTAGTTCCTGCATTCTATTTTTTATCTCTCTTTTTCTCTCTCTCTAAGATTCAGAGGAGAGTTCCTAGATCATCATTTTACATTCTATCTCTCTTCTCCACCCCTGCGCAACCTCCATTTTTTAGCAGCTCTAAAACTCCTTCACACTCACCGGCGACACGGCGACGATGCATCTCTGGCGACCTCTCCTCCTCTCCCTCCTCACCATCGCCCACTCTCTCATCCCGGGGAACCGCGTACTCCTCTCCCGACCGGCCGGAAACTCAGTGTACTGCCTCAGCTGGCGGTTCTCCACCGAGGTCAACGACGCCGGAAAGTTTTCAACCATCCCCAGCCGATGCGTGTCGGCGGTGAAGGAGTACAAGGAGGGAGAAGTTTTCACTTCCTATTCTGACGTCGTCGCCAGGAGAATCTCTGGAGTTCACGAAGTCCGTCCAAATCACCGGCGACGGGAAAGATGCGTGGGTTTTCGATGTGGATGAGACTATTCTCTCTTCCTAAAAGCCGATCTGATCGTCTCGAGTTCCGACAAATAAGGCTCGACTCCCCTCTTCTTGCTCGTTTCTGCCATCTTTTTCGAGATTTCAGAGACCTTCACTTGGAGCTTCGCCCCGTTTGCTTTCTCTCCTTCCAGGGCCTTTTTGGCATCATCCCGCTCGATCTTGACTCGGTCCAGCATTTTCTTGTAGTTGTCAACCTCAGAGAGCAACTTCCTGTTCTTTTTGAGTTCAGCTCGGTCCGATTCTTTCAGCAAAGATACATTCCCTTGCAGCTGATTCACCTCATCTCGAAGCTTGGTGATTAAACTCTGTTGTTCTGATTTAGCTTTCTCCAAGAGATTCTTCTCTTTGAGAAATTGTTCTTTATCTAGTTCTCTCGAATTTGCCGTACTATCGGAATCATGGATTTGGGGGTTACTGTACCGAGGAACAATTGCAGGAGATGCTGTTCCAGAATCTTGAGTTTTGTACAACGAGGTGATTTCGAAACTTGTTTCTTTGGGTTATGATGAGGATGTTGCATTGAAGGTTGTTTTAAAGAATGGGCATTGTTATGGTGGCATGGATGTATTGACCAACATCTTGCATAATTCTTTGGCTTATTTGAATGCTGGGTTTTTGCATTAATGATTGTGGTTCGATCGAGTCCGAGCTCGGTTTTGTTGATTTGAGACAGTTGCAGGATTACTCTCTTGAGGGCATGATTTGTTTGTTGCAGCAAGTTTCGCCCGTATTTGAGTAGAAGGGATGCTATGTGGTGTTGGTCTGTTCTGTCTCAAAGCTACAAGAGATAGATCTCATTGTTGTTTGATCCTCTCTTTGTTCTCTTGTCCGATCAACCAGGAAAGTCTCTATTAGGCCAATGTATTCGCCGGAGACAATTTCAATACCTGGAAAAGTTCGACAATCTATCTATCTTTCTTTCGTCGTTTGACTCCACGAAGTTCTTCCGTGTCTACGTCCATTTCACCTGTTATTACGAGTTGTAGTGATGGCGAGGAAGCTGTTGGAGTTAAAGTTCAAGATTTCTATTGTTGGCAAATTGGAGTTTTACCACCCTCCAATTTGAGGGGGGTGTTAGGAATAGTAAATCTTGTATTGTTTCCAATTTATTCCAATCATGGTTTCTTTAGGTTCTTTATCTTGTTTCTTGGTATGTTAGGGAGGTTGGTTATATATAACCTTCCTCTCCCCCTTGTATCTCCTGAGTTGAGATTCATCAATAATATGATTTCTCAAATCTCTCTCCCTCTTCTCTCTTTTAGTTTCACCAAATTGGGTGAAATTTAACAATTATCTCACATAGGCATATTTGACAATCAAAGCTCTATAAATTAATACACTTTAAATCAAAGCAACAAAATTATGAATCAAATGGTGATATTGAAGATTGTGCAAATAAAAAAATATGACAATTAATATGAAACGGAGGTTGTAACAAACAAAAGTTGGAGGTAATATAAATAGGAACATGTCTTCTCAAATATACATATATGAATGGGTTTTTGGCCACAAATAATCTGTATTGAGGGGCTTGTGACTGGGAATAATCCAAAGTGACTTTTTAGCCACTAGCAATCTGTACTTTTTCATTATTTTCTCGTAGCAGTCCAGAAGCAATTTCCGGCACCGAAAAGCTGACGTGGCGACCGGAAAGTATGTTTTTTTCACACTCCAAAAAGGAGATTTCCGGTCGCCACGTCAGCTTTTCGATGCTAGAAATTGATTTTGGACTGCTACGAGAAAATAGTAAAAAAGTACAGATTGCTAGTAGCCAAAAAGTCACTTTGAATTATTCCCAGTTACAAGCCCCTCAATACGGATTATTTGTGGCCAAAAACCCTAGATGAATTGCCTAGATCCATGCATATGATATTCAATTCATACAAATTATATTGTCATTAATGGAACTTGCCCGGCAATGGTGGAATGTAGCCTGAGATCATCGATAATTGCACATTAGTATTTTTTTTTAACAGTGTATGCTATATACTGCATCAAGTAATAAATTATCCATGTCGACTTTTTTCTAGATAAAGTTATAGTTTAATATGCTAACTTCATGGGATCATGAGTCCACTCCAATGCAGATGTAGGAGTACAAGCTAAGATTTATGTATACACTTGTATATGCTAAAAATAACATGTATTATCGAGGATTTTATCCTTATGTAAATTGAAATACTACCTTCGTCCCATTTTATTTGTCCATCTAACCAATTCAAGAAAACCAATGTGTATTGGGATTAGTGATAAATGAATCTATTAATTAGGGATATAAAAGGAATTACGGTTGTTGAGATTGTAAATGAGACAAATATTTTTGGACAAAGAAATTAGGTAAAATGACAAATATTTTGGAACGGAGGTAATAGTAGTTTAAAGATTCTTTTTTCTATAAGATAAGCGGATGAAATAATTAGGCGTTTCCTTTTACAAGGACCTGATGTGCAGGTCAGCTCATAGAACTAATAACATTCTGATCAGGCCATAAAACTAATAACATTATGATAGGGGTGGCAAAAATGTCACCTATTCGAATGAACGAATTTGACCGATCCGAGAAAATTGGGTTTGGGACATGGTTTTTTGACCAAATTTAAAATCCAGTCATTCGCTCATGATCGAATTTAAATTGATCGAATTTTAAATTCGGGTCGGGTTCGCGTTTTGGTATTCAAATTCGGGTTGATTGAATTTTGGATAAAATTTAGATTCGGTTATTCGGGTTCGGGTTGACCGTACCCTGATTATGAGGATAGTGTTAATGACTCACATAAGGAGGCTCAAATTTTGTATTCGGTCAACTGGTCATATTTGGTAAAAAAAATAATCTAATAGTCAGTTAATTTTTAGTTTTGACAAAAAGATCAATTTGATTATTCGATCAAATTCGGTAATTCGGAGTCAGCTCTGTTTATTTTGTCCAAATTAAAATTTTATAGAATGAAGAAGGTACTATGGCAGCAGTCTAAGCTGCAAAAATAGGCCGGTGATCATAACCAAATTGGCCGAACTCGACAAGAGACCTGGACCCAATTCTTTGCCACCCCTACATTTTGACCGGCCTATTTTTGCAGCTTAGACTGCTGCCATAGTACCTTCTCCATCCATAAACGTATTTGATGTGAAGGATTTTGAGATCACCCACAAAATAGTTGGTTTGCCCTTTAGTGCGTTGATAAGTAAAACATTGTCCCTTTCAAAGAAAATCTTGTTGTAAACAAACAAAATAGTTGTCCTAACAATGTCTGTGCCGCTCCTAAGAATTCTTGCATATACAACCGAAATCGGTGAGTTGTCATAGTTGAAAGTTTGGGCACTGATGAGTTTCACCCGCCCAGTGACAAATAACAAACCACCCAACCCAGAAGAAGTTGGAGTACCCATTAAAGTTTGGGAAAAAATTATACTACCTAAGAATATGTTACATTTGATCCTCTTTATCATTATAGTTAGCAGAATCATTAAAAAGTAATATGTGACCCCTGATGATAATAGGGTAGATTTTCTTTTACATTGTCTAATTTTTTCAACTAATTTTGTATATTATATTTTGGGTGATGCGACGAGTTTTATTTCAAGATATTTTTTAATTTAATTTCTTATAATTTTTATATTAATATTTGTTATGATAAATAATCATCAATTTTAAGAAGCTTTGAATGCGTTGACTATGTCAACGAATACAAATGTTACTCTAATGGAATTGACTCCATCTATTGGTCATATTTTATAAAAAAATATAACTTATGCAATTTATATGTAGTATTATAGTTGTAGAATTCAATCATATCAATTTATTTTGATTTAGTATATAATAATATAGTTTTAATTTAAGAGATGTTTTGCCACAATTCCTTATATTCTTTTGTCCGGAGTCAAATTTTTTAAGTTACTATGCTTACTAATGTTTTTTAAAAAGGGAAAAATGCTAAAATCAGTGGATCGATCGATTAATTCCAGTGTGTATACAGCCATACCATACTGAAAATACAAGTAAATCCAACTTCAGTTAATGTAAAACACAATCAACCACTCCCTATGAACATATCAAAACAAATCACTTACAAACTCTTCCTTTCAAAACAAGGAAACAAAAAGTGCCCCAAAACCCAAAACCAAAGAAGGAACCCCAAACCCGACCTTGCCCGCCCCACCCTTGGCGGGCATGGGTGCGGACGCTCCGGCATTGGGCCCGCCCAACTCGGGTGACCCGACCGGGGCTGGCTCAACGACCGGGGCACCAGTTGGGCCGGACACGGGCTGGGCCTCGCCAACGAGGTCAAGCTCCATCATGGACTCCAAGTTGGCTGGCTCGAAGTCATGCTTCCCGACCATACCGTTGACTACGGGGCCCACCTGCCAGACCTGGTTGACGGTCTTGGATCCCTTGGGGAGCTGCCACGTGGCAAAGATGGTGATGAGGCCGCCGGACTCCTGGGCGCTGACGTGGCTGAGGTTGTACGAGATGGGGCCCTTGACGATGGCCTTGTAGGACTGGATGTCGTAGGAGGCGACGGAGATGGCCGAGGTGGAAGAGTCGGGCTTGAATGCGATGAGGGCCTGGGCCCCCACCATGCCGGTCCCGGACGGGTTCAGGGCCCACGAGACCCACCCGTCCGGGCTCGGTGGCGGGGCCGTGAACGCCATCGAGAAGGCGGAGGTGTCCGGGTCGTACGTCCCGTGGAGGACGGCGTCCAGGGTCGGCAGCTTCATGCAGCTGTCATAGTCGGTGAAGTCCTTGCCGGAGAACGCATCCGATTTGCACGACAGGGTGGCAGCGGAG
Organism: Portulaca oleracea; assembly: GCA_029582165.1. Taxonomy (NCBI): domain Eukaryota; kingdom Viridiplantae; phylum Streptophyta; class Magnoliopsida; order Caryophyllales; family Portulacaceae; genus Portulaca; species Portulaca oleracea. The sequence goes on from CM055879.1 coordinate 26,136,164, forward strand.
GCGACGGAGAGGACACAGAAAGTGACTGCAATGGTGATCAACAACGAAGAAGCCATATTGTTAATAAGACGATTAAGAGAAGAAGTTTTGTGGAGGTGTTTGTGTTTCAGGAGAGGGGGATGTGCGAGGGTTTAAATATAGGGTGGAGGGGAATTTAGTCATGTTGACTTTGCATAAAATACATTAATTAAATTCTTGTAATTACAGATCGAGCTATACTTTGCATGATGTATTTTGAAGGCCATTTTGTATGATGGATACTGAGTACATTATTAGAAGGTTCTAAGTATTAGTATATGATGATAATAATAGTGAAAAGATTCATTCACAACATGGCACACACCGAATTATATGTCAATTGTTCAATATTTGTTTGATGAGAGGAGTTATATATATTTAGTAGCAATGAAAATAATATGTATCTTGTCGAAGAATAGTTGATAATCATCTTACAAGATATGTTATATCAACATAAATATGCTAAATATTTTTATAAAAAAAATTATTTGGCACGTTATTATTGTGAAAGTATACAAATAATATAATTATGTTTAAATTCCTATCTTTTCATCATTTTTTAAAATCATATTTTATTTATATTTTTGGAAATTATTTTTACATCCTGATTCATTTTTAAAATAAAACATTTTCTATAAAAATGCTCCATTTTTAATAAAAATTTCATTTGTTTTTTAAAGAATATTTATTATAAATATTTGTAAAAATATCATTTTCTTTATTTTTTTTCTATTTATTTGTTAAGTTTATAAATTCGGATTTGTTAAATATTTTTCTTTAACGTTTATGATAAGATCCCTACAATTTTGTTTAATTAATTAAAGGTTCCAATGTATTTTTTTTTATTTAATCACAATAATAATGTAACAAATACTTTTTTTATAAAAAAAATTTAGCAAGATATTAATCATCTTGCCACAAAACGCGCATCATCGTCTTTAGTAGTAAATACTATAGTATAAGAGATGAAATAGCATAGTGTAATTGTAATTTTGTACTATTTAGTTTACTATTCCTATATTTAGAAACATAAATCTTAGTTAATTATAGTGCAATTTGTTTATTTAGAACTTGTCAACATTCAATTTTAGAATTGGATTAGAATGAAAGTTGAGGGATAATCAAATAATTCAGTCGAACTAATAGAGTAGTATCTCTGAACATTGAATTTGTAGAGTAATTGGAAGAGGTGTGCATGTGCTAAGAACATGGAGTAACTAAAATGTGAAAATTGACTTGCTGTTTTGCGGGTGAAGGAATCGTTGACTTCGGCCAGCCAAAACCACATTAATTGGCTTCAGCCTGCAATTCAGCCAGCAACATATGTCGCCTTTTCTCACACATTATTTATTTATTTAATTTCTTTTTTGGAAGTCAATGGTAATAACATCTTAATTACATGCTGCATGCCACTTCCTCTTAATTCTCGGGCTCATCTCATCTGTGACGTACTTATCAATTCAATATTTGTTATGAATTACTCCCTCCATCTCATATTAATTGACATATTTTGAAAATTTTCGCATACCAATGTTTAACTAATAAAACTAACCATATAATTAAATAACATTAATTTCCAAGGTATTTTTTCGGATACCAAGGCGTTGGTAGTAAGAGAATGTGAGTAGAAGTAGTTTTTATTAATTGAAAAAGTAAAAAGTTCACATGATTATTAAAGTTAAAATAATTAAATTAGGTATTGGGAAATGAAAAGTGACAATTATTTTGGGACAAAAAAAGTTAGTTTAAGTGTCAATTAATATGGGACGAAGGGAGTAAATTGATCTCGGGAAATTATTCAGCATGCATTATGCTTGAATTAAAAGGTATCAATTATAAGGACACGATGTGTATTATGATGAACTTAAATCGTGTATAATACTCTCTCCTTCCCATATTATCTGTCATTTTAACTAACTTTCTTTTTTCCCATAATATCTGTCATTGTATATTCTCAATAACTTTTTAATACTAAACTACCAATTTTACCCTTTACATTAAAGAAATTGAAAAAATATATATAACTCTCCATCTTCCACCCACAGTTTCAATTACCATCACCGATTATAACTAAAGAGACCAAATCACTTCCCATAAAAAAAATAAAGAAAAAAAGATCAAATCACTACTTCCAAATAGGGTTGACTCTATCATCCTCTTCCTGTAAAATAAATGAGATCAAAACAGAGGATCATGTACTCATGTAGCCAGAGCATCAAAAGCAAACTTCTTCCATTCTGATAAGCTATCTCTGTGTCTCTCTTTGTTTCTCTATCTTTTATAGGTGTGTCTCTCTTTATATAGGTTGTTCAATGTTTAGCACAAATAATGAAAAAAATTGGTGTTTTCCAGATAAACTATTTCATGTTTCATTAGCTCTTTCATGTTTAATTTATCCTTGTTATGTGAGATAGAAATTAGTTTTTTTTTCTCCTCTTGTTGATGACAACTTTTGCGGGAATTTTGCTATATCCTCTTCTTGTAGTTGTTATCAGTTTCATCCAAGTAGATCAAAGAATTACCAACATCAAAAACATTATTACTTCATTAGCATTATATTGCTCAATAAACTTAACGAGTAATGGAAAACATGGTTTATCTTATATGAAAAAAACGCAGCCATGAAAAATAGAGCAGAGAGAGAAAAAATGGGAATGAGAGAGGATTTCCTTTTCATATGACAACAGTAGTAATCTATTATGGCTGAAAAAATGAAGGGTATTTTTGTCTCAAAGAAATGTAATTAATGCCTCCTTTCAGTTATATTGATCTTTTCAATTGCAGCCGCGGCGTCAAGTAATTCGGGAAGGAGGGAGTACGCATCAGGATGTCTCATTAATGTTCTTCTTTTAGGGAATGATAATTTGTTTACTTATTAAAATTCCATTACCTTTGTATAATGAATATAACGGACCATTTGATGAGACAGTTATGAAATATTGCATGATTATACATGTCTTAACATAAATCATGGGCGGATCTATGGGTACTATAGAGGTGTCAACGGACACCCTTAACTAAAGAAAAATGTGTGATTCTCTAATAATATTCGGAAGAAATTTTTTTAATTAGAGTAAGTGGACACCGTAAAAGAAGTCCCAAAAAAATATAATAGTGGTGTCCAATTTAGCAGCAACCTAAAAATCTTAAAATATTACTCCCTCCATCCCAAATAAATTCTCCAAGATTGATTAATTAGGTCAAAAATTTTAAATTTTGACTGTTAATTTGTCAAATTATATATTGAATTATTATACAAGACTACTAGTCTACCACTATTAGATTTGTGATGAAAAATATTTTTACATGAATACAACATTATTAGTCTTGCTAAGATAAAATGTGAAAAATTAACGGTCAAAGTGTTGCATCGAAGACAGTGAAAAAGTAAACTGAACAATTGGGATGTAGGGAGTACCAAATTATTTTTTTATAAACAAAAAGTGTACGTCAAAAAATTGAGTAATTGGGTATGAATATAAGTTTAAGATATAAATATCTAGCTAATGTGAAATTTCAATTTATTTGGTGGACATATTTATATGATGAAGTAAAATTTTGTTAAACTTGTGAATATATCATTTAATATTTATTTATAATTTTAATTTTATTTATTTAAATTTTATTATTTTATTTTTCAAAATCACTTATATATATATATATATTTTTTTTTTGCCACTCAGGCAAGAGGTGATTAGCTTCAAAATCACTTATACAATAATAAGTATATTGGACACCCCTAAATTGAATGTCTGGATCCGTCACTGTTAACATTGCATTTTATTTTGTGGAACCATCCCAACCAAAAGTTTAAGCTAATGGTTGAAGCCTCGAGAATGGTTTTATACTCTAACACGCCCCCTCATGCAAATGCCCTTTGGGCTTGAAGCGTGGATGCTGCAAAGGCCCCTTCACCTTGTGCGAATTAATACGGGGGGTGCTGAGATTCGAACCCGAGACCTCTTGCTCAGGTTTGGCTCTGATTCCATGAGAAATCATCTCAACCAAAAACTTAAACTAATGGTTGAAGCCCCAGGAATGATTTTATACTCTAACATATTTTAAGACAACATATATATATGTATAAGTCTAAGCACCAAATTAAACTATATGTTCAATGCTTTGGCAAAAAGGGAATCTCGATATACTTCACATTGTATGATATGAATTAGTATTGTATTTCTATAATATAACGACATTTGGTCTCACCATAGCCCCGTTAGTACAGGGAATTTAGATGTAGGCAATTTTCTTCTTATGCATGAAATTAATTGTATGAAGAGAATTAAGCCTCATTCTTTTGTGCGGCTGGTTGGTTGCAGTCTCACACTGCACCACAACTTTCCATATTTCACCAAAACCTACCACAATCCTCCACAATCCACCAACCCACTTATAATTATTTACATGGTTACTGTTGGAAATTCAATACAAATGTAGGTAGAGAGAGAAGTCTACTACACAATTAAACCTTAAACTTGCACACTTATTCTCATTACTTTGAGCCCAATTTATAGCATACATGAAAAATAGAAGCTCCTAGAAATAACAATGAAATATATAACACTTGAATTCTTATGTTTCTTAACAAAACAAAACATAAACATTCTTTATTGTAGAAATGTAAGTTTTGGAGTAAATGTAAGTTTTGGAGTAACTACTCAATACTCCCACTTGCTTCAAAACTTATCACACCCATCTGCAATCTGAATTCTTCATGCTTAGCTCGTGGAAGCGACTTTGTGAGAATATCGGCAACTTGCTTGTTTGTGTTACAGTAAGTCAGACTTACTTATCCATCTGCAACCAACTTCCGAATAAAATGGTACCGTATATCAATGTGTTTTGTACGGCTGTGAAAAGCTGGATACTTAGTCATGGCAATTGTAGCTTTGTTGTCACAATAAATCTCTGTAGCACCGTCTTGAATTTGAAGAAAGTCAACCAATAACCTTCGCAACCAAACAGCTTGACAGGCTGCACCTGTAACCGTAACATATTCTGCCTCTGACGAAGACAAAGCTACTATGTCTTGTTTCTTTGGAGACCATGAAATAGCACCAAACCCAAGTGAGAATAGACACCCTGAAGTACTCTTTCGATCCTTCAAACAACTTGTCCAATCACTATCAGAAAAACCATACAATCTAAATTTTGATACCTTCGTGTACCAAACTCCAAAATCAACTGTTCCAGCAACATAGCGAAGAATTCGCTTCGCTGCTCCCAAATGATGTGTCGATGGGTTGTGCATGAATCTTGACACCACACTAACTGAAAATGTAATGTCAGGCCTAGTATGACATATACTTCAAACCACCAACAATGCTCTTAAACTGTTTTGTATCTGCCATGTTCATGCCATCATCATCTGTAGCTTGTCATTCATATTCATGGGTGTTGGCATAGGCTTACAATTCAACATGTTGAATTTTTTCAACAAATCAGCGGCATGCTTCTTTTGTGAAATAAAAATCCCATCTTCAATCTGATTAACCTCCAACCCAAGAAAATAATGTAACAAACCAAGGTCCGACATCTCAAACTTTTTCATCATACCAGACTTGAATTCCGCAATAATGGACTCACATGATCCTATATAAATCATATCATCAACATACAGGCATACAACAAGAAAATCATAATTACCTCGCCTTTTTATATAAAGAGTTGGTTCATTCTGACTCCTTTCAAATCCATTCTCATTGAAATAAGAATCGATTTTACTGTACCATGCTCGTGGAGCCTGCTTGAGGCCATATAAAGCCTTTTTGAGTCTGTAAACTTTCCTTTCTTCCCCTTCAATAATGAACCCTTCAAGTTGAGCTACATACACTTCTTGCTCCAATTCTCCATTTAAAAAAGTTGATTTTACATCAAACTGATAAACAAACCAACTAAGTTGTGCTGCTAACGCTAGAAACACTCTCACTGTTTCGAACCGAGCAACAGGAGAGTATGTCTCATCAAAATCAACACCTTGTTGCTGAGCATAGCCTTTTGCAACCAACCTAGCTTTGAATTTTTGAATGGACCCATCAACATTGTATTTGGTGCGATACACCCACTTCAAGCCAATAACATTTTTTCCTTCTGGCAAATCTACCAACTCCCATGTTTCATTTTTCTCAATAGCCAATAACTCTTCCTCTATTGCTTTGCACCACTCAGGTTCATTTTTTGCTTCTTCAAAATACATAGGGTCTAAAACAAGTAAAGCAAAGGAGCAAGAAAAATTGTTAGCAGATGCATATTTAGGATTTGGCTTCCTTACTCTCGTTGATCTTCGCAACGGAATAGGCTCCTTTATAGGTGATGCTGTAGGTGTCCTTGCAGGTGAAATTTCAGATGAACCTTCAGTTGAAGTTTTAGAATATGTTATTGACGAGCTCCCGGGAAAACTTTCTGGTGAATCTGCAGCGGTTAACTCTGTAGAATTTGAAATGAGATGATTGTCTATGGAGGAGTTAGACTCGTTGTTTGTCCAAGCCCAAGTTGTAGCTTCATTAAATACAACATCCCTGCTGATCAACACTTTGCCATTTGTAGGGTTATACAATTTATAAGCCTTGGACTGAGGACTATAACCCACAAAGATACATTTTTGTGATTTTGCATCAAGCTTGCGATGAGAAGAAGACTTGTCCAAAATATATGCGACACAACCAAAAACCTTAAAGTGACTTACCCTTGGCTTTCGGCCCTTCCAAGCCTCATATGGGGTCCGATTCATAATTGCCTTTGTTGGAGAAATGTTGAGAATATAGACAGTTGTAGCCACTACTTCTGCCCAAAACTTCTTAGGCAAATGTGTTGCATTAAGCATACTTCTAGCCATTTCAACCACGGTTCGATTTTTTTGCTCAGCTACACCATTTTGCTCAAGTGTGTACGGTGCTACCAATTCCCTGTGAACTCCATTTTGCTCACAAAAATTAGCAAATTCATCAGAATTGAATTCTCCCCCTCGATCAGAATGCAGGGTCTTTATAAAACAACCACTTTGTTTTTCCACAAGCACCTTAAACCTCTTGAAACACGCAAATGTTTCAGACTTGTATTTCAAGAAAAACACCCAACTCATTCTACTGTAGTCATCAGTAAACAACAAGAAATAACGACTTCCACCCAATGACTCAACACTCATAGGACCACAAACATCAGCATGGACTAGTTGAAGACATTTTGAAGCTCTCCATGCCTTATATACAAAAATGAATTTCTTGTCTGTTTTCCATACACACAACCTTCACAAAAATCAATGCCATCAATATTAGGTAATCCGATTACCATATTATTTCGAGCCAATAGTTTCAGTCCTCCCACATTTAGATGCCCATACCAAAGATGCCACAAATTTGACTCAATATGTTTAACATTAAAGGCATACTTTTTTTTCATCCGAGACTTGCAACGGAAACATTCTATTTTGCCTCTTAGGCACACTGACTATATGTTGACCAGAAGTTTTATCATAAACAGAGCACACACCATCATCAAATAATAGGAAGTAACCATCTTCCATCTGTTGTCCAACACTCAACAAATTATGACTTAAATCAAGGACGAATTGCACATTATGTAGAAGTTTTACGTTACCCTGAGATGTTTTGATACCAACTGTCCCTTTTCCTTCGACCTTCATCGTCTTGTCATCTCCAAGTCGAACTTCGCTCTTCTGCTTCTCATCGAGCTCTTGAACATACTCATTTTTCCTATCATATGATTAGAGCAGCCGCTGTCCATGAACCAAACTCCATTAACGTCACCGTCAAGTGGAGAATGAGTCGTAAATAGATATTCTTCTGGTGGAACATGTTCAACAACTTTGGCTCCTTTTTCTTCATCTCTTTGCTTTGCCCAACATTCAGCTTCTTTATGGCCAAACTTCTTGCAATAATGACATTGAATTTGGCTCTTAAATTGGCGCTGATCACCGTAAGAACCTCTGCCTCTACCACCACCGCCACCTCTGCCATTCCTCTGCTGCGAGTACTTAAATTTTCTGTTTTGCCTTTGTAGGAAGACTCCCCCTTCACTTGAAATGCCTTCTCCTCTACTTTCTCATAGGACCTATTAATCCTAACTTCATGGGCTAATAATGAACCCATTAACTCATCAATGCTATACTGAGAAAGATCCTTTGACTCCTCTATTGCAGCTACAACATGATCGAAGTCCTTAGTGAGACTCCTTAACACCTTACTCACTATAATTTTGCTAGTGAGACTTTCCCCATAACTATTCATCTGACTCACAATTCCAGAAACTCTGGACAGAAACTTTTGGACTGACTCCTTTTCTTTCATAGCCAAGGTTTCAAATCCACGTCTAAGTGTTTGCAACTTGATAGTGAGAACCTTCTTTTCACCCAAGAATTCTTTCTTGAGTATCTCCCATGCCTCATGAGAAGTAGCTGATGCTGCTATACGGGGGGAAATTTCATCATCAACTGTTGATTGTATGAAAAACAACGCCTTTGCATCTCACTTACGAGTCTCCCGTGGTTGTTGATCAGGCTGCGTCGGTGCCGGAGTAAGCTCAGTATAACCATTCTCTACCAGATCCCATAACTCCTGGGACCTAAACATAGTCTTCATCTTCAAACTCCAAAGGTGGTATTTTTCTCCTTTGAAAGTTGGAATTAGTGGCTGAGATGAAGAGCTTGTACCATTGCTAGTCATGGTTGTTTTTGAATTATACTTTCCGTGGGTTTTTTTTTTTTTTTGTGGAATTTTTTTCAGGTTGCTCGTGCCTTCTACTCAATAAGGAGGTATACTCTAACTTTTCTTCGCTCTGATACCAATTTTGTTGGAAATTCAATACAAATGTAGGTAGAGAGAGAAGTCTACTACACAATTAAACCTTAAACTTGCACACTTATTCTCATTACTTTGAGCTCAATTTATAGCAAACATGAAAAATAGAAACTCCTAGAAATAACAATGAAACATATAACACTTCAATTCTTATGTTTCTTAACAAAACAAAACATAAACATTCTTTATTGTAGAAATTTAAGTTTTGGAGTAAATGTAAGTTTTGGATTAACTATTCAATAGTTGCACCACAACATTCCACAATTCACCACTACCTTCCACATTCCACCACAACTTTCCCCAACCCACCACAATTTTCAAATTTCCACTATACCGCACCGCAACCAACCGTATAAAATAAAAGGAGCCAATATGTTAGTATTTTAATATTGTATTATGTAATATTTAGCTTCCAGTTTATCGAATTAATCCGTTATAAGATTCCCTGAAATAACATGAATCGATGAAAATAAATTTAGGGTAGATTTGGTTTGAATTTGACCTAAACTAAAATGTAGATATATACATGGATGTTAATATACTAAATTTTTGGGGTGTTGGACAATAATATACTGAACTTTAACCTTGGACAATAATACACTGTACTTTGGGGGGCGTTGAACAATAATGCACCCAGCATGATTCTGACAGTGGCTAACTCGGTGACAATCCTACTTAGCAGAGGGAGGAGATGAATTGGCCCAAAAATATATAAATTATGACATGCCAGCTTATTCACACATAAGCAAAGGGAATCAACTTTGAAAAGAGTAAAAAAAACATAAAATCACATTTGCTTAAACATGTTTTCGTTGAGAGATTGTTGTTGTAGTTATATAAAATCACCTTTGCTTGTGTAGATTAGCTGACATGCCATAACTTTAAATATTATTTGGCCAATTTATCTTCTGGATCCGCCCCGTAAGAACACCACCAAGTCAATCACCATCGAAATTGTTCTGGGTACATTAATGTCCAACACCCCTCAAAGTTCAGTACATTATTGTCCAATGTTAAAGTTCAGTGCATTATTGTCCAATACCCCAAAAGTTCAGTATATTATAATTAAAAAATCACAAGGAAATTCACCTTTAAAATGTTTTCTCCAAAATGGGTTTGGTAAGATCAATTTTTCTATGAACAATGATACTTATCAAGGTAAATCTGCCTAGATATAATTCTTCTCATATTCTACAAAATTGAGACCAACATTAAAAGTTATTTATGTCATTGACTTTCATAAAGTATACTCCTTACTCCCTATATCCCTATTGTTTTTTTGACCTAACTAACTAGTTTTTTTTTGTCCTTAATTTTCTATCATTTTATGTTTTCTATATAAATTTTACCAATTTTATCAATAATAATTATCTCTCTAGTCTCTATTCTCTATTCCCCTATTCCTAAAAGTGCCTTTGGTTGGTCAAAAAATTGAGAAAATGATCAATTTTTACCTTGATCTCCCCCTATTATTCTTTATCTAGCAATAATCCCTAGTTTCATTTTGGATTCTGGAGGGAAAAAAAATATAATTGAATTATTTTGGGACACCATCGAGAGAATACCCTAAATATCATAGATTTTGAGTTGCATTTGAGTCAAAACTTAGTATAACACTTTACCACGGTTTTTAATAAATTTACAATGTTTTTCCCAATATTTTTCATTTTTTACGATTTTTTCACATTTATTTCTTTTTTTAAAAATTATAATAATTATTTTAGTAATTACATTTCATTATCTTTTTGGGAATATGAATGGAGAAAATAAAAAGAATGTAGATGTGGATTTAATACCATTACAATTAAATTTTTTTTTACCACTAAAATTTAAAATAACAATAAAGATTATTGCTATACAATTAGTGAACGCAGGGGTTATTAGAATACAAGAGGGAGGCTAAGAGCAACAAATAGGATATTGAGATGGGCCTCAATTGGGCCGAGCCTAAGTGTCCCTCAAGGCCTCAACCAGTGGACTAGAAAAACAGATTAAATATTCATTTGGATTGAGCTGTGTTTTCTCATTTGTAACCCAATCTCGATTGAGCCCAGCCCGGTAGTTATGAAAACTATAAAACCTATTTTCAATCTATAGTGTAAACCTGAGAAGGATACTTTAGGGTTTCTGCGCAAAGTTCATCTGCTCCGTAAGCATACTCCCTCTCTCTCAACGTCGGCACAGATTTATTGCTTGTAATTCGAGTAATTCATTCGGAATTCTTCGAAATATATCCAGAATCAATCGATCGTAAATTTTGTGTTTGACTGTGGTATTTTGATGCAACAGAAACAACAATGGCGGTCCCTCTTTTAGACAAGAAGATTGTGAAGAAGCGTGTGAAGAAGTTCAAGAGGCCGCAAAGTGACCGTAAGATCTCCGTCAAGGTGCATTTTCTCTCTCCAATGTTACCTGCATTTCAATCTTAATTCGTTTCAGCTACCTGTGTTTTCGGCACATCTTCATTGTGCTGTTTAATGCTCTGGGTCGTCTTATTTATTGTGCAATGCTGATTTTGTGTTGCTCTGTGTACTTATTGGTTGTCAAATTGAACTCGGACTTAAATCTACGGTTTATGGGATTTGCTCTGATTTTGGAATTGTGTGTTGTGTTTGATTTTGGAATTGTCTGATGTTAGTAAAATATGAAGAGTCAATGTGAGTTTCTCAGGCCAGTCCAAAGAGCTAGCTTAGTGATGGCAGTCCTCCAAATTGTGATTATGCCTCGTAACGCAGATTTGTGACCTGACACTTTATTGGGACTTGGGAGTATTGAGACTGTAAGTTCCGGGCAATGATTGAAACTTGAAAGGGTTAAAGGGGTTGTTTTTTATGGGGAAATATCAGCTGATTATGTGTGTTTTGGTTGGGAGATGTTACATGAACTATATTGGATGAATTGATTAGTACTCTTCATCAGGTTAATCTGGTGCTGGTAATGGTTCTTTTGAACAAAGAAAGCACAGGCTGGTGCTAGAAATTAGCTGATAGTTGAAGGGTTTTTTAGGTTGGTCTGCAGGGCTTAATTTTTGTTATGGTCGGTCAATATAATATGGGGTTAGGGTTTCGCAGAGATGAAATTCCTTGTCAGTACTCAAAAGATCTTGAAGTATTGCTATGGTCAGTCAATACTATGTGTGTGTTCAAAAGATCTTGAAGTATTGCTTCATTTTATTCTTTGTAGTATCTTCTGTGTAATTTCTTTGTAGGAATCCTTGAAGTGTTGCTTCATTTTATTCATTCTCTTTCAATTTCTGTTGTGTAAGAAGTGAATATGTACTGCTTGTGTACTTTCTGTATACTTCTGTTTGAACTTTCAATTAGCTTGTGGTTTACTGCAGATCAACGTGGCTGAAGTAAAATTTGATCATTACTCATGAGAAATGTGACAAAGCACTTGGAGTTGTGACATGGGAATGATTTAAGATGTTTCATCTTTTATACTAGTGTATGGCTATATTTATCAAGCACCCATCACCGAGTGGCTAAAATTTGTAGTCTGACAACGCTGATAAGCTTACTAGTCCTCTGTGACTGTGAACCTAATTGTTTGTACAAAAAACAAGTATGGGACATATTTGCCATTTTTGGTTGTTCAAATGGGAGTTCTGGCGTGTTTGAGTATATTTTTGGAGTTAGCTATCATCCTCTATTCATCTGTGATAAACGCAAAATTATATAATGGTTTGTAGTCTTGAATATATGTGAACAGATGTCTGACATGTCACTGTCTGTGATTTTTTAGTCTTGCATTCTGGTGCGTGGGATTCTAAGTTGCGCTAATGGATATGTACTAGATTCACATTTCTTTCTGGGTTTTATAGACATAATTTGCCAGCTGTTGCTGTCCATTTATTCTGATTTTTAGGGGGCATTGTTCATTGATTTGAATGGTTGCCATTTGCAGACAAACTGGCGTAGGCCGAAGGGTATTGACTCCCGGGTGAGGAGAAAATTCAAGGGATGTGTCTTGATGCCGAACATTGGTTATGGATCAGACAAGAAGACCCGCCACTATCTTCCCATTGGGTTTAAGAAGTTTGTTGTTCACAATGTCAGCGAGCTTGAACTTTTGATGATGCACAACAGGTATATTTGCCACCCCTTGCTTGCTCTTTAGCCTTTAGGTATTTCAATGAGGTTGGCTTAAAAAGAACTCTGACCTGTGACAATTTGGCATTGTATCTAGGACATACTGTGCTGAAATTGCACACAATGTGTCAACCAAGAAGCGAAAGGAGATTGTTGAGCGTGCTGCACAGCTTGATATTGTCGTCACCAACAAGCTCGCCAGGTTGCGCAGCCAAGAGGACGAGTAATCAGCTCTAGGCAATGAGTTTTTTTTTATTCTGATGACAATATTATTGATGGTTGAAATGAATTTTTGGTTAGGATTTTGTTATTTGATGCCAGACAGTTTATGTTTGTGCCTTTTGTTAGTTATTAGTTTTTGAATCCATGCTTATTTTGGTGCTTCCTTTTCATTCACAGTGCTGTTAAGCACCAAGATTTTTCTTATCTAGTTTCACAGTAATTTGCGACGTTTCTTGGAATTTAGGTCTGTTTAAAAGTACCTCAATCCTATGTCAAAAAAAAAAAAAAGTACCTCAATCAATATGTGCTATGTTATTTAAACCGAACTGATCTGGTTGGTCCAGCTGGTTTGACCAGGTCTTGGCTACTCAGTCAGTTCAGTTGGTTCAACTGGCAAAAAAAATGAGGAAACTGGTTGACTCGATGAACCAGCTGAGCTGTGGTCAGACCGAATTTTCTTAACGAAATCCTAGTTCTTGCCTGGCTCCCTCCGTCCTGCTGGTGGCCACTAGTGATGGCTGCGACTGTCACTCTTGCCGTAACTTCTCGCCTTCATGGCTTCATTGTTGTTGGTAAGTTAGACAAACCTTGTATGCTTGTGTGGGAGCTCTCTCTCACTTTTTTTTTAAAAAAAAAAGGAAAGAAAACTCCCTCTATTTTTTTGAACTCTTTGTAAATGTTTGAAATTTGTTTTTTTTTTTTGGGTATGGGTAGACAGTTAACACTACTAAATTACCTGTTATTGGAGGGTTCCCTCTTAGCCTTTATAGCCAGAGTGTGTGCTTTCTTAACGGTTTGTCTACTAACTTTGGAGATGCTACATAAATTGAAATTTAAAATTAAATTTCTACAACTATTTAATAAAAGATGACATGAGGGGTGCACTTGAACAAGCTCTTCGGAAGACAGCCACCACTTGCAGAGTGTTCGTGTAAATCTTTATTCTCCTGAATCCTTGATTTGTCGCATCTTGGAGCGCCCTCTATGTGGCTTGTAGTTTTGTCTGCAACAATGATAGACCCATGGTTTTCTTTGCTAATTCTGCCACTTTGACCTCCTCTCCCAGCAAAACCCATCCAAGCACTCCTACAAGCGTTGATTTATCCCATGCTCCATCACATTTGTAAACAATCTGGTCTAGGTCTCCCAAGCCCATCCTCCACATGAAGGGAGACAGGGGGTCCCCTTGACGCAACCCTGCTTGTGGGTAGAACGTAGGGGACGGATTGCCATTTACAAGTACCGAGCATTTGACAGAAGTCACACATTCCATTATAAGGTTAACCCAGTGTGATGGAAACCCTAAAGACTCCAGCACCTTCCTAAGGAACTCCCAACTGATGCGATCGTAGGCTTTGTTCATGTCCACTTTAATAGCCACCAGTTTCTTCCCTTGTCTTTTCCCTTAGATGAAATGGAGAATTTTATGAGCTAGCAAGCAGTTATCTCCCATTAACCTCCCTGGGATGAATACATTATGGGATTCCTCAACCAGGTCTTGAACTACTCCTCTTAGCCTATTCACCAGGCATTTACTTACTAGTTTGTATACCACATTGCAGAGGCTTATTGGTCTGAAATCTGCCATCATTAAAGAGTTGTCTTTCTTCGGTATTAGGGCTATATATGTATTGTTTATTTCCTTCAAGATCTTCCTTGAGTTCAGCATGTGCAGGACTGCACTAAATACCTCCTCCCCAATCATTGGCCAAAACTTTTGATAAAAACACACTAGGAGTCTGTCAGATCTTGGGGTTTTGAAAGGACCCATTTGCTTGAGGGTTTTCTCCACCTCCTCTCTGACGAAAGAACTTGTGAGAGATGAAAGGTGACAAGAGGAGAGGATTTTATTGTGGTTCTGAAGGAACTTTCTAAGAGTCCTAGTCTTCAAGGTGGACAAACCTTGGTCTGACCTATTGAAGAATTCTTAAAAATAATGAATTTCTCCCCCCATTATCCCTTCTTCTTTGTCGCACCAGGTTCATTCCTTTCTGTGGATGCCCTTTTATCCAGGTACATTGTTTTTTCACCTGGTAATGGCGGAAGAAGAATCTGGTTACTCTATCTCCTTCTAAGTTCCACTTTAGTTTCGACCTTTATGCTCAGTAGGTTTCTGCTAGATTGATTGCCTCTTGTGCACAGAATGAACAATGATAAATTGAGTAACATATAAGCAGAATAATAAGAACATGTCTGATGAACAATGAACACATGTCTGATGAACAATGACATAATGAACAATGAAAATATTTCTAGTGAACAACTACTAGATATCTGATGAACAATCTCAATGTGTCTAGTAAACAATCAAAATGTATTACATAATTTTCAAGTGAACAATGATAAGAGGGGGCCAAAGGTGGGTCGATAAAGTTCCAGGAGGTGGTGATGGCAACAACAACAATAAGTATGAGAGGATAGAGAAGAACTTCGGTGGCGGCGATGGTGAAAGTGGAAATGACGAAGGAGTACGCGGTTGGGTTGTAGGCGAAGGAGGGAAGTCAACTAGGCTTGGTAACTTATCGATGACGGATTCGTAGGCAGCGCAACATGACGGTTGTTGCCTCCAGGCAGCGTAACCCTAATCAAGAAGAATGGGGGACATGAGTGGAGTTGGAGTCGTTGGAGCAGAGCAAGTTGATGGAGACGACTGTCTTTGTGATGGGGAGATTATAGCAGTTCTTGTTTGCGGTCAGTGCGGTGGTGGAGGAGGAATGAGAGGAAAGGCAATGAGAAACAAAGATCAAGACGTGAAACAACGGTCTCGGTGTCGGTTAGTGTTCATCGACCTTCCATGAAAGAGAGGGTAAAGGTTCTTGGTTGTGAAATTAAAAAGGGGTGTAGTTATGGTTGTATGTAGTTGGTTGATCTACAACGTGGGTGAGACAACTTTTTTCTATATTTTTTAATTTCTAAAATTATGTGTCATAGTGGAATTGGAGCACATGCTCCAAGTGCACATAATAGGTGTTTGAGGCAGAGAAACAGAACAAAGGAAAGAGAGAGAGAAGGGTAAGGTGACTTTTTTAAAATAAAATGAAGAATAATGTCTGTAGGAGGTAAAAATTTGTCGGCAAATCAGAAGATGACACGTGGAAAATAAATAAATTTATTCGGCCAATTATTATCCGCCACGTGTAATTTTAATTACGGCGGTCCATTTAATTAAATTTTCAATGAAAATGTATCATGGCCAATAACGTCGTGACACGTGTCAATTATGATGCAGATAATAGTAATTATTTCCTTTATTAATTTGGGCCCAAGCCCAAAGCAGACTCAAACCCTAGGCAACCCTAGGCCTCCAGAACCTATAAATAGGGGTCCTCTCCCTCATTTTCAACACACACTACAGTCTATCCCCGCGCGACATTCGACATTCTGCACTCGAGAGGCTTCAGAAGATCAAACTGCCAGCATTCTCCAGCTACCAAGCGCCAAGAATCGAAGTCTGCAAAAGCTCAAGATCGAGTCTCCAAAAGCTCAAGATCAAGTCTCCAAGCCTCTACCGCGTCAAAATCAAGGATTGCTTCAGAGTTCTCCGGCAAGACTTGCGAAGCCTTCAGAAGATCGAACTACAAGCGACCTCCAGCTATCAAGCGCAAAGGACCCACGCCTGCTAGTTCAACAACTTATGTTCTTCACATCAAAGACTGCAATCATCTTCTTCATCTAGTTCATCGATCGAGACCAAGCACTCAAGCCTTCGCATCCAAGAACTTGAAGAACTGCAACCAACAGTCAACCTGCAAACGGTCAATCTTCGAGCAGCCTCCAGCTACCAAGCACTAAGGAGATCAATGCTCAATACCTTCAGCTCAAGAACTGCTATAGAGCTCTTCAGCTATTCGAGATCGAGATCAAGCGCCCGCGCCCTCCACTCACCCAAATTTCAGGAGATCGAATCATAGGACTACTTTATTGTATTTACCCGCGTACTTTCGAATATTAATACAAATTAATTTGTTCCTCAATTTTTTGTCTTTATTTATTTTAGACTAAAAATTTGTGTTTACAACGCCAAATCAGTAAAACGCATACCCACTTTCTTTGTTTCTTTTTTTTTTTTTGGCTAAAACACCCTCTGAGAAAAAAATATGGTCTTCAGGTCAGTTCGTCGAAAACAAAAGTTTTAGGTTGGTTCGTTAAAGGTCGATTTATTAGATTCCAATTTCTAAAATGAAAAAGAAAAAGTACGAGTGCGATGAAGTCACCGGCCATACAAGCCGGAGGAGGTGCATGACGCTCTACAGTCCATGAAACCAGATAAAGCACCCGGGCCAAACAGGTTGAACCCTTTTTTCTATCAGAAATATTGGTCTACAGACGGTCCCAATGTTACTACTGCAGTTCTCCAACTTCTGAATGGTGGCCCGATGCTAGCTAACCTGAACCATACCCATGTTGTTCTCATTCCAAAAAAGCAACATCCTGAAGAGGTCGGCGACTTCCGGCCAATTGCGCTTTGCAATGTTTTATATAAACTGGCCACCAAGGTGATCACCCGAAGATTAAAGGAGTTGCTACCGGATATCATTTTGATCCACCAAAGTGCCTTTACACCGGGCAGACACATAACTGACAATGTCATTGTGGCATTCGAACTCTTCCATGCAATGAAACTGAACGGGGGCAGTAGAAACTCGATGGCTCTCAAACTCGACATGGCCAAAGCCTATGATCGGGTAGAATGGCTTTTTCTGAGGAAAATAATGCTGAAAATGGGGATGGATGTCAACTGGGTGAACATGGTTATGAGATTCGTAGAGACAGCTACACTCTCTTTTATCATCAATGGCGAGGCAAAGGGATAGGTGAAACCAACTAGAGGAATTCGCCAAGGCGACCCGATATCACCCTACCTCTTCCTATTTTCTGCTGAAGGCCTATCCTACCTCCTTCTCGATGCAGTAAATAGGGGAGGGATTCGAGGTCTCCGAGTTTGCCAAAACGCCCCAGAAATCTCGCATTTATTATTTGCCGATGCTACCATTATTTTTTGTGAAGCAACGGAAGTTAACGCCAGGGAAATCCAAGGCCTATTAGCCAAATACGAGAAGGCGTCTGGACAGAAGATCAACCGAGATAAATCAAACATAGTCTTTGGGATGAAGGTAGCACAGCAAAGGAGAAATGAGATCATTTTGTCTCTTGATATTAGGGAGGTCCTTGCACATGACAAGTCATAAGTGTATTTTATATATATGTGATCTTGGGTAATTTAGAGTTAATTTGAGTGATTATTGATATGAACGTATTATTTTTCTACTCGAATTCTCTATTTTATGCTTGGTTGGAGTTTGGTATAATTTTGTAGGAAATTGGTGTTAAAGTGAAGAAATCAAGCTTAAAATCAAGTGTATGGAGTCTAAGAGGATCACAATTGAAAAATAAATCAACCCCAAGGCCCAAGCTCAAGCCCAAGAAGTCATTGGATACCGGCAGACATCAACACGGGTGAGAAAAGACCCAAAACGGGTCGTTTCAGCCTCCAGAAAGTCCAGAATATGACTCCAGTGACCAACACGGTCCGTGTCAGGGCAACACGACCCGTGTTGACCCCAGCACGGTCCGTGTTGACCTGGAACCACTCGTGTTGCCTCTTTTAAATGCAAAAATGGCGTTTCGGTTGCTCTTAATGCTATATAATTGATGTATCCGGTGGTTTTTGCTGGCATTGACTCCTACTCATCATCATCCTCATCATCATATTCATCCATCCTTTCATCCATATTTCCATCCACATTCATCCATTGTGAAGATAGAGAGATTGGTTGAGTTTTGGAAGATTGGTTCTCAAGAATTGGAGAGAAGTGGAGGAGCAAAAGTCCCCGCGGATCAACTTTCAAGCAAGGATTGAAATCCAACTCGGTTTATTGCTCTTTCTCATAGTTTCCATGCTTTCTAGAGTAGAATTTGTTATGTTTAGTGAATCGAACATGAGTAGTGAGTAGTTTCATAAGTTTAGGGGATAAACCCTTATTAGTTTCTCTTATGGATTGAGTTTTATTGGATTGAACAAGTTTGTTTATCTAGTTTGAATGCATTTTATTTAACCTTTGATTATGTTTGTCATTGTTTTTGACTGGCCATCAAGAATATGGAATTAGATTGTTGAATGAAGTACCGAATGGAGAAATTCGATAATCAGAACCCTTAGGATTAAACTAGTTTATGAAGTGAACTAGAGATAGAAGACTTTGTAACTAGGGGTCATTGGATAATTTGATATTTAACTTAGATATAATTGACACAATAAAGAGTCCAATAGATCAATTTTACTAAGCAATCCGTTTCATTGCCAAAAGCTCGCTACGGAATACATTATGCGATTATCGACCCTAAAATGTACCAAATTAGTGACATACATGTTCAATCCACTTGTTTGATTCATAGAGTTACTTAGGTTTTATCCCCTGAACGCTTTTCTCATATTGATAATCCAAGTAAATTGTGTGAATACTTGTTAGTTTTTAATCTTTTTAGCCATTAGAAATAGAATTAGTTTTTCACAATCAAAAACTCGGCCAATTTAGCAATCACATAGGAAGCTAGTTTGGTGTGTAGTTAGCAAAGTCCTTGTGGGATCGACCTTGATATTTGCTACACGTACACCCGTGCACTTGCGACTTATCAAGTTTTTGGCGCCGTTGCCGGGGACTTTGTCCCTAGCCGCCACCGAACGAATATCCTTAGATTGACTAGATCATTTTCTTTTTCTTTTTCCTGTTTTGATCTTCCTTGGTTGTTCTTGTTTTTGTCTCTTGCAAGGTTGTCAATCAGTGTATGCAAAAGGCACCGCTATTCGAGTTTGATCCGGAGATAGAAAGAACCTTCCGTTCAAGGCGGAAGCGGCAACGAATAGAGGAAGCAAGAAGAAGCCAAGGAAGAACCAAAGATGGCCCAACCGAGACGTACTTTTGGGCAATGCGTGACTCCCCCAGTCGCGAATCAACCCACGACCATCAACGCACCGGGAGTGGACGCACATGACTTTGAGTTGAAGAGCTCCCTCATAAACTTGGTGAAGGCCTCACCTTTCCATGGCCTTCCCAATGAAGACCCCAAGCGGCATCTCCGCATCTTTCAGCAAGCTTGTGAGACGTTCAAGGCGAATGGAGCGACGGAGGACGCAATCAAACTCCGGCTTTTCCCCTTCTCACTAGAAGGGAAGGCTTGGGAATGGTTGGATTCCCTACCGGCGACCACCCCCTTCACCACCTTTGATCAACTTGCTAGTGCATTCGTGGCGAAATATTTTCCGCCTAGCAAGTTGACAAGCTTACGGAACCAAATTTCCACATTCAACAAGAACCGGGAGAGAGCTTCTACGATGCATGGGAGAGGTTCAAGGACCTCTTGAGGCAATGCCCCCAACATGGTTTCGAACCATGGGTACCAATTCAAGCGTTCTATAACGGAGTGGATGACAATTTGAGGGCCAACATCTTGGCAGCGGCGGGAGGTGATATCATGAGCAAGACCGTGGAAGAGCTCCATGAACTCATCGAGAAAATGTCTTTGAATAGCTACCAATGGTCTAAACCTGCCCGCATTTAACGGGAGGTAAGTATGAGGTAGATGCTATTACTTTTTTATCCGCAAAATTAGATGCATTAACTGAGAAGATGGATAAAATGAATGTAAATACTACCCCTCCCCCTCAAGTTCAATGTGCTTCTTGTCATTCGAATGAGCATGAGACTTTGTTTTGTCCTAACGGGATGGGTAATAGAGATCCTAATGAACAAGCCAATTATATTGGAAACCCGAATGCTTACCACCCCGGCTTGAGAAATCACCCGAATTTTTCTTACCGAAACAATAACCACTTGGGTGCCCAACGAGGACAAGGACAAAGACCTCACCAAGGACAAGGCCAATCTTCATCTCCAGACCTAAAGAACGTAGAAGCCAGGTTAGGAACCCTCATTCAATCCCAACAAAGGCAATTTGAGCACCAAAAGAGGCAAGATGAGGTTATAAAAGCTTTGGCCACTAGAGTAGAATTGTTGGCTACCCATAACCATATGCTTGAAACTCAAATCGCCACCCAAGCTAGTGCTTCTACCCCTCCTCCGGGATCACTTCCTGGACAACCTGTCCCTAACCCTAATGCTCAATGCCAAGCCATAACTTTGAGAAGTGGGACTCAATTGGGGGAACCTAAGGGAACTAAGATTGAGCATGTTGTGATTGATGTGCCTGATGTTGTTGTTGTGAATAGTGCTGGGAAAGATGCTGAAAATGTTGTTGTGAATGAGGAGGAATCTATTCCCTCCAATGAGACTTTGATTGATGTGCATGTGCAAAATGATGAGGAGAATCTTAATGATTCCCAAGACATCTCCCAAAGGATTTATAAACCACCTTTGTTATTCCCACAAAGAATGGCTAAGGCAAAACTTGACAAACAATTTGGGAAATTTTTGGAAGTCATTAAGAAACTTAAAATAAGCATACCCTTTACCGAGGCTTTGTCTCAAATGCCCACTTATGCTAAATTTTTAAAAGAGATTTTATCAAACAAAAGAAAGCTAGAGGGACATGAGACAATGGCTTTGAGTGATCATTGTAGCGCCGTGATTCAAAATAAGCTTCCACCTAAGCTTAAGGATCCCGGGAGCTTCACTATTCCCTGTGTTGTGGGTAATGTGTTCATTGATCGTGCCTTGTGTGATTTAGGGTCTAGTGTGAATTTGATGCCTTTTTCATTGTCTGAAAAACTAGGAATAGGAGAGTTGAAACCCACTTCCATGTCTTTGCAACTAGCTGATCGTTCTGTGAAATACCCAATGGGTATTCTTGAAGATGTCCTTATCAAGGTGGGAGACATATTTGTGCTTGTGGATTTTGTTGTGCTTGACATGGATGAGGATTTGCGCACCCCTATCATTCTTGGGAGGCCTTTCATGGCCACTTCGGGATGTTGTGTGGATGTGAAAAATGGTAAAATGACTTTTGAAATGGGGGATGATAAGATTGAGTTTAATGTGAACAATGCTTGCAAATTTCCTTCTATTTTCGATGATTGCAATTTCATTGACTCTATTGAAGGATTAGTGAGGGAATTTGAATCTAATCCCAAGTCAAGTGATCCACTTGAGCTATGTTTGTTGGTTGATGGATCTTTGCAGGATGTTTGCCCTGAGGTAGCTATTTGTGCTAAACTGTTGGAGGTTACCCCTCAAATCCCTCCGGGGTTTGAAAAGAAGGAAGAGCTCGAGATCGATGAGGAGCCAAAGCAAGTTGAGAAGGAAGCTCCCGAAGTTGAAATGAAACCTCTACCTTCTTCATTGAGGTATGAGTTCCTTGGCCCAAATTCTACATATCCTGTGATTGTGAATGCAAATTTGAGTGAATCTGAAATTTCTTCTTTGTTAGAAGTTTTGAGATTGCATAAAAAGGTCATAGGATACACTATAGATGACCTTAGGGGTATTCATCCTTCATTTTGCATGCATCGCATCCTCATGGAGGACAATTTTAAACCTTCTAGAGAGTGCCGAAGGAGACTTAACCCTAATATGAAGGAGGTTGTTAAGAAAGAGGTCTTGAAGTTGTTGAAAGCCGGAATAATCTACCCTATCTCCGATAGTGAGTGGGTGAGTCCGGTTCATGTTGTGCCTAAGAAAGGGGGGATGGCAGTGGTTAAAAATGAGAAAAATGAATTAATTCCCACTAGAACTGTCACGGGTTGGCGAATGTGCATTGATTATAGGAAATTGAATAAAGCCACCCGAAAAGACCATTTTCCACTCCCATTTGTTGACCAAATGCTTGAGAGACTTGCTAAAAACTCCTATTTTTGTTCTCTTGATGGATATTCGGGGTTTTTCCAAATCCCTATTCACCCCAATGACCAAGAAAAGACCACCTTCACATCTCCTTATGGAACATTTGCATATAGGAGAATGCCTTTCGGGTTGTGTAATGCACCCGCTACTTTTCAAAGATGCATGATGACCATTTTCTCTGAATTTATAGAGGATATTATGGAGGTTTTTATGGATGACTTCTCTGTTTATGGCACTTCATTTGATCATTGTTTGCATAATCTTACAAAAGTGCTAAAAAGATGTGAATATGTCAATTTGGTTTTAAATTGTGAAAAGTGTCATTTTATGGTACAAGAAGGAGTTGTGCTAGGTCATGTGATTTCTTCTAAGGGCATTGAAGTTGATAGAGCAAAGGTGGAGGTGATTGAAAGATTGCCACCACCTACTTCGGTAAAAAGTGTGAGGAGTTTTCTTGGACACGTTAGTTTTTACCGGAGGTTCATAAAAGATTTTTCTAAAATTGCAAAACCTCTCACTCATTTGCTCATCAAGGATGTGCCCTTTCCATTTAATGAGGAGTGTTTGAGTGCTTTTGACAGTTTAAAGAAAGCTTTGGTTACCGCCCCTATAGTTCAAGCTCCGGATTGGTCCTTACCCTTCGAAGTAATGTGTTATGCAAGTGACTATGCGGTAGGGGCTGTTTTGGGGCAAAGGAAGGACAACAAGCCCTATGTTATCTACTATGCTAGTAGAACGTTGGATGGGGCCCAAGTCAACTATGCTACTACCGAGAAGGAATTTTTGGCGGTAGTCTTTGCTCTAGACAAGTTCTGATCCTATCTCATCAATTCGAAGGTGATTGTCTACACGGATCATGCCGCGATTCGACATCTCATGGCGAAGGCAGATTCGAAGCCCCGACTCATTCGATGGGTTTTGTTGCTTCAAGAGTTCGATATTGAGATCCGTGACAAACCCGATTTGTAAAATGTTGTGGCGGACCACCTTTATAGGTTGCAATTTGAGGCCCCTAATGGTGATGATGATCCCCCGATCGATGACTCTTTCCCCCATGAGCAACTCTTCGCTCTTGCCCATCAAGCCACTCCTTGGTATGTGGATTTTGTGAACTACATTGTGTGTGGTGCTTTGCCCCCGGATATGTCATACCAACAAAGGAAGAAGTTCTTCTCGGATGTGAAGAGATACGTTTGGGAGGAGCCCCTCCTCTACAAGCTATGTGGTGATGGGGTTTATAGAAGGTGCTTACCGGAAGATGAGGTGCAGCAGGCTTCACCATTGCCATTCAACAACATGTGGAGGCCATTTTAGCACGGACAAGACCATTGCCAAGGTACTATAGGCGGATTCTATCACAACCCTGTCCAAAGATACAAGGAATTTTGTACTTTCATGATAAGTGCCAAAGGACGGAGTATTTCAAGGAACGAGATGCCTCAAAAGGGTATTTTGAAGTGGAGCTATTTGATGTGTGGGGATTGACTTACGGGTCCCTTTCCCTTCTCATAACAATCTCTACATCTTGTCATGTAGATTATGTTTCTAAGTGGGTGGAAGCCATTGCTACCCCTACTAATGACTCCAAGGTGGTGATCAAGTTCCTCAAGAAGAATATTTTCACAAGGTTTGGAACTCCAAGGGCTTTATTGAGTGACAATAGCACTCACTTTTGCAACAAGCCCTTAGATGCTCTTTTGGCTAAGTATGGGGTTACTCACAAGGTTGCTACTCCTTATCACCCCCAAACTAGTGGCCAAGTTGAGCTTTCCAACTGGGAGGTGAAGAGTATCTTGGAGAAGACGGTTAGTAGATCGAGGAAGGATTGGTCACTCAAGCTTGATGACGCATTATGGGCTTACCGGAGCGCATTCAAGACACCTTTGGGCACTACTCCATACCGGTTAGTCTTCGGAAAGTCATGTCATTTACCGGTTGAGATGGAGCACAAGGCATATTGGGTCATCCAAACCCTTAACTTTGATCAAAAGTTGGTGGGAGAAAGAAGAATGTTGCAACTTCAAGAATTGGATGAGTTGAGATTGGAGGCTTATGAGAGTTCCCGAATTTACAAGGAGAGAACAAAGCATTGGCATGATAAGCACATCATGAAGAAGAGGTTTGCTGAAGGAGATATGGTTCTTCTCTTCAACTCTAGGTTAAAACTTTTTCCGGGTAAGTTGAAGTCACGTTGGTCGGGTCCTTTCCGGGTGTTGAAAGTTTTTCCCCATGGTGCGGTGGAGGTTTGGGATGAGCAAAAGGGAGCATTTAAGGTCAATGGGCAAAGACTCAAGCCCTATTTTGTTGGTCAATTTATAGAACAAGGAGGTAACATCGCCCTAACCACCCCCGGTGTGGTTTAAGAGGTACAATGTCTAGCTTAGGACAATAAACAAGCGCTTCTTGGGAGGCAACCCAAGCTTTATCGATTTTATTTTCATTTTTTAGGATTTTCTATAATTTTTCCTTACTTTTCTTCCTTTTATTTTGATTTTTCTATATTTTTCTATCTTTTTCTGGGATTTTTAGGGTTTTTCATTGATTTATTTTAATTTTTCTAGGTTTTTTAGAGAATTTTCTCCTTTTTATTTTCTTTTTCTAGGTTTTTTTTTCTAGATTATTTTATTTTTTCTTTTTGAGGTATTAGTTTTAGGGAAATATAAAAAAAATCTGAAAAAAAAGTAGAGCGAAATAGAGTTTGAAAATAAAAAAAATGAGATTAAGAGTGAGTGAGGAAAAAAATAGAAGAGAGGTAATAAAAGAAAAAAAAGATGAGAGTGAGTGAATGAATAGAAAAAAGAAAAAAAAAGAGAAAAAAAAAGGGGGAAAGAGATGCCAAGAGGATTCGAACCCAAGCGAAGCAGGCGAAGAACACGTCCAACACGGGTCGTGCTGGACATGGCACGATCCGTGTTGCCGTCCAGAGAGGAAAAATTTTTGAACACGGGTCAACACGATCCGTGTTGACCCCCGATTCCCAGTAACACGGGTTTTTCAGCCCGTTTTGATGCCCTGTTTTTTTTCCAATTCCTTTTATTCGTCCGTTTTGGCCCCATTTCACTTATGTAAGCCCTAACTCTACTCCCTCTCTCACTCATTCTTCTTCTTCCATCTCCCTCAACCTCCATAGCCATAACCTTATTCCTCCATCACTCTTTTTGCTCCACCTCCCTAATTTCTCACCCAATTTCCTCCATTTTTCTTCCATTCTTCATCTTTCTCCTTCCTCTTTCAGATCCCACCAATTTCATCCTCATTTTTTTCATTCCATTTTTCACCCCATTCCCAAAACCCTCCATTTTCATCTTCCTTCAAGCTCTTTTCTTCTCCTTCAAGTGTATAAAGGTTTGGTTTTTCTAATTTCTTTGTTTTATTTAGTTTATTTTCGTTTTTAGTTTTAATTTTTGTGTATACTATGTGAATCTTCATTGTTGTCCACCATTGTTATGTTTCAAGCTTTTTGAAGTGTGATTTTCTTGTATAAATGTTGTTTCTTTGTTTTAGTTTATTTCTTTGATTTAGTTTGTTACTTTTGCTTCTTTTAGTTTTGATTTTCTGTTTTAGTGTGTACATTAGTTGTTTTCTTATCTTAAGTTAGTTGTTTAAATTAGTATTAGTTTATTTTGGCTTTTGTTTTCTAATTTTAGTTTACTTTAGTTGTTAAGGTCTTAACTTAGTTTAGTTAGTTTACCTTAGTTTAGTCTTTAATTTTGGGTGTTTTAGTGTTGTATATGTTGGATTAACTAGCTTGTTTAACTTCTTGTATATGTTTATGTATATGTTAAGTGCCTAGCGTAGTCTAACTTAGTTTAATTCGTAGTGTTTAAGAGTTTAAAGGTCTTAAAAACACAAAAAAAATAATAATAAAACCTTAGAATTTAGTTTGATTTGAGTCTTATGTACATAAGTTTAGGATTAGTTTAGGTCCAAGGTTTCTTAGTTTTGTTTAGTTTTTCTTTGTTATCCTTGCATATTACTAACATTTTTAGCTTGTATATTTTGTATAAAAGATGGTCAGGACTTCGCGTGGTGAGGAGCAAGCATCAAAGAAGCGAAAAGGGGACAACGGAGACAAAGGCAAGGGCAAAGCGGGTTCGTCCTCCCGGCAAACGCGAGGTAATAACCCTTTTAATTTAGAAGGTGTACAATTCGAGCGTTACCTTGCTTTGTCTAAGCGAAACATAACCCCTACTCGTTACATGAATGAGCCGTTTTTTCAAACCACTGGCATGCTAGCTGATGTAGAATGGCTTTTAAGTCGAAAAGGGATGTTAGATTT
This sequence comes from Portulaca oleracea, assembly GCA_029582165.1. Classification (NCBI taxonomy): domain Eukaryota; kingdom Viridiplantae; phylum Streptophyta; class Magnoliopsida; order Caryophyllales; family Portulacaceae; genus Portulaca; species Portulaca oleracea. The sequence goes on from CM055879.1 coordinate 26,163,390, forward strand.
CGCCAGGATGAGAGAGCCCACCTATCGGAACCTTACCCTAGAGGTGCTTAGCACCTTTGATGTCAATCTTCGAACACAAGAGGGAAGGATTTCCTTTAGTATAGATGAGGAGGAACATCGATTGGCTCTCGCCCAATTTGCCGAGATCTTTCGTTTACCGGTTGTCCAAGGTGTCGCCACACGAGATGTGCCCCCTTTATCCGAATGGAACGCCAATGAATTTTGGCAATTTACCACAACTAGGACTGACTACCACCCGAGTAGGTCTAAGTGCACGCACATACGGAACCCCGTGTTCCGGTACACGCAGCGCATCCTTGCTTATGGGTTATTTGGTCGGGGGGATAGTATGAATGTTGCGGCTCAAGCTGAATTTTACACGGTATGGGGTATGTATTATGCACGACCCGAGGTTAATCCCGCCGCTCTTTTTGCCACACATTTAGCCCGCATCACATCTCACACAAAAGGTGATATTGTTGTTGGTGGGTTGCTCACGGTTTTGGCTAGGCACTTTGGATGGGATTCGGCTCGTCACGAGCGAGATAGGGTAGAGGGCCCAATGACTTTAGATAGTCGGGCTATTAGAGACATGAAAATGTGCAAGTTAAGAGGGGAAGAAGTCTGGTGGGTGTATCCTAACAATGAGTTGATGAGGCTTCCTCATCCGAACCTTACCATTCAAGAGCTCCCGAATATTCTTTTCCTTCCTAACGCACCCATTCCTCAACCTAACCCTATTCCCGCCCAAGTTCCTTCGCCTCCTCATCACAAGGGTGGTGGGGATGATGACGAAGGTCCGGCCATCGCTTTTGATTTCCAAGATAATTTTAATTCTTTGCGTGCGGACCATGCCTCTCTTAGAACTTATTGTGAAAATGAGTTTGGTTATTTTCGAACCACTTCGGACCAAATTTTACAAAACCAAACTCGGCTTTTTGAGAGGCTCGACCTTCTTGACCAAGCCAATGCCACCCAAGCTGCCGAACAAGCTCACATGCTTGAGATGATGCAAGCGATGCGCGATTGGCAGTTGAACTACCCTCACCAATATCCTTACCCACCTTCTCCACCACCACCGCAGTGATTGTCTTGTTTTTACCCTTCGTGCTAGTTTCTTCTTGATTCATGCATTGAGGACAATGCTTTGCCCAAGCATGAGGGGATTAATTTGAAAATTTTGAGTCCCCATCTTTGTGTATATGATTTTATTGTTGTTTATTTTTATTTTTGTTTTCTTTTAGTTTGCTAGTTTTTAGTTTTAGTTTTAGGTTTAGTTTTGTTTCTTTAGTTTTTCTTTTGTTTAGTTTAGTTTTTCTTTTTGATTTTTCTAATTTTTAGCTATCATTTGTAAATATTTTGCATCCACTTAGAATTGCATTAGTTAGTATCATATTAGATTTTATTTCTTTCTTTTTCTTAGTTTTTAGTTCCTTCTTTTCTAGTTTTTCATTTGACTTTTGATTTTAGTTTTTGAAAAAAAAACCAAAAAAATCAGAAAATTGAAAAAAAATTAAAAAATTTGAAAAAAGAGAGAAAGAAGAAAAAATTAGGATAGGTTAAGATTAGTGAATAAAATTCTCCGGTGATGAATTAAAGCTAGATACGTTTTCTTTTGATTTGATTTAATTTTGTATAGCCCTTTTGTGAATTAAAGTTTTGAAAAGAGTTATGAAAACATAGAAAGTTTAGAATTGTATTTTGATAGTGAAGATTGATTGCCCTTTTTTGATCTTTTGGAATGAGTTTAGCACATACACATCTACTTGAACTAGGTTTATTTGAGAGCTCTTACCCGTGAGACCACAAAGCCTTAAATGACTAATCATTTTTATTAGTCTCATGTTTTCCATGTGTGACTCATCCATAGTTTTCATTCTCTAGAACTTGCGATGTATCTCTTTGAAATTGCATTTTTGCTTGTGCTTTGATAATATGATAGAGGCATTCTTTTGTATATATTTTAGCTACATAGCCAAATAGCCACCCTTTATTTGTGAATATCCGCCTTTAACCCCTCTTTTAGCCTTGAATCACTCTTTCTTTTGATTACCTATATAATTAGCCATGGCCGTATATATAATTTCTTACCCTTAAGCCATTGCTTGGAGTGTTAGAGTGTGAAAATTGGGTTGATTGTGGTGAATTATGTGGTTTGGTTTTGTTGGGGATGTTATGAAGTTGAAAGTCTTGAGATTGCTTCCTATTATAGTTTGATATGGGTTGAGTTGGAAGTTTGCCTTATTAGTGTATATATCTTTGATTATGAATTGAAAAGAAAAAAAAGAGTGAAAAAAAGGAAAAAAAATAGAAAAATAAAAAAAAAAATCAGAAAATGAAAAAAAAAAGTGTGTTTAGTAGTTTGAAAGTTTATTTTTCTTTGAGTTTAGGCAATTTCTACTTGATTTTGGGGTGTTCTATGGTGAATATAAGGTGTGAGAGTTCTTAATTGTGTAAATTTGGTGAGGTTTATGCTCCTAGCTTTGGCTTTTAGCACCACTTTCCCAAATATATTTCCACTTCTTACCCTTAGCCTTAGCCCCATTACAACCCTTTTGAAAGTCCTCTTGATTATCATTAGTACTTTGCATTTTAGCGGTAGAGAATTGAGATTATTTGCAAGCTTATGGTAGGAAGTTGCTTTGGATTGAGTATTGAGTGCACCTTCATCGAATATTATTTTTCAAACACATGAGAGGAGTGTTTCCACATTCCCTAAAGTGAGGTTGCTCTCAATTTCTTAGTTTCATCCATTATTATGTGCTTGCTTGTTTCATTTGAGATTAGGAGGGTGATTAGTTTGATCTTGATAGGTATGGTTTTTGTAATTCTTTTTATGGTTTCATTTTCTCTTGTATATAGACTTTCGTTCATACTTGGGCTATGCTTGATTAAGTTGGATTAATTGAATGTCCTATCGATGCTTTCCTGAGGAGATTTGTAAATAAAATTTTCAATTTTACCTTGAAACTTTTTCCTTTTGATTTGAGTCATTTTGTCCCATTTATTTTCTATTTTCGTTCTTTTCGTTGATTTCCATTTTGTTTGTGAGTATTAGCCTTGCTTAGGGACAAGCAAGGTGTAAGCATGGGGGAATTTGATAAGTGTATTTTATATATATGTGATCTTGGGTAATTTAGAGTTAATTTGAGTGATTATTGATATGAACGTATTATTTTTATACTCGAATTCTCTATTTTATGCTTGGTTGGAGTTTGGTATAATTTTGTAGGAAATTGGTGTTAAAGTGAAGAAATCAAGCTTAAAATCAAGTGTATGGAGTCCAAGAGGATCACAATTGAAGAATAAATCCACCCCAAGGCCCAAGCTCAAGCCCAAGAATTCATTGGATACCGACAGACATCAACACGGGTGAGAAAAGACCCAAAACGGGTTGTTTCAGCATCCAGAAAGTCCAGAATATAACTCCAGTGACCAACATGGTCCGTGTCAGGGCAACACGACCCGTGTTGACCCCAGCACGGTTCGTGTTGACCTGGAACCACCCGTGTTGCCTCTGTTAAATGCAAAAATGGCGTTTCGGTTGCTCTTAATGCTATATAATTGATGTATCCGGTGGTTTTTGCTGGCATTGACTCCTACTCATCATCATCCTCATCATCATATTCATCCATCCTTTCATCCATATTTCCATCCACATTCATCCATTGTGAAGATAGAGAGATTGGTTGAGTTTTGGAAGATTGGTTCTCAAGAATTGGAGAGAAGTGGAGGAGCAAAAGTCCCCGTGGATCAACTTTCAAGCAAGGATTGAAATCCAACTCGGTTTATTGCTCTTTCTCATAGTTTCCATGCTTTCTAGAGTAGAATTTGTTATGTTTAGTGAATCGAATATGAGTAGTGAGTAGTTTCATAAGTTTAGGGGATAAACCCTTATTAGTTTCTCTTATGGATTGAGTTTTGTTGGATTGAACAAGTTTGTTTATCTAGTTTGAATACATTTTATTTAACCTTTGATTATGTTTGTCATTGTTTTTGATTGGCCATCAAGAATATGGAATTAGATTGTTGAATGAAGTACCGAACGGAGAAATTTGATAATCGGAACCCTTAGGATTAAACTAGTTTATGAAGTGAACTAGAGATAGAAGACTTTGTAACTAGGGGTCATTGGATAATTTGATATTTAACTTAGATAAAATTGACACAATAAAGAGTCCAATAGATCAATTTTACTAAGCAATCCGTTTCATTGCCAAAAGCTCGCTACGGAATACATTATGCGATTATCGACCCTAAAATGTACCAAATTAGTGACATACATGTTCAATCCACTTGTTTGATTCATAGAGTTACTTAGGTTTTATCCCCTGAACGCTTTTCTCATATTGATAATCCAAGTAAATTGTGTGAATACTTGTTAGTTTTTAATCTTTTTAGCCATTAGAAATAGAAATAGTTTTTCACAATCAAAAACCCGGCCGATTTAGCAATCACATAGGAAGCTAGTTTGTTGTGTAGTTAGCAAAGTCCTTGTGGGATCGATCTTGATATTTGCTACACGTACACCCGTGCACTTGCGGCGTATCAACAAGTATTTAGGACTCCCCACAAAGATTGACCGAGCCACCACCAAAGCATTCACTCCTTTGCGGGATAGAGTAGCGAAAAGAGTTAAAGGTTGGCTGAGTAGAAATCTCTCATGGGCGGGTCGGGAAATGCTCGTAAAGGCTGTTGCCCAGGCTATCCCGACTTACGCTATGAGTGTTTTTAAACTCCCTTCTACCTTTACCGACAATATCCAATCTTATATGCTTAACTATTGGTGGGGGCATGATGATCAATCGCGGAAGATGCATTGGTTTTCAAAAGAGAGGTTGTGCCGGCATAAAAAAGATGGGGGAATGGGGTTCCGACAATTAGAGGCCTTCAATCTAGCGTTGCTAGCCCGACAAGTTTGGAGAATAGCGAATAATGAAGAATCCCTTGTCTTTCAAGTGCTCAAAGCAAAGTATTTCCCTCTTTGTGCTATGTTAGACACGACTATGGGGTATCAACCAAGCTACGTTTGGAGAAGCCTTCATGAAGCTATCAAGGTGGTCAAGAAAGGTGTTAGATGGTGTGTAGGCGATGGAACCTACCTGAATATTTGGGAAGACAAATGGATCCCACGCCCAATCTCATTCAGACCGATAACGCCTTTGAAACCGGAGGCATGATGGATACGGGTTTGTGACTTGATTAATTTTGATCAAGGAATTTGGAACTTTGAGCTAATAGCTAGATGCAATCTTTCTCCCAGCCGATGCGGAAATTATCAAATCAATCACGATATGCCCCTCATGGCCGAAGGACATACTCATCTGGCATTTCACAACAGATGGCAATCTGACAGTACGCTCAGCGTACAATCTCATAGTCCAGGAAACTTTGATCGAGTCACCGAGTTCCAGCGCCGCTCAAACTGATACTGTATGGAATGCGATTTGGAGGTCTCACGTCCCACCAAAGGTGAAATCTTTTGCGTGGAGAGCAGTAAGCAAGGCACTCCCGACACGAGACAGAATTGCGAGAGTAGTTCCGCAAGCAGATGGTGATTGCCCAATCTGCAACCAAGAGAGGGAAACAGATACACATGCTTTACTTGGCTGCAGAACGGCGGTTTCTATCTGGGTGGCATCAAGTGAAAGTATCAAGCTCCCTAGTGATGAGTACCCTCCGATAACAGAGTTCCTGGAAGCTAGAATTAAGGATGGAGAGGAGAATTTTGAGAGGGTGTTAATGACGATTTGGGCATGCTGGAACTTAAGAAATGCAGTTGTACACCACCATTCGGGTGCAACTGGTGTCAGAGAGTTTGAGAAAGCGATGACACTCCTAAAACACTTCAAAGAAGCGAAAGGTAATCTAGCACAAGGCCCGAACCCACTACAGAACTACTGGTTAGCGCCGACGGGAACAACTCTAAAAATCAATGTTGATGGTGGCAAGGTCGGGGAGGGTGGTCATGGCTGGGGAATGGTAATCCGCAACTGCAGAGGCGAGTGCATATTCATGGCATGTAAACAAGGGGTAGGCTTTGGCGGGCCAGAGATTGAGGAAGCCCAAGCAACTCAGTGGGCTTTAGCAATGGCCCGAGATCTTGGAGCAATTAGCATCCAATTGGAGGGAGACTCTTTGAATCTTATCTCTAAACTGAAAAAGGGAGAAAAGCCAAGCTCGGAAATAGGCTCCTTTATTCATAACTCATTAATTTTAGCTAGCACTTTTAGTAGTTGTTCCTTTTCGCATGTTAAATGGTCGGGGAATCGAGTGGCCCATGCTTTAGCTCATTTGAAACCCATTGATTTCTCGATGAGGTCTTGGGCTGTGGGGGGTCCTCCTGATATCATAGACCTTATAGTGGAAGATTCTTGTAATCTTGCTTTAATTTAATAAAGTTCTGGTTTTTGTGGATTAAAAAAAAAAAAAGTCACCGGCGCGTGATATTATCACCGTCGTCGTCCCTTGAACTTGATGCACTCATGTACGCATTTCTTCGTAATTTCTTCTCTTTATACCAATTCCATTTTCCCACCCATTGTCAGAAAAATAAACATTTAACGTCTATTCCTCCTTTGCTTGGCTCCATAAACATCCACAACCAGGAGAAGATTTCCTTTTTCCCATCATTTTCTTTTCAGTTCTTCTCCTGGAATTCTCTTGAACCTCTCCAAATCCCCATACCAGAGAGAGAGAGAGAGAGAGAGAGAGATCAACAATGGCGGCCCGGTTTGCGGTGCAGAAACAAGCTGAGCAGTTGAAGCAAGATGGCAACACATACTTCAAGAAAGAAAGGTTTATGGCCGCCATCGATGCTTACACTGAGGTATTTCTTTTTAATTTCTCAAATTTACGTAGCGACGTAGACGGAAATGTAGGGTTTTCAAGTAGTCATAGATCAATTGTTGCGGGGAAGAGGGAAATTTCGTTGTTTCTGAGTTTTTTTTTTTTGGCGATATTTTGATGGTTAATAGTTGGGTTTTTGATTTGTCAGGCAATTGTGTTGTGCCCTAATGTTCCTGTTTACTGGACCAATCGCGCGTTATGCCATATGAAGAGGAAGTATGTGGTTCTAGTAGTTGTTTCGATTTGTTTATATTCTTTGGTAAATTTCTATTCATTTGCTTAAATGTATTTTGGATGTTTTTCTCCTTATTTCTCTTGAACGTGTAGTGATTGGACAAGGGTTGAAGAAGATTGTCGAAAAGCAATTCAACTTGACCATGATTCTGTTAAGGTGAGCGTCGTGCTGATCATAGTTCTAGTTATCCTTTTTCTTGTAGCTGATTAGTGAACATCGAACATGTTTTCATGAGCTTTATGTCGATTTTCTTTGGTTCTGTTTCTTATTGATGCTCTAAGGTTTCTACTTTTGTTACACTGGTTCAAGGAGGTCCCAAGATTTCAGCTCCTTGGAGTTACTTAGAGTGCGTTTGTTTAGTCAAAAACCCCGGGGAAATGGTCAATTTTCCCGAGTTGACTTATTTTCTCCATGTTTGGTTGTACATTGACCTCGGTAAAGTTTTTACAAGGGGCCCGCCATTCGCAAGGTTTTCCTAGGGAAAAATTTCCCTTAAGGGGGGGGGGTTAAGGGAAATTTTTCCCGGGGAAATATTTCCAATGGAAAACTTTCCAAGGAAACTTTTCCCCTGGAAAAATTTTCCTAGGAATCTTACCAAATGCACCCTTAGTTCAACATTGAACAGCTGTTGAGACTTCTAAATCTTGTGGAGTAAATTCGAAGTGACTGAAGGAATAAATTTGGACATTGTTTGCTTTAGAGGGGGCCATGTCTTCTGTTGAAGTTTCCTAAAATGAACTACTGTATAGAACTCTTTAGTAGGAGGGTTTGTTGGATAGGGGAGACATGGGCAAGGAAATTGGAGGATTATGCTGGTTGAAGTATCCTTGGAGATACTCTTCAGGATTTGCTTGTTCACCCGACCTTGAGTATCAATGATGTTCTTTGAACCAGTCAGTTTTGTACTTAGCATGAAGTGTTGTCTGGGATTAGAAGTAGGTACTGGCCTCTCTTTCTGTCAGAGACATTAGAGTCCCAATGAATTCAAAAAATTACTCGGAGGTACCCCAATATTTGGAGAAACTATTTTTCGTTACCCTAACTTTTCAAAACCCATTTTGAGGTACCCTTTAATTTTTGGGTTAGTAATTATTTGGTGCTTTTCCGGCCATTAATTTTATTAAGTGACCGAAATACTCTTATTATTATTCTTCTTCAAGGGTATTTCGGTCACTAAATAAAATTGATGACCGGAAAAGCACCTAATAATTACTAGTCCTAAAATTAAGGGTACCCCAAAATGAGTTTTGAAAAGTTGGGGTACCAGAAAAACATTTCACCAAAAGTTAGGGTACCTCAGAGTAATTTTTTGCAATGAATTTGTTATTAGTTTTCTTTCTTTGGATGGATGTTTGTGCTTTCGATGATAATTAAAACTTCTGGCTCCAGGCTTTCTTGGGAGACGGCAGTGTGTTAGTTTTGCTTTTGAACTTTCATGGAGATAGGGTTCATGTGAGAAGTTAATGCCTTTCTTAAAGAATCTCATTTTAAACTATGATGGGCTAGTTCACTTGGTTAGCCGTTGGAATTATATCCTAATGGTCACAAGTTGAAGTCCTATTAGGGCCACTAGAGGTTTTTCTTGGTCGTTAACCTCAAGGCCTCTAGGGAATAGTCCAGGACTCAAGGTGCATGCAAGGCTAGACACCCTAGGTTTTCAAAAACAAATGAAGAAAGGAAGGAAGAAAGAAAGAAGGAAAGGATCATCATATAACGCTCTTTCATGTTTTTTAGGTGCATTTTTCAGACTTGACATGTAGGCTTAAACTAAATATGGTGTTGGGTGTCTCATGTCTGTCAGTCCCTCTACAATGGCTACTTGGATAATGATTTCTGTTTTAGAAGCAAAGTAAGATAAAAAATGCATGTTTAATAGCAAATGTCACTCTGTCTGCAAAGCAGCCAAAGTCACCCTGTGAAGTTTGACCTCTTCCCTATTCAATTTTGTATAGGAACTTACTATATAACTTAGATGTGCTCTACCTTAAGACATTTCTGCATATTAGGTGTGCATTATTCGGTGTTAAACCGAATAAACCGAGAATCGAACCAAACCGAACCAATTATATTCGGTCTGGTTTCGATTTGGATTTTAACTCTTATTCAATTTTCGGTTTAACCTGTTGAGTTTAGTTTTGAACCGATGAATAGCCCTAGCTGCATATCTGAAGATGTGTAGTTGTGGAGATTGAGGTTGAGGTAATATACTTACATGTCGAGAAGAAACTCTTGTTAAGGAATGATTGAAGTGGGGATACATATTAAATAGCCTCTTTTGGGGGTTTCCTTTAAGATGTTTGACTCAAAAATGGTGGGAACATTGTAATATTCCGGGGGTACTAGTTTTGTGTGAAACCCTGAAGGGATATCAGTGAAGGTTAGCTCTGATTCTATGCCTTTGTCTCATGTAAGACTTTGGCCACACTCTTTCTCAGCTTGATGCTCATTATTCGTTCTGATTGCTCCCCGTCTATTATAAAGCTTTGGAAAAGGGTTAAGTAAAAAGTTTTCAAGTCATTCCCTATTCTTGTTTTCAGTTATAGTGGATGTAAAGAAATTGGAGAGTTTTTGATGGGGCTGAAAACTTGAAATATCTATGGACCAGTCAAAGAGATTAGTGGGTTAAAACATATCTTTGGAAGGTGCCTTGTGTTCCTCATTTGTTCATGCTATTGGTTTTGTGGACAGCCTATTCTTGAGCTGCTCAAGAATAGTTGAGCTGTAATAGCTTTTGTAGGATGATTTTTCAGCATCCTTTCTTGTAGGTTCCTCTATTTCACTATAATTATTATCTTCCCTCATTAAAAAATGCTTGGTTTTCGCTATCTATGTTTATGTTTTATATGTTCCTCTCTGGGTATTTGTTGGTCTGTTTGTCAGAGTCGATTGGAAGGTGACTGGGAACAATGCCTATAGCTTTGTAGGGATAAGCCACATTATATAACTTTGTATGGTGCAAACTAAGCATCACTTCTTTTACCCTATTGTTAATATATATCTTTTCCTTATAAAAAAAAGTCACATTATGCCATTGTTTTACGATTGTGGAAATAAGTCTCCTTTTCCTTTTATGGCAGGCACATTATATGCTTGGACTTGCCTTGCTACAAAAACAAGAGTATGGTGAAGGAGTCAAAGAACTGGAGAAGGTAGATGTCTGCTGTCTTCTGATTTTGCTGTGTTCTCTCTTATAGTATCATGTATCTTATTTCTTCATGCATGTAACTATATGCTGAGTAGCTGACTACTTTTGGCTTACTTCCAAGTTGGCTTTTTGGTGACTTGCCTTTGTTCATTGGAAATTTTGATGAAGTCATTTGCTCTCTTCTGATATAAACGACAAATGGAAGGCGTAGGACAAATATATGTGCCAAGCTTGTTCTAATATTATATCTGTAGATAAGACAGCGGTAGCTGAGCCCAGCTGAGCTTGACTTGAGTGTGCTATGGTTCAGCCTGGCTTTTGGCGAATGAGCGAATCTTTTGCTTGGTTAGAAGCTGGTGATGCCTAGGATTGTCTGGACTTTGGTTCTTGCAATGTTTGTTTGCTTAGACCTTGTTTCATGCTGGGTTTACTTCCCCCGTTTTGGGAGGAGTCTATAGGAATCAAATAGTAACGTGAGAGTTGAAATGCTAGATGGAAAACAATTTTAGTGAAGAATAATCGAAAGACTGAATGATATAATTTCCGTGTAGTCATATGAAAACATCTGCTGCTTATGGCTGGTGGATCGAGTCCAAATTTTCACTATTGTAGTCAGCAGATGTAAACAGAGAGCGTGAATTTGATGAAGCCCTATGAATAATGTCTGGTGAGAACCTTGCATAAGAAAACAACTGGGTTGGAAGCTTTTGCTTTCCCATGGAATTTTATTTGTAACACTGCTGTTTTTTTCCGGGGGCAAAATTTCGAATTGTGACAGTCTACTAAAGTTTTTAAAAAGTTTAGTTAGTAGGCGCCTTATGTGCGAAAGAGATCTTGATTCCACCAATCGTTACCACTTACCATTTCATTGCATGCTTGCTAATCCCTGTGGGATTTTCACTTAAGTTACTTGGGGCACTTTTCAATTTAGTCAGGGTTGCCAAACAACAGTTATTAGTAGACCTGTCAATTTGATCGGGCGGGCGGGTTTCGGGTCGGGCATATATCGAGTTCGGGTAAATATGGGTCAAGTGTATTTCAGGTTCGGGTAAATACGGACAGTATATCTCGGTTTCAGGTCGAACCAATAGGTTATGATTACGACCTTTTTTTTTTTTCTTTTAAAAAAATGGTCTCTAAATACTACTTTTTGTACAATATACATAATAAAATATGATTATCTTCCAGTAACGATAGATTATTGTAACTATTTTAACTTAAATTAGAGAAATAACAAATAAATGAGTTGCGCTTGTAGTTTAATAGTTAAAAATTTCAATGAAAAATCACAAATTCTAATAAAGTTGAACTTAAAAAATTAATTTTTGGGGTCAAACGAGCGGGTCGGCTTTGACCCGCTAATTTTCGGGTTTGGTGTATTTCGGGTTTAGTTGAGAAAATCGTGTTCAAAACCCAGAAATTTCAGGTAGGTTCGGGTTGGGTCAGAAATTGCCAGGTCTAGTTATTAGCTTGGTGGCTTTTATGCAAGGAAGGTCAGACACAATTACACAAAGTTATGAGAGCTATACTTCACACAACTTTTTGGAATATTTGGATGGAGATAAAAGTTTCCCTTCACCACATCAATAATAATGACACATGGCTTTATCCTTGTGGAGGGAGGAGTAATTTTGTTACTCTGTATGGTACTACGGACACTCTTTTCGGGCTGTAATTAGCTTTGTTGGGAGAGAGCATGGTGTGTCGACATAGGTGAGCATATAGGTTTTGAGATGCTGAGAGGGCATGTCAGTGTCCGATTTGGTAGAAAGATGGTGCAATGGTATGTTTTCTTTCAAATGGTTGAACCTTGTTTGGTTGTTGGTGGTCAGTAAAGTTTCCATGGGTCTCTCTCTCTGGGTGTTTTTTTTTTTTTTTTTTTTTTTGTTGGCTTGGGGGGGTGGGGGGGGGGGGGGTGAGATGAGCTAAGGTTGGAGCTTGGAGGTGACCATATATAGTGGTGTGGTGTGTCTTTTCTGAAGTCTTCCAGCTCTAATTTGTCATTAAACCTTGCTGGGGCTAAAGGCAAATATAAGCGAGCCAATTGAGTTATTTGAGCCAAGGTTAGCCATGCTGTGGGTGGAATATGCTCAATACAGCAACTGATCCTGGCGAGCTGTCTATTGCTCAGCTTAGCTTAAACTTAGCACGAGTGCAGTTTTGGCCAAGATGATTGTAATGCTTGCCGAGCCAGTTGTGTTGATATGCAGCTATAGGGTTAATGCTTAGTTTGGCCAAAGTGGAAAGGAGGGAGTTAATTTTCTTACTCCACTTGCTCTGAGGTAGGCAATTTCTATGCCTTAAGTTGCTTGAGAGGATAACCTATCTCTTTTATCAGAAGGCTTTTCAGTTTTTAACTGATTGTGTGATGTCTGCCCCCTCCTTCTGGGAGGGTGGGTGGGGTTGATGGCTGGATCCGCAGTATAAGTACTGATTTCTTTGTATTGCGACCCCTGGTTCATACATATTCTTTGCTTGGTTCTCCAGTTCTGTGTATTTAAGCCTTATGATGGAGTAGTACCGAGACCACATTAGAATCCAAGAACAAGAAGTTACTGTGGTGTCTTGGTATTGAGTTTGATATCATGCTTTCTCAAATTAATAACGGCTGTGTTCGGCCGTAGCGTTTGGGGTAACGTTAGCGTCTTGACCAAGTCAAAACTCTAATTGCATAAATATTAGCATTCGGTAAGCTAGCGTTTTGAGGAGCGTTAAGCGTTTTAAGGAGCGTTTTGCGAAACACTAATAATGTTAACGATTAGCGTTTGGAGTAGCGTTTCATATTTTTCGGTTAAAAAAATACCCTTTGAAAATTTTATCTTTGGAAATTATTGATATCCTTTTATGTCAATTCACATTAATCTGTTAATTCAACCGCTAAATTTACCGAACATAATTCTCATTTGAACTGTCATCCGCTATCCGTTACTTAAACCACTATCCGGCATCCGCTCTCTAAAACGCTAATTTTACCGAACAGGGCCAACATATGATAAAGTAGGGTCATACATGAATAGACATCAGCATCAAAACAATGCTCAATCATTCTAGGAGCTCAACTTGGGCAAGTACGACTAGACTAGGGTGAAAACAATTTTTGAGCTGTAAAGTCTCCTGAACATGGTGATTGTCTCCTACCCACATTACTCATGCTATTTGACTGTAGTTATGGATAATTTATTTATTTATTTATTTTGTGTAATTTTAATTTTTAAAATTTGCAAAAGGACATGGTTTGCAAGCGTTGAACCTTGTGATTGTTACGTTTCGTATTGAGGGGGCTTAAGGCTTTGAAGGACCTATTGGGAGACCGAGTCTGATGTACTTGGAAGAGGCCAACTTAGCTCAGAGGCAAGAGTCATAGGTCAGGCGTGTGCAAACAGAATGCATGCCCTTGGATTTCTTTGTTGGGTGTGTGTATGCTTCCTAACAGTTTTCTATTAGGTCATGGTGGTCAGTGAAATAGCTGCTTTGTTTTCTGTCCTTGGAGAGCTTCATATTGTGTTCGCTTGACATGATGGTTTCTGAATTCTGATAGGTTCAATTCTAGTTTTGCCTAGCGCTTTCTATTCTTCTATTATGGCTGATTTAGCCTATTTATTCTCCTTTGTTTGCAATTGATTTTTCAGCTCAGGTTTGGTTGTTGACTCTGATGAGCCTTTTCATTTGCTACAATAACTGTTGGGATTCAATCGCCTGCACTACTTTCTTTTCAATTATATCACTGATTGCGCTAGAGTTGGGGAGTATTTAAGCTTGCTAATGATTAATTTTCATGACCTTGACGTACTCAATATCGGTGGTCTGTCAGGCTTTAGATCTTGGTAGAGGTGCAAATCCAAATGGCTATATGGTAGAAGAGATTTGGCAAGAGCTAGCTAAAGCAAAATACTTGAAATGGGAGCACGAATCTAGTCAGCGATCATGGGAACTGCAGACATTGAAGTAGGTTATGTTCTGCGCTGGCTTTCTGTGCTGTCGCTCATCTGTATTTGTGACAGTTATTAACCACGTGCCATCTTTGAAATTGATTTCACCATTTCCATCTTGTTTTATTACTCAGAGAAGCCTGTGTGGAAGCTCTGAAGACAAAACTTGTATTTGATGCATCCAACACAGAAGGGTTTGTTGATGAAACATCAGCTGCTAATGACGAACAGTTGGAGGCTTTAGACCGTGTGTTCCAGAAAGCTGCAGCGGATGACACACCATCTGAGGTATGTACTTATGAAGACTGTCCCTCCAAACCTCCCCCCCCCCCTCTCTCTTTTTTTTATAAATATTTTATCCTTTTTCTTCACCCCTTACCCAAAATGGAGAAAAGGGTTGGATCTAGTCTGGTTTGGCTGCGACTCATACTCGGAATATCGATAAAAAAATTCAGGTTCCTGATCACCTGTGTTGTAAAATCACACTTGACATCTTCCGCGATCCTGTCATTACGCCAAGTGGGATGACATATGAGAGAGCAGTTATTCTTGAACATCTAAAAAAGGTTAGTTTTTAATTCTCATTGGATTCAGTTGGTCCTTTTGGTTGCTTATGAATTATCATTTCGTTTGTGTGGCTTTCTTAACTTTGAGCTCGATTAAAACTTAGGTTGGCAAGTTTGATCCAATCACACGTGAACCACTTGATCAGTCACAATTGGTCCCAAACTTAGCCATCAAGGAAGCTGTTCGGGCATATTTAGAAAATCATGGATGGGCCTATAAGTTGGATTAGGAATGCTAGTGCTAGGGTGGTTGGATTGGATTCATCAGTTGCGTAGATTAGGCATTGACACAAAGCAAGTTGAAGGACTCTTCCAGTTGCACCTGTGATCTTTCCCGTGCTGGTTTGTATCACTGATCTTCATTGATGATACCCGTGTTATTCTTTTTTGTATGATCTGACGATGCCTGGTTGAGCTGTCCTGCAATCAATCTTTGAAACTGTACAGTCGGTGTGAGAAAAGCTTGAATCTATAAATGTTTGTAAACTTTGTACAGCTGAATTACATTTTCTTTTTGTCCGAGATGGAAGAACAAAGATTGTCTGCATTCTAGTTCTAATGATCGTTGTGTGATTTCTTGCTTGTTCGTATATGTTGACGGGTGGTTTCTCCCATGGTACTACTATATAATGTCTTAATCATGCTTAGGCTTAATCCTTCCGTGTTGTCTAGGTAGGTCCTTCTGCAGTCTGTGGGTGTTATCATTCGCTGATTCTACTGTTTAGTTACAGGTGGATCACGCAATTAAATTTGTCGTGCTGTCAGGCTGTATTGGATAGGGTCCTTTCCCTGGAGGTTGTTTGGTCGATTCATTTGTTGCTGTTATATGAAACTGTTACTAGGTTATCTGTTTTTAGTTTGGAGAAGCTGACCCTAATTCCAAGAGGCATGAGAACAACTCGTCGTGGCGCGTCGTTTTAGGGTGATGTGATGACCCTGCTGCCTGTTGGGGTGAAGTTGCTTCCATTTCCCACTGGGGTCTCTGATGTCTGTGTCTGTCCTGGCCACTGCTTCTGTGATTGTGAGCTCCTGTCTCACAACTCCCTTTGCTTTTCGTCCGTGTTGCCTGTTGGTTAAGATAAATACATACCTTTTCCAAAGAAAGAAAGGTGTTATTTTATTTAAAAGTAACACTCTTTCCGATAGTTATCAAAACTTAACGTTTATTTACCAAAAGTGACAAAAACTTAACTTTTAGTTACCATACCGTACGCCATCACCTATCACCTATGGAGTGTGGACTAGAAGAACTCACATGAGTATCAACTCTAATCATAGTTATTAAAATCTCGATTCTGATTTATGATCTTAAAATTTTATGATCGAAAATTCTCGATGTGATTTTACTATCTGCATTTTCATCTACACAATTCTACGTGGGTTAATTTCGATCCTAATTACCTCATCGATCTAAGTTAGGATCTGATTCTAACAAACTTGATTCTAATCCATTCAAAATAAAACAACCGAATTCGTGGATCAGCATTTTGAGTAGATAGCCTAGAATTGAATTTGTTTGTAGAACTCAGGTTGGCTCATTTCCAGTTCAAGTTAAAACTGGATAAGCTGCATCAGCATCAGCATCCAGTACAAGGGTTTATTTTGGCCTATCCTCAAGTATTGTGCATGATTGAAGCTTATCTTATGGTATCTGATTGAGTCACATCAGAAGAGATCATCATATGCATGAAAACTGCAGATGCACTTGCCCCTCAAATAATTGAGATGAACCATGAACCAACCACTACTCTTTTTGTGAAATTTGGTCCAGTGGCAACTTCCATGTTTATTGGTTTAGGACCATTGTCATCAAAACTCTACTTAATTTTTTGCTCATAACGTTTATTTAATTTAATGTAAACCTGTGACTTTAAATTTTGGTACTAGTAGCAGCGGCAACAGTGGTAGTTATTGCCCACATTTTCTGTTTGGAGATAATATAGATTGAGTTTTTTGGATGTTATGTACTGAATTTTTGGGTTATTGGATAATGATGTATTAAGCTTTGACCTTGGACAAGAATACTTTATTTTAGAAGGTGCTGGATAATAATGCACCTAGAACAATTTAGCAATGACAATCTTACATAGCAGGTGGAGGAGATGAATTGGACAAAAATATTTAAATTTATTACATGGTTGCTAATCCACATAAGCGAAGCGAGTCACCTTGGAAAAGAGTAAAAAAAAAAAAATCACCTCTACTTAAGTGTGTTCCCCCAGGAGATTGTCATCGTTGTATAAAATCATCCTTGCTTATCTGAATTAGCTGACATATCATAAATTTAAATAGTTTTTAGTCAATCCATCTCCTCCGCTTGCACAGTTGCACGTAAAATTGCCACCAAGTCAGCCACTGCCGAAAGCGTTTTGGATACATTATTGTCCAACACCACTCAAAGTACAGTATATCTTGTCCAAGGTCAAAGTGCAGTATATTATTGTCTAATATTTCGAAAATTCAATATATTTACTTCCAAAATCCTATTGATTGATCATTGCATCATCAATCCTGAGACTAGTCAGCCGCTTCTAAAGTTTCAGAAAATAATCCCTAATCTTCTGCGCACAAAAAATAAAGGTAAAATAAAATAAAAGTGATTGTGTAAACTCCGGCAAGTAGATCATGATTCACGAGAGGGGTATAAGGAAAGTTGAATGGAGGTTGGGATTGAATTTTACTCGATTTCCAAAATTTAATTTAATTTAATCACCTACCTAAGGGATTGATTGATTGATTATCTAAGGTTTTTTTGAAAAGACAAAGTAGGGGGTCCATATCAATAAGTTATTTTCTTACATCATTATGTTTATGTGTCGGCAGTCTCTAAATCCCCAACTTACCTATTTCAAATATAAATTTTTTTTTATAGAATATTTTGAATATAGTTTCTTTAAGAGAATCAGGTTCTCTCTTGGCTATACAAGCGAAATTGAAAGCAGTACTTTTAGTATTATAGGTTGCCAAGGAGAACAGTTATAATGCTATAGAAATAGTTATAATGTTATAGAAATTGCTGCTGATTCAGAATTGGTTGTTAAGTTTCGGAACAAACCAAACGAATGTTTTTGCCAATATTTTTTTTAGTAGCTAATGTGATAAATAGTTTAGGAGAATTTCATATGTATAGAATATGTAAAGTCCATAAAAGGAAGTTAATAGGGCACATGTGTTAGCGAAGAATATATTGAAATATTTCGATGTATCATAACTCTTTTTAATAAAACGATGACTATTTTGGCAAAAAAAACAAAAGGAAAAAAAAAACAGGTTTTACTCACGTTTAATTTTCAAATTTGAGCATAATTCGTTGATTTTTAGTGTTAATTCTTAATAAGCACCGTTTTGTCAACGTTAGCTATTAAAACTTACACATAGTATGAGCAGAGCAATCTTATATTTGTTCACATTATGTTGATGGTATTTAAATTTTAAAGCATATACATGCTTTTTTGTGACATGGGAATATAAAGTTTATACTCCCTATCTAAGTTCACAATTTTTATAGTACAAATTATTGATATTTGTGAAAACTCATTGTAGGCCTAAACTAGGCATTGAATATATATATATATATATATATATATATATATATATATATATATATATATATATATATATAGGCGGATTTAGCCATTTAAAATAGGGGTGTCCACTATACTATTACACTCACGTAAGGAAACAAAATTCATAATTTTTACCTTCAAATCTACTAAAAATCCGCCAGTGTCTCTACCACTAGTCTATTAAATTATATCATGTAAAGGGAACTAAGAAAAGTTGTCTTAGAAAGTCGTTAACCTTCTGTCCTTGGTCGCCGGAGGGATCATCGGCCTCCCAGGAGGTCGGTGCTCCGGTTGTCGGGCTGCGCGCCTTCTTCTCCTCCCCTTCTTGGTTCTTTCGCTGCCCGTTTAAACTCTAGCGTTCGCTTTTTCTGAACTGTCCCAGCCGGCCGCCTTGGTTGCCGTCCCTGTCGCCGAACGTTGTCGATGCCTGTTGTCGGGCCGCCTTGGGTCCTTGTCGATTAGTTACCTCCTCGACAACCCAGACTTCTCACTATCCTGTCGTCGGGCGTCGTCGATTCCTTCACCGGACCGCCTTGGGGGTCGCCTTGGTTCTTCCTGGTCGCCGGACGTTCGTCGGCCCTCTAGGGGTCTCCTGTTGCTGGCCTGCGTGAGGTTCTGTCTCAAAGCTTCTGGGGCAATTCCTCAAGTCACATGTGACTCCTTACAACTTGTGTCTCCTCTAGGGTTAGCTGCTGGGTGGGGGTTTGTGTGTTGTTCTATGGTGTGCTATCTTTTGAGTTGGTCATGGAGTTGGGCAGCAAATTTATTGGTGAGTTTAAGGTGTTGAAATCTGAACTTGAGTGTCTTGTTTCCTCCATTTTTTTGGAGAATTTTTCTTCAAATGTGGTGTGTCGAGCCTTATTGAATCGAGCTTGTGAGATTATTGCTGTGTTGAAAGAGATGGGGAAGGTTCATGGGGGGTTATTGACTCCCTCCCCTACTCATAATCATATGCTTAGTGGTGTTGGTATTGTTGTCAAAGACGTACCTCTCAAGGTTGGCTCTGTTGTGCATGATATACCTTCTAAAGATAAGCGCCTGTACTCCCTTTTGGTTGATAATTTGCCTATCAATTTGGGATGCTCGAGGCTTAAGAGCTTATTTAGCAAGTTTGGAGATGTCATTGATGCATATATCCCCGCTAAAGTTGGAAAGAATGGTAGAAAATTTTGGTTTTGTGCGTTATGTGAATAGGGATAATGGGAGTAAAGTCATTAATGGGATGAACCTTAAAATTGTCAATCACCGTAAGCCTTTTGTTTCTTGGGCTGAATTCAATAAAAATCCAGCTGTTAGATCTCGTGCTAATGCAAAAGCTAGCCAGATGTGGATTCCTAAGAAGAATATTGGTGGTAATCTTATTTCGAATCCTTTGCACATCTCGTCCCCTTGTGAGGTTAACAATGGGTTGAGGAATTTTGGAAATGAAGACACGGTTGTGCCCGACTCTCTTGAGGATCCCGATTGTGATGGGTCTATGGATGCTTCTAGCAAAACCATTACGGACCCTATAAATGTTGGTTTGAATTGCAACAAGCATACAAGCATATTGTCTTATAAAGATGCTTTCTTGAGTGATACCAAAATCAATCGGGTGAATGATAGGGTTCTGGTGGCCGATTCTGACAGTGACCGCACTCATAGTTGTCCGATTGAATCCTTTGACGGTGTGGCTGAGCATGACTTATTTACAGATCTTGAAGATTTCATCCTTGAGGCTTCAAAGGGTAAAGACAGGGGTAAGAGAAAACTAAACATGTTGATGAAATCTAAGTGGCAGCTTGTCAGAGATGCAACTTGTAGAGTTGTTCGTGGCCAAAAGGGTGGTAAAAAGGTTAGGATATAGGCGTACGATTATGTCGGAAAATATCAGTTTTGACGATATTGAAGCTGAGATTGACCGAAGGGTTGTGATTATTGGTAATGATATAGGCACGCGAGTCATCGATAAACCATCAAGCTGATTTCATTGATCTTGCATCATATTTGCGGTATAATAGTTTTGTTTAGTTGCGGTACGCGCGAAAGTCCTTGTTGTGTTATTGTTTTAGCTGTTTGGTTGTAACCTTTTCTTTTGGTGGCGGTTGTTTGCTGTTTGTTTGCGATTTGCTGTATTTTATGAACCTTTAAGCCTTTTGGCTATCAATAATCGAAAAAAGGGAACTAGGGATGGGTTATTATTAATTTTTTCAAAAAAATATTCATCCGAAAAAACTAGGCTTAATCAAATAAAAATGATTAAGGCCTTGTTCTTTTATACGGCTGGATGTAGTGCGGTGTGGAGGAACTGTGGTGGGTTGAGAAAAGTTGTGGATTGTGGTGGTTGGGGAAAGTTGTGGTGGGTTGTGGTGGAATATGGAAAGTTTAACTTTTAATAAAAAGATAAATTAAATTAGAAAAAGTAGATCGTGGTGGGTTGTGATAGATTGTGGTGGAATATGGAAAGTTGCGGTGCGGTGTGACACAACAGCCTGCCAGCCGCATAAAAGAACGGGGCCTAAGAGCATCTAATAGGAACCACAAAATAAATTTTCCTAGGGAACATTTTCCATGGGAAAGATTTCCCCGAAAAAATTTTCCTTAGCCCCCTAAGGGAAATTTTTCCCGAAGAAAATTTAGGAAGTGGTGGACACCCTGTAAAAATTTTCTCAACGTCAACCTACATCCAAATATATAGAAAATAAGTTAACCTAGAAAAATCGGCCATTTCCTTAGAATTTTTGATCAACTAAGGGTGCGTTTGGTTGGTCAATAACCTCGCGGAAATGGTCAATTTTCCAGGGTTGACTTATTTTCCCCATGTTTGGGTGTGGGTTAACATTGGGAAAAATTTTACGGTGAGCCCACCACTTTCTCCATTTTCCTAGGAAATTTTTCCTTGGGAGGGCTAAGGAAAATTTTTTCCATGAAAAACTTCCTAGGAGCAATTTTCTCCGGGAAATTTTTTTCTAGAGTTCCTAACAAACACTCCCCAAACATTTTTTTTTCCTGGGATATGCCAATTCCCTTCCCCCCCCCCCTCCTTGTGTGGTTACCTTGGCTCTTGTCTCCGTACATTTTTGGAAAGCAATGGAGCTTGGCTGCTAGTTACTGTGACCACTTTCTACACCCACCCACCCACCCACCCACATAAGGCCATTAGCAATGGCCAATGAACATCTAATTAGCAAAGACAAAGCGGAGAAAATAGGTGATGGTGAGATAGTGGGGTATTTGAAAGTGTGGTTGTAACTGATAACTTCTGTTTCATTCATTGTTTTTGTATTCATAATATTTAACGTCACACGATGGTATCTAATACTTGCTGTGGGACAAGTTTTTGTTTTTTTTTTGTTTTTTTTATAGAGATGATTTTTTAAAAATCATACTAAAGAGTAAATGTGTTGTGTCCTCTTTTTTTTTTTTTTTTTTTTTTTTTTGCGTTTTACAGCTTGCTTACATGAAGAAATTCAATTAATTTTGCTGTCATTGTAGGCTTATAGCATTGAAGATAATTCCCACCGTCAATAGATTTGTCAATTATCTTTGTAAAAATTTGTCAAATATCTTTTTTATTAAAAGCTTTGTCAAATATCTTGTACAATTGGTTGTAAATATAAGATTTATTTGTTTAATTATTTTAGAAGAGTGAAGAATTTTATCTATTATTTTATTATTTTAATAATATAATAATTTTGTTGCCGTTTATGACTTTTAACGTGTGTTCACATATGATTTTACTATTTTACCCTCATCTAATATAAATAGCAGATTACTACTTTGTATCTTGTGTTCACATATGAATTTACTATAATACCATCGAGTACAATAACCAAGAAATATAACATCAAAGGAAAGCTAGGTCACAACTGAAAATATGTGTATTATCAACCAATTTTTTCCAACCATTTTAACAATCATTTTATATTCCAACTATTTTTCAAAAACTTTAATGGGGAAAATGGTTGGAAATTCCAACCAATTTTGTTAAAATGGCTGAAAAATTTTCCTACCATCATTTTTCCTACTATTTGAAACTAGTTGGAAAAATGGTTAGTAATCCAACCATTTTTCCAACCAATTTCAAATAGTAGGAAAAAAGGATGATAGGAAAATTTTCTAATCATTTCTCCTATTAAATTTTTTGAAAAATAGTTGGAATATCAAATGGTTGCTAAAATGGTTGGTTTTTCAAACTATTTTAAATTGGTTGGCAAAAATTGGTAGGTAATACACATATTTTTAGTAGTGAGTTACTAGGCTAACAATTTGATCGGGGGCATATTGAATATAGGTCAATTGTACACCTGATTAGCATAAATACAGGTCGGATGTACTTTGGGTTTGGGTAAATTTGACGTAAAACACGAGTGATGTGCATTTCAGATTTAGGTAAATACGGTCAAGTTTATTTTGAGTTGAAGTAAATATGGGTCAATTGCTATTTGAGAGTGCGAATAAAATTAATTTTATATAAATAAATTTTGATATAATTATAATATTTGTATAATGAAAATGGTTGGAGTCTTAACATATGACAATTTTAAAAGCATTATATTTTAGTATGAAAATTAAATTATTGTATGTATTTGAATATAATACTACATGTAAATTATAGCATATTGTACTGTTCTTTGTAATTTTCTATATTCATTATTGTTCAAGGCAATATATAAGTAATGTAATAAATTTATGTACATTATTACATCAAATTAGTATTAAAAACTGTAATTTCTAGCCCGTGCTTTGCGCGGGCATTGTTTACTAGTATTTTATAAAAGTGATCATTAATTGTTTGAGGGGTGATTTTTGTTATTGCCATTTCGAATGGACTATAGTTATCCTTATATTACCCTGTTTTTTATGCGGCGTGGTACCACAACTCACCATATCATTCAATATTTTTTCATATGTCACTATACTTTACCCTGCTTTATCATAATTATTACCAATATATCTTCTTGTTTTTCTCTCTCATCGCTTTTCTCTTTTACTTTTCACATTCTTTCTCCTCACCTACCATATCAACCACATTTTCCACAAATTTTACTACATCATTCCATATCTTACCACACTTTCCACAATTCACCACACCACATCATTTCTACGTCTTACCCACCACATAAAAGAACGGGAGGTATGTTTGGTAAGCAAAACTAGAATATAATAGAAATTTTCAAGGCTCTCATTCTTGACTTTTAAACAACATTGGAACCTTCAGAGTTTTCAATTATGGGAAGTAGAAACCCTTAATTTCAAGGGGAAAGCAATCCCATCCATAGGATTCATGCTATATTATTATTATATTATTATTATGATTATTATTATTATTATTATTATTGTAAATATTTTTGTTGTACTTACTATATTTATTATTATTATTATTATTATTATTATTATTATTATTATTATTATTATTATTATTAGTAGTAGTAGTAGTAGTAGTAATAGTAGTAGTAGTAGTAAAACCATTCACTAGAAAATAACTGAAATTCTATCCCATTATGGTGAATTTGATTTCATCACAATTCATACCCAAACAACTTAAATTATGGGTTCTAGTTTATACAATACACACTAGGATTCTAATTCCGTATTTAGTTCATTTCGAATTAGCTAGTGAATTCTTACCAAACAGCCCCTCAAAAGTCACTAATGAATTCATTTCACAAGAAATCCTACCAATTTTTATTTTTATTTTTATTATTTTTTTACAATGGTAAATTGGGCTCACCCACTAGGTCTCTCATACGTTAATCCTAGCAAGCATGTAAGTCGGAAAGGAGCACTAATGATTCTCACTAAGAAAATTATTGCCACTGAAATTTGAATCTTAGTAACAAAGATAACCCGCTCCTTCCATATAACTTGAGTTACACGCTCTAGAGCAGCGTTATTAAACTTGATTCGGTTGGACTGCTTGACCTGGAACCCGGTGGTCAAACCGGGTTGGGTCTTACTTCACAACCTATGTTGTAGGTTGAACCGCTCAAACCTGGTTGGCTCGAAATCAGTAGTTCAATTGATTTTCTCCTCTTTCACACATAAACAACCTATTTTTCCCTACATTGTTGATAATTTATATGCATTAAAAGTGTATAAAATTTATTTTTACTCATGATTGAGTTGTGCTGGTTTTGGCCGATTCAATCGTTAATCTCAGCCAACCGA
The DNA here is from genome assembly GCA_029582165.1 of Portulaca oleracea. NCBI lineage: Eukaryota > Viridiplantae > Streptophyta > Magnoliopsida > Caryophyllales > Portulacaceae > Portulaca > Portulaca oleracea. Next base: position 26,187,830 of record CM055879.1, read on the forward strand.
TCTAATTCAGCCAAGCTGATCCAACCAATTGATTCATCGATCCACCAGATCAGCCGATTTGGTGACCGGGTCGATTTTGGCATAGCTCTTATTGAGCATAATAGATGTAACATAAAGTAGTGTTATACAAAACTTGTGTATGTTACATAAAGGAAAGGAAAGGTGGCGTGGGAGGGGTTGAAAGTTTTGAAACCATTCACGTTGTTTTGATGGACCACAAAAACCTCTCTTTCTTGCAATCTTGATACTGCCCATTCATTAGGCACACATCATTCCTCTTTGTCTACCAATACCACCTCTCGAGTAACTCAACTTCATTAATAAGTTACGGATGCCAAACTAAAAGGTGGGTTATTCAACCAGATTGGGTTCTCTACAACGTTTTTCTCGTTGAATTATCTTTGATTGGTTTATTTGTATTCAGGCTTTTCATATGATATCGGTAAACTAGGACAATCCAATATACAAAGCGTTCTTACAAATGGAAATTCAAGGAAGTATCCTACCACAAATGTATAATGATATTTTTTTTTTGAGAAAAAGCCCTAAGAGGCACCACATCATTCCATTAATATAGCAGCATAGTACATATCATCTTGGACTGAGTCAAGAACGACCTCAAACCTTTCCTCCAACCAAATTCTTTCAAAAGAATCATAGGGTTGTAGGTGAGCGAGGGGAATAACAACACTATTCCCATCTATTCGGACATGATTCCAAGAAATATAATGAAAATTACAACTCCACTCTCTAATTTTATCAAAGATAATTGCTACGTTGTTCCTACCAGTGAAGTTGCTTCGTAACCTCCGGATATTGTTGATGCAGTTTCTTTCGACTTTCCATGCCTTCTTCATCTTCCAACCAACCAACCTTTGAGACTCAGACCGCAGAAGCCTGTAGCTAGTCTAGACTCACGCCGCTAACCGGCAATCCCCTGCTTCACGTATTCGGAAGCAATCCAGCTTCACGTATTTGGAAGCAATTTGGCTTCACGTATTCGGAAGCAATTTGGCTTCACGTAGACGGAAGCAATATGGCTCACACGATCTGCCAACTGCCACAGGAACCGTTGGGGTTTGGTTTCTAGGGTTTTTGGCAGAAAAAAGGAGCACAATTGTTGCGAATCTTAAAGAAACTAACTTTATTGGAGTAAAACTAAAACTAAACTCTTGATTAACAAAGAAAATAAACAAAAACGGGGCTTACCATCGACTAGAAGTATCGATGGTAGCCCCTCCAACAAGATGGAGAGGAAGGTGGAGGCTAGGGTTTTTTTAGAGAAGAGGAGGTGGAGGCTAGGGTTTTTTCAACTTATACATTCTTGGTAATGTATAATGATATCGATAGACTAAGAAATCGTAAATACTAAATTTATGTATTTATTTATTAATTTATTTATTTTTGGCCAAAGTAGTCAACAACCATTGCAAACAACATGAGTATACAAACACAAATACAAGAGTACTTCCAAATTAAACTTCAAGTCCCAAAAAAATGTTGAACTATGGCTTAGTGGACTATGATGATAGTGGGTGACCTCAAGTCTCCACGTATATTAATTTGGTTTACGGTAGTGTATAAAATTATCATTGGACTTTCAACTATCATTTTACGCTTTTAATTGAGATGATTTCATAGTTCATAAAATTGATTTTATTATATATTGAAGTAAAATTTAAATTAAATTATTTCAATTACGTTACACTTGTAGGTAGTAAATTAGTATCATAATTTAAGTATTTCCCAATTCCCATTTTTCCATTAAACTAAGTATTCATAATTCCTTCTTTTCCATCATAGTTTTTCCGAAGCTAATAGAACTTGTGGCTGTACAGCCTCAGGAAGCAAACTACTATGCGTTTTCTTTATATTTGTTTGCTTTTGCGGGGAAAAAGAAAAGCTAGAGATGGATGGGGAGGGCTTGTTTGGAATACAACCAATTTTGAAATGGTCAAAAAGCACTATTTTGGTGGCTTCTCTTAGAATCTGTGAAGCAATAAACCATTAGAATGGTGTATCTAGTGCCACCACTTGTGCACTGGTAGGACTAATGGACAAAGCCGACACTGCCACATAAAAAATAATTACACAAACACCAAAAAAATAAACAAACATAAAAATTGCTACTCCATATATTCCGATCCTTCCCCCCCCCCCCCCCCATAGATAATGTTATCTCATTTTCCCCCCTCTTTTATTTCATTACTTTATTATTCACATTATAAACTACCCAAGAAAAACTCAAAACAAGCAAGAATTTACACAAAAAAAAAACAAAAAAAAAAAAACCCAAACAAAAGAGGTGAAGAAAAGCACATCCAAGAAAGATGGTACAAAATTTACATCAGTTTTCTGATTTTGAAAATGTGACTTTTGACAGCCCATGTCAAGCAGTGTGGGTGAGGTTATGAGCCCTGTTTAGTCTGTCAAGTATCCCAGTAGCTTTCCTCTTTGCCCTTGAAGTCCCTTCTTGAGCCAATTGGGACAATGTCCCATACTCCCTTTCCTCCTCCCTCATTTCCCTCATCTTGGTTCGATCATTCAGACAAACTGTGTAGAGGACGACGATGCAATTCTCCTTGTTGCGAGGACAAGACGTCCCCCTTATGATGGCGAGCAAGCAAGGAACGACACCGAGCTCAGCCATCTCCTCCACTGCCCTTTGGTGGGTGGACAACATTGCGAGTATCACCAACAACTCGTCGACATGGACCCCATCGTTGATCTTCTTGAGGACCACCCCAACGGCCCCTTCCTTGACCGCCTTAGCCCTGTTGTCTTGGATCATACATAGGTTGAAGATGGCGGCCGCAGCATCCTTGATTGCCAATGGATGCCCTTCATCTAGAAGGTTGATCAAGGGTTTTAGGGCCCCCGAGTTCCCTATTTGGACCTTGTTCGAGTCCAGGGCGGATAGTGTAAAGAGGGCGGCCGCTGCATTGCTCCTTGTTTCAGGCGTCCCGCGTTTTAGGGCGTCGATGAGTAATGGGATCACCATTGGTGTCTCCCCCACAAGCTTCTTGTTGCTGTCGTGGATCGATATGTTCAGGATGATTGTAATCAAGTCCTCTTGGAGATTCTCATCCAAGTCAAGGTCACCCCTCCAGGACCCTCTTCGAGTCTCAATCAAGGGTTTCAACAAGAGGGTTATGAACTCGGGTTTCTCACCAAAGAGGGCCCGGAAAGAGGGCATTCGCTTGGTGAGGAGCCGGAGTTCTTTCGCAGCCGCTTTCTGCTCAGGGACCGACTTGGACATTTTGCCAAGCAGCGAAAAGAAATGATCACGATCAACCTCAGTGGCTTCATCATCGGTTAAACATCCAACAGGATCCAGGGTTTCGATCCCTCTAGTTTCGCACCATCGGGAGATCATGTCCCTGATCAAGTAGTTTGGAGTGAGGAGTGTGTGTGTGAGGACTTGTTGGGTGAGTGGGCATGTCCTGTGTCCTGCTTTGAGCCATTTATGTATGTAGGGTCTGTCATAAGTCTGCAATAACCCAAATAGGGACACAATCCCACAAGTTTAGACCACTAATGATACATTGATTTATTCACAAATGAGATCTGGTGCAGAAATTATTATCCCAGAATTCAACATACAGTGTGTCAGAGAGATTATAACTTCAGCAAAGATAACAGGGGACCATTTCAACGATATGGGGGGCTGAATAAGGGATTAAGGCATCATTAATGATAATGACAAAAGGTAATTCCATAATAATTCAACTTTATCTACACTTTCTTCCTTAAATTGGGGTTTTAACCAACACAGACAGACAAACAACAAGTGGGATGAAATTCGTCACTCAAATTGACTAAACATTTTGAGGAAATCACGTCACATACACTCAATATCACAGAAGAAAGGCGGAATTAGGTACTTTGCGTTGATATCAAGCAATTAATTTCCTCAGTTCATACAAGAATCAGAATTTTCACCATTGACAAAGACACCGCTACAGTAAAAAAGACGAAAACAAAATAAAATTGCTTCACAGAACCAAAACCAGAACTATAACAGAGAAATAATTTAAAAATAAAAACAATAATAATCGAATTTTACCTGGCCAGTGGAGATGATGACGGGATCCTTCATAAGGCGTTTCGATAGAGGGCAACGAAACTCCGGCGGGCAAGAGTTAAACGACGTCGTCTTCTTGCCGACTTTCAAGTCTTTCAAAGCGGATAGAAGCTCTTTCGCCCTATCAATGGCGTCTTCAATGGCGTAATTGTTGTTATCTTCATCCTCTAAAATGGCCTTGACCAGGACTCTCAACTCCCTCTTCAGCTTCGCGGGATCTGGCTCCGCCGGCGTCGTTTTGGCCATCGGAAAATGAAAACTGAGATCAAAATCCGGCGGAATTGGAGTGGATTGTCATTAAAATCGAGAGATTTGATTTGATTTTGATTTGATTTCTCTCAGAGAAGAAGACGTTCAGTTGTTGTTGTGCTGTGCATGAATGAATGAAATGAATGAATGGAAACACGAGGGAACAGAGAGTGATGAGAGGGAATATTAAATAAAAGAGGAGAGAGAAAGCAAAAGTGGGACCCACTGTGGCCCCACAATGCACGCCACCAAGGAATCAATAGGAAAGAGAGAGTGAGAGTGAACAGCTGGCACTAACGCGGGAGAGATCAACTCACTACTCGACTAGGCTATCTCGCACCCTGTCATTCAATGACGCTGACAAAAATTCAACTTCGATTTCGAATAAATTTAGGAGATAAATTTGGTTAATATAAAAATTTGGATGAGAAATTATGTTTAAACCCATTTTATTTCGAAGTCAAATCGAGTTTAATAATTTGGACGAAGTTAAAATTGAGTTCAGACAATAGAAATAAAGAAATTCTAAGTCTAAATATTTGGTCAATTTAGTCAATATCACAGAAGAAAAATTTATGTCCAAACTTAACTTTTTTTAAGTCTGACAATTAGGGTATTTCGAATCGGACAAAATTTTAGAAATTCTATTATTTTACTTCCTTTTTAAAAAATTTTTTTGACGGGCCTGTTCTTCAACTTCTTACATGAGTAGATAATTGTATGTATAAACTATTTAATATTTTTAATTCTTCAAAAATTATGTTTCAATTTCTTCCAAAATTATGTTGGCGCAGATTCTTTTCCCTCTGCCAGCCATGTCAGTACAGAGACTGTTGCACCATCCTCTTAGTTATTGTTGGTATAATAATCTCACATAGACATAGTCAGAAATATTATTCTCCAATAATAAAAATCATTATCTTATAATCTAATATCTCCAAAGGTCAATAATTCGATATATTACCATCCAAAAATCTTTAAAAAATTATTTAATCCTTCAGTAACCTACCTATTATAAACTTATTCCTAACATAACCTATCTTAACCTTTCCTACCTTGATACTAAGTATCCAAAGAGCAGTCCAATAATATCGTTGAGGAGCTAATCATAGAAGTGAGTGTGAGATGGGAACTCTATCCAATCCTGAAAGTTCTCTTGGTGCGTTGGAATGATTCTCGTATGCTGAAGGGGTGATCAGAAAGTCTTATGGCCTTGAAAAAAAAAAAATACTCCTTTGACACCTAATCTTGAAGTTTATCCTGTAAATATTGGAGTACGTGAATAAAAATACCCATCAACTTTCCATTTTAATTAAAAATGTCATTTATCTTTCAAAACTGTCAAAAATATCATTCACCTTTCCAAATCCAAATTAATCAAAAATGTCATTGTGATTGTTGGAAACCTACTGTAGCAGGCAACCCTTGTTCTTCCTCTCCTTCTTCTTCATCCGTGGCAGCTGTATGTAGCTATGAATGGAGATAGTAGGTGGAGTAAGACCATGGAACACCGACACAACCACCTCCGCCACCATAACCCTTGATTCAAGAAACATGGAAACGGAAATCGAACTCGACACCCCCTGCTCTTCCATGGCGGTCGACTACATTCTTCGTGTTGGAACAGTACTTCAACCTTGCTTGCCTCCATTAATGGATTCCCCTCAAATCCGATAAACCCTAATTTCCGAATTTCTTCCATCACTTGCCCATTCTGGCTGTCCCATTCTCTTCTATCTCATGTGAATTTGCGAAAATTTCAGGCTGGAATGATTTGGGGCTTGTGTACTGGTCCGTACGACGCTACCAAATCAAGTAAACCATGGAAAAACTTGAAGAAGACAGGCTTCGTTTGTGCATTCGTTAACCTAGAAGATGATCGATCGCTGATTTGAAATTGATTGATTTTGTTATTGTTTTTATGCAGGTCTGAGGAGATTTCCTCGTGTTTCTTTTGTGATAGGAGGAGTCGGAGAAGGAGGAGGAGGTTTGGTGGATTTGGGTTCAGGCCGGGTTTGAGGGTTTCCATGGTGGGGTTGGGAGGGAAAGAGACAGTGGTGGGGGATTTGGAAGGGTGGCGAAAATGGAGGGATTAGGGCAGAGGGAGGAGGCTGGGAAACAGTGGGGCGAGAGACTGAGTACAAGGGAACATTTACCTGCTGTAGCAGGTAACCAATGAGTGACAATGACATTTTTTACTAATTTAGAAAGTTGAATGTCAATAATGATAATTTTTAAATATTAGTAGCATTTTTGACTTAAACGAAAAGTTGGGTAGCATTTTTATCCATGTACTCGTAAATATTGTATAAATAAGATTTCGGTAAGACTCAATGCTATAAACAGAGAACTTGTTTGTGACCTTGCCAACGAAGGATTCAAACCCTCGCTTGAAAACAGATAACATGCTCATCGTTCGTCTCTCAATAGACATGTCAATATTTTGCGCCTTTTCCTGTTCTCTTCCTCCTGACCTTTGGTTCGTTATAAGGATAATTGTTATTATTAGGCTAGAAATCGATGGCCGGACCGTCATACTAATGAACCAAAAGTTCCTCTTCAACTTAAAATTCTTTTCAGATACATAGCTCTTATGAGTTATGAGTTATGAGTGAAGGCTTTCTAGATAGTTTACCAAAATGAGAAAAATAATTATTTTTTAGGAAGTCTAACATAAATAAGAATTATCATGTAATAATCTTTAATTTCAGAGTCCATATAATAGTTTTATTGACACATACAATGCAGATAAAAGAGAATTTTTGCGAATTAGATAAAATGCATGTGAACAATAAGTCCATATAACTAAGTGGTTTACAAATTATATTACATGTGAATAATAAGTCTATTGGTTTACAAATTATGTTATTATGTTTCTCCACCGGTATGCTTGTTGTTTAGTGACGGTGACAGTGAAAATAAGATGGGTTTGTGTAAACAGTAGCATTATAGTGATACAACCATGTAGGACTGCAAACCAATTTTATGTGTGGCATTCGACCATGTAGGGTTGCCACATCTGCGACCTCACATGTCATTTAAATATGGGCTCAGTTTCTGAAAATCTTATTCATTTTATGACCCTATTCTTCTACTTGAAAATTACAAGTAGGGTAAAGAAAGGTAAGCGGTTTAAATAAGATTAGGTAGATATTTATATAAAGTAAAAATTGTTGATGATGTAGATTTATGTAAAAATAGGTAGACTTTTTTAATTCTTAAATTTTAAAAATCAAAAATTTAAAATTTTAAACATTTAAATTTTCATTTCAAATAGTATTTATTTATATTCAATATTTCAATTTTTTATGTTTGATTTTTGATTTTTTAAATCTTTTAAATTGTAAAATTTAAAATATTAAATTTTCTAAAGAGTAAAATTTTAACAAGTTAAAAACTCTAAAATTAAAAAATTAAAAAAATTAAAAAAATGACAAAATTGCAAAAAATTTTATTGTTAGTTAAGCTGCTGTATGTTCTAACTTATTTGTAATTTTGAATTATTTGTAAAACAAGCACTCCCTCCATCTCAGATTATTTGTAATTTTGACTAACTTTCCTTTTCTCGAAATATTTACCATTTAAAAATGCTAATGACATGTTCTAACTTATTTTATTTATTATTTATCCAATTTTATCATTTTTTTAATTATAACACCACTATTTTCTTTTTAGCACCACTGCTAAAAAAATCTTAGCCAGTCAACCACTCTGAAGTATATTGGGGTCGGTCCCACTTTTGGTCTACCTATAGTTCTTGGTTCGCTTAAAGCCACCCTACCCTCTCCTCGGTTCAAACACAACCACATGATCTAGTTAAAGGTGGATCCGGGTGTTTGGAGGGCCTTTTGGGCTATCATTGGGGGCAGTGTTCATTTCAAGGAAGAACCCGGGTCATAGGTCGTGGTTTCAAATCCTCATCGGAATCCATCTCAGTTTTTCTAAAGGGCCTCGAGATTCACAGCATGAATAATTCCTCTTCCTCATGCGAGTGTATGGGGGGAATACCCCATCTGAAACATAGACAAAGTTTTTGAAATGTTTTTGGCATACAAATATGCCTCCGAAATGGAAGTTATTTAGCTGGAGATGTACGATTGATGCTTTGCCTACCGGGGAAAATAGGTGGAAAAGAGGGTTTGATGGTACAGGGGAGTGCTTCTATGGGAATGGGGTTGAGTCGGTGGAGCATAGGTCTAGGTTTTTTAGCATAGATTATAGAATGTGGAGGGGATCTGATTTGGGTAATAACCCCCTGGTGGATCACAATGTAGATTGGATAGAGTGGCTGAAAGGTTGGGTTCGTTTGCTTGTTGGGAGGAAGACTGATGGCTTCAATCTGGTAAGGAAGTTCTTTGGTACAATGTGGGGCATATGGAAGACAAGGAATGTGATGTGTATGGAGGGAGCCCTGGTAGAAGGTCAACTATTGGAGGAGATGCTAAGGAGGGTAAATGGGGAAGAGGCAAATTGGTTGAAGGGGAGAGAGGTGGTAAGGCAGGAAGGGGGAGGGCCATCTGACCGGAGGGATTGTGTTTTTATTGGGGGAAAGAGGGGGGAGGAAGGGAGAGTAGGACGGAATCGGTGTTTTTGGTGGATGGAGCTTTATAAGGAGGGTGGGGCGGTTGGGGGCCTGGGGCGTGGGTTCTGAAGCAAGAAGCGATCACTACTAGGGCAGCAGCAGAGTGGTGTAGAGCTGAGTCAGCCATCCAGGCCGAATTATTTGCTATTTTCTTAGCTTAATTAAAAGCACAACGTCGAGAATTCACGAAGTGGTGATTTGGTCGGACTCTAAGTCAGATGTGAATATGCTGAGGAGGCTGCTCGGGGCACCGGTGGAGTTAGGGATGGCAATAAAACCCTTACCCGCGGGTACCCGTCTCTACCTGCCCCGCAAAAAGCGGGTAAGGGTACAATTTTTTTAAAAAAATACGGGTACCCGACCCGACCAACCCCGCCCCGCAAATAAGAAGCACAAAATTTAGCCAAGGCCCACTCAGATTTCGGCCCATAAAGACTGCCTCTCTGCCCTAGTACCTTTCTAATTTTTCCCCGTCACTTCCTCAGGGCTCTTTTCTTATGCTCTCTGCATTGCTAAAAGTTCTTTTCTTATGAAAATATCAGATCATTCTGATTTCTGAAAATATCATTTCATAGCCCCGAAAACAGTGGTTAAATTACCCGAATACAACCCGCTAATTTGTGCATACGGGTATAAAATGGGTGGTAAAATTTAATCTTTATATATACCAGCATAGTACCCGTTGTATCTGCATACCCGATGGGTAAGGGTAAGGGTACAAATATTTAGTACCCGCTAAATATGGGTAAGGACAAGGGTAGTGATTTTGAAAACAGGTACGGGTAAAGGTACGACTCTACCCGCCCCAAACCCGTCCCATCGCCATCCCCAGTTGGAGTGCAGGAGCTTAGCAGCGTTATGCGCGAGGATTTGTGCAGAGTTCACTAGGGTTAAGGTGCTCAAAGTGGGCAGGCAGGATATTCAACTGACGCATGTCTTGGCGAAACAAGCAAAGCAGAGGGATCCGCGACTTCAGCGTTAACATATTTTCATCTGTAGTACTAATCGTTTGTGTTGTGCTGTCTAGTCTGACAAAAAAAATTAAATTAAATTATGTGGAAAAATGGAACTGAACTAAATTTGAAGTGATGGTTGGTGAGATGTTGAAAAGTAAGAGTAAGATGGAAATGAGATTAATGAAGAAGTAATGCATGTGCCAAATTAAACAAGGCACGTGCGATGATACAACAAATATAAATGAGTAATGGCCACGCGTCTGACTTTCACCTCTTCTCAGTGTTGATACAAATTCATGAAATTTGCGGTGTGTCATTATTTGAAGATTGAAGAATTCCACCCGTCATAATTCATTTTATATTTAAATTATAAATTATACAAATGTTTATATTATATTATGAGATGTATGTATTCTTTTGTAAACAACTTGTGATCCTGTGCTAGCAAAGAGTTTTTCTGGAAGGCTGTGGTACAGTCAATTCCAACGTATGTTCGCATGCCATGCAGTGTTTCGAATTTTCCAAATCTCTTTCTCATGATCCGGAGAGAATGTGTCCGGAGCTTTGGTGGGGAGCAAAGTAAGCGGCCGACAGGTTGTGGTGTTACATCATACTGCTATTTTTCATATTTCACTATAATCTATTGCAATCTATTTTTCCTAATTTAATTTTGCCTTTTTATTAAAAGTTAAATTTTTTCATATTCCACCACAATTTTCCGCAACCCACCACAATTTTTCACAATCCACCACATTTCCTCAACGTCGCATCACAGCGCAACCGGCCGTATAAAAGAACGAGACCTAAGTGCCAGAAATTCATTAAAAAAAATAAGTAATAGTAGAAGGGCGGCGCCACTACCCCATGCTCCAAGAAACCTATGTATATAAGTAGGTGTAAAGTAAAGAATGAGTATCTTAGTAGTTGAATGGTAGTACTTGGAAAAGGTCTAATCTCTTGTTATGGGTATTCAAATCTTATAAGGAGCAATTTTGTTTCAAAACTTTCACGGTTTATTTATTCATTCATCTAACTTATTATTTTATTTCTTTTGATGTTTGTTTTGTAGTTTACTTCATCCTTTATATCAACTATTTTACTTATTTCGTCTTTGTTTTATTTTTTGAGTAGTCTTTTCAACTAGATTATGAGCTAATTTCAACAATTATAATGTTAGGTTTTTTGTATTTGATCTCTTACACATGTACTCATTCTTGTTTATCACTATGTACTATATTAAATACTATAACTTTTAGTGATTTAATAAATACTTTTCATAAACTTATATTTCCGCATTTTTCATCTTAATATTCCATTATGAGTCCTTCCAAAAGATTCTTTTTTTTTTGTTACTGATGAAATCAACTTCTTCATATACTCTTCATGTACTCTGATATATAAGAGGAAAATTACATATACATACCTAGACCATTCAGACATCGCACTAGCGTGTCTATAATGTGATATGTTATTATTTTTGTACTTGTTGTAGTATATTTCATTGTGAGCTCAAAAATTAATTAAATAAGTATCTTTGCGAACTATAAAAAAGTTTGAATAAAAGCTTAATAAAGAAGTAAAAATGATTAAATTTAAAAATTGAACTTATGATAAACAGTTGAAAGAATATTCAGTTAAAAGAATATTAATAAATCGGTACCTCCAATAAATTTTTTCTGGCTCCGCCCCTGGTTAAAAATAGTTAGGTAAAATTTAAATTAGGTAATTTTTGGTAACTTTTAATAAATTTTGATAACTTTTGTCAAATTTATCCGATTATATTATAATTATTTTTTTATTTTTTTAACTTCGATAAGTTTTGATAAATTTTGGTAAATTAAAATTGGTAAATTCGATTTACTCATGAATGTGATAAAGTTAGTTGGAATTCATTTTAATGATCTCATTGATATTTTACTTTATTTTTGGCAAATGTACAAGGGATTTCATTGTTTTGAACTTTTGGTGGGAGTCTATCCTAAATTCCTAATCTGTCATTTTATTTTAAAAATTTTCAAAAGTCATTTCTTCATATCCTACCATATAAGGATTTTCGGCTCAAAACTTTAAATAAAATATTTGTCATTATTCTAATTTACTACATAATATATATTTTTAAAGTAAACTAAGAAAAAGAAAAATTAATTTTCTACCAATAAAAACTAAGGAAAAAAAGCAAGATGTGTATTTCATTCCGGCATAATTTAGATGTGTAGAATGAATTTCAAAATTGTAGAATTTAAAAAAAATACTATTGCTAAGGAATGGAATGGAACAACATATATTACATACACTCAAAACATGTATTCCAAATATTTACAAGTGAACAATCATAATAATCAGAGTGAACAACTTAATATATGTGGGTGAACAATCGTACATATGCTCTGGGTGCACTTAATAAATTTCAGGAATGAAATATTAATGGGATCACTGGAATGAGTTCCAACCACTATTATATGTTCCAGAATGAAATTCACATCTTGCATCTTTACTTACTTTTTATTGGTGAAAATTTAAGTTTTTCATTTTCATTTTACTTCAAAAATATATGTTGTGGACAATAAATTAGGATAATGACAAATATTTTATTAAGAGTTTCCAGTTGGAATTGGTTTCATCTATTGTAGGAAATGAGGAAATCGATTATGAAAATTTTAAAAATTAGATGATGTGTTAAGATATGATAAACCATTAACAAAGATCCAAAATAATAAAGGAAAATTGGATTCTAATAATCCCGATTTTCACGAATTGGACAACAATAATCTCTATTATCAATTCGAATTCTGGTAGTCCAAAAAAAAATAAAATTGGATTTTTTTTCTTGATGGAAAAATTGGATTATAGTGGTACCAAATCCATCTCCACAATCTTTTTATTTTTTTTTATTCCTACCCCATATTGTTTTTGTATTTTTCGTCCTGCCCCAAAAAAGGTAATAAAGTGTAGTTACTAAAACAATTTTAAAATTATATTTTGAAACTCCGAGCAATTATTTTGATTTTTTAAAAGGCATAAAAGTGAAAATATCGTAAAAATTGTAAACAAAATGAAAAAAATTGGGAGAAATTCCGTAAATTCATTAAAAATCATGGTAAAGTGTTATACTAAGTTTTGAATGAATTAATGCAACACAAAATCTATGATATTTAGGGTATACTTTCGATGGCATCCCACTACAATCCAATTTTTTTTTTGACTACCAGAATCCAAATTGATAATAAGGATTATTGTTGTCCAATTCGTAAAAGTCGGAATTATTATAATCCAATTTTCCTATATAATGTCATTGCACCTGCTTTGAAGAAGAATGCAAAATGTCATGGATATTTTCGGGGGAAATGTATATATTAGGTTCAAATGATTTGATTCTAATTAAAACTAATGAATGTGTAATGTGTTTCTATTTCTACTGTATGTAAACTTACACATAATAGCCTAAACGATGATATTTTTTCTTTTGAAAACTAAAAGATGAAAATTTTGGTTTAAGACGAGTCTGGTCTTCAGTAGCCGCTGCAACTTATATGCCCGCATGACATTTTTTATTAGAAAATAGTACCAGTATTCAACGATAAAGACAAAAAATGGCGAAAAATGCAAAAACGCGCTTTTCGCAATAATTAAAAATTATTATGATCAATAATATTGCAAGTCGTATTCATTTCCCCGCTCTTTTAAACCGACAAGGCAAAATCTTAGCTTCTTTGTGCATAATTACTATTTGTTTGAATAGTTCCTCTTTGCCGCAAAATCATGCCACTTTCTTTTCTCTCGTCTTGTTAAATTAACAATAATAAAAAAATTTCCACTAACAAAAATTTAACAAAAATATGTACCAATATTTGTCGATTTACAATTAACTTTCTTTGTATCTTTTACTTTCATTAACTTTATTTTTATAATGTTTGTCATTTACAATTTTAACAATATATTTTCTCTGTCTAGTATTTAAAGTTCACCGTGAAAGTAAGAATTATCTTTTTGTGAGTCATAACCATGAACCTTCAATCTAAGATGAACTATATATATATATATATATATGAGACGGAGGGAGGATGAATTACTAATTTATCCTTTAACTAGATCTTTTTCTTCCCTTTTTTTATTCACATTTTTATTTACCTTTTCATATTTTCATTGAAGTAAATTTATATAAGTAAAAAAAATTAATTTTATAATTATGGCTGTAGTAACAGATAATTTGGAGAGGAGTACTAAATTAACTTTTGTTTTACCATTGAAATCTTCTCTTTATAAAATGATGATTTTTACTAGTTGATTAACTAATACTCTCTCCATTCTTTTTTATCTGTCATTTACGGTTTTCAATGTCAATCTTTTATCAATAATTTTTAATATAAAATTTTTATAAAAAATTATAATATTATACTTTTTTAATAGTATTTTTTATTACGAATCTAATGACATTAACTTTGTATGATGAATCATTATACAAATTAAGATATTGACGGTCAAAGTTTTTAAGACAATTTCCTAAGCGATAGTTAAAAAAGAACGGAGGTAGTACTAATAACTTAGCTTAAAAAAAATACTAATGACTTGAGATTTCGCACATACAATAAAAGGTTTAGGTTTTTATCCTAAAAGTTAAGAATTAATAGATGAAAGCGTTGCCATTTGCAGATTAAAAACGCGTTGATTAAACAATTAAGTCTACATATCTGCAAGTTGTATTGCAGCGGTGACTAGAATTTGTTAATAAGATTCAGTGATTCACTAACAAATAACAATCACGAATAGTTTTTGAATTTGAGAGGTTTTACGTGTGAGTGTGATATATACAAATTTTGTAAAGAAAGGTTGTGTGCCTTGAATTGCCAGGAGATGCTTGATGATAATCATGTCGATCTGTCAGGGAATTTTATTGGTACTTTCAATAGCCTTAATGAAGATCATATTATCTCCCTCAATATGAATTTTTGAGAATTCATGAAGGATAGCTTGCTGGAGACCAAAATGTTGGCTACTTCGTTTATCGCATTTTATACGTTGTTTTGAAAGAGGGAGTGGAAACCAGGGCATATAATTTAAGAAAATAAAGGATAAAAGACTTAACCACCCTTAACTAGGCAAAAGTAATACAATTACTTTGAAGATTATAAGTTGGAGTAAAATTGGAAAAAGTTACATGAAAAATATAAAATAATACTACCTTTATCTTGTATTAAATGTCACACAAACTAAATTTATAAGTCCAATGTTCCTAAAAATTTGAGTAAAAAAATTACACTTGGTCAAGTATATTCTTTTTAACTTAGTATAGACTTTTCACTTTTTAAGTTCTCTTTAGACTTCTAACGTATCATTAATAAGGGTAACATGAGTATTTTAGTTATTGAAATGGTAAATTGACAAATAAAAAGAGACAAGATAGTTAGAAAATTTGACACTCATCTAGGGATAGAGGTAGTAAATGATTAGGAGAAAAAATAGTTAATGAGCACAAAGGAGGGCTTGCAAAATGCACTAAATAGAAAATAAAATATCTAATATCTAAATTTAACGATTGCCACAAAGTCAGCTACTGACGAAATCGCTCTGAATTCATTATTGTTCAACACCCCTGATAGGAGTATAGGTAGTTTGTTATTTCAGTTATCAAGAATGCTTCTTGATTCTTGTGGTTAGAAGTAGTATAAATATAGGATGTATTTCATTCCTTCCTTCATGCTTTTCAATACACAATATATCAATAACAATTCTCTTAATTCTATGATGTTCTTCTCTTTCGTTTCTCTCTTTCTATCCTTCTGATTCAAGGTCTGATAACAACCCCCAAACTACAGTGTATTATTATTTAAGTGTCTGTTTGGCCTAGTTTCTAAAAATGTGTTTTTGTTTCTTACAAGCAGTTTTTATAAAAGCTATTTTTGGAGAGGTATTGAAGTGTTTGGCCTAACTTATGATGTAAGTGATTTTATTAAATTAAAGTGTTTGGCCTAACTTATAATGTAATATTTTTTACAATATTTAATTGTTTAACCTAACTTTTAAAATTATCATGTGTTTTTGGGAGTAAATTATCATATGATTATTTACATTTTCTCTTTTTATTAATTTTTAAATAAATTATCATATTTTAATTTTGGCGATAATTATAATCTTATAGTTATAGTTATAATAATTATTATTATAACTATATATGGTCTTACTTAACTATATGATTCTTTAAATTAAATATTTATATATCACAAATTTACTAAATACCACATTTGAAAGAAATTAAATAATAAAAATGTTAACATAATATTAATGGTTCTAACATAATATTAAAATATTTAAATGCTATCATTATGAGAATCAAAATATTTATTTGAAATTGTGGAAACTAATCACTAAAGAATCATATAGATTGAGTAGTGATTAGTTTGTAGAAAATAGAAATAGCAATTTACAGCTTCTGTTTTTGGAGTTGTTTTTTACCAAAACTGTTTTTGAAAAACAATTATTAGCTTCTAAAAAAAATAACATTTCGCCTAATTTGTGTTTTTTAACTCCAAAAACACTCTCAAAAGCTAGGCCAAACAAGCACTAAGATTAAAGTTTAGTACATTATTATCCAATATTTTAAAAATTTAGTATATTAGCGTTCAAAAACCCAATGAATTAAAGAAAAATTTTAGCAAAGAAGGAAAGGTAAGCGAGAATTAAGGACACTTTGCGCAAAAATTGAGAAAGAAGCCGTCAAAATTGGACAAAGACAAAAAAGAGAAGCAGGCCAAAAGGCATGGGGGGCTTACAAATATATCCTTGTGATTATTGTCGACCTTTTTGTTTTTGTAGATCCATAAGTTGTTGCTGAAAAGCCTAAAATGTTGGATTATTTTCTCCCCTGATTGATGCTACTACTGTAAGAAACTTGGTTGACTGACTGACTCCAAATTAAAGGTAACCTTAAAATTAGTTACCATCATTTGTGGTAATGGTGCGGATGGCGTGGTGAAATATGAAAAAAGGTGGTGAAATGTGGTGAGTTGTGATGAAAATTGTGATATATGGGGTAGATGAGGAGAGAAAATGTGAAAATAGATGAGAAAAGTGAAAAGAGAGAAAAGTGAAAAGATATATTGATAATGATTGTGGTGTAGTGTTGTGAAGTATGGTAGAAATTAAAGAGTGCGGTGCAGTGTGGTACTGCGTCGCAACCTACTGCATAAAAGAATAAAGCCTTAATAAGTTTTGCAACTAATGTGACTTGACTTAAACACAATATCTTATTAAAAATTATTAAAAATCATAAATATCTTACCACCTTTATCGTCATATCTATACTTTATCAAACTTATTCATCTTCATCTACATTATCCAAATAGGATTCATCACACAACCACTTTTTTTTTTCCAAAGGAGACAACACAACACACAAATATAACAATTCAAATTAGAACTAAAATACAAATAGAAATAGAAATCCCGTTGGAGAGCCTTCAGTGCTTCGCTTGACTTATTTCGCAAAAACCCGCGTCGGTTTAGCCCTCTTTACGAGCCCCTTTTGGATGATATCCCTAACTAACAAGGCTATCCACATTAACCAACCGCACAACCGTTATGATTGAGCTTATTCCCTATATTTTCTTTTCCCCCTTTTTTTGATCAAAATAATGGTAGATTGTCCTTTATAATGATTTCTTATTATGCATTTGGTTGTACGTAATTTTTAGAAAAGTGGGTTAACTTGGAAAAATTGACTAAACCCTCTGTTAGTTAAAACGCTTATAATTAGCATATAAAACGCATATAGACGAATTGAGCGTTAAAAATCACAAATTCATATTCTATGGATCGCTGAATAATAAGAGTATTTTTTTTTACTTCACTGAATTATAACGTTTAATACACATTTAATACATGAATTATTTGTTTTAAAAGTGGAAAAATAAGATTATTGACATAAAACCAATATAATAGTGAGGATTTATTAGTGTTCCCGAATAAAAACATACCATATAAAATACAAATTTTCTATGGTGAGAAACTTTTAGGTAAGACTTAATATTTTCCGAAAACATTTTTTGACAAAGGTTGAGAAAGTTTTGTTTCCTATAAAAAGATAAACTAGATATAGTTTAACTTTTCAAAATACTTCTAAACATCATTTTATAAATTAATAAATAAAAATAGTTTGATTATTTTACATAAATCTTTCTATTGAGATATTAAGTTATTTTGTAATATAAGTTGTATATTTTTCTAGGTTTTCTGTTTTCTTCTTTCTTTCCTTTCGTTTGGGCCGTGTATTGTTTTGGGCCTGTCTAGGTTTGAGGGCTGCTTCTATTTACGCTCTTTTATTCTCTAGGGTTCGATGAACGTTGTATCTGGTACTCTCTCTTCCAGCTTCAATCCCAGAATCATTTTTTTTCTTCTTCTCCAAAATCCTTCATGGTATCAGAGCCAGGGTCATTGATGTTGGAGCCGCGCCCGCAGTTGTCTGCGCCTCGTGGTGAGGGGGGTGTGTTGAGTTGTCCCACATCGGCCTTTGACACCCATATTGTGGTGTTTATAATGGCTTGGGTGACTCAACCTCCTAAGCTAGCTTTTGGGGTTGAATTGGGCTCAAGTCTATTATGAATCAATTAGATGTAAATAATGCCTTTTGCATGGTGATTTGAATGAGGAAATTTATATGAAATTACCACCTGGCATGCATACTGATGTTGTTAATCCTGTTTGTAAATTGAATAAATCTCTTTATGGCCTAAAACAATCATCCAGACAATGGTATGCTAAACTAGCTGAAACTCTTTATGCAAGAAAATATCATCACTTGGAAAATGATTATTCTCTTTTTTGGAAAAGAAGAGGTTCTTTAATTACTTTTTTGGCCGTTTATGTGGATGATATTCTTTTAACTGGGAATGATGTGGATGAGATACAAAGTATAAAGAAACACCTTGACAAAGTTTTCAGAATAAAGGATTTGAGGGATGTTAATTATTTCTTGGGGATCCAGGTCCTCAAAACAGCAGAGGGTCTTATTTTAACACAACATAAGTTCGCCAAGGATCTCATTTCTGAATTTGGGTGTGACACTGCTACCACAGTGGTTACTCCTCTTGAAACCAACAACAAGTTGACACTTACATCAGGGGAGCTTCTTGATAACCCTACTCTATATAGACATTTGATTGGAAAACTGAATTTTCTTACTAATACAAGGCCTGATATTTGCTTTGCAGTGCAACACTTGAGCCAATTTATGCAGAATCCGAGAACCCTACATTTTCAGGCTGCCTTACATGTGCTCAGATACTTAAAGGGAAGTACTTCCATTGGTATTTTGTTAAATAATGATCTATCTATGGACTTATTAGCCTACTGTGACTCAGATTGGGCTTCTTGTCCACATTCTTGCAGGTCGGTTAGTGGATTTGTGGTGTTCCTTGGAAAAACTTTGATATCTTGGAAGTCTAAAAAGCAGCAATCAGTTAGCCTTTCTTCAGCAGAGGCTGAATATAGGAGCATGAGACGACTTGTGGCGGAATTGGCCTGGCTCAGCAGGGTTTTACACGAGCTCATGGTGAAGGATGTTGTCTCCATTCCTGTGAAATGTGATAACCAAGCTGCGATATACATAGCAAGAAATCCGGTTTACCATGAGAGAACTAAACATATAGAATTAGATTGTCATTTTATTCGGGAGAAGTTGCTGCAAGGTCTGATCTAGCTTTCCTATGTTCCCACCACACAACAACTGGCTGATTTACTTACTAAACCCTTGTTTGGGATTCAGCATAGAGCTATTCTAGACAAATTAGGGATTTCACCATCTCCAATTTGGGGGGGGGGGGGTATTGAGATATTAAGTTATTTTGTAATATAAGTTGTATATTTTTCTAGGTTTTCTGTTTTCTTCTTTCTTTCCTTTCGTTTGGGCCGTGTATTGTTTTGGGCCTGTCTACGTTTGAGGGCTGCTTCTATTTAAGCTCTTTTATTCTCTAGGGTTCGATGAACGTTGTATCTGGTACTCTCTCTTCCAGCTTCAATCCCAGAATCATTTTTTTCTTCTTCTCCAAAATCCTTCACTTTCAACAAAATTTCTTATATTTTTAAACATAAATTAAATATTGTAATATACGTTTCCAAAAAAAAGAAAAAAAAACACCTTCACTGAGGAAAAGTTTCCACAAAATATTCTCCTAAAAACCATCTTCGAAAATTGGAGCCCAACAGAGACAATTAGAATTGCTCCTTTTGCATGTCATAATCTTTGCCCCTTTGAAACTTTAGGAGATGTCGTGTATAGTGGCCTAGTGGGTCCTAACTCCTAACTAATAAGAAGATTACTCATCAGGATATTGCTGCATACTTTCGGTGTTCTTTTTAGAAAATAGGTTAAATCACAATCAAAATGGCAAATTTTAACAGTTACATAAAATGCTTATCTAATAGATTTTACACATAAAATTTAACGGATTGTAGTGGGCTTATATTGAGATACTCTTTCGTTGGACTTATTATTAACCGTTTTTTCAACGAATTTTAAATATTAGGAAAAAGGATGATAGAAAAAGTTTTTAACAATCTTTTGGTAAAAGTGGTTGGAATTTTCAACCCTTTTTCCCCCATAAAACTTTTGAAAAATAGTTGAAATATGAAATGGTTGCTAAAATGGTTGGTTTGTCCAACTATTAAAAATTGGTTGGAAAAAGTGGTCGGTAATACACATATTTTTAGTAGTGGTATCAGAAGAAGGTGAACTATTCACATACTATTTCAATGTACTACCAACTTGTAGGTTTTCCTACGTAGCATTGGCATCTACTCCCTCCGTCCCTTTTTAAGTGTCAAAATATATAATTTTGCAAAACCAATGCTAATTGGAAAGAGTAAGAAATTTGTGCATGGACAAATATATCATTCCATTAATTTTAATGTAAAGAGAGTTATATAACGGAGAATTTTAAAAGGTAAATAAAACTTAAATTGTTATAAAATAATATATTTATTTGTGAATGTCCATTAATATCTCTTAGGTGGTTAGGATTTAGGAGGATTTTTCTCATGTGATCTCACTATGTAATTAGTATAAATACCCCTTCTGGGTTATGAATAAACGATCGCTCATTCTCCTCCCTCAATCTGTCTGTGTCTCTATTGTTCTTCTCTATTATTCTCTTTGTATCGCGTTCATCTATTATTGTTTCATAACACGTTATCAGCACCAGACTCTACTATGTTTTTTTTTTCTATATTCTATAAGAGTTTAGGGTTTTTGAGTTTTGATGAAGAGACAAGGGTCAAAAATGTAGAATTAGAAGTAATTTATGAGATCAAAGTCTAAATCCTTCTACAGCGATGGCGATGCCAAACAACAATTGGAAGTAAAGTAATTAATTACACGTATGTTTTTTGTCTCTTCGTTCTTATCACTTATTCAATTCATATTGGATTCACTCCGATATTCTTTTTCTTATTGGTGAACCAGAAGTTCACCCCATCACTAATATTAAGATTGTCATTCTCATTTGAAGGAGTGTAAATATTAGTAGTGAACCAGAAGTTCACCCCGATAATGAAAAATTATTTTTCATTAGTGGCCAGAAGTTCACTATGATATTGAAATTTGTATAATCTTCTTAATGAACCAGAAGTTCATCTCAATAATAAGAAGTTTATTTTATTTTATTGGTGAACCAGAAGTTCATTCCATCGCCTTTATATTGTTAAAGTCTTTTGTTATTTGATATTATGGTTATAGTTAAAGATTGTATAATTTCATTGGTGAACCAGTAGTTCACTCCAGTAGTAAGAATTTTACATTATTTCATCAAGTGAACCAGAAGTTCACTCGTAGATCGCAAATTTTATCTTATCGTTGACCAGAAGTTCACCTTACACTTGACAGTATTGTTTGATTTCATTAGTGAATCATAAATTCGCTCTAGTTACGAATATTTCATTTAATCTTATCAGCGAACTGGAAGTTCACCGGAATGGTAAGAATTTTACCTTACTTCATTAAGTGAACCAGAAGTTCACTCATACTCTCTCCGTCCCTAAACGAGTGTCAAATTTTCTAACTACCTTGTCCCTTTTTATTTGTCAATTTTACAATTTCAATAATTAAAATACCCAAATCACCCTTAATTAATGCATTTGATTTGATTTGTTTTTTTAAATTTTCTTTTATTTCTCTCTCTTCATCAAAATTATTGACAAAAGAGTGGAAGGTTATTTTTGTCTATTCTCAAACTTTTTGCTCTTTTTCCAACCTACATTGGACTTTGAGAATTAGTTAATTTGTCATTCAAAAAGGGACGGAGGGAGTATGTCGAAAAATTTATCTTATGAGTGAACCAGAAGTTCGCTCTAATATTAATACTGTTATTTAATTTTATTAGTTAACGAGAAGTTATATCAATTTTGTCTTATTTTCATTAGTGAACCTGAAGCTCACTTTAATGTTAAGAATTTAATCTAATTTTATTGGTGACTAGAAGTTCACTCTGTTATTGGAAAAAAAAATTCTTATCTCATTGGTGAACCAGAAGTTTGTCCTACCACTAATATTAAATTTTATTCTGTTGATTACACATATTAGTAGTGAACCAGAAGTTCACTCCAATCATTGAAGCTCTATATAATATCGTTAGTGAACCAGAAGTTCGCTTTCCTACCAATTAGAGTATAGAGTTGTTAATTGGAATAAGAATTGTTGAAAGACGATGATAGTATGTGTAAACACAAATTTTCGGGTCTAAATAAATAAACACAAGAAATTAGTGAACAAATATAATATATTAATTTCAAAGGATTTTGGGTACAATCTCTATGTATTTGTTACAAAATGAAAATGTAACTCCTCCGATTCGATCTCCTTGAACAAACTTGAACGAGTCTTGAATGAGTATGATTTTGGGTGAATATAATCTTGGATGAATATGAACTTGGATGGTTGTGGTCTTGAACAAGGGTCGTAGAGACTTGATCCCGATCAAGAGGAAGTAGTTTGATCTCCACGAATGGACGACACGACCTTAAGCTTTGGTGTGCTTCTTGTCTTCGAGAGAGAGAGTATGAGAGCTTTTGAGTCTTCCTTTGATGTTTTTTCATCTCCGAAATGAAGGAGAATAATCTCTATTTATAGAGAACCTGGACTAGCCTTTGGGCCCATTTAACTCATTTTAAAAAAGGGCAAATATTTATGTGTCACCCATGACACGTGGCATAATTTAATTGGCCAAAGAATAATATCATTTAATTTTTTTTAATTGAATGATCCACCATAATTAATTTCGACATGGCAGATTATAATTGGCTGAATTAAAATTATTTTAATTTCCATGTGGAGAATCTTGATTGGTTGACAAATTTTTGCCTTTTACAAATGCCCCCTCGAGAGTTGGACGCGCTTACGACTTGGTAGTACTTGCCGCGGTCGGGTCTCGAAACTTGTACATGACACTTGCACAATTTGACTTTGTACATTACCCACGTCAATTTTGACTTGGTAGGTAGGGAAGAATTTTATCCAAATTGTCCAATTAAATTGATTGTATAACAATTTGGAAAAGATATTATACAGTAGGAATCACTCTTGGGAATCTCCCACCTTAGTTAGGCAACACAATTTTCTCAATTCATGGAAATCTTTACATGCTGGATAATTAATATATGCTTCCATCCAAGGTAGGTAGCCAATGCAGGGAAACAATCTTCATTTCCCAAAATATTCTTCTGCAGCATATTGGTGGTGTCACCTTTTATATAGTTGGCTTCAGTTTGAGAAAACTACCACAGAACCAAAACAAGTGCTCCGCTTAGTCATCACAAATGCCACAGCATGCTTTTGCTCTTGTACTCCATTTGTACTTAATCATCTGATGTCATAGTCATCGTGAGTCTTGAAGATGTAGCAGTAAGATCATTCTCAACAATGTTCAGTAAAACGATCAGAGAGCTTTTTCATTAGGCCGTCCTCATTCACCCTCAGCAAAGATTCAGTGTCCACTGTATAAACTGATAATCCATTTGTGTTTATCAATATCCCAGACTGTCTTGATTGAAGCAAAGCTTTTGTCCAGAGCTCAAGCACTTAATATCATGGTGGAGTGATTATATATCATTATCACAACATTTGCTCCATTAGCAGATTCATCATGTGAAACAGACGCATGTCATTACTTCAAAGATTCCTCTCCCCACCTCTTATGTCATCTGCACGGTCATCCTTCAATCTCGATGCCATGTATGACTTCATTAACATCAAGAGACATCATGCTGTTGGATGTTTGATCATGGACTAGATCATATTATGAGATTGATTTTCTTTTTTCTATTTCTTCCTTTTTTGTTTTGCAATCTTGCACTTCCTTTTTTCTTTGTTTTTTTTTTGTTCAACTTTGTATGCAGGTTCACGACTTCAACGCTTGAACAATTTGATGTTAATATTTAAGGAGGAATTTACAAAGTCAAAAGTCAAGGAGCCTTGTACAAAATTTGCAGACATGGAAGCCTCTGAATAATTTTAAAGGAGAAATTTTCAAACTTAAACACAACTTGCCACAGAAGACAAGCGGTGACCTTTGATTGTCCTCCTCAGTTGTGGACATCAATTCAGCCCGTCTTGAGCATGTATTGGAGATCAGAAGACAAGCGGTGACCTTTGATTGTCCTCCTCAGTTGGGGACATCAATTCGACCCGTCTTGAGCATGTATTGGCGATCAGAAGACAAGCGGTGACCTTTGATTAATTCAGCCCGTCTTGGATTATATCACTGATAATCGAAAGACAACTTATCTACATGAATCTGCATCACGCCTTTGAACACTTGATTCTCTTGATCTTTGATGTCGCGAATGCCTCGACCTTGGGAATTCAACATTCTTTAATGACTTGAATCTTGGACTTTGTTGACTTGGGAGTCTCAAACTTAAAAAAATCTTGAATTTTGACTTTGGAGTATTTAACTTGGATGACTTGAGAACTTTTGATTTGAAAGTCTTTAGTTTTGACTTGAAAGTCTTTAATTTTGCTGACTTTTGAGTCTTTGACTTGAAAGTCTTGAATTTGGATTGGTGAGGCTTTGGTGTTGATGACTTGTGAGTCTCGGTTTTGACTTGGAAGTCTTTAATTTTGGTGACTTGAGAGTCTTTTTCTTGGTGACTTGGGAGTCTTTGACTTAAAATTCTTGAACTTTGCTTAAGAGTCTTCAATTTTGATGACTTGAAAGTCTTGGATTTCGACTTGGGAGTCTTTAACTTGATGACTTGAGAGCCTTTTATTTGAAAATTTTGAATTTGGACTGGTAAGTCTTGATTTGAATGATTTGAAAGTCTTGAACTTCGACTTGAAAGTCTTGATTTTGGATTTGTGAGGTTTTTTTTTTTGGATGACTTGGAAGTCTTGAATTTTGACTTGTGGGACTTGATTTGGATGACTTGAAAGTCTTGAATTTTTGACTTGTGAGTCTTGATTTGGATGACTTGGAAGTCTTGATTTGGATGACTTGTGTAACACCCCAACTTTTAACCACAAGGTTAAACCACTAATTATGAACCCAAACCTGTGATTAGCGCAACGGTACACTTAAGCTGGAGTATTACCGTCGTCCCCACTCGGCACAAGGCAACACAACCACCAAAAAGACTTCAAAACCACAAGGAAAAGATAAGCTTAACTCCAACATAAGCCAACTCATAATACAACTTTTACAACACTTGAACTAGGTACATAGTCATTTAAATAGAAAGGTTCCACAACTTCTTCCATTTCCTGAACGCCCTTGCTTATTTGCGAAAGACCTCGGAGTCTACCTTGCTTGGGTCGGATTACTCGATGGATTTACCCTTGCCTTGGGAGCTCGAACCTCCTAAAACAAAACATTTAAAACAGGCGCAAAAGTGAGTGGGGAAACACTCAGTACACAAACCTCCAACACGTCAAACCGTTCGAAAGCGGTTTTCGGTGCCGGCATTTAAATTCATTTTGAAAACGGGAACGGGGCTAAATAAACATTAAAAACGGATTTGACAGAGATGTAAGCATATAAAAGTGAACATGGTACATATATATATATATATATAGATATGAAATTAGAGTGGTATCCCTTACGATCTGGTGCAAAGCACCTAACACGCGCACGCCCCAAACCGATCTGGAGTTTGGGAGGGTGATCACATGCAATCGGACATCGCCGTGTCCGTACTGATCAGGAGCACCCTATAGAAGAAGTAAAGGCTAGCACTACACGACTAGCTAGAAAGATACTAATAAGGCGGGACCACCTTTGAAAATATTATTGTATAACATATATCAAGATATAAAATGAATGAAAAAGCATTGAAACGTGCTTGAATGGTAAAAGTTGGACAATTTGCGTACCTTGAATCGATGCGATGTTAGGCGTGCGTCTCGGCCTTGGGATGGCTTGGGCAGCTTGGGAACTAAGATAAGAAAAGTATAAAATGGAGAACCGAATAAAGTTCTTAGTGAGTTTCAAAAGTTAAGTAACATAAGAACTAAGAATGAAATAACTTAGAAAGAAAATTTCAGGTTTTCAAGAAATAAAGCTTTTAGCATAACTCGGGTTAGAAAACTTGGAATTACGCAGACGAGTACATCTCGGAATAGGGAAAATCATGATCTACAACTTTGTCAACATGACCGAAGTCTAAAAATGAAGGTAAGGGCCTGAAAAATAGCCCGGACAGAAGCTGAAGCTGAAAGTTGGAACTTAAAAACCTTCGGTTTGATTTCTTGATACGAACTCAAAAGAGGCTTGAACAAGAACGAATGGTAATTTAATATGCGAAAAGACTTAATGTAATTATATCAATGGAGAATGGAAGTTAAGGAAGCGAGAAGCTAGAGTAAGGATTACGGAGTGCTTTTGGTTTTAATTTGGTAGGTCGCTGTTTACTGAAGCAAACTTATAGGGATAGATCGATGAGCTTTGAAAGTGTTTGAAGGATAAATTGGATTTAAGAATTGGTGAAGGACTAAGTCCTAGGATCATTAGACCTCAAAGAGCTCTTGTGCTACTGATGCAATTCGCAACTCAACCTTAGGTCGCTAACACTCTATAATTTAAACCTTCAAACTTGTCCACCAAAAATCCTAACTTTGATAAGTAACCTTTACCTCCAAGAGAAAGCATTTTCAACTTAGGAAACACTTCTTGGATGTTCTAATATTGACCAAAGGATCTCCAATAAAAGAATCCCTCAAAAGATTGACATTGGATCACAAAACCTTAAATTATTACTAAATTTTCTGGGCAGAACGTCTATGGACAACCCTTCTTCGCGACCCTATAACTCTCACTCTCGATATCGGGTGCCTACAAACCATATCTTTCCGGAAAGCTTGCAACGTGGTCTAAAACTTTCATGTTTACTCCAGGAATTAATAAAGTCTTCAAGTAGACGAAAATCTGCTCTCAAGTCACTGACTCAGAAAACGTAATTAATTTCGTGTCGTCACGGTTTTGGCCATAACTCGGTCTATACATGTCAGAAACTTGAAATTCCAAAGCCTATAGTTAGCTAACACCTTGGACTATCATATGGAGTAAAAATCTGGGTAAAAATCATACTCTAAATTCTCTGTAAAAATCAAATTCCCAAACAGAACCTTAATGCTCCTTAATCTCATTTCTAATGTTTGTTTAAGCTCCTCAATCATACCAATTCACAACCAAACCTCAAATTACCTAACTTTCACCATATTTCCAGAAATAAACACTCAAAACTTATTCAAATACAGCCATAAACTTCACATGCAACCATAGATTACAACATGCTATTTGAGACAACATTTAAACTAGTACCTTCTTCACGAAAACTCTCCAATTTACAACACTAGAGCATAAAAACACTTATTTAACCTAATCAATACTCATAATCAGTCCCTAAACTCATTGTTTCTTCAATAAACCCACATGCATAAAGAGGAAAATCATTATTCAACATAATTTCAATCAAAACACCTCAAGAACAACTCAAAAACTCACATGCATTCAACCCAACTCAAACCCTAACTTAGCAATTACGATCACAACTTTGAATTCATGCTAAAGGAGTATAAAAGAGATAGAATTTGCAAGAATAACATAAAAAGAACATGGATTTCAGATTAGGGTTTAATTGGATTTGAATTGGGGGTTTGAGAGATTACCTTCGAGGAAGAAAATTGATGAAAACACAAGAGAGAGGGAGGAGGTCGACGCCACCTCGACGGGCGGCGGAAGCGCGCGCTGGAAACCGCAGCAGGGGGGTGCTCGGCAGTGAAGGAGGAGAGGGAAGAGGGAGGAGTGAGTGTGTGTGTGTTTGAAAATAAAATGATGAAAATGAACCCCTAACCCCCCTCTAATACTAATATATACCACCCTACTTAACTTAGGACAACAATTAGGAGCTTAATAAAATCAGAAACATCAAGCTAAATAAAATAATTGTAAGTATACTAGATTGAAATAATTGGTTTGTATAAAATAAAATTAATCGATAACAAATCGGTACAATAGATTGGAACCTAAAATTAAAGAGAAATTAAATAGGTAAAATATAAGTATTACTTGTAAATACCTAAAAAGAGTACAACCTAAATAAATTAAGGTTTGGATAATAAAATACAAATGTTAAGGAGTAAAATAATTAAACCCCTTGTTGGTTAAAGAAATAACGTAACCGATAAAACCCGAAGTAGTTTAACTTAACGGGTGAATTAAGAAACTCAAAGATTTTTAAAACGATAACTCGACACCCTTTTTTCATCTCCTGCTCGAGACTTGTCACCGCTACATAATTAAATTAAATAAAATCGAAAAAAATTAGAACGTAATTTAGATAATTACGAAAATTAGTACATTAATTAATACAGTTTTAGGGCGGGTTGTTACAACTTATGAGTCTTTTTTTAACTTGACTTGACAGCTTGCAATAAGTTCAATCGGATTCATCACTTTCATCTTCATCGAATACGATCTTGCCTTCATTTTTAAGCCTCATGACAAGCTCCTTAAAAGTTTGACACTTCTCTAACGGATGGCTAATGATCCTATGATACTTGCAATATTTAGGGTCATTGATTCTTCCTACTTCACTTGGACGCTTCGACTTTGGAAGTTTAATAATTCCTTTTTCAAGAAGTTTATCAAGTATTTCGGGTGTATCACCGTCGGAAAAAGGGTATTCTTTCTCTTAAAAAATCATTGATGAAGGAATTCCTTTTGACTTGCCCCCGAGTGAAGTTTGCTTCTTCTTGACACTTGGTCTCCTTGCATCATGTTTGAAAATTGTGAGCTCCATGTCATGTGCCCGCGTTGCCAAGTCTTGAAAAGTTGTTGGCTTACTCATACGCAAAACATAAAGCAGGTCCCATTCCATGCCTTGTATACACATCTCGACAGCGGAGGCTTCAGACAATCGATCTTTGCACTCAAGGCTAAGTGACCTCCAACGATTGATATAGTCCAAGACTGGTTCCCGGTACCACTGCTTTGTGTTTGTCAATTCCGTCATGCTGACAATTCTTTGAGTATTGTAGAACCTGTTCAAGAATTCTTACTCCATTTGTTCCCAACTATCAACGGATTCGGGTTCTAAGTCAGTATACCAATCAAAAGCGGTACCTTTCAAGGTACGGACGAATTGTTTCACTAACAGATCACATCAGTACCCGCATTGTTGCACATTTCGATGAAGTGTACAACATGTTGCTTCGGGTTCCCTTTTCCTTCGAATTGGACAAACTTTGGGGGTTGGTACCCAGGAGGCATGCGAAGGGCGTCAATTCTCTTTGTGTACGGTTTGGTGTAAAGATGAGTCCGCGTCGCGCCTCCTCCTAATTGAGCCTGGATAGCATTCGCCACTAAGTTCTGGATTTGCTCCACAGACAAAGAACCTGACCCGGAGTCTTCCTTCTTCTCTTCTTCTTCATCGGACTCTCCGTGGTTGGATCCCTTGTCAGAATCTTCATCTTCTGAGCTAATGACATAGTTGCTAGCAGGGCGCTTCTCTAACTTTTTTGTTAGTTTCTTAATCCGTTCATCTTGGCGCTTGATATGCTTAGTTTTCTCCTCGCTTTCTCTCTCAAGTCTAGCTAGGACGACCTTCATGGTTTTGAACTCTTCTTCATAGTTAATGGTTCCAGTTGTCATAACCGGCATAACAACAGTGTCAAAAGATTCAGTGTCGGAATGTGAGAGCATGTCATTTGGAGACTTCAACATTTCTCCATCGCTCTCATAACCTTCAGTTTCTTCATCAAATGGTTGTGCCACAAGCTCCATGTGACGGTGAAGCTGATCCATCCACTGAGCGGGTGCATCCTTTGGAGGGGCTTGGACGGATTTCTCTCTAAGCAAATGAGATGTGATGTGACTTGCCCCCGGCAAGTCGAAATCAGCAATATGTGACAGTGCAATCATATCAGTTTGTTTCTGGGCCTCTATAGCAGCGATCTTGGCCATCCTTCTTGTGACTACTCCGTAGGACGTCATACTAGCAGTTACCGACCCTTGAGATTTAGACGGAATAACTTTCTTCGAAAAAGGAGGGATGTTACTGCTAGGAGCCATGTCTTCTTTGATTGATGAGCGATTTTTTTTTGGAGAAAGAGATGAGAGGCAGAGTAGTCCCACCGAGCGTACCAAAATTTGTAAACACAAATTTCCGGGTCTAAATAAATAAACATAAGATATTAGTGAACAAATATAATATATTAATTTCAAAGGATTTTGGGTACAATTTCTATGTATTTGTTACAAAATGAAAATGTAACTCCTCCGATTCGATCTCCTTGAACAAACTTGAACAAGTCTTGAATGAGTATGATTTTGGGTGAATATAATCTTGGATGAATATGAAATTGGATGGTTGTGGTCTTGAACGAGGGTCGTAGAGACTTGATCCCGATCAAGAGGAAGTAGTTTGATCTCCACGAATGGACGACACGAGCTTAAGCTTTGGTGTGCTTCTTGTCTTCGAGAGAGAGAGTATGAGAGCTTTTGAGTCTTCCTTTGATGTTAATCCATCTCCGAAATGAAGGAGAATGATCTCTATTTATAGAGAACCTGGACTAGCCTTTGGGCCCATTTAATTCCTTTTAAAAAAGGGCAAATATTTATGTGTCACCCATGACACGTGGCATAATTTAATTGGCCAAAGAATAATATCATTTAATTTTTTTAAAATGAATGATCCACCATAATTAATTTCGACATGGCAGATTATAATTGACTGAATTAAAATTATTTTAATTTCCACGTGGAGAGTCTTGATTGGTTGACAAATTTTTGCCTTCTACAGTATGCTTGAGGTTATTAAGGTTTATATCGTCGATTAAATTGAGCATTTTTGTTACAAGCGTGGAGTATAATGTTTAGATGAAAATTTTACATAATTTTATTAATAATGACCTATGGGATCATCAGAACCCTCAAATGGTCTTTGTCTCATTCCCTAAAATGAATGTGGCTGGATATAAACTCAAGAATAATCATGAACAAAACAAAGGTCATGCCAGTAGTCGTGACAATCGACATAGTCATGGTCATAGTCATGCTAATCTTTTAAAAGAAGATATCTCTACCAGGAGTAGTTACACGGAATTGAAAAGCATGAATGATACAAAAGTGATAAATGTATTATTAACCAGGAAATGGAAATGACACGTACTTGTTGTACGTCATAATATTTTGTTGAACCTTATCAAGCTTAATCAAAAAGCACAAGATATTATTTTATGAACTTTTGATAGTAAATGATATTATTGTTTATGTTATGCACGTTGTTTCAAGTCGCTACTTCTTAGACTTTCCTCTTGGCATTGTTCAAAGACTTTAGCAATTGTTGTGTTTTAATTATTATTCAGCCCCTTTGTTGATTGGCATTGAACTTTGTCCATGACAATTAAATTTTTTCTAATTTTGGTAACTTAAGTGTTACCTGTGAATTTGATGAAGATCTGTTTGAGGAAAACTAGGTCTGGACATTATGAATTTGACATCCTTACTACAAAATTAATTATATGTATAGTGATCAAATATAGCATTTATTATTAGATTCATGGAAATATTATCCTGTTGGTATGTACATAATTATGGATTATTATGAGTCCTCATGTGTTTCTATTATTTCATGAATATTCATATGATTTGATATGTATGCACCTTATTGTAAATGTTATACAAAATGTGAGTTAGTGTGTTCTCATCTGTCTAAGACTATATGATATCAATGATTTATTGAAATTGGTTGATCATATTGAATGATTAAGTATTTTTCTAATATCATGAACATGACTGCTTGTTTCGTAATGCCTAATCACAAAGTGCATTGTTATTGATTGACCAAATATGCATGAACTTTATTTCATAAGCATAATACAAATTATAGTATGTATTGGATATTTGATTATGATACTATATGGGTATATGGATGGAATATATCTTTGTGAGAATTTAATGATATTTATGTGATTATTCATTATTCTCATAGACAATGTTTTAAAAAGTAATCAATGATATCAATATCCATGATTAATGCATTTTCTCTATGGAGTATTTAACTTTCAAGAGTTATGTATGTGCTTCTGAAGTGGAGTTTCTTTTTATGAATAAGTGATTAAAGCACTTCCACTATATGTTTTATATGCATTGATATTATATTATTTATCTTGAAGTGAATTTCATGGATACTTACTTGATTGAAACATGAATAAAGGAGGTGATAGATACGTGTCCTGCAGACACTAGAACAACACGCATTTTTAGTGACAATAAATTATGTACTTCTTGTCCATTGATGAGGGAAGCAAATATTAGCATTATATATATGACAATATTCTTTGATTAAAGGCTCCAGAAGAGCGCATATAATATTACTTGGTGTAACTAACTTTCATGTTGTGCAAGTACTTCTCTCCACCAAGTTAGTCTCAAAGGAACTTATTAATTAAGTTTCAAAGATATTCGTGGGAATGAATACTATGTTGAGACAACTAGTATTCATATATTATGAAAAATGCTTTGAACAACATGTGTATTGAAAATGATATCACCCTTATTTTATGGGTGATTCTAAACAATTAATCAAATTTGAAGTATATACTCCAGTAAACCAGAAGTTTACTATTAATGAAGACTTTATCATAGTAGGAGCATGTTGGATCAATCCTCTTAAGAAGAACCCATATGGATATATTTTAAAGGGCCAGAAGATCCTTAATCAAATGAGTTATAATTAGCTCTCTCTATCAAAGAAAAGTAATTATAACACCATCATTAGCAAAGATAGGGATCGAATATTTTATATTCCTGGATTGTGTACAAGTGATATTTGTGTTGGTCCTGTAGACCCATATGTAAACTATTTGGATATAGTATGACTTTACTAGATGCATCAGTGAGATAGTCACTTGTACGTTTACTATCAACTATCAACTTGCAACCTGGTGCTTGTAAGAATGTTTGCTCAATTGATTTACGAGCACATTTCAAATTATCAATCAAGAAGATTCATCTTGATAGTGATGGTGAAGACTTTTGATAGTTTTTATATGCCAATGGACATATATGTTAAGCATCCTATGTAAAAAATTTATATATGTAAAATGATCCTGCAGAATCATTAATATATGAGATGTTGAGTATATAATAAATGGCAAACCGCAAACCTATTACCTTTGAAAGCAGAGCTTACTACAACAGTTCGGGAACATGTCATGTTACATGCACCAATATTGATCCAAATAAGGCCAAGAGGTTATCATGAATGTTTATTTCTCCCCTACAATGGTTTCTGGCCATGAACCAAAAATCTCCCACCTAGAATTTGAGCATGTGCGATGTAAGCTCCATGATAACGCACTAAGATGGGACCCCGAAGGAATTGGGAATATATGTTGGGTATATCCATACTTAAATATAATAGAACCATTCATTAGAGATATACTTATGACACAGTTTGTCGATTATGGTGACACAATTTTCCCAACATTAGGGTGAGAAATCAAGTTGTTGGACAAGGAAATAAGTTGGAACGAATTATTATGATCCTCATGCTATGTAATGTGAACTGGAAGTTCAAAATATAATTCATCTGGAAACTTGAGCGAATCTACTGCCAGATATTCTACTTACTCACCAAGAGTTTTTAGATCCTATGTCCCAACTACTAATGCTCCTATAAGAATTGATGTCCTAGTAGGAGAAATTGAATTGTTAATGAGTCTCGACCACATATGAATTGTGGTAGACCAGTCGGATCCAAAGACAATAGTCCTCGAAAAAGGAAAAGGAGCGAATAATTAATGATAACCGAAATGAGGAAATTTTGACTCCAGAAGAGTCCTCAATCGTGACAAATGTGGAAGTTACACCACAAGCTCAAGCACCTGAAATTCGCAAAAATGATGAGATCTCAATCAATTATGTCATGAATTGGATAAGGTGGAATCGAAATGAAGACGACGTCGATATATTATTTGATTATAGAATATAGCGCTCACTACTGTGAGTAATCATGAGGATCATGAATTTAGGTATGTTAATGAATACAGATAAATATGATATTGGCCAAGTGGAAAGATGCATTTAAGCATTAGATTCGCTTGTAAAATCGGAAATATCAGGACCTGTTGTCCATACACCAAACTGGTGTAAAACTTGTGGGATACAATTAAAGTCTTTATGTAAAAAAGAATGAGAAAGGGAGATTATGAGATATAAGGCACAAGAAGCGACTTGTTGCATTAGTGCTTTGGCAAAGACTTGGTATCAACTATGAAGGAATATACTCCTATCTAGTCCATGTCACTATATCACAATACCTTAAATTTGGTAATACGAGAAATGCTAAGTATGCATCTTATAAATATCGTTATAGCTTATAAAAATTTTGATAATGATTATATAGAACTCCTGAAGGGTTCAAAGTGTCGGAAGCACAGATTAAAATTCTCGAGAATATTGGTTATTTAGTTGATAGACATTTATGTGATTAAAGCAATATGGACGCATATTGCATAATCAAAGGAAATGATTAAATGATCCAAATCGTAATTGTTTGTAAATGTTATTGATGGTTTGGACTCCCAAAGAGCCTCAAAAGTTGTGGATCGCTTTACAAGCGTATTTGGAATGAAAGATTTTGGTAAAATCTGTTATTGCCTTGGTTTACAAATTGCACATTTGAGAATGATCTTACATGCATAAATTAATTTATATAGCAAAGTGCTAAGATAATGTTGCATGAGCAAATCACTCCCTTTAAGTACCCCGGCAGTGGTACAGTCATTTGATATGAAAACAACCCCCTTTCGATCTTGAAAAGATAAGAAACTCATCGGTCCTGAAGTACCGTATTTAAGTCTTGAAGTATTGTATTTGGGTCCTGAAGTACTAATTTAAATGTTATTGAAGCACTGACGTATCTTGCTAATCATACATGATCAAACCTATTTCGGTGCCTCGAAGGTACTAGCGATGTAGATATTTATTATCCTCATCAGCTCAACGTTGGTTTGATTAGCTTGTTAATCTTGGATATTTACCTAAATCATATGACGCTTGATCACATACTAGTTATGTGCACGCTAAGCAAATTTGTTTCAGTAAGAATTAAGTTCATTCATGTATCAAGTCAGTCATGAAGTTGAATTACATCAATTCAAAGATCTTAATTGATGTTCTCATCAGGGGAGTAATACGCGTTGTACTCTTGTTCCCTTATCTGAGGTTTTGTCCCACTGGGTTTTCCTCAGAAAGTTTTTAATAATAAGGGACAAAGTAGTTAGGAAAATTGATACTTATTAAGATGCGAATAGAGTATTTTGTAATACTCCCTCCGTCCCTATTTAAGTGTCAAATTAACTACTTTTACAAAACCTATGTGTGTTGGAAATAGAGTGAAAAAATTATATATGGACAAGTATACCCTTCATTAAAAGAGAAGAATAAAGGAGAATTTTAAAAGGTAAAATAAAAATCTTATTCATTAATTAGGGGTAATATAGGTATTTTAATTATTGGAAATGTAAAATTGACAAATAAAAAGGGACAAGGTAGTTAAAAAAATTGACACTCATTAAGGGACGGAGGGAGTAATCCTCAATTCTAATATACAAGATTGTAATAGTCCAAATCATCATTTATTTAATTCTATTATTCCAAACTATCATATTTTAAATTGTAATATTCCAAAATATCATTTAGCTTGGAGCAACTTAGGCACCGTTCTTTTGTGTGTTGCGTTGCGCTGCGCTTAGTTGCGTTAGATTGCGGTAATTTACGGTGGAAATAGTAAAAAGTAATGGTATTTGCGGTGTGTTGCGGTAGGTTACAATAGGTTACGTTGCGGTTAATTGCGTTAACACACAAGAATGGCGCCGTGATTCACTGGAATCCAAAATAGATGAATTGTTTAGTTTGTTGTGAACAAAAGAAATTCATGCTTTTAAAAATCTAAGAGTACAAAATACATTGAAAGGATTCATGGAGATTTGTAAGTTCATTCATCAATTTTTTAACCGTTCCCGATAGCCATCACACGAGAGGCGTCGGGGCGCTGCATAGTTCGTTTGACGTATGCTGTCATGTTATGGCTTCTTTCATCACAGTAAAAATATGGATGGTTAGCTAGTGTTAATTGCCTTCACATACGATTATAATGATATGGGCTACAGATCCATCAAAATTAAGCATATGGATCTCCCAAACTGTTGGAAATGGGCTCACAAGGCCCATAATTTACATTAGTACCAAATGACTCTCTAACTTATAGATTTATGAAAATTCATGTGTTCTTTTTTTTATCATTTTTTTTATTTGATGAAATGCAACTACACTTCTTTCAAGTAGGGAATCTAGTATAAATCTCTCTTCCTTTTGCATTCGATCTGTCCGTGCTCTCTTTGTCCTAAATTAATTGACACTTAACTTTGACTAATTTTTAGCTGTTAATTATCACAAATTACAATGAGTTTTAATATGAAATTACCACTTTATTGTAAATTTTAGTAGAGTACCTTTCTAATGACGATAATTTCATATTGTGACTCATTGTAGTTTGTGAGTAATTAAAGGTCAGAATTTAGTCAAAATGTTAAATTAGTTTGGGACGTGCAGGGTACATAATAAATTATAAGGACAGAACGTTGGTAGAGATATATGTGACTCCTAAGGTGTTGCATACTTGCATTGCATGAAATCTGATGCGAAAATTGGTAATCTTTCATTGATGTGGTGGTGTAAATTAAACCTAACAGAATTCCACAATTAAATATCAAAAAAGTTTATATTATAATTTTAATTTCCTCCTTATGATTAATGTTCTATGAAATAATAATAATAATAATAATAATAATAATTGTTTCGTATAAAAAATGTTTGGGTCACTCTTTATAGAAATTTTAAGTTTGTCTTTATTCGCTGAAGGGCTGGACTTGGGATGAAGGCTAAAATGTGGACTATGATTTTGAAGATTATTGACCCGATTCTCCTACTTTATGGAATCAATTGATGAGACAGGAAAACAATTCTGATGATGGTGCAGCTTATGCTGATGATGAGTGTGAACCTGGGTATGACATGAATCATTACATGGACACAGATGATGATAGGAATGTGCATCATCAAGGAAGGGAGAAAAATATTTATGTATCTAGCTCAGCAAAGGCAAAATGTTAATGAGAACACTAACTTCATGCGTTTGATGGTTAAGCAGGGTGGTGTGATGGCTGGTGATGGTGATTGTGTGAATTCTCATGCCTCTGATAGATCAATTACCGTATCTGATCCTCTTCCTTCGGTTGTTCCTAAGGTCTCTAAGTCGCCTTATAAAGATGCCCTCTTGAGGGTCCCTATTGTAGGTGGTGAGGCTGGTGTTAATACGGCGTCTTCTATTGATAGTGAGCGCACTGTTAGTGACCCTTCTGGCATTGCTATGGAGGAGGTGGTTTCTGCACCTCTTTGTATCGAGGATTCATTGCATAAGGTTTTCAAAGTCAAGGGCCGGCAAAGAAGAAATGTGGAATTGAGGAACCCAAAATGGAGGTTAGTTAGTAGACCTTCGTGTAAGATCTGATTTTGTGGTCCTAACCATGGTAAAGGTTCGAAGAGGCTTTCTCAAGAATGCAATCCTAACACTATGAGTATTGATGAGGCACTTGCCCAAAACAAGGCTTTGGTGAGAAGGATTGGTGGGCTAAAGGTTTTATCGACCATGAAGAAGTGATTAGTTATATTTGGCTGGCCTCGTAGCTGTTGTTTTTCTTGTCTTTTTTGGTTGTTTCTTCTTGTTGTTACTGTTATTTTTGCTGTCAGTTTGTTTCTGCTGTTTTTGCTGTTTTCTGCGGACTTTTTGTAACATCTTTGATGCTTCTAGCCTTTTTGGCTTCCAATTATAAAAAAAAAGAAGAACATAACTTCAAGTCATTGAAGTGGCAAGTTAATTGGAATGAGATTTAGCACCACTACCAAATTCAAAGGGAGCGTGGCTAAGTATGTTGTTTATAAAGGCTACGACCTCAACTTTAACATTGTTGATGCTAAAAGGAAAAGATATGAGGTTTAGTGTAAGAGTGGTTTTCCTTTCAAGTTGTATGCATCTTGGGACAGGAAAATGCAGTCATATGTGGTGTGATCGGTCCATAGTGATCACACTTTTTGGTATTGTAGACCCCGAAAAATTTCTGTTTAAAAAAACTTTTCATAGTGCTATTTAAATTAGGAATCGACTAAAATTGTTTAATCCTTAAATACGGATGTTAATTAAAATATTAACAATTCCTGTTAAACTTGAATTTGTAAACTTTATTTACGAATTTGGGTAATTCGAATAAATAATCATAATTAGAACCAGAGTAATCAATCATATGAGAGAAAATGGGCTAAATTTGGACAGTCCACTGGACTGACACCCAAAGCCAGGCAGCCTAGACGGTGTTAGACCAATGGGCCATGAACAAGTTGGGTCAAGAAAAGTGAGGTCACAACCCAAAAGCCAGGTGGCTTTCACACCTCGAAAGCCATGCGATTTTCGAGACAGTGCACCTCGACTTTCTCTATTTTTTCGCATAACATTATTCGATTTATCATTATAATTAAATACGCAAATTACTGAAATTCAAGCAAAGTTAGGCAAATAAAGTTTTAAAGAGTCGCTAGTTGCTTTTTAGAAAAAACAACAAACTTTAAAAAAGGACTCCAGCGTGCAAATTCAAAAATTGAATCCGGAGGTAAGGCTAGGACTCTAAGAGTTAAGAAACACTAAGACTTGTCTGTTTTCGAAAACAGACCCTATTAAAATTGAATTAAAATAAAAGAATAAAATAGGGAAGAATTTATATACATTTCACAAGATTAATATTAATGTCATGCGATTATAAAAATAAAATTTACAATAAACAAGTATTGATTGTTCAAGATTACATGCTAGTACAATAACAAAAGTGATAACAAAACAAAGCAAGCATTAATCTGACATTTTGCTTTAATCAATTAGCATGCAAAGGAGGGTGAGAGGGAGGAGAGAAAGTAAATTCTATCAGTGTAAGAGGAGGGTATGCTAGTATTTATAGGCGAAGGGTTGCAGAGTATTCGAAGATCACAAAATAATCATGTGATCTCATGATATCAAATATTATGGATTCTTGAGATTATTTCCGTAGTTAAGGAACCCAAAATGTATCATTTCTGATACGAAAGCCATATGCAGATTTGGCTTGATTTCGCAAAAAAGGGAAAGAAATCAGAAAAATATCGTGCAAAAGCCAGATGGCCGGGTTTTAGTGAGTATTTCCGCAGTTGGTTCGGTTTCATCCCATTTAGACCGCGGGAAAATCAGTTGGGTTTGTGCCTTGACTGGGGTTGATTGCCTTTGACTTTTTGTTTTGTGGACTGAATTTCTTTGTGGGTTTGGGCTGAAATCATGAAAACCATACGGTTTTCGTATAATCATGAGTAGGTCAGCCCAACGAAAATCAGCTGGTTTTCACTTGTTCGCAAATTGGGTATCTTTGGTGGTTTGGGTTGAAATAGATTGGGCTAGAATGATTTGGGTTTGGGTTGGCTTTTGCATGCAAAGAGTTATTTTCTCAGTTAATTTTACAATAATTTACAATAAAATACCGGTAAAAAATCTGGTGTCCAAAGAAACATGTTGATGAACAAGCAACTCACTGTTGATTTTGTCGCAAACATCTATATCATGAGGTACAATGATAAGCATCATTGGCATGCGAAGGAGCTTCAAACGGTTGTGAAAGGTGCACTTTGGGGGTATAGTCAATAAAAGGTTCACATATGATGTCAAAAAAAGAGCGCACAAACTTCTTCATAATTCAGTAAAGGGCAACTCCATGAAACTTGGAAGCTATATTGCGGAGCTTGAAAAGGTACATAAAACAGAAGCATCACATTCAAGTTGTTTATCAATCTCGACCTTGAAAGGCCTATTCTGTGTTTCAAAGATTCTTCATGTTCTTCAATAACATCAAGCAAGGTTTGTGAAAAGTGTGTAGGACAATGATGTGTATCAATGGATGTTTCTTCAAGATATTCCTTCATAAGAAATTCCTTTAATATGTGGAAGACATGATAAGTTGGATTACATTGAACCCATATTTTAGTTATTGGATTTCAGTATGCCATACTTTTGATAGTTAGATTTCAGTATATCAAACTTGTGATAGTTGGATTTTAGTATCCAGAATTTTTTAGAGTTGGATTTCAGTGTACCATACTTTTTAATAGATGGATTTCAGTATACCAGACTTTTTGGTAGTTGGATTACAGTAAACTCGAAATTTATTATTGGATTTTACTACACCAAATTTGTGATAATTGTATAATAGTGAACCTAATTTATTTTTCTTTGATTTTATTTCACCAATCTTTATGGTTTTGTATTACAACAAACCCATAACTAATTAAATATGTCTATTGCAACCAACAATCAAATGTTTCCACTTGCATGGGCCATCACTGATGGAGACAATAACGATACTTAGCATGGTTTTTGGGTTATATGAGTTACTCTCTTGGAACAAATGGCAAAGATTGGGTTGTCATATCATATCAACACCTAGGTTAAACTCTCCAATGAACCCATTGATTCACATTATGTCTCAATTTATATCATAATGTTATATCCTAATATTTTCACATTTATGGCTTTTAAATATAGTTTATAATTGTTAAGGCTGTAGCAGGCAAAAATTTGTCGACCAATTAAAAAATGACACGTGGAAAATAAATTAAATTTATTCAGCTAATTATTATCTGCCACGTGTTAAATTAATTACGGCGGTCCATTTAATTGAATTTTAAATGGAAATGCATCCTGGCCAATAATATCATGACACATGTCAATTATGATGTAGAAAATAATAATTATTTCTTTATTTTAAATAAAGGGATAATTAATTGGTCGACAAATTTTTGCCTAGGCAACCCTAGGCCTCCAGAGCTTATAAATAGAGGTCCTCTCCCTCATTTTTCAAGAGACTCTACAGTCTACCCCGGCGGCATTCGGCATTCTCCACTCCAGAGGCTTCAGAAGATCAAACTGCCAGCAGTCTCCAGCTACCAAGCGCCAAGGATCGAAGTCTGCAAAAGCTCAAGATCGAGTCTTCAAGTCTCTACTGCCAAGATCAAGATCAAGCGCAGAGTTCTTCAGCAAGACCTGTAAAGCCTTCAGATGATCGAACTACAAGCGACCTCCAGCTGTCAAGCGCCAAGGACTAACGCCTGCTAGTTCAACAACTTCTGCTCTTCACATCAAAGATTGCAGTCATCTTCTTCATCTGGTTCATCGATCGAGACCAAGCACTCAAGCCCTCGCATCCAAGAACTTGAAGAACTGAAACCAACAGTCAACCTGCAAACGGTCAACCCTCGAGCAACCTCCAGCTACCAAGCATTAAGGAGATCAACGCTCAAGACCTTTAGCTCAAGAACTACTATAGAGCTCTTCAGCTATTCGAGATTGAGATCAAGCATCCGCGCCCTCGGCTCACCCAAATTTCAGGAGATCGAATCAAAGGACTATTTTATTATATTTAATACAGAGATTGTACCCGCATACATTCAAATATTAATAAAAAATTAATTTGTTTCTCAATTTTCTGTCTTAATTTATTTTAGACTAGGAATTTGTGTTTACAAATTTGGCACGCCCGGTGGGACCTCTCAACCTCTCATCTCTTTCTCCAAGAATTCAAGTTTGAACTTTGATTTAAGCAACGCGATGGCTATCAACATGGAACAAAAGATCGCCAAATTAGATGCTATGTTGAAAAGACTTGCCAGGGAGAACGAAGAGAAGGACAAGAAGATCAGCGAACAAAGTGAGCAGATCGCAAAACTGATGAAGAAGATAGAGAAGCGCCCGTATCAAGACTCTGATGAAGATTCTAACAAAGAGGAATCTGACAAAGAGCCTTCCAAAGGTGATGGTGATGGGGAAGACAAGAAGAGTAACTCATCTTCAAGATCACTAACTGTGGAGCAAATTCAAAACTTGGTGACAAATGCAGTGCGGGCTCAACTCGGAGAGGGATCAAACAAGACTCACTTGTACACGAAGCCATACACGAAGAAGATTGACTCCTTTCGAATGCCGCAAGGATATCAACCCCCAAAGTTCAATCAATTTGATGGAAGAGGTAATCCCAAGCAGCACGTTGCTTATTTTATCGAGACTTGTAGCAATGCCGGTACGGAAGGTGATCGACTAGTCAAGCAGTTCGTTCGCTCTTTGAGAGGGATCGCATTCTATTGGTATACAGAGTTAGAGCCTGAATCTATTAACAGTTGGGAACAAATGGAGCATGAGTTTCTCAACAGATTCTACAGCACTCAACGGGTTGTCAGCATGACAGAGTTGACAAACACCAAGCAGTGGGATGGTGAGCCAGTCCTTGAATACATTCATCGTTGGAGGTCCCTTAGTCTCGAATGCAAGGATCGCCTCACAGAAGCATCGGCCGTCGATATGTGCACTCAAGGTATGCACTGGGATTTGCTCTACGTCCTCAAGATGGCTAAGCCAAAAACCTTTCAGGATTTGGCAACGCGGGCACATGACATGGATCTCACAATTTTCAAACATGATGCAAGAAGACTAAGTGTCAAGGAGAAGCAAACTTCACTCGAGGGCACGTCAAAACGAATTCCTTCATCCATGATTTTTGAAGAGAAAGAATATCCTTTTTCTGACGGTGATACACCTGAAATACTTGATAAACTTCTTGAAGAAATAATTATTAAACTTCCAGAGTCGAAGCGTCCAAATGAAGTCGGAAGAATCAATGACCCTAAATACTGCAAGTACCATAGGATCATTAGCCATCAGTTGGAGAAGTGTTTAACTTTTAAGGAGCTTGTGATGAGGCTTAAAAACGAAGGCAAGATCGTGCTTGATGAGGACAAGAGCGACGAATCCGATTGAACTTATTGCAAGTTTTCAAGTCAAGTTAAAAAAAGACTCACAAGTCAAAAGATTCAAGACTTCCAAGTCATCCAAATCAAGACTCACAAGTCAAAAAAAATCAAGACTTCCAAGTCATCCAAATCAAGACTCACAAGTCAAAAAAAAAAAAATCAAGACTTCCAAGTCATCCAAACCAAGACTCACAAGTCAAAAACTTCAAGACCTCCAAGTCATCCAAATCAAGACTCACAAGTAAAAAAATTCAAGACTCTCAAGTCACCAAAAGTAAAGACTCTCAAGTCAAAATCCAAGACTTCCAAGTCCCCATCACAAAAGACTCGTAAAAGTCCAAACCCAAGACTTTCAAGTCAAACTCTCAAGTCACCAATGTTCAAGACTCCCAAGTCGAAATTCAAAACTTTCAAGCCAAAGACTCACAAGTCATCCAAATTTAAATCAACAAAATGAAAGACTCAAAAGTCAAAAAAACAAAAGACAATGACTTCCAAGTCAGCAATCTTCAAGATTCGCAAGTCAGCCGAATCCAAGACTACCAAGTCGTCAAAATCAAATTTTAAGGTGAAGAAAAGCAATCGCTCCTAGGTCACCAAAGAAAACACTCCCAAGTCACCCGCGATAAAAAGATTCATGAGTTCACGACTCCCAAGTCAAAATGAATGACTTATACACTAGCAAAATTCAATGACTCACAAGTCAACAGGATGCACGACTCCCAAGTCAAGAAAGTTAAAGACTCCTAGGTCAACAAGATGAAGGACTCCCAAGTCAAGATAGATAAAGACTCATAAATTAATAAGAGAGACTCTTAAGTTAGTAAAGTCCATAACTCACTCGTGCAAGACTCCAACGTCATCACAACAAAGACTCTCAAGTCAAAAGTGCAAAAATGGATCGACTTCCAAGTCATCAAAATTTTGGGCTTTCAAGTCGCACTCTGGCTTGCTAAGATCTTCATGTTAGTGGTTTGCTTCAAGTCAGCACCATCAATAAGATACTCAGGCTGGTTGACAACTTCATTCAAGCATGCAATGTGGGGGCATCATAGTCGTGTTGGTTGAATTATGCTCCAAGATGACATTCTTGTCCTTCAAATCAGCGGCGCACTCCGTTTGGCCTAGCTGAAATTTAGGAACAATAGTA
Organism: Portulaca oleracea; assembly: GCA_029582165.1. Taxonomy (NCBI): domain Eukaryota; kingdom Viridiplantae; phylum Streptophyta; class Magnoliopsida; order Caryophyllales; family Portulacaceae; genus Portulaca; species Portulaca oleracea. The sequence goes on from CM055879.1 coordinate 26,232,267, forward strand.
TGCCCGCTAAACAAAATTATATTCGAGACTTAGCCGCTTCAAACACTCAAAATTTGTGTTCGTGACTGACTCTCGAAGGGGGCATCTGTAGCAGGCAAAAATTTGTCGACCAATTAAAAAATGACACGTGGAAAATAAATTAAATTTATTTAGCTAATTATTATCTGCCACGTGTTAAATTAATTACGGCGGTCCATTTAATTGAATTTTAAATGGAAATGCATCCTGGCCAATAATATCATGACACATGTCAATTATGATGTAGAAAATAATAATTATTTCTTTATTTTAAATAAAGGGATAATTAATTAATCTGGGCCCAAGCCCAAAGCCGACTCAAACCCTAGGCAACCCTAGGCCTCCAGAGCTTATAAATAGAGGTCCTCTCCCTCATTTTTCAAGAGACTCTACAGTCTACCCCGGCGGCATTCGGCATTCTCCACTCCAGAGGCTTCAGAAGATCAAACTGCCAGCAGTCTCCAGCTACCAAGCGCCAAGGATCGAAGTCTGCAAAAGCTCAAGATCGAGTCTTCAAGCCTCTACCGCGTCAAGATCAAGAACTGCTTCAGAGTTCTTCAGCAAGACCTGTAAAGCCTTCAGATGATCGAACTACAAGCGACCTCCAGCTGTCAAGCGCCAAGGACTAACGCCTGCTAGTTCAACAACTTCTGCTCTTCACATCAAAGATTGCAGTCATCTTCTTCATCTGGTTCATCGATCGAGACCAAGCACTCAAGCCCTCGCATCCAAGAACTTGAAGAACTGAAACCAACAGTCAACCTGCAAACGGTCAACCCTCGAGCAACCTCCAGCTACCAAGCATTAAGGAGATCAACGCTCAAGACCTTTAGCTCAAGAACTACTATAGAGCTCTTCAGCTATTCGAGATTGAGATCAAGCATCCGCGCCCTCGGCTCACCCAAATTTCAGGAGATCGAATCAAAGGACTATTTTATTATATTTAATACAGAGATTGTACCCGCATACATTCAAATATTAATAAAAAATTAATTTGTTTCTCAATTTTCTGTCTTAATTTATTTTAGACTAGGAATTTGTGTTTACAAAGGCATACAATCAAACTGACTTCAATGATGCTATTAAAAACCTGCAAGACACTCTAAAGAAGCAGCAAATGATTTGATGAAGCAAAGCCCGAAATGTTTCTGTAGGGCATTCATGTCAATACATCAAAGTGTGATGTAGTTGTCATTAACATGGCATAAACATTCAACATATATATAATTCAAGCAAGATCGATTCACTACATTTACCTTTTGGAAGATATAAGGCAGGCGCTGATGGAGAAGATTGTGATGAAGAGATCTATGACAACGTCTTCCTCTGATGAAATATGCTCTCTAATTAGAAAGTCACTAGAAAAAGAGAAGAAGAAAAAAAAAGTGTACTCTATTCCCTTCCACCCTTGATGTTTTCTTAGATGATCATGAAAGCCTGAAAGGGACTGAGCCGAAGTGGTCATGGCTGCCAGAAAGTGCACTTGCAGAAAATGAGATTTGACAGGGATTCATTGTTGTCATGTAATAGTTTATCCTAGTTGATTGAAACAAGATGTCGAGTTGTATGTACATTCATACTTAAAGAAGACAAAGTACATGGAAGCATATTCCGAATCTATTGCTCCTTGTTTGGGTGAAAGACATTGACCACTAGCAGATCTACCTCTAGAACCTCGACCAATTAGGATCCAACCAGGTAGACCACCTCGAAATAGAAGACGAGATCCTCATGAAGAACTAAAGAGACAAGAGAAACTAACCAAACATGGAAGATAGGTCTATCGTAAGATTTGTGGTGAACTTGGTATCAATTCCAGAACTTGCTCCAAAAGGACCTAAGGTTCACAGGTAGTCAACTCTTCATCAACCCCCAACCTACCCAACTATCCAGGAAAAGGATGACAACGAGCAAACCACCACTTTAGCAACAGTTTCAAGAAGGGGTGGAAGAGTAGGAATAAGAGGAACAGCGGGAAGAGGAAGGGGACGAGGCAGATAAGCATCAACTGAATCAGTGATCTAGTAGAATTTAACCCTAAATGCGTCTGTAGATGGCGTCTGGAAAGGGGTAAAACGGACGCCAAAATGATTTTAGCGTCTGATATAAACGGACGCTAAATATTGTTCCGCCTTTTTGAAAAGGCGTCTGAAGTTGGCGTCCGTTAAAAACAGACGCCATTTTTCGCGTCATTTGATCGACGACACTGATGCAAAGGGCTTTCGTGAGTTGGCGTCATAAAGGCAAAGCGGACGCTATATTTGGCGTCGATTATGCATTTAACGGACGCCAACCTAAACATAAATTAAAAAAATTTACGATTAACAAAATCAGAAATATTATGTGTTTTTTATATTTATTTCAATAATAATGAAAAATATTACGATTAATAATGATAAAAAATACAAAAACAAATTATATACGTCATTAATAAAAACTCCAAAAAATACAAACATATATTAATTAGTAACGAAAAAATATAGTTTACATAATATATAGTACAAACTAAATTGTAATAATGAAATAAAATACAGTTTATATGGAATTTAAAATGTACAATTTCATATACATATATGTGTGTAAAAATTACAAAAACCAAAACAAATTATAATAAATATTTATTTTCAGAGTTGGTTTATAACTAATAAGATACAAAAAATAATTACAATCTACAATCTTCAATCTTCAATCTTCAATCTTCGTAAATTTTATTAATTAGTGGAGTGAATTGATTTGAGGTGGAGGGAATTATTGAAAGGATATGGAATTTAGAGAGAAAATTGATGGATGAAGGAGGGAAATTTAAGGAAGAGAAATGAATTGGAGGGAAAATGTTCACCTGGATGGTGCTTTTATAGAGATAAATGGCGTCCGTTACGGTACCAAACAGACGCCAATTTACCCCGTCATGGCGTCTGTTTGGTAATTTAACGGACGCCATTTTTGAAAGAGAAATGAATTGGAGGGAAAATATTCAGCTGGATGGTCCTTGAAAAATGGCGTCTGTTTGGTACCATAACGGACGCCATTTTGTTTGAAAATTATCCGCAAACTATAATAGTAATTATTAATAATAATATTATTAATTAGATATATTATTATAACAATAATGCTAGTAGTATTATAATTATTAATATTAGCTATAATTATAATTATATTATTAATCTTTAAAGAGAAACACATATATATATATATCGTACGTGTTGAATGATATTTATTTAGGATATTTACTTAGTTATAATTAAATTATTAGTATTATGATTGTATTTTTAAAAATTTTATATATATCAGTTGAATGATATTTAATTATTTATTAATTTGTATACGTACGTTAAGTTATATAATTAAATGGGACGACATATATACGTATTTGTGAACATAATTACTTATTAGACTCTGAGCAAGTGGTTATCGAAACCAGCACAAATATATTACGTACATATAATAATAAAAGTCAGTGTTTGATTAAGTTCAAATATTAAAAACATACAAATAAAAAAATTATTCTTCTCCGGCGTCATTATTATTATCATCATCAGTAGGGTGGGTGGGCTCAGGTTGGGTTGGTTGATAAGGAGGGCGGGGGATTGGCTGCGGATGGGGCGTAAGAGGGTATTGCCCTTGTCCAGTGTAGGGCTGACTCCCAGACGAAGATCCGGCAAAGAAGGGGGCTTGCCAATTATAAGGTGGCGGTGGTGGTTGCTGGTGTTGCTGGTATTGCATTTGCATTTCGCGTTGCATTGCCGCCATTCGTTGCTCGAATTCTGTATGCATTTGATGCTGCAAACGGCGTTGCATCTCCATCATTTGTTCCTGCAACTTTATCTGCAACTGTTCCTCCATTCTTTGCTCCATTCTCCGCCTATCTTCCTCGCGAGCTTGTCGTTCTCGCTCGAGTTGCTGCTGGAGCTCTCTGTTCATCTCCGTAACTTGAGCTCGGATGTCGACGGAGGAGGAGTCACCACGCCGTCGTGGACGTCGCCTAGATGCGATGTGGGGGAACTGCTGCTTCATGTGTTCCCCCACAGCCCCCATGCCTATGACGTGCCCCCGACTCTGCAGCTGCTTATCAAACCAGAACTCTTCTGGAGTCATGAGAGGAGTTTCCGGTTGACCGTCCTCTCGCTGCTTGGCCGCCATCTCCCGTTTATAAGTATCATAATCGCCAAGCATCTTCTCCTGATTTAGTAAAACATAAAAGAGTATTTTAATAAAATTAATGAATTAATTATAATTTAGGTTTGTACGTTAATAAATCATGTCGATATTCAATGATGAAGATTTTTAATTACCTCAATGACCTTGAACTCATTGTCCACCCATGATCGGTGCCTTTCCTCATATGGGTCGCCAATTGTTCCCATATGGTTGGGTCACGGTCTTTTTTCTTTTTCTGTAAGCATCAAATACAACCGTGTTTATATAATTAAATGTTAGTATCAAATACGTGCATGATATTTAAACATTCACAACTATCTTACCAATTTTTCCCTAACAATACCGAATGGAATCGGGCCCATCAGTGTGTGATGGTGGGCCCTTTTCTTTGTCCATCTTTCTCGCCTACTCATGTTGGAGCACTTTTCAGATACCGTGGGTCTTCCCATAATTCGGAATTTTTCCAAATTTAACGTCGACAATCCATTTAGGCTTGCCTTTACCTGCCAGCCAACGCTTTTTTGATTTGCCTATAGCGTCGATGTATTGTTTGATAACCCGACGTCTAAACCACTCACGGATATATCCGTCATGCTAGGGTTCCCACCAGTATTTTCTCGGGAAGAACATATTTGGCTCTTGGCTGCAAGGGTTTACCGTTCGGACCAGGCACTAGATGGAGTTCAGGCCTGTCGCATATATCGGCCACGTCCCTCCTTGCATTTCCATCATCCTTCGTTTTGCCGGTCACCCCCATCACCGTGTTTACGATGTTGTCCACAAAGTTCTTCTCAATGTGCATCACATCTAAGTTGTGTCGAACAACGTGATCCTTCCAATAAGGCAACTCCCAAAAGATACTTTGTTTCTTCCAATTATGAGCATTCTCTCGGAATCCCGGGATTACAAAGTCCCCATGGGTAGTCACCTTGGGGAAGTCCTTCACCTCCTCATAGATTGAATGACCGTTTTCCTACGCAGCGGGACATTTCTATCCGCAAGTGTGCCCTTTCAAATGCCTTTCGATTCCTTCTAAAAGCATGCCCTTATCAAGAAATCACGATGACAACAACCACGAGTTTTTCCTCCCATGCTTCAGACGCATTGCTTTCAATCCATCCATGCAAATAGGACAAGCCATTGCGCCATGCGTGCTCCACCCAGAAAGCATCCCAAGGGCCGGAAAATCATTGACCGTCCACATCAACGATGCCCTCATGTTGAAATTTTGTCTCTTGGAGATGTCGTACGTTTCAACTCCCAACCATAAGCATCGCACTCGCCCACCAAAGGTTGAAGGAAGACATCAATTTTATTTCCGGGGTTCTTCGGACCTGGAATAATACACGTGAGGAACATGTACGGCGTTGTCATGCACAATTCGGGTGGCAAGTTGTAAGGAGTAACTGCAACCGGCCATATCGAATAAGATTTCCCTGTCATGTTGAACGGGCTAAACCCATCCGCACACAAGCCCAACCTTACATTCCGCGATTCCCTCGCAAAGTCTGGATGCGCGCTGTCAAACATTTTCCATGATGCGCCGTCCGACGGATGACAAAGAACACCTTCATCGCGCTTGTTCTCCGCGTGCCACCTCATATGACCATTGTATTCTTCGATGCATACAGACGCTGCAGCCTAGGCGCCAAAGGAAAGTAAAACATTCTCTTGTACGGACACCTTTATTTGTCTCACGACGATTTTTGTGGCTTATACCTGATGACCACAAAATTTACATTCACCGAGATGTGCATCGCCCTTATAGTAGATCATGCACCCACTAATGCAACAATCAAATGTTTCATAGCCCATCCCCAACTTCTTAACCTTTTTTCAACTCATCGTAGTTTCTAGGCATTAGGTTACTGGGACAAGTCTCACTCATCAATTCCATGATATCGTTCATTGCTTGCTCCGACAAATTGTGCTTCGACTTGTGTTTGACCAGTCTCACGGCAGTGGACAACTCAGTATGGGTCACACACCCTTCCCACAGAGGCTGTTGAGCAGATTGAAGCATATCATAAAATTGTTGAGCTTCTGCATTAGGCGCCTCATTCGCCATGATGAAATCATTCATCATATCTTCCGCTCGTCGATGAACGGTGGTGATCAGGTTCCTCGTTTGTCGGCCGAACTATCTCGCATACCTGCCCCTCACCTACCGCATCATCACCACCGCCATCGCCATCATCATAATATTCACGCCAATCTTCACCATGACTAACCCAACACCAATATCGCTCCATAAACCCTACTTTGTACAAATGTGTTTTAACTTCATGAGTCAATCCGCACTTATTCTTGCACTTCACACATGGACACCGACTTTCCAATCTCGGATACTCATACGAATTACTCTTTGCAAATTGATCAAACATATATACCCCAAATGCCCATTCTTCCCCGATAACCCTCCTTCCTGGTTCAAACCTCTGGTACATCCAACGTCGATGTGGAGGCCCTTCCATAATGTACGTGAATCTGTTCATGAATTAAAATTACTCATGCTTAATCATCCAGTCGAGTACAATATACATATCACAATGCAAATTCATATTCACCATAATCTTCATTGATCATATCACAAAATTATATCAAAAACTCATAAACCCTATACCTACTAAACATATATACAAAACATACAAAATTCATATCACAAATTCCATTTCAATCACTACTATTTTCGTTATTCATATCGCAAATTTATATCAAAAATTCATAAAAACATACATAATTCATATCATAAAACCATATTTTTCACCGTAATTTTCGTTATTCATAACAAAAATTTTATATCAAAAAATTCATACCATAAACCTCCTAAATATACAAAACATACAAAATTCATATCACACATTCATATTCACCATATTTTATCGTCATTCACATATATATCATATATTTATGTCCAAAATTCATAAAAATCATAATTCTAAAACATATAAAACATCCAAAATTAATATCACAAATTCATATTCATTATATTTTTCGGTTATATATATATCACAAATTTATAACAAAAATTACAAAAGAACATAACCCTAATAATTTAAAAAACAACAATAATTAATAAAATTACCTAAATTTTGTGAATTGAAATGCTCGTTCGTTTTCTTCTCTTCAACCTCTCGATTTTTCTCTCTTCCGATCCGTTCAAAAATGGAGAGCAAGAGAATTTCTCCATAGTTTTTCCCAGACTGGCGTCTGTTTTACCCCCCAGAATGGCGTCTGTTTAGGGTTAAACAGACGCCAATAGGGTTTAAAATTAAAAAAAATATAAGAATTAGCCTCACAGCAGCCGAGAAAGCAGCTGCACTTTGGCGTCCGTTTCCCCAGAAATCAGACGCCACTTGACTAAAGAAAATATTTTGGCGTCTGTTTGCCCCTAAATCAGACGCCACTTTACAAATTATTTTAAAAAAAACTACGTTTGGGCGTCTGACGTTTAAACAGACGCCATTTGACAGACGCATAATGACCCCAATTCTACTAGTGTGAGACTTTGAACTTTATTTAACTAATTAAGGCCCGTAAAATTTAGTGGTAAATGATAGGTATGGTATGGTAATGTTATTTTTTGGTAAGTTTTGGTAGATTTTGATAATTTTTGGTAAGTTTAAGTAAGTCTAAATATGTTTTTGAAATTAGAAATGAACAAATTAAAAGTTAGAGTTTAAAAATTTATAATTTTCAAACTTTTAAAGAACTTCAAAATTTTAAAATCATAAATTAAAATATTAAAGAATTAGAACAATATTAAAATGTAAAATAAAAAATAAAAATAAAAATAAACTTTAAAATTTTACAATTTTAAAAATTGAAAATTAAAAATTTTAAACTAAAAAATTTAAAAATTGAAAATTGAAAATTTTTAAAAAATAAAAATAAAAATATTAGAGAATAAAAATATTAAAAAACATTTAAATTTATAATTTTAAAATTTTAAATTTTAAATTTAAAACATAAACTTTAAAATTAAAAATTAAAAACTTTAAATTTTAAATTTTAAATTTAAAACATAAACTTTAAAATTAAAAATTAAAAACTTTAAATTTTAAATTTTAAATTAAAAAAGTTTAAATATAAAATATAAATTTTTGGTATGTTTCGAAAACTTTTGGTATTTTTTTGTAAATTTCGATTATTTTCGATAAATATTTACCAAACTTTATTTGCCATGGAACTTTAGGCCCTGATTTTCATTTTTCCTTTCCTTTTCCCAATATTTTGTCGCCACCCAGTCACCCACACTTGCATCAACACAAGTGAGACAGCCTACCATGTGCTCATTTATTGGAAGTTCCAACAACAACCAAAGGTAGTGGGGATCTCAATGAAGATTCTCTTTTTATGGAGTATTGCACTAGGGTGTTATTATAGTTTGAGGATGATTTGTGTATACTCTTTTGAAGATGCTAATGATGCTAATTAATAAATCAACTTATGTATGCAAGTAAGACAATCCATCTTTTGCAGATGCTAATGATGCTCCAAATAAGGATTATTGGAATCTATAAATTAACTTATAAATATCATTTTATTTAACGAACCAATCTTTAAATTTTTGTTTTCAACGAACTAATCTTAATACCTTATTTTTCTAATGAACCGCCACCGAATCCAACTCGTCGGAGGTATGATGTGGCACCGGTGCTTACTTAAGTGGAGGATGTTTTAGCAAAAAAAGAAAAAAGAAATTAGACATGAATTCTTTTTGCCTATTCAACATTTTTCAATTTTTTAATTTCCACCTCACCTCTCTCTCTCTCTCTCTCTCTCTCTCTCTCTCTCTCTCTCTCTCTCTCTCTCTCTCTCTCTCTCTCTCTCTGAAGATCGCTTGATTCAATTTGGGAGGGAACAATTGAATATATACATTAGCGTACAACTTTCTACTATATACTAGCAGTCTACGTGGGACTAGCTCACAAACAACAGTGTTTTACAAAACCAAATCTAGAATACAAATAAATCAACTAGCTTGATTCAATGTCTCAACTACTTTGCACCCAATAAATCGATCAGATATCTAGATTCTCCAACTGAATGGTGCTCTTAAGAGGCACATACTTCCCTAAATACCCACCAAGATGATGACTAAGCGCGGTCTTATCAATACTCTGATGGTGAAAACTCTTGCAGACATAGTAAAACACACTCTGAACCAACAACCCCACCAAATTTACAAACACAAGCAACATAATCAAAAACCCACCAACATCAATCCTGACAAGGACAAACTCACCATGACCCCCATCCGCAAAATAATTAAACGCCCAGTTAACCACCCCACAAACGAAGAGATACACAAACACAAACCCCCCCGCCATGAAAACCTTCCCTTTAAGCAACTGGTAGCTCTTCTTCACGGCCTCGAGCCCGTAAACATCGGGCTCGAGGACGGAAATAACACTGGCCAGATGCCAGAGCGCGGTCACGTAGACATGGACGGGGAGAAAGAGACCCAAGGCGATGAAGAAGGTGGCACGGGTGGTGTGGAGTGGGAGGAGGAGGAGGAAGGGGAGGTGGTCGAGGAGGAGGAGGAGTGACACCCACATGAATGTCCGGAGGAGGGGGCGGAGGACGGCGGGGATGGCGGAGGTGGTGGCGGAGAAGGAGACTGACTTGCCGGAGTAGATGGAGGCCACCGTGAAGACCACCGCAGCTGTGGAGAGGAGTGAGAAGGTGAAGAGGAAGATGAGGTAGAGGAGTTGTAGGAGGAGGAGGAGGAGGACGGTGGGAGAGTGGAGATGCGTGAGGATGGGGCGCGTGAAGAGGGAGTGGGCTAAGGTGGCGATGGACAGAGGGAGGATTAGGGTTAGGGTTATGAAGGAGAATGTTCGTGGGTTGTGATTTGGGATGGAGATGGCTTCTTTGATTATGCCTGCCATGCTCAGGAACTGTAGCTCTTCTGCTTGTAGATCCATCCCCAGACTTTTGTTCAAAGTGAGCTTATGGGAGGACAACAACAAGAAGATGACCTGTTGAGATATACAAAAGCAAAATGATCGATCTCAGTCTTGAAGAGTAAGACCCATGTTAAATGTGTGTTCTGACTACAAAACTTACACATTTATACATTAAATTGAAAATAATATAAGGGAAATGATAAAAGTCTTGTGCAAGACACATATTTTGTGTCTTGTCATTATAGAAAACCTATATATTTGTTAATTAAATTGGAAAAAAGTTACATGATTGACTTCTATAACTATAATAATATATATAAATTGTATAAAATCACACTTTTATCTGTATTTTTAAAAATTTACAAAAAAACGTCTAAAATATGCCCAACGGATGGGGTTCATTCGTTAGGGTGTCAATTTTAATTGTTGGCATAGCCAACATATTCGAAGCTTCTTATAATTGATAATTAATAGTATCTGTCAAAAAAATTGGGGTTAAAAACGATAATAAGTATTGATTTTATAAGGGTGAAGACATTTAAGAAGTGTCTTGGGGCAAGACACTTATCATCACCCATAATATAATTGACGCTTATCATCACCCTTACTATAATGTTAAAAAATATTATAACACCCCTACTTCACCTAAGAGTATTACACTCGTCAGGATTGTTTTCAAGAACCCTTAAGGTTAAAAAGGAAATTACTTCACTGCTTACAATCTGATTTTTGGACTCATGCTATATATATATATATCCATTTCCTCTTAAAATTTGGTTTTCTACGGTCTATTATTGGAGTTGAGATTGAGACCAACACTGATATTTCTCTCAGTGCATGCCCAATTTCTCCTTTCTGGGCCTGTCTCCATAGTTATATATATATCAACTGAATTTGAAGAGGAGGAAGAAGAAGAAGATGAAATGTAGACAGGGGAAGGAGATGAAGTTTACCTATTGGAGAAGGTGAGAGTTGAGGATTGCGTGGCTCAACTCTCTTATTCTAATTTTAATGGAGGCTTGGGTGAAGAGATGAGGAAGAAGAAGAAGAAAATAATGAAAATACAGAGGCCCTGCAATGGTTGCTTCTTCGAAACCAACCTATCCCTTTTCCTCCTTTCAACATTCTTTTCTTTATTTTCTCTTTTCTATTGGTAATCCACTTATTGCCTTTTCCCTTTTTATTTTTTTTTTGCCTAATAATTTAGGCACTACTTCCCCCTTCCCTTCTAACAATGCTAACCTAATAATAATATTAATACTAATGCTCTTAAGACCTTATTATAAGATTCCCAATACTTTTATATTAACCACTTACTATAATAAAGATCTAACTTCCTTTTATTAAACTAAAAATAGTTATACCAATACAGATTATATGTACCTTGAGCATGTGCCGAATAGGTATGAGTGAACGATTATGCTATTAAGAGTAAACAATGAATAGGTATGAGTGAATAATTATTCTATTGAAAATGAACAATAACCACATCTAGAGAACGCGCTCCAGAAGTATGTAATTGAAACATAAAAATCACATGAATAAAATTTAAATCACACAATTAACACAATTAGTCAATTAAAAATCCTAATTACGCAGGTTAACCCATGGTTAAAAATTTGGGTCTTACAAACATGATTTTCAATATTGATTTTTCAAATTTATAAAAAGATGCTTAAAATATGTCAAATGGATAGGTCCATTCGGTTATGGTATTATTTTTAACGAAAATGATAAATATCTTGAGGCGACATACTTATCTTTGCATAAATCCTATATATTTATAAATTAAATTGAAAAAAATAGAATTAAAAATTGTTAGGGTTTTTAATTATAAGAGCGACGTAATCAGCGGAAGCGGAAAAATAAGATGACTACTTGATATCGAGAAAAATAAATGAGTGCAAGATAAAGGGGACACAAAGATTTTTACGTGGAAACCCAAATCGGGAAAAAACCACGGGCGACACAACTTCAAACAAATCCACTATTGGTAGAGATTACAACGAACGATCCCACCCCGAGATCAACAGAAAGAGAGTATAACAACTCACATAAACTCTCACAACTTCTCTCACCAATGGGAATACGAAATCTCAGAATATCTGAATACACCTCCTTCGACAGGAGGTGCCCCCGAAATTGGCCACACAAAACAAGGTGGACAAGACTCACTATTTATAGGGAAAACTCCATATAAACCTACCTTGACTCCCACTCCAATTAGATTTAGAATCTAATACAATTAGGAAACCTAACATAATAAGGAAACCTATTTAAAATCCTAATACAATTAGGAAACAAATAATTGTGGGATCAAGAAACTGAGTGATTTTAGGACACTTTCCTAACAAAAATAATAATAAATATTAATTTCATGGGGATTAAAACACTTAATTAGTGTCTTATATCCAAGACATTAGGCACATATCATCACTCTTCTTTTATTTAAAAGATTCGTTGATACCTTTTACAATATTAGTTTTTTTTTTCTTTCCTTACCCTCAAGTTATAAGAATTATAAACAACTGCAGTATAAATCAATTGTATATTGTTCACGTGCATAAGAGTTATAAGTATAATTATCATTAATTATTAAACTAGCTACTTGTCAGATCTTTTGAACCACGACAGGAATCTCAAAAAGATATACATTGTTATTGAAGCAATCATATACGCTATACAAGGCCAAATTATACACTACTTTCTCGTACATTATTAAAGACTAGATATTTTACATGCAATTTGAACAAGGTCATTTATCAACTAATAATTTTTTATAATAAATTGATAAATTTACATATGGATAAATTGGGATAACATTAATGTTTTAGAAAGTTACAATAAATATTGATAATTTTTTTGTTAAGTCTTAATTTTATAATGAATCTAGATAAATACTACGTACTTCTTACTTTGACAAGTTGCCCAAAATTAAAGATGAAAGCCGCCTGATATGAAGAACATGCCCATGCACTCCCAACTATAATACTTTTCCCTTTTTTCTTCCTTGAAAGATGGGAGGGGTCAATGGGGTTGACAAGTAAGATTACAATGTATCGTAATTGCCTAAAAAATCTAATGGTAAATACGAAAATTAAGAAAGAATCAGTCAAAACTAGCAGGCGAATGCATGGGGCTCACAAGTATATGCTTTTTGAATGCCAATTCAGCCATCATATTTTAGATGTAATACGTAGTTGGATTGGTACGAAACTTCCAAGATAATTAGTAATCATACTATAAACACAAATTTCGATTCTAAAATAAATAAAGACAGAAAATTGAGAAACAAATTAATTTTTATTAATATTTTAATGTATGCGGGTACAATCTCTGTATTAAATACAATAAAGTAGTCCTCTGATTCAATCTCCTGAAATTTGGATTAGCCGAGGGCGCGGACGCTTAATCTCAATCTCGATGCAGATCTAGCTAAAGGATTCTTGTAGTAGTTATTGAGCTGAAGGTCTTGAGCGTTGATCTCCTTGATGCTTGGTAGCCGGAGGTTGCTCAAAGTCTAACCGTCTGCATGTTGACTATTGGTTGCAATTCTTCAAGTTCTTGGATGCGAGGGCTTGAGTGATTTATCTCGATCGATGAACTAGATGAAGAAGACGATTGTAGTCTTTGATGCCAAGAACAAAAGTTGTTGAACTAGCCGACGTTAGTCCTTGTCGCTTGTAGCGGGAGAGCGTCTGTAGTTCGATCTTTTGAAGGCTTTGCAGATCTTGTTGAAGAACTCTGAAGCAGTTCTTGATCTTGACACGGTAGAGGCTTGAAGACTCGATCTTGAGCTTTTGCAGACTTCGATCTTTGGCGCTTGGTAGTTGTAGACTGCTAGCAGTTTGATCTTCTGAAGCCTTTGGAGTGTAGAATGTCGAATGTCGTCGGGGGTAGACTGCAGAGTGTGTTGAAAAATGAGGAAAAGGACCCCTATTTATAGGCTCTGGAGGCCTAGGGTTGCCTAGGGTTTGAGTCGACTTTGGGCTTGGGCCCAAATTAATTAATTATCTCTTTATTTAAAATAAAGAAATAATTACTATTTTCTGCATCATAATTGACATGTGTCACGATGTTATTGGCCATAATTTATTTTCATTTAAAATCTAATTAAATGGACCGCCATAATTAATTTGACATGTGGCGGGTAATCATTGGCCGAATAAATTTAATTTTTTTCGTGTCATTTTTTAATCGGTCGACAAATTTTTGCCTCCTACAGATGCCCCTTCGAGAGTAAGTCGCGAACACGAATTTTGAGTGTTTGAAGCGGCTGAGTCTCGAATATAATTTGTATTTGGCGGGCATGCTATTGTGCCTAAATTTCAGCTGGGCCAAATGGAGTATGCTGCTGATTTGAAGGACAAAGATGTCATCTTGGAGCAGAATTCAACCAACATGACTAGGATGCCCCCACATTTGAATGCTTGAATGAAGTTGTCAACCAACCTGAGTATCCTATCAATGGTGCTGACTTGAAGCAAACCACTAACATGAAGATCTTGGCAAGCCAGAGTGCGGCTCGAAAGCCCAAAATTTTGATGATTTGGAAGTTCGATCCTCTTTTTTTTTTTTTGCACTTTTGACTTGAGAGTCTCTGTTGTGATGACGTAAAAGTCTTTAACCTTGTTGACTTTGGAGTCTTGCACGAGTGAGCTATGGACTTTACTGACTTAAGAGTCTCTCTTATTAATTTATGAGTCTTTATCTATCTTGACTTGGAAGTCCTTGATCCTGTTGATCTGTGAGTCTTTAACTTTCTTGACTTGGGAGTCTTACATCCTGTTGACTTATGAGTCATTGAATTTTGCTAGCGTAGGAGTCATTCATTTTGACTTGGGGGTCATGAACTCATGAATCTTTTATCGCGGATGACTTGGGAGTCTTTTCTTTGCTAACCTAGGAGTGATTGCTTTTCTTCACTTTAAAATTTGATTTTGACAACTTGCCAGTCTTGAATTTGGCTGACTTGGAAGCCATCAAATTATTTGACTTGGAAGTCGGTTGGTGCGATGACTTAAGAGTCTGAAGTTTGTTGACTTGAAAGTCTTTAATTTTTTTTCACTTGAAAATCGGTGAATTTAGTGACTTGAGAGTCTTGAAATTTGTTGACTTGAGAGTCTTCAATTTTTGTTGACTTGCAAATCTTGTAGATTGCTGACTTGGAAGTCATTGTCTTCTTTTTTCTTGACTTTTGAGTCTTACATTTTGTTAATTTAAATTTGGATGACTTGTGAGTCTATGACTTGAAAGTTTTAAATTTCGACTTGAGAGTCTTTAACTTTGGTGACTTGAGAGTTTAACTTGAAAGCCTTGGGTTTGGATTTTTTACGAGTCTTTCGCGATGATGACTTGAAAGTCTTAGATTTTGACTTGGGAGTCTTTACTTTTGGTGACTTGAGAGTCTTTTTCTTGAAAGTTTGGGATTTGGACTTGTGAGTCTTTAGTTTTGATGACTTGGAAGTCTTGGATGTTAATTTGAGAGTCTTTAATTTTATGGATGACTTGAAAGTCTTGAATTTTTGACTTGTGAGTCTTGATTTGGATGACTTGAAAATCTTGAATATTTTGACTTATGAGTCCCTTTTTTTGAACTTGACTTGAAAACTTGTAATAAGTTCAATCGGATTCGTCGCTCTCGTCTTCATCAAACACGATCTTTCCTTCATTTTTAAGCCTCATCACAAGCTCCTTAAAAGTTAAACACTTCTCTAATGGATGACTAATGATCCTATGGTACTTGCAATATTTAGGGTCATTGATTCTTCCGACTTCATTTGGACGCTTCGACTTTGGAAGTTTAATAATTCATTCTTCAAGAAGTTTATCAAGTATTTCAGGTGTATCACTGTCAGAAAAAGGATATTCTTTCTCTTCAAAAATCATGGATGAAGGAATTCCTTTTGACGTGCCCCCATGTGAAGTTTGCTTCTCCTTGACACTTGGTATTCTTGCATCATGTTTGAAAATTGTGAGCTCCATGTCATGTGCCCACGTTGCCAAGTCCTGAAAGGTTTTTGACTTAACCACCTTGAGGATGTAGAGCAAATCCCAGTGCATACCTTGAGTGCACATATCGACGGCCGAGGCTTCTGTGAGGCGATCCTTGCATTTGAGACTAAGGGACCTCCAACGATGAATGTATTCAAGGACTGGCTCATCATCCCACTGTTTAGTATTTGTCAACTCTGTCATGCTGACGACTCGTTGAGTGTTGTATAACCTGTTGAGAAACTCTTTCTCCATTTGTTCCCAACTATTGATTGATTCAGGCTCTAGATTAGTATACCAGTCGAATGCGATCGCCTTCAGAGAGCAGACGAATTGCTTCACTAGTCGATCTCCTGTGCCGGCATTGCTACAAGTCTCGATGAAATGAGCAACATGCTGCTTGGAATTACCCTTTCCATCAAATTGATTGAACTTTGGGGGTTGATATCCTTGTGGCATTCGAAGGGCATCAATCCTTTTTGTGTATGGCTTCGTGTATAAGTGAGTCTTGTTTGATCCCTCTCCGAGTTGAGCCCGCACTGCATTGGCCACCAAGTTTTGAATATGCTCCACAGTCAGTGATTCTGAAGATAAGTTACTCTTCTTGTCTTCTCCATCGCCATCACCTTTCGAAGACTCTTTGTCAGATTCCTCTTTGTCAGAATCTTCATCGGAGTCTTGATACAGGCGCTTCTCTATCTTCTTCATCAGTTTTGTGATCTGCTCACTTTGTTCACTGATCTTCTTGTCTTTCTCTTCACTTTTCATGGCGAGCCTGTTTAACATAGCCTCAAGTTCAGCTATCTTTGCTTCCATGTTAACGGCCATCACGTTGCTTGGATCGAAGGTCGAATTTGACTTCTTGGAGAAAGAGATGATTCTTGTAGTAGTTATTGAGCTGAAGGTCTTGAGCGTTGATCTCCTCGATGCTTGGTAGCCGGAGGTTGCTCAAAGTCTAACCGTCTGCAAGTTGACTGTTGGTTGCAATTCTTCAAGTTCTTGGATGCGAGGGCTTGAGTGATTTATCTCGATCGATGAACTAGACGAAGAAGACGATTGCAGTCTTTGATGCCAAGAACAGAAGTTGTTGAACTAGCCGACGTTAGTCCTTGTCGCTTGTAGTTGGAGAGCGTCTGTAGTTCGATCTTCTGAAGGCTTTGCAGATCTTGCTGAAGAACTCTGAAGCAGTTCTTGATCTTGACACGGTAGAGGCTTGAAGGCTCGATCTTGAGCTTTTGCAGACTTCGATCTTTGGCGCTTATAGCTGTAGACTGCTGGCAGTTTGATCTTCTGAAGCCTTTGGAGTGTAGAATACTGAATGTCGTCGGGGGTAGACTGCAGAGTGTGTTGAAAATTGAGGGAGAGGACCCTTATTTATAGGCTCTGGAGGCCTAGGGTTGCCTAGGGTTTGAGTCGGCTTTGGGCTTAGGCCCAAATTAATTAATTATCCCTTTATTTAAAATAAAGAAATAATTACTATTTTCTGCATCATAATTGACACATGTCACGATGTTATTGGCCATAATGTATTTTCATTTAAAATCTAATTAAATGGACCACCGTAATTAATTTGACATGTGGCCGGTAATCATTGGCCGAATAAATTTAATTTTTTTCCACGTGTCATTTTTTAATCGGTTGACAAATTTTCGCCTCCTACACATACTTAATTGAAGGGTCTTGAAAGGGATTGATTTTAGAAAGAAGGTCACATACTGACAGGGGCGGATTTAATTCACAATGAGTAGAGTCAAATGGCTCCACTGAAATTTTGAGAAAAAAATTTAAAGACGAACTTAATTTAATATATTAAGCATATTAATGAAAATTTAATCACGAAAACTAAATTGCTCTAGTGACAATCTACCTATTAGCGCATAAATGATTGTTGCTTGTGTTGATCTGAAATTTGAATCTTGTCCCTTGTTTAGTTTGTTATATTTCCTTTTACTCTTCCTTAGTTTCTCTTTTTGTGCCAACCTTCGTCCCCTAATTTGCATGTTTCTTAAGAATGTCAAATATAATTTTTCATTATTTTATTTATAATTTTATAAATTGATAAGATTTTTTTGTGTTTTTAATTTCTATTTTATTATAATTTTTATGTCCAATTTTATTATTGTTTGGAATATATTCCATTAGATCCTTTCATATATATTGTTAAATTGCTCTGAATTGTGTTTCAAGTTTTTTTTTTTATGTTGCTCTATTAACAAGTCAATGTTACATTATGAAATGTCATCAGGTAAGTATTCATTTCTTGTTAATTATAATAATAATTTTATAAAACTAAAAGTAGACATATATAGTATGTTATTTGTAAGTTATAAATATTATTGTAAATATTTATCGCATCATTATTTCATAGAAGAAGAAAGACATAATTTATACAACAATAATTTTTATACATAATTGTAATAATTATTTCAATCGATTGTGACGTGAAAACATTTGCATGTATCGTATTAAGAAAGTAGCATAAACTCTACTATAAGATGATTTTTTTTTTAATTATCAGATTTTAAAAAATATTTGTAAATTATTTTTGACTCCACTGTGTTTAATTAAATCCTGGATCCGCTACTGCACATACATTGCCTTCCCTACTTGTTGCTTGTGTACATATCATGTTTGGACTAAAATTAAGATGTGGTGGGATGGGATTGGATGGGATTGTATTTGGTCACACTCGTCAACAATGGGAAATTATTGTATTATTGTTGGGAGTGTCCCGACAATATTTCGATATATTTAGAGTTTAAGCCAAAATAATATAGTGATTATATGTCTTGTTAGAGACTTCCATATTCGATGATTAAATTTGTTTAATTACAACTATGTTATTTGGTCATACAGGGTCACATAAGTCAGTGCCTCTGGAGCAATGTATGTAACCCAAAATAATATCGTATTATGATTAAAAGTGTTGAGACTTGATTTCTTGGAGAAATCAACACAACATGGACCGTGTTGGCATGGGCTAACTGTTAGGTTTTAGGTTGTCTATTTCCTAAACAGATACAGATTAATTGGCGGAATATTATAACAGTTATAAACAATTAATCAACACAATTGCAGAGGCTTTAGTAATCATACCTGATCGCTAATTCCTGCTGAAGAAGAGGTTGACCTTTCTGATTCCAATGCTGAAACCCTCTTCCAGATTCCAATGTCAAACCTCATCAAAAGTCCACGCAGCGCTCCAGGAACCCGATTGCTAGATCGACCCGATCGAGACGAATCTCAATATAAGATGTATGTGAGATAGTTTCAGGAAACTGATAGTATTTCCTGAAACTAGAACTGCAAACTAAAAGAGAGAGGGACTCAGGAAATCACCCTGGTATCTCTCTAAGAGTCGAAGGCAGATGGTGTGAAATAATCTCTCCCAGAGACCTCTTTATATAGTGTTTAGAAAACCTAGGGATAGGGTTCAAAACCCTAAAGGGCCGAAAAAGAGCAACGGCGCGATTTCTGGGCTCAACACGGTCCGTGTTGGAATCCAGAAAATCCAAATATTCGGCCCACGGTCAACACGGACCGTGGTGTCCCAACACGGACCGTGTTGACCCCAATTCGGTCCGTGTTGGGCTAATTTTTCACAGAAATCAGTTTCCAACTTTTCTAAACCTGATACAATATCATTTAGGTTACATACATTGTTCCAGGGCACTGACTTGTGTGACCCAGTAGGACCAAATAATATAGTTGTAATTAAACTTATTTAATTACTAATTATAGAGGTCTCTAGCAAGACATATAATTACTATATTACTTTGGTTTAATCTCCGTGTATATCGAACATTGTCGACATTCTAACAATCTCCCACTTGTCCCACAAGTGTTCGATTCCTTGAATTCCCTTGTCACTTACTATCTCATGTTCGGATAAGGTAAGTGATGTCATCCTTATGTAAGGTCCAAACATTCCTCGGTCCGAGTTTAGACTTTGAAAACAGATGATCAACTATTGATTCAACTGAGCTCGCCAAGCATTTTCACCCAATCTCACCGAGTGGCCAACGAGACAACTTTTCCTAATAGGAGGACAATGCCATCTTGTTCGGACACACATTCTCACATGATCCAATCAGAACCTGCATAATCGCCTTTATAGCCTCATTACGAAAGACGTTTGACGCGCTCCAAAGTCACAGCAGACCATGTAGTCTATGTATTGAACTCAGGATTTAGGAATTTTGAGTAGTGAGAGCTCTTATGACATTCCTAACTTAAAGAGCTCCCACTGCGGGTTAGTTCGGTAGTTGTTCTCAACAGTACCCATGTGATTGATTTATGATGTCATCACATCACTATGATCACGAAACTTGATCATCACCTCAATCCTACATGCTAATTGTGTTGATATTATCACTGTTATTACGTGATAATACAATTAGGAACCAGGTCGACTATCGACCAAGACTAGCGTTATCAAGTTCACTAATGGGGTTTCAGAAATCGAACCTCATCCAATTTCCCATTTTGAATGCGCTAACCTTTTTGGACATTTACATAATTCTAAACCACAATTGATGTAAATTTTGGAATCTTATTCTCAATGATGAATCAACAAGGTCATAATTCATGAACGATTCATGCAAATTTGACTTGTTAATATTCCGGAATGTGTTTAATACCTATTGCCCATGCATGACCATCATGCTATAACTACAATAGGGGTTTAGTACATAATACTTGCAATGAACCTCGTACATATACCATCTCACTAATGACCTTTCATATAGGAAGATATTTCCGGAACACATGTTTGGATTCATAGTGAGCTTCAGTTCCTTTGCTTGAGTGATGGCTCCTATCAATAAGGCTTCATTTCTCTCGCAAGGCTAGAAACATCACCCAGTTCTAAAAACGAACTTCGCAATCCTAAGTCATTACAACTTCTAAAGTCGTGTCATACTTGTCTTATTTATAGAATTAACCGCATGTCATGTTAGGAACTTCTTCCAGTTCACCTCAATACCACTCAAAACAGATCGTATAATTTTCTCTGACATTTCAGATAATCATATTTCTCTGCATGAGTGTAGCATCAATGCAACTCTTCACACTTAGCTTTTATCAACCACTTTAGACTTAGGACACATCCTTAGTTTTTCTTATATATATACAATGTATATGTTATGTTGGACTTTGAACATCTCATGGTATACATTAATCTTACGCCTGAAGCATGAGTTATATGTCTCATCCTTCTTAGAACTTCTGATTGTTTTGAGACAATCAAATTCCGTAAGGATATGCCATGATTTTGGAAATTAATCCATTCTCGAAGTGAGTTGAACTATTCAACACCTAGTTAACTTTGATTCAAACAATCAAAATCTTTAATCTATCATTATAGATCTAGTCTCCAATAAAATTCTTAGCCCCACCAATCCTTCACTTTGAAAATTATTTCCAAGTCAACCTCAGTAGAAGCAACATTGGAATATTCTTCTTAGTATGCAGTATGTCAATCACATACGATATCAGAAAACGCATTGATCCCACTGAACTTGTTGTAAACACAATATTATCATTGGCACTTCCAAGTATGTCAAACCTTTTTGATATCCTGGTCAAGAAGGTCAATGATTCCAACTCCTAGAAGCTTCCTTAAGACCACAGATGGTCTCTTGAAGTTTACAAGTATTCCAACAAAAGACCACTCAGTTGTGTCAAGTACACACCTTTCTTCAAAATCTAATTTTGAAGTCATTCTTGATGTCTATCTTAATGAACCCATGTTTTTCCTTAAAACTCTCATATGCCTGATGGCTCACACCTTCAGACAAATCAACCGAGTCCTAAACTTAGTTGAATACATGGAATCCATTTTAGACTTGGTTGCATGGAATCTTGATTTACTTAAAGCTTCTTTGATGTAGGTAGAGTCATTACTTTCTAAAAGTAACATCTCACGTTCATCCATAGAAGATCGATATCTTTGTGGCTGACGGAGTTGTTTACCTGACCTTGCTTGGAGTAATGTTCATGACATCCTCTCCTCAACATTTTGAGAAACTTCAACTGCCTCAACCTTGTTCTTAATTTTCCGACAAATAGGAAAATATGAACTAGGATCAAGTAGCGGAGTTTTATGTGATGATTATAGTGTTTTGTGTCTCTCGAACTTCGGTAAGTTCAAAATCTCTCCCACTCTTTCTTTTAGAGAATAACATATTCTCTAAGAAGAAAGTATTTTGAGACACAAACACTTTTCTCTACAATAGTTTGTAGAAGTGATACTCCTTTCTTTCAGAAGACGGTTCAAGAACCTCTCTTCTCCTAATGCTTCCGATAATCTTTATTCAGTAATTACAGCTATGGTTAATTGCGTGTATCCCCAAAAGGTAATCGGCAATGTTGACTCAACCATCATTGATCACACCATATCTAATAAGGTGTGATTCCTGCTCTTAGATACGTCATTGAGATGTCGTATTCTTAGAGGAGAGAGTCATGAAATAATTTCATATTCTCTCAAATGGTCAATGAAATCTTTGGCTCAGATTCTCACCTCCTTAATCTAATTGAAGGGTTTTGATTTTCTTGCCAAGTTGGTTTTGTACTTCACTTTGAAACTCTTTGAACATTTTCAAATGATTTGGACTTGTGGCGTATTAAGTAGATATACCCATATCTACTAAAAATCGTCACTGAAAGTGATGAAATAGTACAGTAAACCTTCTTCTAGCACTAGTGCTCATAAGCCCACATACATCAGTATGTATGCACCCTAATAAGTCATTAGCTTGTTCACCAATTCCAATAAGAGGTGATTTTAGTCATCTTACTCATCAGACATGCTTTGTAAACATTGAACTTTTCAAAGTTTAGGTTTTCCAAAATCCTATACTATGCAGTTTATGAATACATTTCTGATTAATATGACTTAAGCTTATAGTGCCAGAATTGTGTTTCATTTGAGTCATTTGTTCAAACTCTTGGCTCAACTATTAGCATCCTTTCGATCTTATCTAGGTGTTCTTCATTGTTTTGCCAAGATTAGTTCATTTTGGAAATCTTTAAACTATTTTAACATTCCAACTTCAGATGAATCTCATAGACATGAATCACCATGTGTTATTTTATTCATCTTGAATATTTGAAGTAATTCACCCCTTGTACTTGTGCTCAATTGGTCTACATACATCCATATGCATGAGTGTTTGTTGGCACGTTCACCCTTTCTTGTAAAAGGTACAGTCATGCTTTGCAGACATCACATGTTTCAAAGTCTTATCATTTAAAAGTCTATCACTGTGACGCTTCTGACTGCGCTCTGATTTGCATGACTTAATAGATAGTTACAAGTTTTATGTTTGAACAAGGGTTATTCCTTTCAAACTTTTTGGTTTCGATGTGTTGGGTATGTTTATCCGAGATCCTCTCTCTCTCTCTAATTGAGAGTAAGAAACATTTATAATGAGAACATAGAATCACCTATATATTTCTCTTATAAGTCTTGAGGAAATGGATAAACAACCAACTCTTCATAAGGAACTACAACTAATTGTATGTTCCTATTTGTAGGCTAACTCTCATCCTTCAAAGCACATCTACTTTGCTGTAGATACTGCACATTTGCATAAATGCGAGTTTCACAGCCGGTATCTTATACTCAAAGTGGGTTTAATAAGGGTAGTGTGTATCATATACGCATTTGCCTAGAATTGAAATCATATCTCAAGTCTTTCTCATAATTATTCACGCTCCCAGTGTCATATATGCATGATCTGGTTGTTAACCGGTTGCTGTCATTGGTTGGGTATGTACAACTGTTTGTCCTTACCTTTCCTTTGACTTCTTGTCTTTGATAGATTTCTTAAATCTTTATTTTCCCTTTGACTAAAAGACTATCTTCGATCGCCAATCTTTTGGCTAAAGGGGGTCTGAGGTTTCTCATGTTTTAAATTAGTCAAATTATTTCAGAACATGAGTGCCAACAATTGGCTTTTATCTAGCTCAACCGAGACTATCTGGTTATTGGTTTCATATTTATCAATTCTAACTAGTTCGAAGAACTTGGTTTTGAGTTTGGAAATATTGAAAAAACTTCCTCTAACCTTCAAACATTTTGAAGTTAAAGTTGTATGAATACTATGACATTACATGTATTCATTTGGCTTGATTGACCTCTTAATATTGATGCCTAGCTCAATGTTATATCAAAGACATATTTCTTTTAATTCGCCCTCATGACAATCTTGCGATGGCAATGCCAATTAAGGAATTGGTGTTAATTGTTTTTCTCTTTCTCAAGGAAAAAACAATATTTTATTAGTGGTGGATGTTTGAGTGAAAAGACATAAATAATTCTACGAGACAAGTTGGTTCATTTTAGTTATTATTCATCAAAAGAAATTAAACTAATTTTAATTTCAAATCAAAACAGTTTATCAACTCTCACTTAGTGTTTTAATTTAACCAAGACCCACAAGACCCATGGCTTCAAGTGGACTTTGGCCCAACAAAACTTGCTCCCATGTTGTTTTTGGTGGATCATCTTATGATCGATCATTCAAAAAATGACTCTTGGCAAGAAATTTGTATCGAATACAATATTTCTCTTCCTCTGCTCTTGGCCCAAAACTATTTTGATAGCCAATTTGAATTGACCTAGCTCCCACCCTACTTATTAATGATGGACAAATAATTCGCTTTGGCTTTCTTTATTTGTCCATCTAAGTGGTGTTTCGGTAGGTTGAACAATAATTCAATTATGAGAGTAGATTTTATTATCCTAAGCATGCAATTCTAGGTGAACTCTTTCGAAAAGCATAAAAGACATAATAAAACATGCAATAACAAAATTAAAGCATAAGTAAAACCCCTAGTATGGCCTCCTAGACTTAATCAACTAATTTAACTAAGCCTTGATAGTCTTCAAGAAAGCCTTCTTGGGTCATGCAACTCCATTGGATGGGCTCCCACTCGAATCACCACCTCCATTGATGTTGGACTCCCACTCAATTTGATGTCTCCAAATACAACCAATTTACAATTTGGACCTCACAATTGAGAAATAAACTTAACTGAAATTTTAAATTTAATTTAAAGACGGTACGCAGACCGTATTTCACCCAACCCGGTACGCAGACCGGTAAAACCGACTATCTATGGCCATACTAGAAGCGCATGCAAACATGTAATATTGCAATAATTATATCAAATATAACACATGCTTAAATTACAAATTATAAAGGCATATATACAATTGCAATATAACACATAAGGAAATAAATACTAATAAAATTTTCTAAAAGGTTTGCATGATTAATAAAGAAAATAAAATCCAAATTTTATCTTAGTTACCTAAACAGATTTAGGATTTTATACCTACACATACAAAATACTTGAATTTCCTAAAATCAAGGAGTCTAAAAGATACTATATCTTTCAAAATTATTTGCAAGTTTCCTAAACTTTACAAAGTAATAGATTTTATGCCTATTATCTGATTAAGTAGTAATAGGATTTAATAATTAATTTCTAAAATTAATTACAAACCCTAAAACACACGAATTCACCAAAACTGCTGGCAACACGGTTCGTGTTGAACTAACACGGTCCGTGTCGCTTCCCAGTTTCGGTCAATTTCGTGAATGAAAAACTTAAATAAAACTATCGTAACTTATCGAATTTAAAGATTTCATATCACAGCGTTATCTAATAACCTAATATGAAATATTTTCCAGAATTTTAACAATTTCTAAAGATTGTAAAAATTTAGGGAATTAAACCTTTTAATTCTCCGTTTAAGAGGAAAATAAATAACAACAGTCCGATAAGTTTAAAATCAAATTTTATAATTTTCCCATACAGTAGGTTCATCTAATATGCTACTGTAAAAATTTCAGAAATTTTCGTTTGATAGTTTATTTCGATTTTTCATGTTTACCGTAAATAAACTAAATCAGAAAATTAATTCTACAAAACCCTATTTTGCGAATTTAAACCTATTTCATGCATTGCCTACTGTTTAACAACATTAAACGTGATTGCTTCTAAAACATTCAAAATTAAATCGAGTTCATGCTATATTTAACAATTAAACAAACATAAAATCGATTAATGAAAGGCAATAAGAAACAAATAATAACAAAGCATGAAATTTTACAATAAAATCTCAGATTTATTATCATGAATATTAGAGATTAAAACTTTCATAAAGATTCAAAATTTTAGGCATAAATCTAGTCTAGCATATTCATAATATAATTCAACTATTGACAAAATTAATTATGAATACAAGTACAATACTTTAGCATGCAATTGGTGGCTCTGATACCACTGTTAGGTTTTAGGTTGTCTATTTCCTAAGCAGTCTGATTAATTGGCGGAATATTATATGATTATAAACAATTAATCAACACAATTGCAGAGGCTTTAGTAATTATACCTGATCGCTAATTCCTGCTGAAGAAGAGGTTGACCTTTCTGATTCCAATGCTGAAACCCTCTTCCAGATTCCAATGCCAAACCTCATCGAAAAGTCCACGCAGCGCTCCAGGAACCCGATTGCTAGATCGACCCGATCGAGACGAATCTCAATCTAAGATGTATGTGAGATAGTTTCAGGAAACTGATAGTATTTCCTGAAACTAGAACTGCAAACTAAAAGAGAGAGGAACTTAGGAAATCACCCTGGTATCTCTCTAAGAGTCGAAGGCAGATGGTGTGAAATAATCTCTCCCAGAGACCTCTTTATATAATGTTTAGAAAACCTAGGAATAGGGTTCAAAACCCTAAAGGGCCGAAAAAGAGCAACGGCGCGATTTATGGGCTCAACACGGTCCGTGTTGGAATCCAGAAAGTCCAAATATTCGGCCCACGGTCAACACGGACCGTGTTGACCCCAATTCGGTCCGTGTTGGGCTGATTTTTCACAGAAATCAGTTTCCAACTTTTCTAAACCTGATACAATATCATTTAGGTTACATACATTGTTCCAGGGAACTGACTTGTGTGACCCAGTAGGACCAAATAATATAGTTGTAATTAAACTTATTTAATTACTAATTATTGAGGTCTCTAGCAAGACATATAATTACTATATTACTTTGGTTTAATCTCCGTGTATATCGAACATTGTCGGGACATTCCCAACACTAACACGGACCGTGTTAAGCTTGGCACGGACCGTACGTGTTGAGATTGGCACAGACCGTATTGCATGCAACCGACTTAAAACAGATCTGGAGGTCAACACAGATTGTATTGGGCCCCAGACGCCATTTTTAGAGAGAGTCCGTTATTAGGGTTTTCTTAACCCTTTCCCCAAGTCACCCAACACTATAAAAGTTAGTCTATCTGAGAGATTTATTCCATCAATTGTTTGAGACTTCTAGGGAGATATCAGGGTGATTTCCTGAGTTTCTCTCTCTTCTAGTTTATAGTTATCTATATTGTTTCCTAAAACAATCCACAAAATACCGTAAACACATACATCTTAGCTAGATTGAGATTATTCTCAATCAAGTCGATCTAGCAATCGAGTTCTCAGAGTGCTGCGTGGACCTACAATAGAAGATTTATCCATTAAAGTCTCAAAGGTCAATCTCTTCTTCAGCCGGACTAGCGATCAGGTATAATACTAAGCCTCTACAGTTGTATTCTTTCTTAGGTGATTAATTGTTTTTTAATTGTTATGAATATTCCGCCAATTAATTTGTATCTGTTTAAAAAATAGATCACCTAAAAACCCAACAACTGGGCAATACTAATATGAGAAAAATGACTACTAGGTAATCCTTTAGTAAAAATATTAGCCAACCAATGTTTAGTGAGAAAATGAACAATAAGACCCCCATGGGCAATACTAATATGAGAAAATTGGTAAGTAACATCAGTGGCGAATCCAGAAATGAAATTAAGTGGATTTAAAGTCAAACATAAAAAATCAAAACAATAAACCAGAAAACTTACAATATTATTTTCTTTTGGGTAGTTGTCCTCAACGAGGTGCTATGACTTGAAAATATTCCATGATGTCATCATTTGATACTTTCTCGAAAATCTCATCCTCAAAATAAATAATAACAGTGTTTTTCAAAAACTCGTCCAAGATTCTATTGTGCAAACTTGTCTTGATAATCTTCATTGCGGAGAATGCACATTCAACCGTTGAAGTGGAGATAGACTGGTAGAATCAAAGTCAACTTCAGAAGTGAATCTAGGAGAGGAAATGTCTTATCCAATTTCATTTGAACCAACTTCCTTGATAGTTCATCAACTCCATCTAGGCCCATGAGCCGTGGATCATCACGCAAAGTAAAGATAACATCAAGTTCACAGCTTAATGCGTCAATGGCCAATGCATCAAAATCCAGCCATTGAATTATCTTTTCTTTCTCAAAGGTGGACCATAGTATCTTTGGGTATGGACAAGCCATACCAAAAAGTAACTCAGTACTTGTTTCGGGAAAACGATTGTTAACCTCTTGTATTTGCATGTGATAATGTTGTAAAACACTTCTACACGATAATAATGCTCACTTGTCACTTGAGAAATTCTACGGCTTACTCTTGTCCCCGAACAACATGAAAAACATCCACAGCAGGAATCTCAATATCATAATTCATGCAAAATGTATAAACATTCTCAATCAATGGATCCCATCCCAGGTCTCTTGTCGTTTAGCTCCACCAAGCAGTGCCACGACATTAAAAATATCTTGATCTCTTCTTTGTAGTGCTTGACTAAGTGCATTTGTAATGCCTAAAACCAACTTCATCACATATAGCAAGAAAACAAACTCAAAATTCTGCATGTCATCTAACGCAATTTTGGCTTTAATCCTATCATCATCAAGATTTGCATGTCCTCCAATAACATCAAGCACATCAAGAATTGCATCAAACATGAGAACAATATTGGTGAATGTCTCAAAATGAGAGCCCCAATGAGTGTTTGCGGGTCTTTGTAGTCCAACTTCTTGGTTCAAACCTCGCCTAGTTTGAAACTCACCCAAACGTAATGTCTTTTCAACCTTAGTTTGGTAAAAACAAAAAGAAAAAGATCAATGTTAGTGAATTTAAACTTTAGATTTACGAAGTAATTAATAATAAATAAATAATTTTATGAACTAAGTAATATATAAACCTTTTTAGCTTGTTTCTCTCGAAATGCATCTCTAAATTTATAAGAACCTCCAATCATGTTCAACATAATGTTAACCATGTCTAGGAGCCATCCAACATCACATGATGTTTCGCTACTGCCACCAAAGTTAATTGAAGCTTATGAGCGAAACAATGAATATAATGTGTTGATGGACAATCTTGTAAAATCAAGCTCCTTACCCCATTTACATGTCCCCGCATATTACTAGCTCCATCATACCCTTTCCCTCGTATTCGACAAGGACTCAATGATAAATTAGAAAGCACCAAATAAATGACCTTCCTCAGTGCCAAGGACGTAGTATCAGAAACATGAACAAGGCCAACCAAATGCTCGACAACGACACCTTCTTGATCAACAAACATTAAAACAAGAGCCATTTGTTGCTTACATAATACATCTCGTGCTTCATCCACTGATGTATAAAATATCTATCCCCAAGTTCCCTAAGAATAGCCTTGATAATTTCTTTTCCACAAGCTTCTGCAATGTCTCTTTGAACATTAGGGCAAGTCATCTCTTGATTACTAGGAGCATTTTTCAGTGCAACACTTCCTACTTCACTATTCCTTTCAGCATAAAACTTGAACAAAGTCTTAAAAAGACCTTGCCTTCTTGAGAATTCACTTTCATCATGACCTCGAAATGGTAATCCAAAGGATAAAAGAAACCTTGCAATATCAACATAAGCATTCAATCGAGTGTAATATTCCTACTGACTTTGCTCTGATTGTTTGTCAAAAACAACTCAAATAGATTGCTTTTGGTTCTTACAGTCTTCAAGATATCTCAAAGATTTGTTGTGCACACTATTTGGCCCACCCATATGCATCTTGAACCTTTCTGTCTTATTCCAACTCCTAAACCCTTCAGAAGTGAATGAGCCCCCACCAAAATGACTTGAAGTTTTAAACTCATTTCTTAAACAAATAACAATACAAGCAAAAAGTTGTATCCTTTCTTTTGCTATATTCTAACCAATTTACATACATATGTAATCCAAAGGATAAAAGAAACCTTGCAATATCAACATAAGCATTCAATCGAGTGTAATATTCCTACTGACTTTGCTCTGATTGTTTGTCAAAAACAACTCGAATAGATTGCTTTTGGTTCTTACAGTCTTCAAGATATCTCAAAGATTTGTTGTGCACACTATTTGGCCCACCCATATGCATCTTGAACCTTTCTGTCTTATTCCAACTCCTAAACCCTTCAGAAGTGAATGAGCCCCCTTCAAAATGACTTGAAGTTTTAAACTCATTTCTTAAACAAATAACAATACAAGCAAAAAGTTGTATCCTTTCTTTTGCTATATTCTAACCAATTTGCATACATATCAAACCAAGCTTCCCTAAAATGACGTTAAATTCCAAAAATCAACCTTTGAGAGGAAAATCATGATCTCGAGGTTGATAAGGGCCTTTTAGAATATAAGCTCGTCTCACCAAATCTTGTTCATCTGGATGATATTCACATATAGGTTTTCTGTCTGCTGGATCAGCTTGAACACTGCTTAAATAAACTCAATTTACCTCATCAATATTTGCATTGATTGCTTGATCGGGTTCAAGTTTACGCTCCCTACTTTCTAAATTCAGAGGAAAATCGCCAGAGTTTGAAAGTAAATTGGTAGAACTTAAAAGAAATCGTGATTGATTAGATACTTTTTTGAAGTATCTTTCCATTTGAACTGAAAAAAGGGGATTACAATAACAATTATTCAAGCAATTTTCATTCAAACTATTATATTTAAAGTTTAAACCATTCTAAATTATTACTCCCTCCGTTCCATATTAATTGTCTTGTGGCGGTATTAATTTCTCAACATATATAATGTTCTAATATATGAAAGTACTATCATTAGATTCATAACGAATAAAATTATCATAAAAATATAATGTTGTAACTTTTTGATAAAGTATACTATAAGAAATTTTTACTCAAAGATGATATTTTAGACATTTAATATGGAATGGAGGGAGTAGAAAACTAGAAGAGAATTGAACAAAATAAAACCTAACAAAATTTATCAAGATAAATTTCTAAGTTTGATATACAAATTCAACTAAATCAAATAACTAATAGCAAATAGAGTAATATTTCTAAGAATTATATGACATAATCACACCCAAACCAATCTGAATAGAAAATTAAATATATTACTCTTAATTTGAAATAAAATTTGAAGAGAATTTTCAATTGAGCATAATAAAACATAACAACTTACTGGGCTAGCGGCTGGCCGGCTGAGAGAACTGTGGACCCGGCGGTGGTGGTGGCTAGCGGTGGGAGAGGTGGCGGCTGTCGGCATCTGTTCGTGACTGCGTGAGATTGTGAGAACAGGGGCAGTGGGATAGTCGTTTAAACTGTAGGTTTATGCGCAATTTGCAATTTTAAAAAAAAAAGTTGGGCTTACGGATATAATAGATTTCAAACACGTGACTTCCTAGTACTTTGCCACTAAAACAAGTGCGTGCCACTCAACCACACTAGTTTTTCTAATTCTTAATTGTCACATATAGTATTTATACTTCCTATCCAGTCTTACTTATAAAAACCAAAATTTTTTGATTTTTTTAAGCGGTGTCATATGACCCCACGTGAACCCATATTGAATCCATCCCTGAGTTACATCAATATGTACTTACTCAGGGGCGGATCTATAGCTTAGAGAGTGGTGTCAATTGACACCACTGCCATTTCAAAAAAAAGAAAAAATTCTGTTTGAGCACCATGTACTTTGTTGGCCGTTTGATACCGTGTCACACCACAAAAAAAAAGAAGAAAAAACGCTTATTATATTGATACCGTCTGACACCATAAAAGAGTATAAGTATCATGTTGGACCAGTGGTAGCCTCTTGCTCATTTGGTACTTGTGAAGTGGGAGAAATTGTTTGGGCACCATATACCTTTTTACCTTTTGCATATCCAAAAGTGAGGAGAGAGAAAGAGAGAATGAAAGTTTATTATCATTTTTTCTTTTTACATTTATTTATAATATTTTAATTATTGAGTGAGTTAGATTTCACCCACTATTGTAAAAATTCTTTTGAGTTCAAGTGAGTCATAACTCATATTTATGATATTTTATTAGATGGATGGGTAAAAATTCACCCACCATTGGTAATGGCCTTAAAGGCAGAAAGACCTATTTGCCCTGTCACTATTTTTTTTTTTTTTTTGCAAACTCAAAAGTAATGTATTACTCAAAAGAATAATATCGACGCAATTACAATTAGGGCTGTTCATATTTCGTTCCGGATCGGTTAGCCCCAAAAACCAGGACCAAACCCGGACCGGATGGCAACCGGTCCGGTCTTCGGTCCAACTATTTTTAGTTTTCGGGTTTCGGTCCGGGTCGGTCTAAACCCGAAAAAACCCGGACCGGACCGGAAACCCAATTATTATAAAATTTAAATTTAAAGTTTTATAACTGTGTCAACACTCAGCCGTGATTCCCATAAAAATCACATCTATCATGTATATTAAATCCTAAAAAAATTATTCTATTTCCTAAATCTAATGATCCTTTTGAATCCTAAATTGGTATAATTCACGTAAATGGAAAACAGTGACTAAATTTTGGTAAACTTTTTATATCATTGTCAACTTTTTCAACTTTTAATATTATGTATCATGATTTTTTAAATTTTAATAATTCATTATTTTCTAAAATTTTGTAACATAAACAATAACACACAATACATAATTATTTAATTAGTCTATTTACAAATTTTAGCAGAAAAATTTCAAAAAGATCTCAATCGGTCCAAACCGGTCTGAGTTGGTCCGGTCCAAATGCACATCGGGTTGGTCTGGGTTGGGACCGGTTGTTTTCGGTCCGGTCTTTGGTCCAACTTTTTTGCTATTTCGGGCTTCGGTCCAGTCCGGTCTGGTCCGGGTTGGTCTGGGTTTGACCCAATGAACACCCCTAATTACAATGCTCCAGATTAAGACCCACTTGATGGGTATATAACCCAATCTCTATAGCATTTGTTGTTGAGCCCCCATTTTGCTAGTGTATGTGTCCACCGCCGCATCACAGTAGATGCACTTCTCTGGCTCCTCTGTCCTTGTCTTCTCCCTCTGAAGCCCCGTCCCTTTCCCGTGGTTGTTCTGGCATGTGAACTCCCCTAGCACCTTCACTTCCCTCTCCGCGACAAATCCGAATCAAACCTTCTGTTGCTGTATAGCCAATCGTTTCTTGCACATAGATCTCTTTGGTCTTCTTGTAAAAGCACCGATACTTGTCTCTACCACTCCATTGTATTCCTCTCCGTTATTTGTAGTACCGGATTCAATTGCAGCTGTTCTCAGACCGAAGTCACCCAGTGGCACTCGGTGACCACGTGCTTCCAATCTTCAGCTTCTTCTCCACAAATTCTAAGAGTTACACACCCCACATAGTTCTTTATACACAGATTCGTCTTTGTCGGCCAAATGTTTATGCATAATCGCCACATTAAATTCTTTATTCGGGGGAGCACCCGCATGTTCCAGATCGTTTTCCAATTATTCTCGGCACCTCCTGTGCCCATTGTCGTAGCTGAGACCGAGCGTAAGCTTTGTAATAATTGATACCCCGATCTAACTTCATACTCCCCCGATTTAGTGTACAACCATCTGGGAATATCCTTGTATGCCTTCTTGCTGAGATAAATTGATGTTACAAGCTGAGCCTTCTCCTCCCCGAGCAACTCCTTTACCAGATCGACGTTCCATTCCCCCTCTTCCTACTTAATTAGCTTACTGACCCGCCACTCTTCTTTTTCTCTGGGTGTTATGCCTAAGAAGTGCTCTGATTCAGTTGGCATCCATCTATCCCCCCACAAATCTTGATATCCTTTCTGTCGCCAACAATCCACCCTAGCCCCTTCAAAATTAATTCCCTTCCCTGCATAAGACTTCTCTACATAAAGCTCATTTTGCCTTTTACCTCCGCCCTGAGAATGCTTGACCGGGGATAGTACCTAGCTTGCAGTACTTGGGCCACTAGAGAGGTAGGGTTGGTAGCGATTCGCCAGACTTGCCTTGCAAGCATTGCCACATTAAAATCTTCAAAATTCCTAAAACCCATCACTCCCCCTCGCTTGCTTTGGCACAGTTTATCCCAAGATAGCCAGTGGATCCCCCTCTTGTCAGTGTCTCCGCCCCACCAAAATCTGCTTACCATGCTTTTGAGCTCATCATATAGGGTAGTGGGTAGCTTAAACACGCTCATGGCGTATGAGGGAATAGTCTGCAACATCGCTTTTACTAGAATTTCTCGTCCCGCTTGAGACAACCTCTTTTCCTTCCATCCCCGTGTTTTAGACCACACTTTGTTTTTAAGGTTTTCGAAGATAGATTTCTTCGATCTCCCAAGGCATAGTGGCATTCCAAGGTTCTTTTTGTTACCATCCATTTCCTTCATGTCTTGGACCCGCACTATCTGATCCTTCCTGTTGCTGTTGGCGTTGTCACTAAACATTATTTCAGATTTTTCCATGTTAACCTGTTGTTCAAACATTTCCTCATACTCCTTCAAGATCTCCTGCAGCTTCTCAGCTTCCTCCACATTTGCCTTCATGAATAGCAAGTTATCATCTGCAAACAACAGATGAGATATTTCTAATGCTCCTCGACAAATTTTTATCTCGTATAGACTCTTCTCCTTACATGCTCTTCTAATCAACGATGACAGTCCTTCAGCTACCAATAGGAATATGTATGGGGATAGTGGAATTCCTTGCTGAATGCCCCGGCTTGGGTTGATTTTGTCGACCGCTCTTCCGTTCATATTGATCGCAAACGTTACAGTGGTAAGGTGTTTCATTATCAAGCATCTCCAATGCTCCAGGAATCCTATCTCTTCCATGACAAACTCCACAAAGTCCCACTCGACTCGATTGTAGGCCTTGCTCATATCAAGTTTAGTGGCCATCCACGCCTGTTTCCCGGTCTTCTTGTTCTTCATGTATTGGAATATCTCATAAGCAACAATCACGTTATCAAATATTAATCTTCCAGGCACAAAAGCTGATTGTCGTAAGTCCAGTACATCATCCAACACTGTCTTTAGCCTGTTTGCTAATACTTTCGACACCAGCTTGTACGTGACATTGTACAAGCTGATGGGCCGCAATTCTTTCATGTTTCTCGGGTTTTTCGTTTTGGGGATGAGAGATATTATTGTGTGATTCATATGTTGCGGCATATCTCCCCCATTCAGTACCTCCAGCACTTCCCTTTTGACTTCCTCCCCCACTACTCCCCAGTATTGTTGGTAAAATAACGCACACATCCCATCTGGTCCAAGGGCTTTCGTGGGTCCCATTTGTTTGAGCACGACGTCTACTTCTTGTTTTGTATATGGTCGTACTAGCCATTCCTGCTACTCCGTTGTGATCTTGTTTTGGATGTCATCCAGGTTGGCCATTGGTCGGGCCTGTCTTCTGGATTGGAAAATATCTTAAAATTATTTTATGGCTACTTCCTCGACTGCCACTTGCCCCCTAACCACCACACCCGCCTCATTCTCAATATAGCGAATGGTATTATTCCGTCTTCTTTGAACCAGGTTACTCGGCCATGGAAGTACCTTGTATTTTTATCCCCTGCTTTGAGAGCTACATGATGTGCTCTTTACTCCCAATAGTTCCACTTACTACAACTCCGTTTCCACCCCCTTTAACTCTTCCAATCGTTGTGCTTCCACTGGTAATTTGCATATTTCGCTAAATTTTATCTGAAGCTCCTTTGCCCGTCCCTGTAGGCTTCCATACTTGTGTTGACTCCATTTCCTAAATTCTTTGCCGCATTCCACTAGCCAGTTAAAAAGGTTGTTGAATTCCCCTTTAGTGCCTCCTCACACCTCTTGTACTACATTCCCAAAGTCTTCATCTTGCGTCCAGAAGGCTTCAAATTTCGGGAGTTTTGTCGTCTCGATCCCCTCCTCCGCCTCTGTCTCTGTGTTGAGAATGATCGGAAAATGGTCTGATCACTCCCATATAATACATTACACGTGTCCTTGGGGCCACATCTCATCCCACGCTCCATTGCATAGGAACCGATCCAACCTTTCTTCAATATGCTCCTCAGGCCCCCGCCTGTTCCTCCATGTGAAACAATGCCCCGAGTCTGTAACATCCCCATGATATTAACCATCAAATTAAGCTAATTACCTACTTAACATAATGATTAGCGGAGCGGAAATACTTTCCCAAGGGCATTACCGCCGTCCATTAAGTATGAACAAGGCTTAACTAACCCCAACACAAACAAAGCATAACATCCACGGGTATACAAACCATCGAAGACACTTAACCTTATACAAACATAATCATCAAAGACACCCACTTAAGAAAATGCCATGACATTTAGAGTATCACAAACCACCAAAAGAATTCTAACTTTTCTGTTCACAAAAGAAGCCTCCAATTTCACCTGGACCACTCTTAAGAGGCCTTCGAATTCCGCCCGTCCGGGAGCTTACCCTTGCGCTTCCCGGAGCTTCTTAAAAGAGAAAAGAAACATGAAACTCAAAAAATGAGATTTACTCAGTACGTATACTATCAACTAAAGAACAGATAGTAAAGAAAGCTTACAAATTAATTAAGTGCGGCTCCGATACTTACACAATTAAAGTAAGACTATAAAGAAGAAATTAGTAAAGTATACTTACAATATACTCATATTCAACTCGATTTAGCAAGACTGAACCCCACTAGAATACCAACATAATTAACTCCTCACTTTGATCACTCTTAAGTAACAAATAACTGAACAAGTTAATAAGTAAATAAAGGAAGGAAAATAAACACTTGATCACAACGTGCAAATGAAAGTGAAACATTTCAAGAGGGCCATACTTAAAAGATTCGAAGCTCATCCTCAAAATTATTTTCCTTTGATTTAAGAAGTGTGGAAGTAAAGAAAATTCCGATACTTGGGTAATTTACTTTGTAAGTGAAAACGTTAATAATAATAATCATAAAATAACATAAATAATAATATAAATGTCCCTACTTGCGATCATCGGCTAAGCATCCGTATGCGCATACCTGGACCTATCAGGAGATTCGAATGGTGGATAATTATCCTAACTGGCCAGATTTCCTTGGTGTGCATCTAATGCACTAAAGTCTTTATTTTCCTTGGCTGCACTAAGGCACGAATATAATTAACTTGGGGTGCACAAAGGCACGAATATAATTAACTTGGGGTGCACAAAGGCACGTTATACATGGGGTGTACTAAGACACGAGTTTCCTGATGTGCTTTAAGCACGAAAAGCCATGGGCGGGACCTTATTAATCTTTAGAAATCCTGAAACTTTATTTGTGAAACCTGAATTTCTTAAACATACTTAACCACAACTAAAAGAACCCTTCTTGACTTTCCTAAATGAAGTTGAAATTTTGTAAAAGCTCTTAAAGAGGTAAACTCTTGACATTTTCCCAACTAAGACTTAAAAATGGTTCTTATACATAAATTGATATAGCATAAACTTATAAGACTGTCACAAGGTAATTCACTTATAGTACATAAAAACAAAACCATGAGAAAAGGACCATTTTAGACATAAATCAATGGAAAGCTCGTGATTCATACTCTCATATTTATTTTAACCATCACTTGATCTAAGCATGGGAAAGGGTCGAATTTTAGCTAAGAACAGAGGCAGCTACCAAGCATTTTCTGGAAACTCAGATTTTTACTTCTCACATAAAAGCTCATAACTCTCTCTTCCGAAATCCTATGAATGTATACCATTCCTTTCTGGAAATCCAAGAATGGCCCCTACAACTTTCATGTTCAATCTTTAAACCATAGAAACCTCTAACCCTTCGAAAAATGTCCATCTTTAGACTAACGTCAAATGTTCACAGATTTGCGCAACCTCACGGTTTTGGCCATAACTCCTAACATACTTATCAAAACGACGAGCTACAAAAACCAGGTGTTAGCTAACACCTTAATCTACATATTTATGCCATAAAATAGCCCAAAATCACATTCCTCATTTTCTGGAAAAACAAATTACCAACCAGATTGCAATATTCTTAGTAAATAGTTGACCTGCATACTTAAACTCTTATGAATTAGCCTAAACCTCTCTTAAAACATAATTTAACCTCTACAAGCACAATCTTCAGATGGCACACCCATAAAACTACCATTAAAGTCCATTTTAAGTCCATACAAGGCCACTACATCATCTATTTCCTAAATCTCAAGCTTAAACTTACATGCACCACTTAAAACCCTCATATTACTTACTCTAGAGCTAATCTACAAGCATGAACTTTATTTAAATCAAATTTCCTTTCTTCCATAGAGAATTAATCTACTAAAATCACATGCATGTTCATTATTTGCATGACTTTCACTTAATCAACACTAATATATACAAGAATCATTACAACTTACCCAAATCCTTTCCTTGAAGCTTGAACTCCTTCCCTCTTCCTTTGCTAATTACTAGAACCACAAGATTATCTCTGAAAACAACATAAAACCTATTAAAAATCAGATTCTAACTATGATTTCCATAAAAATAAAAAAATAAAAAAGAGGAGGAGTAAAGGAAGGAGTTTACACTTGCAAGGAGATGGAGAGAGAGATGATGAAAGATGATGATGCTAGTGGTGCGGTGGCCGGCGGGAGTGACGGCAGCAGTAGAGGGGCTGACGTTGTGTGTCGGGGGAACCAAATAGACACAAGAGAGGGAGCAAGAGTGTGGGATGAGGGAGTGGTATTTGAAATCCTTAATATTACTCCCTCCTCTTCCTAATATATACGAATAATAACAATAAGGCCCAAAATAAAAACTCCTCCCTCCTTTCTTCCCTTGATGGCCGGCCAACAAGGCCCAAATACCACAATTTTTATCAATTTTTGTTCCCTTTTCTTATACTCATATCTCCCAAATTCCTAATTTATTTAATTTCATAAAACCGTAAAATATTGACGGCAACCCAAATAAATATAAACATATACCTCGTCATAACTTCTCATAATTATTCCCTAAATTATTCGATTAAAAGAAGGACCCCAATAATATCGGTCTCCGAAACCACTGAAAAGAATTTATAAACGATCATGAATATCATGAGTGTCATCGGAGAGAAATTTGCAAGGAAAATAAAATTTAGAAATGATTCAATGTCGATCGTTGCGCTGGTCAAGTCATGCAAAACATACACTGGTTAGGGCTTTATATATTTCATGATTTATTCTTAATTTTGATTACTTAGACTAATTAACATGTATTAAGGAGT
This sequence comes from Portulaca oleracea, assembly GCA_029582165.1. Taxonomy (NCBI): domain Eukaryota; kingdom Viridiplantae; phylum Streptophyta; class Magnoliopsida; order Caryophyllales; family Portulacaceae; genus Portulaca; species Portulaca oleracea. The sequence goes on from CM055879.1 coordinate 26,271,748, forward strand.
AATTTTCTTTGGGTTATTACAAAGTCCCCCATGTCTTGTAGCCCACATTTCTCCATTGTCTCGTGAAATTCATATGCTTGCTGGAAATCAAATGGTTCCCCACCCCGCTTTTCATTATGATAGAGCATGTTATTAAAGTCCCTAAATATCGTCCATGGAAGATCACTTTTTGCTCCGAGAAATTTCATTAGCCGCCATGTTTTCTCCCTCTGCGATTTTTCTGGCCAACCGTAAATGCCCGTCACCCTATATGTGCCTTCTTCTTCACTAGCCTCCGTATCAATATGATTGGTCGAATATGATCAGATTGAGAGCTTTAGGTCTTCCTTCCAAAGCATCACTATTCCACCAACTCTCCCGCTGGGGGGGGGGGGGGGGAGGGGGACTGCAAGACATCCATAAAGCCCACACCTCACCCTGACGACCTCCATTTCATGCTCATATCTAGACCTGTCAATTCGGTCGGGCGGGCGGTTTCGGGTCGGTCGTATATCGGGTTCGGGTAAATACGGGTCGGGTGTATTTCGGGTTCGGGAAAATACGGGCGGTGTATTTCGGTTTCGGGTCAACCCAACGGGTTATGATTGCGACATTTTTCGCTTTTTCTTTTTAAAAAATGGCCTCTAAATACTACTTTTTGTACAATATACATAATAAAATATGATTATCTTCTAACAACGATAGATTATTGTAACTATTTTAACTTAAATTAGATAAATAACGAATAAATAAGTTGCGCTTATAGTTTAATAGTTAAAAATCTGAATGCAAAGTCACAAATTTTAATAAAGTTCAACTCAAAAAGTTAAATTTTCGGGTCAAACGGGCGGGTCGGGTTTGACTCGCTAATTTTCGGGTTCGGTATACTTTGGGTTTAGTTGAAAAAATCATGTTCAAAACCCAGAAATTTCGGGCGGGTTCGGGTCGGGTTATCGGGTCGGGTCAGAAATTGTCAGGTCTACTCATATCTCTTCATTTTGATCAGAAACACAATATTCGGGGAAGACTTCTGTACCAGCGTATGGAGTGATGTAACTGCTTCGGGTTTCCCCAACCCTCAAAAGTTGTGGTTGAGGATTTTCATTGCTCCCGGCGGGGGTTGGACTCTTCCACCCTTGGCCGATATGTTTGAGTATACCATCTCAATGAGGTTGAGTCGTCCTTTCTTCTCCCGTACTTCCACTTCCATGAGCTGCATTTTGTCCAGGTTGGGGGCACCCTCCACTATTTTTCGTTTTCCCATACTGATTTCATGTCTTTTCTCCCCCGCATTGTCTCCTTTACCAGTCATATGGGTTCCCTCTCCCATCCATCGTCCCCCTCCTTTCTTCCAGCCCTCCAGATACATAACCGCCCCTCGCTTTGTGAGCTTTCGGTCCCATTCCGTCGACGCTTCCTTTGAGGCTGAATTTGTCGCATCTAGGATGTCTTTCAGGGATCTTCTTGCTGGTTGATTGGGTGCAATTTTACCATGCTCTCTCAACTCCCCACCAAGATTACGCTCCTTGATGCCACTCTTGCTATGTGTATTTCGTTGAATCTTAACCGTTGAAGCTCTCAGCCATTCGCCATATTTCCCTTTCAGATCATTTTCATCCGCCTCCTCACAATCCTCCTCTGTATGCCTTAACAGCCTACATCGATAGCAAAAGATTGGGAGTTTTTCGTACTTGAACGGTATCCACCGTGCCCCCCTCCTCTAAAACTTATGATTGCCCCACATGATCTTAATATTCACCCTGAAAGCTACATACTTGTACCATCCTAAGTCATCGTCGTTCTGGTAATCTACCAATCCCCCGAATTTGTCATCTAGGGCCTCTACCGTTTCTCTAGGTATCTTCTCGAAGGGCACGTCGTAGCCCCTGACCCACAATTTTGTATGGGAGAACACGATGTCTGATGGTGCAGTATTTTCTTTGACGTCTGTTAGCAGTATAATTTGCTTGTCAAAGATCCATGGTTCTCCTACGGCCACCCTCTCTTTATCCTCTAACATGCAAAATTGGAAGATATACAGATTGTCACCTACTTCTCGGATCTCGAAACCCTTTTTGACTTTCCGTGTTGTCCTTAAAAAGGCGAAAATCCCCGACACCCGGTAGGGCTTATTCATGAATACTTTTCCTGCCAGCGACAAGTGTGCTCTGTTCGCAAAAGATTCATCGTTTGTGTTGACGCACTCAACAATTTCCCCTTCCTTGTCAGTCAATCGGAGATCTTTCCACTTGTTCACCAATGGAGAATCCATGGGATCACTATTATTGGTAGTCTTCGTCGTCTCGCCAATCGGCGGATATGAATGGCACCCACAAGAGGTGATCGGCAGCAACCCACTGAACCCTAGAGATTGCCCTAAAAAGCGTTCCACTTGGTCTCACGAGGGTAGATTTTCATTTTCCCTGTCACTATTGACTCTATAAGTACCGTCAAATCAAACCATCCATATGACCTATCACTACTTTCTTGGGATCACTAATCACTCTCTAACTTCTCTTGGGACATCTCACCTATCTACTAATTTTATGATTGGAGGGGTTCTCCTTGGTCCTCTAATGTTATTCTTAATGGTATTCTTCAAAATGAAGAACACTAATTACATGAATAGTAGGTTTAATATTATTTTAATAGGTAGTAGAGAATGAGAGCATTCTTAATGGTTAAGAATGTGTTAAGGACTGGGGTGGAGATTGAGTAATATATAATTATTAAAATAGTATAAAAAAGAAAAGAGAAAATAAAATAAATTTTGTTTAATATTTTTCTCTCTCCTAGTTCTCTCTATCTCTCTCCTCCATTCTTAAGAATGGTGAGCATACTTGGGTATGCCTCTTTTTTTTATTTTTTCTTTTTTTCATTCTCTCTCCTCCATTCTGGGTGTTTTTAAACACCATTGCTAATTTGCCGATAGCGTGAAGGAATCATTTGATTAGGATACAATGACCTTAGCAAGTTGAGGGAGCAAGACAATTCAGGAGGTGATCACTTGGACGATTGATCGGACTACTTGACCATTCAAGGTGTTGGTCACTGGAAATCTATATCTATATATTATAAATTGCAATGGGACCCCCTCAAATCTCTTCCCTCCTTCATCTCTTAAATCTCATTAATCAGACAATATCGGCCATTGATTTTATCTAATATAAAATCTACACCATTCATTCAAAAAAATAACTACTCAATTATTATTTTTTTATCTTTTTAATAATCCAAATAAAAAGCAAACAACAAAAAGAATAAAACGAAAAAATAAATAATTAAGTAAATGAACAATTAAATTTATTTTCTATGCAAACTCCTATTTCAATTAAAATTATTGTCAGTTATATAGACTCCTATTTCAATTAAAACTGTTGCCAGTATATCTCCAAATAAACTATTTAAATAACCATAATTCTCTTCCCTATACCTACACTATTATGTATAAGTTTATTTTTATTTATTAGTATACAAATATAAATAATATAAGAAAAGATTTACTTTTATAAACATGCTTATTATTTTAATTTGTAAATAGAGAAATTATAGAATGTATTCCTAACGGGTGTCACCTAAGTTATCTTTATTTCTTAGTACTTCATAAAATAGAATAAAATATTTCTATGAATTCCTAAATCATATATGATATGTTTATAAATACTCCCACTTGATTTTGTTTAGATTAGTCTATTATTCTAATCAATTACTCTCACTTGATCGATAATTTTTTTAATATTTTATTAATATTTATAATATTATATCATAAATATGATAATATGATATATATATATATATATATATATATATATATATATATATATATATATATATATATATATATATATATATATATATATATATATATATGGGAATAGATAGGGTGAGAATAGATTTTGGGTGAGAATGTGAGAAGAGTGGCCAATGACCCTTGGATCTTAGATCAATGGCTAGCAAAAAAAGAGCAATTTCCATTTTTATTTAACCCCCATCACGTGAGCCAGATTAAAACAAAAAAAAATTGTTGGAAGTTGTGCAAGCGTGGAGATTATGCGGGTGCATGCATGGGAATCAAAATCTCGCAGACCCTTTCATCTCCCCCATGGAATGTATTCCATCTGAAGAGTTGAAGTGCAACCTTGTGGATTTGAAGTCTATTAAGTTTCAAAAATATCTCAAGAGAAAGGGATTCCACTTGATGATCATGATGATTTTTCTGGGTTGAACATGATGATCGTGATGATTTTTCTGGGTTGAAAATGATGATCATGATGATCACTTGATCATGATTTGGGGTAGGTTGAAGAGAAGGGGTTTGAATAAGTGAACCTGATGAACATGATAATCATGATGATTTTTCTGGGTTGAAAATGATGATCATGATGATCACTTGATCATGATTTGGGGTAAGTTGAAGAGAAGGGGTTTGAATAAGTGAACCTGATGAACATGATGATCATGATGAACATGATGATCATGATGATCACTTAATCACAGTGAACTTGATGAACATGATCATGATGATGACCACTTGATCATGATTTGGGGTAAGTTCATTAAAAATCGACAATAGTTAATCATGATGAACATGATGGTCACGATGATCACTTGGTCAGAACTTGATGTCCATTTAGTTCAAACATCATGTCCTTGTTGATTTAATACGATATAAGTTTGTTTTGAACTTAATGTCCATTTGATTTACACATGATATATATTTAATTTGAGCATGATGTTCATTATCTAATAACATGATGATCATGATGATTTTTCTGGGTTGAACATGATATTTGAACTAAATGGGCATCAATGGTGACAATGACATGATGTTTGAACTCCCTTCTCACCATTGATGCCTATTTAGTTCAAACATATTGTCGTTATTGAGTTTAATACAATGCAAATTTGTTTTGAACTTGATGTACATAAGAGAAATGGACATTGTAGTATATGGTAATGAACATCACATTATAAGAGAAAGTACATCATGTTATTAGATAATGAACATCATGTTCAAATGAAATGTAGATCATGTGTAAATCAAATGGACATCAAGTTCAAAACAAACTTATATCATATTAAATCAACAAGGATATGATGTTCGAACTAAATGGACATCAAGTTCTGACCAAGTGATCACCATGACCATCATGTTCAATTGTTCATCATGATTAATAATTGTTGATTTTTAATGAACTTACCCCAAATCATGATCAAGTGGCCATCATCATGATCATCATGTTCATCAGGTTCATCAGGTTCACTTATTCAAACCCCTTCTCTTCAACTTACCCCAAATCATGATCAAGTGATCATCATGATCATCATTTTCAACCCAGAAAAATCATCATGATCACCATGTTCATCAGGTTCACTTATTCAAACCCCTTCTCTTCAACTTACCCCAAATCATGATCAAGTGATCATCATGATCATCATTTTCAACCCAGAAAAATCATCACGATCATCATGTTCAACCCAGAAAAATCATCATGATCATCATGATCCAAGTGGAATCCCTTTCTCTTGAGATATTTTTGAAACTTAATAGACTTCAAATCCACAACGTTGCACTTCAACTCTTCAGATGGAATACATTCCATGGGGGAGATGAAAAGGGTCTGCGAGATTTTGATTCCCATGCATGCAGCCGCATAATCTCCACGCTTGCACAACTTCCAACAATTTTTTTTTTTGTTTCAATCGGGCTCACGTGATGGGGGCTAAATAAAAATGGAAATTGCTCTTTTTTGCTAGCCATTGATCTAAGATCCAAGGGTCATTGGCCACTCTTCTCACATTCTCATCCAAAATCTATTCTCACCCGGCCTATATATATATATATATATATATATATATATATATATATATATATATATATATATATATATATGGGAATTTATATAATGAGAAGAAGGATTTTGTGAGAAGAAAAGCATAGCAAATCATAACCATTGGTTCCAAGATCAAGGAAGTGTATTAATCTTGCTTTTTTTCTTTCTTTTTTTGGTTGGGAAAATGTGAATAATAAATGTTGCAACCTTTTTCTCTTTTTTTTTGTTGGCTAGGAAAAAGAAAGCAATTAATACATTGCGATTTCCAATTACATGCTAATTAATTTGCAGCTCTAGAGATCCCAGAATGAACATCAACTATACCTAGAATGAAGATCAACTATACCATAAACGAACGTCAATTATACCATAAATGAACACCACATATACCCAGAATGAACATCAAATATACCATAAACGAACGTCAATTATACCCAGAATAAACATCAACTATATCATAAACGAACGTCAACTATACCATAATTAAACACCACGTATACCCAGAATGAACATCAACTATACCCTAAACGAATATCAATTATACCATAAATGGGTTTGGTAAAGGTGAGGACGAACACAAAATTATTGTTCATCTCATGGCATGTTGATGTTCATTTATGGTATAGTTGATGTTCATTCTGGTATAGTTGATGTTCATTCTAGGTGTAGGTGTTGTTCATTTATGGTATAGTTGACGTTCGTTTATGGTATAATTGATGTTCATTATAGGTATATGTGGTGTTCATTCTAAGTATATGTGGTGTTCATTTATGGTATAGTTGACATTCGTTTATGGTATAGTTGACGTTCATTCTGGGTATAGTTGATGTTCAGTCTGGGTTTTCTAGAGCTGTAAATTATTTAGCATGTCATTGAAAATGACATTGTATTAATTGCTCTCTTTTTCCCAGCCAACAAAAAAAAGTTTAACATTTATTATTCACATTTTTCCAACCAAAAAAAAAGAAAAAAAAAGCAAGATTAATACTCACCCTTGATCTTGGAACCAATGGTTATGATTTGGTATGCTTTTCTTCTCACAAAATCCTTCTTCTCATTATATCAATTTCATATATATATATATATATATATATATATATATATATATATATATATATATATATATATATATATATATTATAATCAAAGTTTTTATAATTTAACTACACAATTTATAAAGACGATCATTAATATGAAGTAGAGGGAGTACTAACAATGGTCATTCACTTAGCAGCAACTGATAATAAAATTTGATTTTCTTCATACAGAATACAAATTGTATGTCTATAAGATAAAATTATGTAAGAAAAGATAAGTAAAGTAGTGGAATTAAAAGGTAGGTAAATGTCGCATTACCTATCTATTTCTTTTTTATTTTTAAATAAATTCTATGAGTTGAAAAAAATTAAAATGTAAGGTAAAAATTTAATTATCTTACAAAATAACATGATTATAATTTTTAATATATATATACATATTACATATTTCTATATAATATATAGTTTTTTAATATTTTCTTATTGTCAATATTTTTGGAACATACACGTCGATCAGTATAATATTTTCTAATATTTTAATTTTTGATATTTTTAGTTTAACTAAGCTTCAAAATTTACTTATCGGTACAAATATTCCAAGTTACCCACAAATATTTGTATATATTAATTGTTAATATTTAATTATACTCAACTTATCCATATTTGATTGGTAACCAAAAATTGCTTATATAAGCATGTTACTTGCCAAATCTCATATATCTCGCAACATATATCTCACGCAAGTCCAAAATTGTGGCACATTCAAAATGCAATTGTTTTTCTTTTTTGAGTAAAAATGTAATTGTTGTTTTCCTCTCAAAGTTATAAATTTATAATTGTCATGTACTAGATATTTTACCTGTTAGTTTTGGTTAGGTTGTTGATTGTTCGTATTCATACTTGACAATTCATTACATCTTTTACTTTGATTTTCTACATTACTTATGTTTTGTTTTCCCTAAGTTAAACTATGACTTTAGCGTTATTGTTTTCCTTTATAGCGTGATACAGTGATACCTTTTGACACGTTAGGTTATTTTTTTCCAAATTATATATTATTGTTTGGATTCATATTTGATAGTTATTTTGTCATATTTTTTGATGCACTTGTCATTCATTTCACTATATTATTATTTTATTTTTTTACATTTCTTTATCTAAATTGACATCCGTTTGAAAGAACGGGTAAAAAATATTTTATTTAATATACCTAATATTTCACTAGATTTGCTTTGATTTTTAATCTCAACCGTTAATCTAAAAAATTATTTTATTTAATATACCTAATATTTCACTTTACTTTGCATTCTATTACCATTTAGGTTATTTTTTTTAATTATAAGTTATTACATAGTTGGAATTCATATTTTATCGTCATACTTTAGTCATATTTTTTGTTATTTTTTCATTTATTCTCTATATTATTTGTATTTGTATTCATCTACCTAAATTACTCCCATTCGAAAGAATGGGTAAAAAACTAGTATTATAAATGGTAGTGGGACCCCCTCAAATCTCTTCTCTCCCCCATCTCTTAAATCTCATTAATGAGACAATATTGGCCATTAATTTTATCTAATATAAAATCTACACCATTCATTCAAAAAAAATAACTACCCAATTATTATTTTTTATCTTTTTAATAATCAAAATAAAATCAAACGGCAAAAATAATAAAACAAAAAAATAAATAATTAAGTAAATGAACAATAGAATTTATTTTCTATGCAGACTTCTATTTCAATTAAAATTCTGTAAGTTATATAGACTCCTATTTCAATTAAATTGCTGCCAATTTATCCCCAGATAAAATATTTATATCTATATATCTATATCTATATATTATAAAGATAAAAAATATAGAATCATTAATCATTCGGTGTTTTTTTTCTAATAACACAAACCGATAATAAAACATAGAAATCATTTCGTAATAATATATATATTTTTTTAATATCATTTACTTTGTGATTTTAGATGTTTGGGGGAGACTAACAAAACTTCACTATTTTAATATTTAAAACCAAAGCAAATACTCCTAAATGCTGTCAAAGTCTGAGGTATAGTGGAGAAGGATAATATTAGTATTATAATTAAAAAAAAAAACCTCTTAGAATAAGAAAAAATAGGGTGGAAAACAATTTGAGGGAATTGATAACGTAAAGTGACATGTATAATGAAAGAGCAAAAGTTTATTAAAGTTTAAGTATTGCTACATTATTCGGATGCATATTTGACTTTTGTTTCTATCATGTCCTTTGGTACTTTTGTCATTTGTTCTTTTAAGTTAGCTTTATTTCTATTCATCCATCTTAAGACATCCGTTCGAAAGAACGAGAAAAAAACTAGTAACTGACCAATCTGAGTGGTTGTGTTTCTGACATCTCAGAGGAGAGGATCTTGAGGAGTTTCCCTATAAAAGATAATTGTGGAGATAAATAGAATAAGAGTTGTTCGAATATTTGACACAACTTTTTCAGTAACTTTACATAATATTCAACCGATATTCAAACAAGTACTATAAAAACTTTTCAATAAATTTTCCTACTATTTTAAATATAAACCAAACACAGTAAAATATTATTTTTTAAAAATGAAAATTTGGACCTCCAAATTAAAGGGGTGGTCCCAACATTTTAGCCAAGCCCATAGTTACTATGATCTGCAATGTGGGCTTTTCAGAATGGGTCCCTGTAACAGCAGCCCATTAGAATCAATCATTCATTCGGAGGGAGAAGATCAACACAAGTTAGTGAAGAACAACTCCTCCGATCTGAATTTCTGAATTCTTGTTATTTGCTGATAAATCCAAACTCCAGCACGTGAAATTCAACACTACCCGGCATACTGGGCACTCACCCATCTCCCGATCTGATTCAACCCTTCAGGTTTTTCTCTCTCATCTGATTTTACCTTTGGTTTTTCGTTGATGGGTCTTTGCAAACTCAATTCATCTTTCGTCTGTGATTGGTGATTCTGATAAACTTGGGAATTGGGATCTTTCATGTGGGTCGATCCCTATATGGTCGATTGAGGCTATAATCTATGCTTTGGTTCCTTTTTTTGAATAATCAATTGGTTAGAATGCCGTCAAATTAGGGAATGAATATATATACATCAATATGGGTTGACCCTTTGGTTGGCTTGTATGCTAATCAGTCTCTGATTTCATGCTGCCCTTTAATCTGTATTTTTTAGGGTTTTTTTTTTGGGTGGTTTGGGGGGGGGGGGGTGGTAATTTGTATTCGTAATTGCTTTACAGATGCAGTGCTGCACCTAATGGGTTTTGTATGTATCTGCTGCTTAAATTTGGGCATTTGTGATCTTAAGTGTTCATAGATGCACCCCTGTTAAATTTGTATGTATTGCTATTTTAAATTTGGGTAATTGTGATCTTAAGTGTTCTGCAGATGCACCTCAGTTTGATTTTTATAAGTTTTTGTGGTAATAAGTGTTCTTCGAATCTACCCAGTTTGACTTTTATGTGTTAGCTGTCTAAATTTGGGATGTGATCTTAAGTGCTGTATTGATGAGCCCAATAACATTAGGGATTAAGGATAATTTTATGGATTGTCTCAGGATTAACTGGAAATCTTGACTTTTTTTTGGTTCTTTCAGTAGATAATCCCTCAAGTGAAAATTAAACCTGTAAGAAGCTATTGATTGTTTTGGAAGACCGAAAATTTGGGCTTGTTGTTAAGTCTAAAACAAATCAAGTGTATCATGGAATAAAATTTTCGAAAACATCCTCTATGCCTTTTAGCAGGTTTAATGGTGGCAAGTGGATTACTTTTTGGGGATTGTGATTCCCTTCTGGAAACTTTTGCTCTTATTGCAAAAAATATATTCATCATAGTCGAACTTTAGTATTGGGTTTTTTTTTTCATTGTTTTTTGAGGGGTGGGAGTTGGGGAGGCTACTGGCTGAGAAATCCTGTAAAGTTTCCTGGTGCTGGGTGATTACTGATGCAAGAGTTTTCCAGCCCCGTCTTCTTATTTTGTCTTTTGCTTGAATTGTGTCTGGACCTTGAATGCATTATGTGCATTCGATATTTTCTTCTTTCTAATATATTGATCATTTAACTTTGTAGAACTTAGATCTTATCAAAAGCCAAGATGTCTGGCCAGACCCAGCGGTTAAATGTCGTACCAACTGTCACCGTGCTTGGAGTCATAAAAGCGCGTCTTGTAGGTGCTACAAGAGGTCATGCCCTTTTGAAGAAAAAGAGTGATGCTTTGACTGTGCAATTCCGTCAGATCCTGAAGAAGATTGTCTCCACAAAGGAATCCATGGGGGACATAATGAAGACATCCTCCTTTTCCCTAACTGAAGCCAAATATGTTGCTGGTGAAAACGTTAAGCACGTTGTACTTGAGAATGTCCAAAATGCATCCCTCAAGGTACGTTCTCGCCAAGAGAATGTTGCCGGGGTCAAGCTTCCTAAGTTTGAGTACTTCACCGAGGGAGACACCAAAAATGACCTCACCGGATTGGCTAGAGGTGGCCAGCAAGTCCAACAGTGCCGTGTTGCTTATATAAAAGCCATTGAGGTTCTTGTTGAACTTGCTTCTCTTCAGACGTCGTTTTTGACCCTTGATGAGGCTATCAAGACTACAAACCGTAGGGTGAATGCTCTCGAGAATGTCGTGAAACCCAGGTTGGAGAACACGATCAATTACATTAAGGGAGAGTTGGATGAGTTGGAAAGAGAGGACTTTTTCAGGCTGAAGAAGATTCAAGGTTACAAGAAGAAAGAGATTGAGAAGCAGATGGCAGCTGCCAAGCTGTTTGCCGAAGAGCAGCTTGTAGAAAAGGTTTCTTTGCAGAGGGGGATATCAACCAATGCCGCTCAGAATCTGTTGGGTTCTGCAAAAGATGAGGATATTATCTTTTAATCCCAAGGTTAGTCAAGTGAGTTTCTACTTTACAGTTCTGTGGTCCTCGTGGCTTGCTCTGTTTGAAAGAGAAGTCGTATTCTTTAGTTGGTGTTGGCTGTATGTTTTCAATAAAGCACATATTAAACTCTCGCTGGAATCAGGTCTGAATTCTTTTCTACCTTCCCTTGTATACCCATGGATTCTTGTATTATTGTCATTTATTTATCATCTGGAGTCAGACATATATCGCCAGCATTGCTTTTGGTGAAGAAGTTAGAAGGCACTTTACGTGCTTTGAAACAGTTTGTTGACTGTTGGTAATCAATCTGCTCGTTGCTGTCCACTTGGGCTATTTCTTCCATTCAATTTCTTTGCAGGAAAATTGTGTTTAAATTCCTTTGTTGCTTATGCTAGTAATTGATCCATCATTCTGGCTTACAAGCATAGTTGATAAAATTCATTGGTATTGTTGGTCTGCTGAATCTACAGTTTAAGATTCTAGAATCCCATCACCGACAGCTTCTTGATATCAGTTAGGTATATGCCGCTTAAATCTCATTTAGAGCTAGATTTTTGTCAGTGAACCAATATGGCTGGGGGGAATCAGAACTGACATGCAAAATGTCATTGTGAAACGGTCTCAGCACCATTTCTAACCCACAAGTAGGGCATTATTGATGTACGGGAAAGTTTTCATTTTATGTTGTTGGAACTTGGAAGTTGGATTCTTAAAGTTGGGAACTTCACAGGACATATTAATGGGTTTTTTTTTGGGGGGAGATGAGTCTTGCTTTCATAACAGGACAACCCCCACTGCCACCTGCTTTCCTTCTGGCAAACAAGGGTTGAAGTTTCCTTCAGTAGCAAAGAAAAAGTAATCGTCAGCTCGTATGATTGTCAACGTAGCATGGATTCTGTTGCCCCATGGTTTCTCTTCAACCATAGACATCAGATTCATTTAGGGCATTGTTCCATTGTTTTTTTCTTGGTGTTCTGAGGGATTTGAGGGAATTGGTGGGCTTCTCGTGCTTTGGCTTTGTAAAGTTGGAGATATGTTCAGTCTACTATGACAGATTAAAAACACATTAAAAATCTTCGGTAAACAGGTGAGTTAGAAATCTGGACATATAGATTACGGCTTATCTCAGAGTTAGGAATATGACTGGAATCCCTTTCTCTATACGAATGGTCTGACACTTGAACCTAGCTTCAGAACTTGAGGCTTCCACATATTTCAGGATACGTGTTAACATCAATCTCATGGGGATACAGAAGATTAGAGGAATATAAAGTTCAATTATTTGTTTCCTTGAAAAAAATGGAATCTTATACACAATCAACCCATATATATAGATCAAGGCATAATTTTACTATAAACAGGGACAACCACAGCTTCAAAGTTCAAACCAAGTATTATGATGGTATTATTCTAGGTAAGTGAACCCGGTTTCACAACTCTGAATGTCGGTCTGAATCCTTTGTCTCGGTAGCATGTTGATTATGCTGAGCCTCCCGTTGGGCCAACTTTTGGTTTATCTTCATCACAGCCTCTGAAGCCGAACCAGTCAGGATCCCTGTTATGTCGATCAAACCCGGGTTCTGGCTGTTATGGACAGACAATATGGTGACAAACTCGAACCCGGAGTTGTAGCAGAAATGGAGCATGCCCTTTGGGACAATGAACACATCCCCTTCCTTAAGAACCTTGAGGAACACCTCCTTCCTCGTGTCGATGAACCCGACAGTGACGACCCCTTTGGCGACAAACATCATCTCTGCAGCCCTGGGGTGAGAGTGTGGGGTCACCAATCCGTCCACATCCAAGTCGGTCCGCCCTAGCCCAAGCCCCAGGGTGTTGAGACCCGGGAATTCTGCTGCTGTCACAATGTTAGTGGAGGATCTGATCAGGTTGTCAGTATCCCCGGCAAATCTGAGTCTCGAAGTCTTGAAATCAGAGGCGGTCACATTTTCCAGGTTTTTGCAGGGATACCCATTGATGAATATGGGCGGATTGTGGTGGCGGTTGTCTGAAGTCGGGAACGCAGTTGGGCAGTAGTCCTGGAGGTTGTCATCGTCTGCTGAGCAAAATTTAACGACAGTAACGATGAAGAGGGATAAGAAAACTTGCATATGATTCATGATGATTATTGAGGCTGAGATTGTGTTTGATGTTGGAAAATGCCCATGATTTGTGATTATATATAAATGTGTGTCCAAAAAGTATCTTGGCTTAGAGATTACTGATGTGGGTATTGAGGATAGTGGAGGGCTGTTGGATTGTGGTTCAAGTTTATTTGCTTAGAAGTGAAATAAGTTGGAAGTCTCAGTTCCACCTTAAAACATGTGTTGGATGTTCCAAAATTGCGGCCTTAAGCTAAAGCCCATGATTTGGGGACTTGGAGACTTGGAGCTGGGGCCTAGCTACCTCGTATGTCTAAACATCCCTCCATCCTGAAATAGATGCCTCCTTCCTATCATATTTACATCCATTTCTCGCAACATATCCTAGCAAGTGTATTGTATTGATATAAAGTATGTTTATTTACTAAGCTTAAGCTCTACTTCATTCTTGGAGAATGATATCAAAAGAATTCTTTCAATGATCTTTCATTTGACATAAAGAAAATCGGATTACAAGTTTACAATCTAAGATCATATGGGTACGTGGAAGTTCGGTAAGGCTAGGTAGGTTTAAATAGGTTTGTCTAGTCTATATAGAAGTACTTAGAAGTAGATAATAAGCTCTTTTGAAAATTGAAAAATGTCATGGTACTTGTAAAGAATACTCATCTATGCATGTTCTTTTTGTTGATAAACTATCAACATTTTGTTTTTTCCTGTCTCTACTCTCTATTTGTTTCTACATTAACTAAACAACTACTTATACCTGTTGAAAACTTACCCAGAATCCTTTTAAAGAAGTCATATAAATTCAAATAATTTTAATGTTTATAAAATATGTAAATGTGTTGTTGCTATTGTAGAAAATATGTAAATGTTTTGAATGATAAATTTTTTTGTGATTTTTAAAAATTTGCAAAAAGAAAATTCTAAAAATTCCAAAATTAAAAATATAAAAATAATATAAAAATCAGGAATTTTTTCACTAAAAAAAATCTGCAAAATACCTACAGCCGCCAAATTTACCACTTTCGTCAAGACCCACCCATATCCCTCTTCCTTTGGCTCAATTTCAACCTCACTCTGCCTCAAACCCAAACCCATCTCCCACCCCCTCTTTCACCACTTTCACCACCTTTATCCCTGTACACCACAGCTCCACCACACCGGCCGCTCTTGCGAGTGAATCACACGAATCTTATACTTGCCAAACAGAACATGAGCCATATTCCCAACACAAAAATTAACAATTCACATAACTAAATTACGATGTATACTTCAAACTCTTCAAAAGATTAACTTAATTAAATAGAATAATATTCAATTATAGTTAGCTGATTAAGTTTTGAATTAGACATACTTCTATATTACATAGTCACTCCTAAAACCACCGCTGCATCACAATAAATCCGAATTTAATTAATGTTAATTCACTCTTAATCTACTAGCAAATAAACCCCGAAATTGAGGATTTTAGACCCTATTAATCTATATACTTTTTTACTCTATGTATTATTTTTATTGTCAATTTATACTCTTTTTTATTCACATGTTAGGCTAGTACCTTCTCTTAAGACCAACGCAAGTGAACTTCCCTTCCTCGATAGTTGTTGGACAGGCCAATTTTCTTTGGTTTTGTTATTCATATGTGCCCAACTATGAAAAAAATCAATACGATTACAAACTTTTCAATTGAATTTTGAATTTATAAACAATATTTCTTTGTAAATGTAAATTTTGAATCCAACTTATATACAATATAAGGATAAAATAACTTTAGATCTATTTAAAAAAAAAGGGAAATTTCATTTGGCAGACTTCAACTTTTGCCTATTCTAAGTTGTCAACCACTTTTGAAATTATTCCAAGTGGTATGCTTATTTTGAAAATTATTTCATCTCGTGAGCTTCTTCTTGTACCGTTGTTAAAATATTGCTCGCAAAATTTTCCTCCTCTCTCAATTTCATTTAGCTCTCCCTATCAATCTCACAATCGACTCACTTGGAATAATATTTAAAGTGTTTGATAATTAAAAATAGTTTTTAAAGTGCCTGAAAACTTGACATAATTTTTAAAATTTTTAAAATAAGCCTATCATTTGAAATAATTTTCAAAATAAGCCTACAACTCAAAATAATTTCAAAGTGATTGACACTTTAAAATAGCCTAAAGTTACAGCCTACCAAATAAAATTTTCTTAAAAATCAAAAAGCAAGATCAAAATTTTTTGTCACGTCAAAAAGCATCTCTTTCAAAAGGGCCCGTAGAGGGTACAATAATAAATGAGATTTGGGCTTTGTCCTGAACGGAGTTCTGGAGATGAGAATCCCTCACATCCAATGCTAACCCTGAAACACCCTTATCCATCCACGTGCCCCCTCGTCCTGTCCTTCCTCTGCATGCTTTATTATTCTACTCTCTCCGTTCCATATTAACCGTGTCTTTGGAAATCGTGCAGTTAAATTAAAAAAATTTTGACTATAAATTTCTCAATATATACAATGAGTTGATATATAAGATTACCACCATTAAATTCGTAACGAAAAATACTATCATAAAAGTATAATATTACAATTGTTAGTAACATATTATGTAAGAAATTATCAATCAAAGAGTGACATTGAAGACCATAAAAGTCAAAATTATAACGATTAATATGGAACGGAGGTAGTACTTTACTGTTGTAATTTGGAACTATTCACTAGTTTTTACTCTCAAAAATTTGCTATTGGGGAGCATCGTTGATACTTTGATAAAGTGAATGATGTCCAACATTCCTTCTTGGAAAATTGAATTCTACCGATACCTACTTTTAATATATCAATAAACGCTGCTTTATTTTTATAGTAAAAAAATAAAAATGTATTATAATGATATCAAATTTAATTTCATATTTTTCTTATTTTTTTATTTATGACTCATATTATTTTTAATTTTTTCATTCATTCCCCCATAAAAGTTATGAAGTGTAGTTATTAAAAAAAAATTTAAATTATTTTTTGAGAAGCTGAGCAATTACTATGAATTTTTTTTAAAGGAACAAAAGTGAAAAATTCAAAAAATTCAAAAACAAATTAGGACAAACGTTGTAAATTCATTAAAAGTTGTGGGAAAATGTTGTTCTAAGTTTTAAATCAAATACAATTCAAAATCTATGATATTTATGCTATACACTTGGTCGTGTCCCAACAAAAAAACAATTTTTTTTTTTACTATCAGAATACAAAAACAAAATAGAGATTATTGGCATACAAAAAGTGAAAGTATGGATTATTATAATCCAATTTT
Organism: Portulaca oleracea; assembly: GCA_029582165.1. Lineage (NCBI taxonomy): Eukaryota > Viridiplantae > Streptophyta > Magnoliopsida > Caryophyllales > Portulacaceae > Portulaca > Portulaca oleracea. The sequence continues at coordinate 26,288,884 of CM055879.1, forward strand.
CCTTCTTTTTTAGGGTATATTCGAACATTTAGATACGTCTAAAAGTTAAAATCCAACTTAGATAATAGTGATAAAAAAATAGGAATCTTTGATCATTTTATACCATACTTCAGACTTTGAGATTGTGGTAAGTTGAATTTTAAGAATGTATCACAGTAAAAAGTTACAAAATTATTAGACTATAATACACCGTCACTGAGTTGGGTAAAACTAAAGTATGATATATTGGATTCCAACAGGCGTAACATCTTATGCGTTGGGCTTTACTACACTATAGTAGGATATATTTGATTGCACTAGTCTAAATATTTCAACCATTAGATTGTGGTACATCAAACTATGATATTCCTATTCCATGGCGATGAACTGTAATCCAATAATTTATAATTTGATTTACTGTGATATAATTTCGAAGTTAAACCTCCTGGCCACAATCCCAAAATCTAAAGTCCGATGTTGTACGGTCCAACTTGTTATATTTGATTTCTTTTGTTCAAGTTCATAGGACCAAATATTAGGTCTAAATTTTTTTTAGTATTACTAGATTTGTGGCCGTCACAGTCCTATTTTTTTTTTGTAATGTGTGATAAATTTATTTTATTTATCACATTCTTAGTTACATTATTCTATCTTTTTTTCACATTATTAATTCTTTCTTGTCTATTTTACATAATATCTATTTAATAGAAAATGCTAAGAGTCTTAACATATGATCATTTTTAAATAATTATAATTTTTACGAGTATAAAACTAAATTAATGTGCATTGTTTTTTAAAAATGAACGTAGTATTACATATAAAATTATAAATACTTATATCGTTGTTTGTAACTTTTCATACTTATCAAAATCTAAGGTCAATTTGATGCTAGACTTTTTATTTACTGTAGCACGAGTTAAAAGTTACAAATTTATTATATATTTAGTTAATAATGCACATAAAATATATTTTATTAATCATATTTTAATTTACCTTGGATTTCAATAAGTATGAAAAATTACAAATTCCGATACAAGTATTTATAATTTTATATATAATACTATGTTCATTTTTCAAATATATATAATGCGCACTAATTTAGGCCCCACATCGCAATTCACCACAATCCACCATAATTCACCACACCTTTCCATTTACATTTTTAATAAATATAAAAAATTTCAAATAATTATAAAATATTTCAACACCCATTTTATTATTTCAACTACAACTTACCATAATCCACCACAACTCACCGTAGTCCACCGCATCGTAAATTACCGCACCGCATACTTACCGCATAAAAGAACAGTACCCGTATTCACCCGATCCTGAAATAATATCCAACCCGTATTCACCCGAAATACACGTAAACTCATATTTACTTGAACCCGAAATACACCTAACTCATATTTACACGCACCCGAAATACCCGTATTCACCCGAAATACACGTAAACTCATATTTACTTGAACCCGAAATACACCTAACTCATATTTACACGAACCCGAAATATGTCGGACTCGTATTTATCTTTTCTAGATATAAACCTAAAGCGTATTTAACCCACTTATTATGTAAGGATATTTTGAGGGCAAAAATATAAATGGACTCTTAAACATTTTTTTGTCCCCCCCCCCCCCCAACCACAATAAGCCTCTTTATATTATGTAAGGAGGGAAAAAATGGAATTGACTCTCAAACATTTTTTGGTCTTTCCCCCACAATAAGCCTCTTTATATTATGTAAGGACATTTGGTCAACAAAAGTAACAAAACTATTGGGCCCAAATTTTCTTCAAATCAACCAATATTAAAATTTCGACAAAAGCTTCATATATATATATATATATATATATATACACACACACACACACACATATATATATATATATACACACACACACACACACACACACATATATATATATATATACATATGTATACACACACACACACACACACACACACACACACATATATATATATATATATATATATATATATATATATGGGAATAGATAGGGTAAGAAGAGATGTTTGATGAGAATGTAAGAAGGAGAATTAATAGCCATTAGATGATAGATCAAGGGTCATAAATAAATCACTAATTCTCCTTTATTTTGATACCCATCACGTGAGATTAAGTAGCAAAAAAAAAATTAAAAACGTGGTGATCATAATTGAACATTCGAAAATGTCCCGCGTGTGATGATGAGGGCGGCTGGTGTTTGATTTGAAGTTTCAGTTTTCACACTCTTTGGCTTAACTGAGTAGACAAGAGGAACGAAGGGAGACGAACGGTCGGAGAGGAGAAGGAGTTATGGTTCTGTGCTCTGAGGGATTTTAGGGTTTCCGACGACGAGAGAAGCGATGGAATCGGCGACATCGGCAATGGATCCTGGAGCGACAACCATGGATGTCGATGGAAAGGATTGTTAGGTTTTAGGTTGTCTATTTCCTAAACAGATACAGATTAATTGGCGGAATATTATAACAGTTATAAACAATTAATCAATACAATTGCAGAGGCTTCAGTAATTATACCTGATCGCTAATTCCTGCTGAAGAAGAGGTTGACCTTCTAGATTCCAACGCTTAAACCCTCTACTGAAAAGTCCACGCAGCACTCCGGGAACCCGATTGCTAGATCGACCCGATCGAGACGAATCTCAATCTAAGATGTATGTGAGATTGTTTCAGGAAACTAATAGTGTTTCCTGAAACTAGAACTGCAAACTAAAAGAGAGAGGAACTCAGGAAATCACCCTGGTATCTCTCTAAGAGTCGAAGGCAGTTGGTGTCGAATAATCTCTCCCAGAGACCCCTTTATATAGTGTTTAGAAAACCTAGGGATAGGGTTCAAAACCCTAAAGGGCCGAAAAGAGCAACGGCGCGATTTCTGGGCTCAACACGGTCCGTGTCGAAACAACACGGTCCGTGTTGGACTCCAGAAAGTCCAAACATTCGGCCCACGGTCAACACGGACCGTGGTGTCCCAACACGGACCGTGTTGGGTCAACACGGACCGTGTTGACCCCAATTCGGTCCGTGTTGGGCTGATTTTTCACATAAATCAGTTTCCAACTTTTCTAAACCTGATACAATATCATTTAGGTTACATACATTGTTCCAGGGCACTGACTTGTGTGACCCAGTAGGACCAAATAATATAGTTGTAATTAAACATATTTAATTACTAATTATAGAGGTCTCTAGCAAGACATATAATTACTATATTACTTTGGTTTAATCTCCGTGTGTATCGAACATTGTCGGGACATTCCCAACAATCTCCCACTTGTCCCACAAGTGTTCGATTCCTTGAATTCCCTTGTCACTTCATCGTCTCTAGTTCGGATAAGGTAAGGTGATGTCGCCTTATGTAAGGTCCAAACGCGTTCCTCGATCTCCGAGTTTAGACTTTGAAAAAACATATGATCAACTATTGATTCAATTGAGCTCGGCCAAGCATTTTCAGTCCAATCTCACCGAGTGGCCAACGAGACAACTGTCCCTAATAGGGAGGACAATGCCATCTTGTTCAGACACACATTCTCACATGATCCAATCAGAACCGGACACGCCTTTATAGCCTCTTTACGAAGACGTTTGACGCGCTTCCAAAGTCACAGCGGACCATGTAGTCTATGTATTGAACTCGGATTTAGGAATTTTGAGTAGTGAGAGATCTTATGACATTCCCAACTTAAAGAGCTCCCATCGCGGGTCGATTCGGTAGTTGTTCTCAGCATACCCATGTGATTGATTTATGATGTCATCACATCACTATGATCACGAAACTTGATCATCACCTCAATCCTACATGCTAATTGTGTTGATATTATCACTGTTCCTACGTGATAATACAATTAGAAACCAGGTCGACTATCGACCAAGACTAGCGTTATCAAGTTCACTAATGGGGTTTGTAAATCGAACCTCATCCAATTTCCCATTTTGAATGCGCTAACCTTTTTGGACATTTACATAATTCTAAACCACAATTGATGTAAATTTTGGAATCTTATTCTCAATGATGAATCAACAAGGTCATAATTCATAAATTTTACTTGTTAATATTCCGGAATGTGTTCAATACATGTTGCCCATGCATGACTATCATGCTCTAACTACAACAGGGGTTTAGTACATAATACTTGCAATGAACCTCGTACATATACCATCTCACTAATGACCTTTCATATAGGAAGATATTTCCGGAACACATGTTTGGATTCATAGTGAGCTTCAGTTCCTTTGCTTGAGTGATGGCTCCTTTCAATAAGGCTTTATTTCTCTCGCAAGGCTAGAAACATCACCCAGTTCTAAACGAACTTCGCAATCCTAACAGTTTCTGCCACAACTTCTAAAGTTGTGTCATACTTGTCTTATTTGTAGAATTAACCGCATGTCATGTTAGGAACTTCTTCCAGTTCACCTCAATACCACTCAATACAGATTGTATAATTTTCTCTGACCTTTCAGATAATCATATTTCTCTGCATGAGTGTAGCATCAATGCAACTCTTCACACTTAGCTTTTATCAACCACTTTAGACTTAGGACACATCCTTAGTTTTGCTTATACATATACAATGTATATGTTATGTTGGACTTTGAACATCTCATGGCATACATTAATCTCACGAAAGCATGAGTTACATGTCTCATCCTCTTTAGAACTTCTGATTGTTTTGAGACAATCAAATTCCGTAAGGATATGCCATGATTTTGGAAATTAATCCATTCTGGAAGTGAGTTGAACTTATTCAACACCTAGTTAACTTTGATTCAAACAATCAAAATCTTTAATATATCATTATACATCTAGTCTCCGATAAAATTCTTAGCCCCACCAATCCTTCACTTTGAAAATTATTTCCAAGTCAACCTCAGTAGAAGCAACATTGGAATATTCTTCTTAGTAGGCAGTATGTCAATCACATACAATATCAGAAAATGCATTGCTCCCACTGAACTTCTTGTAAACACAATATTATCTTTGGCACTTCCCGGTATGTCAAACCTTTTTGATATCCTGGTCAAGAAGGTCAATGATTCCAACTCCTAGAAGCTTCCTTAAGACCACAGATGGTCTCTTGAAGTTTATAAGTATTCCAACAAAAGACCACTCAGTTGTGTCAAGTACACACCTTTCTTCAAAATCTAATTTTGAAGTCAGTCTTGATGTCTACCTTAATGAACCCATGTTTTGCCTTAAAACCCTCATATGCCTGATGGCTCACACCTTCAGACAAATCAACCAAGTTCTAAACTTAGTTGAATACATGGAATCCATTTTAGACTTGGTTGCATGGAATCTTGATTTACTTAAAGCTTCTTTGATGTAGGTAGAGTCATTACTTTCTAAAAGTAACATCTCACGTTCATCCATAGAAGATCGATATCTTTGTGGCTGACGAAGTTGTTTACCTGACCTTGCTTGGAGTAATGTTCATGACATCCTCTCCTCAACATTTTGAGAAACCTCAACTGCCTCAACCTTGTTCTTAATTTTCCGACAAATAGGAAAATATGAACTAGGATCAAGTAGCGGAGTTTTATGTGATGATTATAGTGTTTTGTGTCTCTCGAACTTCGGTAAGTTCAAAATCTATCCCACTCTTTCTTTTAGAAAATAACATATTCTCTAAGAAGAAAGTATTTTGAGACACAAACACTTTTCTCTACAACAGTTTGTAGAAGTGATACTCCTTTCTTTCAGAAGACGGTTCAAGAACCTCTCTTCTCCTAATGCTTCCGATAATCTTTATTCAGTAATTACAGCTATGGTTAATTGCGTGTATCCCCAAAAGGTAATCGGCAATGTTGACTCAACCATCATTGATCACACCATATCTAATAAGGTGTGATTCCTGCTCTTAGATACGTCATTGAGATGTCGTATTCTTAGAGGAGAGAGTCATGAAACAATTTCATATTCTCTGAAATGGTCAATGAAATCTTTGGCTCAAATTCTCACCTCCTCAATCTAATTGAAGGGTTTTTGATTTTCTTGCCAAGTTGGTTTTGTACTTCACTTTGAAACTCTTTGAACATTTTTAAAGGATTTGGACTTGTGGCGTATTAAGTAGATATACCCATATCTACTAAAAAATCGTCACTGAAAGTGATGAAATGTATAACAAACCTTCTTTTAGCACTAGTGCTCATAGGCCCACATACATCGGTATGTATGCATCCTAATAAGTCATTAGCTTGTTCACCAATTCCAATAAGAGGTGATTTTAGTCATCTTACTCATCAGACATGCTTTGCAAACATTGAACTTTTCAAAGTTTAGGTTTTCCAAAATCCTGCACTATGCAGTTTCCGAATACATTTCTGATTAATATGACTTAAGCTTATAGTGCCATAATTATGTTTCATTTGAGTCATTTGTTCAAACTCTTGTCTCAACCATTAGCATCCTTTCGATCTTATCTAGGTGCTCTCATTGTTTCGCCAAGACTACTTCATTTTGGAAATCTTCAAACTATTTCAACATTCCAGCTTCAGATGAATCTCATAGACATGAATCACCATGTGTTATTTTATTCATCTTTGAAGATTTGAAGTAATCAATCTCTTGTACTTGTGCTCAATTGGGCTACATACATCCATATGCATGAGTGTTTGTTGGCACGTTCACCCTTTCTTGTAAAAGGTACACCATGCTTTAGACATCACATGTTTCAAAGTCTTATCATTCAAAAGTCTATGATCGTGGCGCTGAATGCGCTCCGATTTGCATGACTTAATAGATAGTTACAAGTTTTATGTTTGAACAAGGGTTATTCCTTTTAAACCTTTTGGTTTCGATGTGTTGGGTGTGTTTATCCGAGATCCTCTCTCTCTCTCTAATTGAGAGTAAGAAATACTTATAATGAGAACATAGAATCACCTATATATTTCTCTTATAAGTCTTGAGGAAATGGATAAACAACCAACTCTTCATAAGGAACTACAACTAATTGTATGTTCCTATTTGTAGGCTGACTCTCATCCTTCAAAGCACATCTACTTTGCTGTAGATACTGCACATTTTCATAAATGCGAGTTTTACAGCCGGTATCTTATACTCAAAGTGGGTTTAATAAGGGTAGTGTGTATCATATACGCATTTGCCTAGAATTGAAATCATATCTCAAGTCTTCCTTATAGTTATTCACGCTCCCAGTGTCATACATGATCTGGTTGTTAACCGATTGCTGTCATTGGTTGGGTATGTACAACTGTTTGTCCTTACCTTTCCTTTGACTTCTAGTCTTTGATAGATTTCTTAAATCTTTATTTTCCCTTTGACTAAAAGACTATCTTCGATCGCCAATCTTTTGGCTAAGAAGTCTGAGGTTTCTCATGTTTTAAATTAGTCAAATTATTTCAGAACATGAGTGCCAACAATTGGCTTTTATCTAGCTCAACCGAGACTATCTGGTTATTGGTTTCATATTTATCAACTCTAACTAGTTCGAAGAACTTGGTTTTGAGTTTGGAAATATTGAAAAAACTTCCTCTAACCTTCAAACATTTTGAGTTTAAAGTTGTATGAGTACTATGACATTACAAGTATTCATTTGGCTTGATTGACCTCTTAATATTGATGCCTAGCTCAATGTTATATCAAAGACATATTTCTTTTAATTCGCCCTCAAGACAATCTTGCGATGGCAATGCCAATTAAGGAATTGGTGTTAATTGTTTTTCTCTTTCTCAAGGAAAATACAATATTTTATTAGTGGTGGATGTTTGAGTGAAAAGACATAAATAATTCTACGAGACAAGTTGGTTCATTTTAGTTATTATTCATCAAAAGAAATTAAACTAATTTTAATTTCAAATCAAAACACTTTATCAACTCTCACTTAGTGTTTTAATTTAACCAAGACCCACAAGACCCATGGCTTCAAGTGGACTTTGGCCCAACAAAACTCGGTCCCATGTTGTCTTTGGTGGATCATCTTATGATCGATCATTCAAAAAATGACTCTTGGCAAGAAATTTGTATCGAATACAATATTTCTCTTCCTCTGCTCTTGGCCCAAAACTATTTTGATAGCCAATTTGAATTGACCTAGCTCCCACCCTACTTATTAATGATGGACAAATAATTCTCTTTGGCTTTCTTTATTTATCCATCTAAGTGGTGTTTCGGTAGGTTGAGCAATAATTCAATTATGAGAGTAGGTTTTATTATCCTATGCATGCAATTCTAGGTGAACTCTTTCGAAAAGCATAAAAGGCATAATAAAACATGCAATAACAAAATTAAAGCATAAATAAAACCCCTAGTATGGCCACCTAGACTTAATTAAACTAATTTAACTAAGCGTTGATAGTCTTCAAGAAAATCTTCTTGGGTCTTGCAACTTCCTTGGATGAGCTCCCACTCGAATAGACACCTCCATTGCTGTTGGGCTCCCACTCAACTTGTTGTCTCCAATTACAACAAATTTGCAAAGTGTACCTCACAATTGAGGCCTTACATGAATTAAAATAAAATTAATTGAAATTTAAATTTAAAATTTAATTCAAAGACGGTACGCAGACCGTATTTCACCCAACCCGGTACGCAGACCGGTAAAACCGACTATCTATGGCCATACTAGAAGCACATGCAAACATGTAATATTGCAATAAACACATGCTTAAATAAAAAATTATAAAGGCATATAAATAATTGCAATATAACACATAAGGAAATAAGTACTAAATAAAATTTCCTAAAAGGTTTGCATGATTAATAAAGTAAACAAAATCCAAATTTTATCTTAGTTACCTAAACAGATTTAGGATTTTATACCTATACATACAAAATACTTGACTTTCCTAAAATCAAGGAATCTAAAAGATACTATATCTTTCAAAATTATTGTAAGTTTCCTAAACTTTACAAAATAATAGATTTTATGCCCATTATCTGATTTAGTAGTAATAGGATTTAACAATTAATTTTTAAAATTAATTACAAACCCTAAAATATACGAATTCACCAAAACTGCTGGCAACACGATCCATGTTGATCCAACACGGTCCGTGTTGCTTCCCAGTTTCGGTTAATTTCGTGAATGAAAAAACTTAAATAAAACTATCGTAACTTATCGAATTTAAAGATTTCATATCACAGCGTTATCTAATAACCTAATATGAAATATTTTCTAGAATTTTAACAATTTCTAAAAGACTGTAAAAATTTAGGGAATTAAACCTTTTAATTCTCCGTTTAAGAGGAAAATAAATAATAATAGTCCGATAAGTTTAAAAATCAAATTTTATAATTTTCCCATACAGTAGGTTCATCCAATATGCTACTGTAAAAATTTCAGATTTTTATCAAATTTCGAAAATTAGAATAAAATTCAGAAAAGTAAACAATTGTACTTTTCTGTTAATCTGAAAATTAAAGGAAAATTAGTGAACGATTTCGAAAATTCATGAAAAATTTATCCATAACAGTATGGTTACCCAGTAACCTACTGTAAAATATTCAGCAGAAGTTTTACAAATTTCTACAAATTTATAAAATTCAGAGAATTAAACAAATTTTAATTCACTTCAGATCTGAAAACTCAATTAAAAATCCATTTTAATTGGGAAAAATCTACAAAAATTATGGAAAGTCCAGAACACTTCCAGACACCTCCAGTAAAAATTTCAGAAATTTTCGAGTTCGTTTGATAGTTTATTTCGATTTTTCATGTTTACCGTAAATAAACTAAATCAGAAAATTAATTCTACAAAACCCTATTTTGCGAATTTAAACCTATTTCATGCATTGCCTACTGTTTAACAACATTAAACGTGATTGCTTCTAAAACATTCAAAATTAAATCGAGTTCATGCTATATTTAACAATTAAACAAACATAAAATCGATTAATGAAAGGCAATAAGAAACAAATAATAACAAAGCATGAAATTTTACAATAAAATCTCAGATTTATGAACATCAAAGATTAAAACTTTCATAAAGATTCAAAATTTTAGGCATCTACTCTAGCATATTCATAATATAATTCAACTATTGACAAAATTAATTATGAATACAAGTACAATACTTTAGCATGCAATTGGTGGCTCTGATACCACTGTTAGGTTTTAGGTTGTCTATTTCCTAAACAGATACAGATTAATTGGCGGAATATTATAACAGTTATAAACAATTAATCAACACAATTGCAGAGGCTTCAGTAATTATACCTGATCGCTAATTCCTGCTGAAGAAGAGGTTGACCTTCCAGATTCCAACGCTGAAACCCTCTACTGAAAAGTCCACGCAGCACTCCGGGAACCCGATTGCTAGATCGACCCGATCGAGACGAATCTCAATCTAAGATGTATGTGAGATTGTTTCAGGAAACTAATAGTGTTTCCTGAAACTAGAACTGCAAACTAAAAGAGAGAGGAACTCAGGAAATCACCCTGGTATCTCTCTAAGAGTCGAAGGCAGTTGGTGTCGAATAATCTCTCCCAGAGACCCCTTTATATAGTGTTTAGAAAACCTAGGGATAGGGTTCAAAACCCTAAAGGGCCGAAAAGAGCAACGGCGCGATTTCTGGGCTCAACACGGTCCGTGTCGAAACAACACGGTCCGTGTTGGACTCCAGAAAGTCCAAACATTCGGCCCACGGTCAACACGGACCGTGGTGTCCCAACACGGACCGTGTTGGGTCAACACGGACCGTGTTGACCCCAATTCGGTCCGTGTTGGGCTGATTTTTCACATAAATCGCTTTCAACTTTTCTAAACTCGATACAATATCATTTAGGTTACATACATTGTTCCAGTACCGACTTGTGTGACCAGAGGGACCAAATAATATAGTTGTAATTAAACATATTTAATTACTAATTATAGAGGTCTCTAGCAAGACATATAATTACTATATTACTTTGGTTTAATCTCCGTGTGTATCGAACATTGTCGGGACATTCCCAACAAGGATGTCCATGAAAAGGGTTGGAACATCAGTCAAGGTTAGTGAAGATTTTATGCCTAAAGTTGGTTCATTTATAGTAAAATCCCTAGAATTTCGAACAAATTCAACCCCTTACCTATTAATCGAGACCCTTGTGTGGGCACGTAACTGTTCATGTTTGTTAGGGCATGATGAATCTACATCGTAGGCTTGTAAGTGATGTGGAATTTGTGGGAAGATGTCATTTTTTTTACGTGTTGCTTGTTAGGGCATCGTCCATGATAATTATACGTAATGTCATTTGTATGGGCACGTGATGACCATCTATCGTTTGCTTATATCCTATATGAATTGGGTATGGTGAGAGGTGGGTGGTGTACTATGTATATGCAGACCGAAGTTGCTTTTGTGTTGAACATGTACATTAGAGTAGTTTATGATGTGCATATCGAATATATACTAGGGCATGTACATTATGTTAGTTAATGATGTGCATACCAGATATACGTAATGTACATTTGACATATAATTAAGGGAAATTGGATTCTAATAATACGAACTTTTGGCCATATAAGACTTAATAATATGAACTTTCGGTTAGGTTCTGAATAATACCAACTTTGACCCCCTGTTGCCCCCAGTAACATGCCACCGAGTTAGGGTTATGTTAACTCGTCGGAAAGTCTAGTTGGCGGTTGCGGCACGTGCCCTTGCTGTTTGACATTGCTAGGTCAGCATTTCACTTAAAAAAAAATGCCACCTCAGATTATTTTTTTCCCTCCAGACAATTCTTTCTCTCCCATTCTGATTTTATTTCATTAACTACCATTTTTTCATAAAATTAACTCTCGTCACTTTTCCTCCATCACCCTCCTTCATCTTCATCGTAGCTCTTCACAGCCCAGATCTGGGTTTGAAAGTTTTTTTGCTCATCTTCTACGAATCTCTGTCCTCTAATTTCGAATTTCGAACTGATGAAGTCAGAAGGAGGTTCGAGTGGGGCGTCCTCTAGGTGGACTGCGAACCATGGACGGGTAAATTGTGAATAAGGGATACCTGTTGGGCGTAAGATTTGTCGAAGGGGAGAAAATGCTGGGTTAGGCTTCTATGGATGTCCAATGCGGAAGGTAAACCCTAAAATGTGTGCTTTTTGCTAGAGATTTTCGTATATGAGGGAAGGGGGTTGAAATTAGGATTTTTTTTTTCGACTTTTGGTTTAGGGTTGGATTTTCCAGAATATGAACTGCTGGTTCTTGTTTCAGTCGAAGCACCTTGATTGTGGATTCTTCAATGGGAAAAGGATTTGGTCGGTGAAGTTGAAAATGGAACAGTTCAAGGTTTGGTGGAGCAGAATAAGATGTTGAAGGAGAGGATTGAACAATTGATGTGTGAAATTAGAACTGTGGCACAGTTGAAGGAGGAGAATTTGGGGTTGAAGAAGAAACTTACAAAGGAGAAAGAGAAGAGAATGAAGGCTCATGAAGAAATTGTCATGCTGAAGAAGAAGGCCTTTAACCGGTCTGCCATGGAGGTTTTAGGGTTAGTTTTTGGGATTTTACTGGTTGTTCTAATTTCAAAGAGGATGTAAGAATTGGGTGGGTATAAAGTCAGGATCTGTATTTGAACTTTGTGGGGCAGTTTAGTGTGGGTAGTGTTGATTTTTGTGGATGTAAGGTTGTGGATGTAATCATTTGGGTGGGTAGGTGTTGTAATTTGGTGAACAATGTATTGCAAATTGAATGAATGGATCTGTTGCATTAATTGTCATATGTGTGTTGCAAAATTGAGTTGGTTGCTGTAGTTGTCAGTAACTGAGTTGCTGTAGTTGACAATTTGTGACAGAAACAATGTGTACATCACATCAGAGGGGAAAAAGTTCATGTTACTCAGTCACTTAAAGACAATTGGTCATATTATTGAAACTGACAAAGTTGAAAGTTGATATTATTCAGACATTGAATAATATAAATTCCTATTATTAGTGGTTCCAATTGTCGAAGTTCATGTTATTGAGACATGCAATATTAAAACTTCATATTATTGAAACAATCGTTATAAAAATTCATGTTAAGATTACAGACATAAACAAATGACAGAGTAAAGAAGAAACATCTGATTAGATTGACTGAATATCATCATCCAAAGTACAACAAAATATACCATGAGTTTAAAACACAAAAAGGCATCAATCAATGCCAAAGATACAACTTGATCAACTTAATTACAACAATATAGAGTTTTGGGGTCTGCTGCTACAAAAATATCAAAATGGAAGCATCTTTTGAGCATTGAAAACATAAGCTTCTTCCAGGCAAAAAAGTAGGTGGTGGCATGGAGAATATTTAGGAGGTTGATGCCCCCACTTTGTTGACCATTCCCTTCACTTTGTGGTCCCCCACCAGCAACATCACCAACCACCTAACAAATGGAAAAGTGGGGAAACATGTTTAATTTATAAACTCTAAAAATAAAAATAAAAAAAACAAAACATAAGTGTGTTGAGTAGTAATAAAAACTTACCCCTCTCCCACTGCTACAATTGAACCAATCTGAAATGTTCCCCATCATTCCTCTTCCTCTACCTCTGCCTTCAGCCCCTCCCCTGCCTTGAACCCCTCCCCTAGCAGTTTCAGATCCAACTCTGCCACCAAAAGAAACCCCTCTCCCACCAGATCCAGAACCCCTATAAGACCCCCTTCTTGGAACATACCCTGTGTCATCTTCAGTTTGAAACATCCTCCCAACTCCAATCACAGGTTGTTGCCCTCTGCCTCTGCCCCTGCCTCTCCCTCTTCCCCTTCCTTGTGCAGCTCCCCTCCCAGTGCCATCACCTCTGCACCGATGGTCACGAGCCTGTTTGTGGGACCTTGCTGAGGCTGAGGCTGCAATGGATTCCTCCTTGGCCTTCCCCTTCCTCTCTTTTCTGGAGGTGGGATGTTTGGATCTTGGGTGTATCGGGGGTCATCTTTGTTAGGACACTTCCTTTTATTGTGACCTTGAGCATTGCAAAGTAAACAAACCATCACCCTTCCATGCCTTGTGAGCTTCCCTGGTCTTTTAAGGTCTTCAGTTGGGTGTCTTCTACTGTTCCTCTTTGGCCTACCTGGTCCAATTTGCACTGATGGTGGATCTAGAGGTAGCTGCACTTCTGGCCAATGTCTCTCCCCCTCAACAAATGGGATTCCAATATGATAAGCATCTAGATACTTGGCATTCTTGTAGCAAGGGTCAACATAATCATTAGAATTGTGCTTCAACCACACAGTACATGCTATGGCATGACAGCAAGGTATGCCAGTCAGATCCCATTCTCTGCAAGTGCAACTTCTGTTGACCATGTCAACCTTACACTTGTCCACATTCAAGTTCACTTCAAATTGGTTGTTCATGGGTGAACATATGCACTCCTTGCTCTAAGCTTAGCTTTCTCTAATTTAGTCATAATCCTGGGGCAGAGATCATACTCAGAATCCTCCATGATTTTCTTCTTAGTTACAGCCCTCTCCATAAGTGATGCTCTTATCTCCTCCAACATGTAGATGCAGTGTTTAGCCCTAGCTTGGACAATGTAAGCGTTGAAAGTTTCTGTCATGTTGTTGCATACAACATCACACTTGCTATCTGTCCTGAAGAAAGCCCTACAAAATTGGCTAGGATTCTCAGCAAGTAAATCAGCAGCTGCCTGCTGGTCCTCTTCCTTAAGAGCTTCAACTGCATACTTGTAGTATGCTTCATTGTATGCCTTCACACAGTTCTAAAACAGTAACTTCAATTCTTCACCCTTATGATTTTTCTTCCAGTTGGCATACTTGTGCCTAGCACAACGCCTATGCTCAACATTAGGGAACACCTTTAGAACTTCATACAAGATAAACTGCAAACCATGACATTTGTTTCAGTCAGTACATAGCTAGAAATGAAGTAAATATTATTCAAACTACCAAAAAGTTAAGTTCATTATTGAAAGTGACGTTTTAAAAAGTTCATATTATTGTAAATGACATAAGTGAAAGTTTGTATTTTTCTGCACTACTATCATATATTAAAATTCATATTATTCATACTGACAAAAACAAACTTCATATTAATCATAATGACAAAAAAGACAAAAAGTTGAATATTTGAATGACAGAAACTAACCCTGTGCTCATCAGAAATGACTACCCAACCAGAGCCATCAGATCCACCTAGGCTAGCTTGCAAGTTCAACAGGAACCATTCCCAACTGTCTTTGTTCTCCCCTTCTGTTATAGCCCACGCTATGGGAAACATTTGATTGTTTCCATCCATTCCTATGGCAGCCAACAGACACCCACCAAAGAATGTTTTTCAGGAAAGCACCATCGATGCAAATAATAGGTCTGCATCCCTTCAAAAACCCTTCCTTCATCCCATGAAAACAGATGAATAACCTGTGGAACTCAGGAACATAACTTTCACTATCTGGGTTGGTACATAACTTTATTGTGTTGTTTGGTGCAGCAGCCTTGAGTGCTTCCAAATAACTCCCAATCTTGCAGTAGTAGGACTTCATTGAACCATGCAACATCTTATGAGCTCTTTTTTTCACATCATAACAGAACCAACTTGCAATATCCAACCCAAAGTCCTGCATGACTTGGGCTTTCAGTTCTTTTGAAGGCCAATGAGGCCTTTCCTTAAACCTTGCAAGATAGTGTTGTGCTACCCACGGGGCTTTCAACTGACAGTTCTTTGTCATGCTCCTAGTGCAAGCATGGTGGTTGTTAGCAGATCTCACCACAAAAGTCTTCATCCTCTTATCCCATGAAGAATATACCTTGAAATTGCAGCTAGGTTGGCACACAGCCCCATACTTCCCAACCTTGCTGTCGGACACACCAATTTTGACACTATAACCTCCATACAAACCATACCTTGCTACTGCTTCTTTGATTTTTTTTGTTGTCCCAAAAGTCATACCAACTTGCCACTCAAAATTTTTGAATTCAGTCTGTTCATCAACCTTACATCTCTTGGTCCTTTTCCTCAACATCCTTGGAACATCCTCTTCACTTTCTCCATCTGTCTCCATCTCAGCCTCAGAGTCATCATAGTCACTAACACAGTCATGAGGATGTTCCATTGTGTCTATCCCTACACTTCCATCATTTTTCAACACCTCCTCACTCTTTTTCTTCTTATACTCAGCCTCTTTCTCCTTGGCAGTCCTGTATTCATCGTCTGAGTATCAACTTCTTCATTTACTGAGTTTTCACCCTCAACATCATCATCACTTGATTCTTCATCATCATTCTCACCCTCATCATCACCATCCATATCCAATCTCCTTCTTGTCTTCCTACCACCTGATTTAATGTCATTGACAGTCACATCATCATCATCTGATTCATCAAGATCCTTTCTTCCCGGCACCCAAGTCTCATAATCAGGATCACTACTGGAATCATCATAGAAGACAACCTTCTCCTTACCTTTATAAACCTTCTCCTTGCCTTTATCAACCTTTTGTGAAGCCCTTCTACCAACTGGAATGTCATTCACAGGGTCCTCAACATTCTGTCCCAAATCATGGTCATCAGCAAAGCCATCATCATGGGTAGAGGGTTCAATGACTGGCTCAGCAACTTCAGAATGTTGGATGGATGGTTGACTGATAGGGTCATCATCAACATGGTCAGGCTGGTTAGAAGGTTCAATGATAGGGTCCTCAACAATGTGGTCAGGCTGATTGGAAGAAGGTTCAATGATAGGGTCCTCAACAATGTGGTCAGGCTGATTGGAGCGTTGAATGATTGGGTCATCAACTTTGGATTGTTGGGTGGTTGTTACATTGAAAGGGTCATCCACTTGGGATTGTTGGGTGGTTGGTTCATTGAAAGGGTCATCCACTTGGGAAGAGCCTTGGTGGTGGGTTGCTCAACAAAGGAATCATCCACATTGGCAGTGTTGTTTTTGGACTTCACCATCCTAAATGGGGATTTGGGAATCACAGATTTCACTCTCTTTCCCCCACGAAGGCTTGGGCTGGTAGGCAACTGTGATTTTTTGGGAGTCTTTGATGCCCCTCTTTTAAACCTCTTCCCTAATTTTCGAGAAGGTGTGACAGGGGGGGTCCCAAATACCCAACTATTATATCATCTAATATAGCCTCATCAATTGTGTACACAACATACACAGTTATCTCCCCATATGTCATTGCACAATTTAACATATCAATACTCTCAAAGTGTATGAAACACCTTCTCAATGAGGACTTCAGGTCCAACCCAGGTATGGAATAGTACACATTCTCTACATTAGTGTACCCTTCATCCTTAACAAGCCCTACTATCTCCAAATAACAGAGTTTATCCACATCATATGCCTCATATCTCACCATGTCACCCTCATATCTATATTATGGGTCCTCCACAAACTTACCCCGTAGTAAATGGTCAAATTCACCAAATCAAAAGACATTGTTCTGCATGTCACAAAAAAACAAGAGTAAATGTTACCATTTTGTTCAAATTTAAACCCCCAAAAACGTATTGTGAAGGAACCCTAACTTTAAAGTATAAAATTTCCACCCAGATTCCCTCCACAGTAACCCTAATCTTTAAAAAAAACAAAATTTTTCTGCAAAAAACAGAGAATCTTTTACCCTAAAGCTAGGGTTCAGTCGACATTCTCATCATTGCAAGGAAGAAAAACTAACCTCTGCCTCTGTTGCACAGTGTCGATCGAAATGATGGCCACCCACGACGTCACTTGATGCCGATTGTTGTAGATTTGCAAGCAAATTTTCACAAAACCCTTCCCCAAACCCAGTTCACTTCGTCGCAGGTTAGAGAGAGAATAGAGGATGAAGATGATGAATGTTACAGTAGGAGTTGAGGGGACTTTTTTTCAAAACAAAAAATTACAAAAAAAAAACCTAACGTACAGTTGAAGTGGGAATTGTCTGGAGGGAAAAAATAATCTGAGGTGGCATTTTTTTTTAAGTGAAATGCTGACCTAGCAATGTCAAACAGCAAGGGTACGTGCCACAACCGCCAACTAGACTTTCCGACGAGTCAACATAACCCTAACTCGGTGGCATGTTACTGGGGGCAACAGGGGGTCAAAGTTGGTATTATTCAGAACCTTACCAAAAGTTCATATTATTAAGTCTTATATGGCCAAACGTTCGTATTATTAGAATCCAATTTCCCTATAATTAATTATATAGTCAATGAGGTTTGGTTTATGAACTTTGTAAGAGCACTTAATGCCCCATGAATAAAAAAACTATGTGCGATGAACATGTGTTTGGTGGTTGACATGTACATTGAGTTATTGATGGTCTGCATTTATGATATAAGTAATGTTCATCTCCAATCCGATCATTATGCAATCGGTCATGTGATGCTCATTGTGTTGGTTTGTTTAAATGATGCATAATAATATGGAATGTCCATTAGAGTACACCAAGATGAACATTTTACTACGTAATGATGTCCATTTTGTTAAACACTAACATAAGTTATTTTTCATTCCAAAAAATCAAGGGGTGAGTGTCAAGTACCCAAACAACTAGGAATGCAGTCTGACAGAAGACGATGTAAGCCACTTTTTGATAAATGTTGCCAAGTTAGATATATGTACAATGCTTTTTTTTTTAATATATGGCTTGATGTTCGTTCGGTTATAAGCTGATGTTCATTACATTTGTCTATAATGCTATATTGACTCCAACCAAAACCTTCTTTGTCAGGATGACCGCCTTGTGTCACTAAGGAGGCGTTACTGCCATGACATTGTCATTTATGAAGATAATAGCTTGAAGCAAGAGGTGTACACCAAAATCGTCCACTGGGACCTAAAGAAAGAGCTTTTGCGCCTGTAGGTTGATTGTGTCAAACACATTTTGTAACTGGGATGGAGCGTTTTGGTTAGATAAGATTGCGGTAGCCCTTCGGATAATTTGCTTGCCGTATGGTTGATGTTTAGACTTATATTGATGTTATGCTTCTTGTTTGTTTTGACTAATGTTTTGGTTGCCGTTCGGACAACGTTAGGAAGACTTGGTTGTGGTTTGTTTGATGCCTTTGATCGTATTATCTACGACTTCAAATGTTCTAGATGAGTATTAGTTAGCAAATTAGCAAAATATCTATCAAAAATGTTTCTTTGGTCACTGCTTGAACGCTTTTCATATGCACAATGGATATCCATCGAATTTTGAATGATCATCAAGTTGTGCTTATATGAATAGTGTCCAACCAAAATGCACGTTGAATAAACATCAAAATGCTCATCACTTACTACTAATGATCACCAGTTGAGTGATGACCCTTTCTCTGCTTATAGGGACATCAAACATGACTACCACAATGGATCATCTTCAAGGTTTGTATATATGAACATCTTGTCCAGATAAGATGAACATTTAACAAACTAAATGAATTATGCACATTAAGACTAATAGTGATGCTTTTTATCGTAATATTAATGACTTCAAATGTTCGGGATGAATGTTATTATCAGTAAGAAAATTAGCAAAGTGTCATCAAGTCTAAGCTTTGTCGAGTTGTGGGCAATGGTATATCTAACACTAATATGCACGATGGATATCCATCAAATTTTGAATGATCATCAAGTTGCGCTTATATGAACATAGTGTCCAACCAAAATGCACGTTGAATAAACGTCAAATGCTCATCACTTGCTGCTAATGATCACCAGTTGAGTGATGACCCTTCTCTGCTTATAAGGACATCAAACATGACTACCAGAATGGATGATCTTCAAGGTTCGTATATATGAACATCGTGTCCAAGCAAGATGAACATTTAATAAACAACTTAAATGAATTTACTAATGCACATTATAGTAGTGACGCTTTTGATCGTAATATTAATGACTTCAAATGTTCGGGATGAATGTTATTATCAGTCAACAAATTAGTAAAGTGTAATCAAAATGTTTCTTTTGGTAACTGCCTGAACACTTTTAATATTCACATATGGACATCCATCATATTTTAAATGATCATGAAGTTGCATTTATGTGGACATAGTGTACCATCCAATATGAATATTGAACAAAACATCAAAATGCTCATAGGAACATTCCATTGAATGTGAATGATCAACAAGTTGCGTTTATATATACATAGTGTTCAACCTAGTTGGATGATGAACCTTTCCCTACTTATATGGACATCAAAAATGACCCCCAGAATGGATGATCATCAAATGCTCCCATATATGCACATCGTGTCCAAACAGGATGAACATTTAACAAACAACTTAATATGCAAAACCGGACATCCATCGTATATTGAATGATCATCATGTTGCATTTATATGAACATAGTGTCCAATCCAATATAGACATTGAACAAAACATCAAAGTGCTCCATCACTTGTGTTTACCAAATTAACACACGTGTTGCTCCTTACATGAACATTGAATGGGCAACAAGTTACGTTTATATGGACATAGTGTCCAAACCACTCGAGGTGATGACCCTTTCACTGCCTGTAGAGATATCAAACATGACAACTAGAATATAAGATGATCATATAACATGATCATTATAACTAACAAAAGATGGCCAGTAAGTTCATTAGGTTCGTGCCTACAATATTAACATTTATCATACCTAGCATGTCAACTGGACAACATGTAACACTCATATGAACATGAAGATGCATAGTCATGGATATTGACATCATATCAGACGAACATTATGTATAACTTAAACAAACATCACACTCAACCCAAATACATTGTGAAAGTTATGGACATGAGTTGAATGCCCTATATTATTAACACCTATGATGATCGTCGGGTAAACTATTGTTGCTCATGATTATGTGTCTCCATGTTGATCTAATTCGTACGTGTTGTGCATTTGAGGAAGATGAACATGGAGACATATAATCATGAACACCGATATTTTACAGGACAAGCATCATGTACAACTCAAACAAACATCACAATCACCCCCACTTTGTCCATGCATTTGTGAGGAATGTCATAACACTTTAACATTTATTATAACTATAGCGTGAAATGAACAGTATGCAACAACCAGATGAACATGAATAGTCATAATCATGGGCAACGAGACTTTAACAACCGAACATCGTGTCTAACTCATACGAACATCATATTCATCCAAACACGCGTATCTGATTACATCAAACTCAACACAAAGAATACTAATTTCATTACAATCAACACAGTGTTACACCATATCATAATTCGAGTCTTGCATACTCAACTTAAGCACGACCCCTTAAATTTGGACAAAAATCATCCATGTCTTTCTACCAAACAAGCAACGCAACATACACCATTAGAAACCTTTCATCCACTTACCCCAACCCAACGTCTCTAGCATCCATCAGACTTCTAGATGATTTCTTCAAATTAGGGTTCAGTGATTGAGAAAAATGACTCTTCAGGCTTTGTATGATTCACGCAAGATGGTCCATTGGATTTCTAGATGATTTCTTCAAATTAGGGTTTAGTGAGTGAGAAAAATGAATCTCCAGGCTTTGTATGATTCACACAGGATGGTCCTCTAATTCTTCCTCAATTAACCATCATCATCAAGTGAATATACATGGGGGAGTTCAAAAGTCCGGCGTGAACTTGAGAAATCCCAGTACCCCTGCTTGACAGCCGCCATCCCTTCACGCCTACACACTCACCAACATTTTTTTCTTCTTTTTCTTTTTGTAATTTAATCTCACGTGATAAGTATCAAAATAAAGGAGAATTATTGATTTAATTATGACCCTTGATCTATCATCTAATGGCTATTAACTCTCCTTCTCACATTCTCACCAAACATCTCTTCTCACCCTACCTATTCCCTATATATATATATATATATATATATATATATATATATAGGAAAATTGGATTCTAATAATCCCTACTTTCACCAATTGGACAATGGTGGACCGTACTTTCACTTTGTATTCTGGTGGTCCAAAAAAAATAAAACTGGATTGTAGTGGGATATTTTCGAGAGAATCATAGATTTTGTGTTGCATTTGATTCAAAACTTAGTATAACACTTTACAATGATTTTTAATGAACTTTCAGCGTTTCTCCCAATTTTTTTCATTTTTTTACTATTTTTTTACGATTATTTCACTTTTATTATTTTTAGAAAATCATAATAATTATTCGGATTCTCAAAAAAATAATTTGAAAAATGTTTTAGAAACTACAATTCATTAACTTTCTAGGGGCAGGAACCAAAAAAACAAAAAACAATATAGTGTAGGAATGAAAAAAATAAGAAGAATGTGGAGGTGGATTTGGAACCACTACAATCCAATTTTTTTTTTTTTTTGACCACCAGAATATAAAGTGAAAGTACGGTCCACCATTGACCAATTGGTGAAAGTAGGGATTATTAGAATCCAATTATCCTTTATATATATTAGCAGGAAGATTAAATTTCATTCAAAGAGCCCAAGACGAGGCTCAAACCAACGCCCAAAACAAGCACAAAACACACCCCAAACACCCTGCTGCTACAACAACATATCTATACATTTTTTATACCTATTGCTTTTCTTTACTAAAATTAAAAGCCTATGAACAAGGGTATGGTGAATTCTTTTCACAGCTTCATCAACTCCTGTATTCACTTGTCTTGTAGGGAACTTTCTATAATTTCTCCACTCCCAAACCGCTGTAAGCGTGGTTGTAGCAACAGCAGCAGCAACAGCTTTCACACAACTCTTTTTCTTCATGTTTTTCCAGTTTGCTAACCAATGCTCAATATAACTGAAATTTTGCTCTCACACCCAACTTCCTTCCAAATACATTTAGAACCTGTTGAATAAATGTGCAAGAAGAGAACAAGTGGGCTATTGATTCTTCACCATGATCACAGAAGCAACAGTTCACATCAACATTGCTTCCATGTGCAATCAACCTCTTAGCTACTGGGAGTTTTTTGTGTGCAGCAACCCAGGCAATAAAACTATGTCTAGGGGGAAATCCCATTCCAAATAATATGGAACCACTTCCATTTCTGCATTTCAGACTGCAATTTGTTATAGCAACAGTTCACAGAAAAACCCCCGTTAGTTTCACTACACCATTTCCAATTAACTTTATCTCCAAGCTGTAACGTCCGTACTTTTTTTTATGTGTCATGTTGTCTTAGTTACCAATTTAGTGTGTTTAGTAACATAAGTGTATATGGTCCATTTGAGTCCATATTGTCCATAAAGGTCATGCATGTCCATAACATCCATATAAGTCCATAAAGTCCATATGTCATCAAGTGCTATGGTAATGATCATGTTCAACTTAAAGATTTTTTAATAAGATCATGTTATATATTAAGATTAGGCCAAATGGGGCTTATCTTACCTAGGGAGTAAGGTGGGTAGTCCTCACTACATAACTCCCAAGGAGATGCACCCATAGCTTCAGCTTTCTCCCTTAGTTCATTATTAAGTTGATTTGTAGTAAGGGAGGGAAAGTAGTATTTTCTCATTAGTCACTTTACATGTAGGTTCTTTAGTAATGCAAAGTAAACTAGAGTCATGTCATAGTAGAAATAGAAATTACATGTACTTAATTAATTTAAGTCTTTATTCATTTCTTCTTGAAGTAAGCCCTTGGTTCCCATCATCATCCCTTGGCCTCCATGACTCCTTTTTCTTTGAAAATTCCAGCAGCTCGTAACAAAATAAAAGTGACTAAAATGAAAAGCTAATGAAAGCTTTTTATGTAGGATTATGGTTTTAATTATAGTTAAATACTCTAATTTTTAGGATACCCAAAAACACCAAGGAAGTCAAGGTATAGAGATCTAGATTTTCAGCCTCAAATGGATGTGTGCTAAGTGCCTAAGAGAGGGCCATAAGGGATGAAAATTATTATATTTATATAATATTTATTTGGTTGATTACTTGCACGTGATGAGATTTATGTTTTATGTATTCATGATGTATGTGAAGTATGATATTACAAGTTGATGATACTAACTTTTGCTACCAAGTCCATGAGAAAGTATCTTATAAAATCAAGTAATATTATTCCATCTTTTATGTGATAATCTTGATGTTACCATGGTTTTATGACAAAGAGATATACGATTATGAGGTGGAAATTATGTATCACCCAGGAAAGACCAATGTTGTAGCAGATGCCCTAAGCCGAAAGGTATACTCCATGGGACAAGTCAAAATAAGCCCAAAAGTTCAACAAGAAATGGAACGGTGGAATATGAGCCTTGTTCCCAAAGGAGCTCTAGCCACAATTTACACCTTTGAAGTGAAGATGAAGGGGATGTAGCTCAGATGGTATCAGAGCCGACCCGTGACCGTGAGCTGCGCCAGTGGACGATACAGCCATGGGCAGTCACCTAGCATGGAAAAGATTCTGGAGTGGATTGTGGCACAACGAGGACGTTGTGCGCTTAAGTGGGGGTGACTGTAATACCCCTGATATGTGGTTAAAGTGTGGCTTAAAATGATTGAAATGACTACTTATATCACCAAGGTGCACCTTCTTTTATGGTAGCTCATCTGTTGGGAACTCCTTAGTTAAGCGTGCTTGGCTGGGAGTAGTCTTAGGATGGGTGACATCTTGGGAAGTTTTCCCAGGCAGCGTGTGAGCGAGGACGAATCACGCTGGAAAGACTCGTGGTGATTTATGGGGCCAGTCAGCGATCCTTGAAGCAGTTATCGGTAATGTCTGCAACCCGGGAGGGGCCGGGGCGTTACACAAGCTTGATCTTTTCCTTCACTTTACACATTTGTTTCCACCCCCATGAACTGGTGGCTGGGGGGGCATAAAGCCACCAGTTTTGACCCTTAACATACTTTTCATGAACCCATTTAATCCACAAATTGTCCTTCTTCCTCGCAATGTTCCAAACAAGCTTCCCAATAGTAGCCATGTTCCACAATCTTGGGTTTCTCAAACCGAGCCCCCCAACTCTTTTTGGTGTACAGAGAGTGTCCCAACCAACCAAAGGAGTTCTATAGTTGCTAGAATCACCAGACCAAAGGTAATTCCTACAGATATAAATAACTTGCTCGATGACATTCAAGGGAATTACAAAAATATTCGCCCAATAACTAAAAATACTCATCAATACTGAGTTAATCAATTGGGTATGAGCAGTATAAGACACTTTTTCTTGAAGACCAAATTCAGATCTTTGCAGTTATCTTGTCAACTAAAGCAAGACAATCGAATTTACCAATCCTCCCTGTAGTTATGGGCACTCCAAGATATTTAATAGGGAAAAAACCTTGTTCAAACCCCATAATATTAGCCAATCTTTGAGATAAATCCCCATCACACCCTGCAAACATTATTTGAGACTTTGCCAAATTTGCATTCAACCCAGAACAGTTGGCAAATTGATTCAAAACATCAACAATACAAGAAACTGATCCAATATCAGCAGCACAAAAAATCACCAGATCATCCGCAAATAGCAAATGATTCACTTTCAAGGTGTTAAACCCCGGATGATAAGTAAAATCATATTTAAACTGTAAAACATTCAACAATCTCGAACAAAAATTCCATAACTACAACAAATAATAAAGGAGACAAAGGATATTCACCTTGTCGAAGACCCTTTCCACCTTTAAAATCACCATGTGCCCTTCCATTCAGATTAATAGAAAAAGATGGAGATGTAACACACATCATTATCCATTGGATGAACTTGGGAGGGAACTGAAAAGCAATAAGAGCTTCCTCAATGAATTCCTAATATATAGAATCATAGGCCTTCTTTAAATCAACCTTCATAATACATCTCGGAGATAACCTTTGTCTATTATAACCCGTAGCCACTTCTTGACAAAGAAGAATATTATGCACAATCTCACACCTCAGGACAAAAGCCCCTTGATTCTGACTAATAATTGAAGCTAAAACCTCTCTTAATCTGTAGCAAAGTAGCTTGGACAAACATTTATATGACACGTTACAACAACAAATAGGTCTGAAATCAGAAGGAAATTCAGGATTTACCTTCTTCGGAATCAAAAGATAACAGTGTCATTAATGCTCGATAATAAGACATTTGTCCAGGCATTCAAAAATCGCTTCACAGAATAACTCACCAATATTACCCCAATTATACTGATAAAAAGAACTGTTATACCCATCAGGTACCGGAGCTTTGATAGGAGGGAATAGAGAAAACCATGTTGCGTACCTCCTGTTTACTGAAATGTCTGATTAAACCCAATTATTGCTCAATATCCAGAATATAACCTTTTCTAATAATTTCCTGACTGATCTGAATTCTTGAGTAAGAATTTTGCCCCAAAAGACCTCACCATTTCATCTGCTACTTTATCAAAACCCACAAGGTTTTCACCATTATCCGCAGTAATAGAAAATACATAGTTAGCCACTTGATTCTTTCTCATTTTTGCAAAGAAAACACGGGAAGGACAATCTCCAAGGTTCAACCATTCTATTTTAGTTTGTTGTTGCAACAATTGCTGAGCAGAGTTCAATATTTTGATATAATCATTCCTCTTCTCTTTCTCCAGACTAATAATCTCCAAATTCTATTTATCATTCAACAAGCATTTCTAAGTTTCCTCCAAACTAATTCGAGACCACTCAACTTGCTGATGTATATCGTAGAATTTCTGTTTGTGAAGCTGCTGAAGAGGGCCTTTTAAAGCTAAAAGCAACTTATGAAACTAATACATTTTACAGCCAGCCTGTAACTCAGATAAACCTTTATCAATAATTCCCTTGTAACCTTCAGAATTATGCCACATCTGACAATACTTAAAACCAGATTTCTTCTTTGGGAAATCAGGAAAAGAGATAAATAGAAGTGTGATTCGAAAGCCCAAAAGGTAGAAATTTAGTGTGCACAAACCCAACTTGGAGAAGCCAATCCTCATTGGAGAACACTCTATCAATTCTTGACCAAATATGGGAATTAGTCCAAGTATAATAATCACCTCTGAAACTTAATTCATGTAGAAAAGCATTCTTAATACAATCATGAAAATCATCAACCTCAAAAAACTCAACTGTTAAACCTCCATTCTATCTTCAGGGAACAGAACCACATTAAAATCACCTAGAACCAACCAACCATTATGAATCTGAAAAGCTAAATTCCTCAACTTCTCCCAGAGCAACTTCCTCTCCTGTAAACTGTTAGAACCATACACAAACGTCATATGAAATGTTATACCATCCAACAGTCTATTCACAAGCAAATGAATCCATTGATCCTGAAACTCAATCACCTCCACATTGTAAACAATAGATTTCCAGGCCTAAGACATTTACCCCCAGGGATAGCATTATGAACTACCGACCAACCATTCAACATATGAGCTTCTACCTCTGCCATTTTTTCATATTTAGATTTAATTTCAAGCAAGCTAACCAGACTTACTTGATGCTTCTGCAGGTAGTTCCGAATGTCCACCTGCTTATTAAATCTGCCACACCCTCTAATATTCCAACTCATTACATTAACCATTGGCCCCTAAACTTAGCCCTCCTGCCTTTTGGAACACTTTTAGAACCTCTCCAGCTCTAATGGTTTGAGGTGTAATCGTTCCCGTTCTAGGAGGCAGGCCTTTAGAGGGCACAGAAGGAGTAATAACAGGTCGAATAACAGGTAGACTAGGTGATCGATGCTCAACAACCTCCTGATTCTGCTCACTGGTGACTATTTGTTGCCCATGTTGTGGATTCTTCTGTTTCTTCATCTTACAATCATTTGATTCATGTCCAAAATTTTTGCAATGAGAACACTTCGCTGGCTTCCAATCATATATAACCTTATGAATAATGACCAACCCATTTTCCACAAAATGAATATTATCCGGAAAATCACTTTCAACATTCATTTCCACCATAAGTCTAGCTGCCGAGATATCTACCTTGTCTCTGCTTCGCAAACATGTCTTTATTGGAATTCCTAATGTACTCCCAATCTTACTAAACCTATTAGAATTCTAATACTTCAAGTCTAATTTTGGCAAAATAACCCATACTGGCAGAGAAACAATAGAATCAGTATCGCTGACATTTTCATTCCATTCCCTTACTAACATAGGTTTATTCCCAAAGTAGTAAATCCCCTTCTCCAACACCATCTTCTTATAAATTTCCTCCTGAAATTTAATCACAAATGTTCCTCTTCTTGCTTTAACAATCTTTTCAATCTCCATATACTTCCATAAGGATCGAATGAACTCGCTCATTTCATGAATTGGAAGACTGAAACCCAAAATTCTACATAAAACCGCATTCTCCAAGGATTCCTGAACTATATCCTCCTCTTCCAATTCAGCACACAAAGTACCAACAACCGATTTTGGTGGTATAAAACGCAAGGACAAATCTCTTTCTCCTATCAGTGAACTATAATGAGACACCACATTCTGCAAATTAGAATCATCCATAGCCAGAAACGGTCGAAAGGATTCAAAACTTTTAGAATCACAACACCTTTCTCAGATTAACTCTCCCTATTAAAATGAGCAGCAAACTTCAATAATCCTCACCAGCCGATTACTAGAAAGAGTTAGAGGGAGAAGCTCTCAAATAGAGAGAGAAGATCATATATATATATATATATATATATATATATATATATATATATATATATATATATATATATATATATATCTGTATATATCTGTATATATCTGTCTATATGTATATATCTGTATATATGTGTATATCTGTATATATATATATATATATATACATATATATACATATATATATATATATATATATATATATATATATATATATATATATATATATATATATATATATATATAGGAACGAATCAGGTAGGAATGAACTTTAGGTAGGAAGGTAGGAAGGGAAGATCTTAGTCGTACAAATCAGATCCTATGGACCACAATAAAACCGCTAATAACTATTGAAAACCACTCACACGGATGACAAAAAATTAAAAAAAAAAGTGGAATAGGAATTGCATGTAGGTTTTACGAAATTTCAAACGCCAGTTTCATTGCCTTTCCAAAACATACTTTAACATCATTGATTTGGAGAGAGAAGGCACAAGATAACAACGGCCTGCACGATTTCTAGGGTTTTTTTCCGCCATAATCGGATTTCAGACTCTTGCTCAAGGTCACCGGAATTTTTTGCAACGCAGTGAGAATTGTCGTCGTTGCTTGACGATACAATCACAACAATGTCGATGGCCCGAATTTCAAGGTGAGTGATGGAGTTTTTGTGCTCGTTGGTTGTACATTTAATTATCACTCACCTGAGTTTGTACAGTAAACAGAGTGTGATGTTCATGTTTTTGGTTAATTCGTTACAGAGAAGAAGCATAGAGGAAGAGACATGTGGCAATGTCATCGACGAGGGGTCAGATACCAAGTAAGTAAGCTAACCACGGTACTATTTCATGTGATTTGTGGGGGTGGGGGGTAGGGGAGGGTGGAACGGGGGATTGTCTACACAGAACATACTATAGTCAATAGTGTATATTGTTCACATATTGATCATCTTTGCCACATTGTCCACACAAAACATAATGTGGTCAGTAATATGGTGCATTTTGCATGTGATATGGTATAAAAGCACGTATCATCTTGACCACATGTGTCCAAATGTAGTCCGCTTGCTTTATGTTCCTGTTGGTGTGCACACTGCCTGACATGGGCCACGTACTGTTACGCACAATGACCACAGTTAGCATATTGTGGTCAGTAGTGTATATTGTTCATATTGATCATCTTTGGCACATTGTCCACATAGAACATAATGTGGTCAGTAATATATAATGGCCATATAGGTCATCCATCTGGTACACAAAGTACATAGTGCATTTAGTATGTGATATGGTACAAAAGCACGTATGATCTTGACCACATATGTCCAAATGCGGTCCGCTTGCTTTATGTTCCTGCTAGTATGCACACTGCCTGACATGGTTCGAAAATTCCTGTCACACGTGGGGAATCCGTTCGCTAACATGATCATCGATGATAGCGATAAGAAGAGGCCCGGGATGGGATGGGGGTTCAACGATCAGGGGAACGACAGTCGGGTGTATTGTATGCGCCACATGGAAACGTTTTTTGGTCAGACAAGAAATTGGCTCAGAGGGTTTCAATGGGACGACACAGCCCAAGTACGTACACACCCCTTAATTTTTTGCTAATTTTTTGTTTCATGTGTCTGTATGCGGCTGTCCCCGCATGTCCCTTGCAAATTGCTGTGACAACTGATGTATTTGATTACCAAACCAGATGCGAGAATCAAATTAAGGTGCGCTCACTCCGCATCCACTACTGTTATGACTTGGCCATGCATAAAGAATACTCAAAGAGGGAACGTGTGTTTGGGAATGTCGATCGGTGAAGGACAACTTGAATCATCAATCCAAATACGGACAGCTTATGATGCATCAAGATCGTCATCTATGGGGTTTGGTCGTCATGTATATCATTGGACGGGACGCGAGTCATTATTTTTAAGATTTTGTTGTCAACAATGTGTTTTAGAAACTAGTAGTAGTAAGAACTTTGTTTTGATGTGAACACCATGTAACAGTCGAGGTTTTTGTGATATGGCAACCTTTGATTGGCCGAATTCATCACGTTGTGAGTTGAAATGTGTGTATGACCACAGTTTAATATAATGTGATCAGAAAATATTATGTTAGTATACTGTGGTCAGACAAGAAATATTATCGTATTTTAATGCTTAGGTATCTTGGACTGATATGCATGTCTTATACTGTCTTTATGTTCCATTGTGGCAGACCTATACACCCGCTTGACTTGCGAACGATTGGTCTCTGTGTTTTTTTTTTCTTCTATTGATCATGATTCATGGTACATGCTTCTGGATCGATATCTATTATGGGCGTGTCCACACTTTACTTCTCTGTGATCGGTCAACGAATATGGTCATATTTAAATACTAATATATTTTGGACACCAAACTCATGTCTTATTCGTTCTTTGGGTTCCATAATGGCCGACTGATACACCCCTTTGTTGTGGCTTCTTTTTTCCTTTCTTTTTTTCCAAATTGAGTATGTTCCATTGTAATGCATCCGATGAGTGGACATAGTAAGCTTATGGACAGAACTCTACTGTGTGAATGACCAATCGATACTGGTTTGTGATCAGGAAAATAACATTGTCGTGCTTAAATACTTTATATCGTGGACATCATACACATGTCTTATACAGCCGTTATGTTCCATGCTGGCCGACTTATACGCCCTTTTGGTCCTTTTTTTTGTTTTAGTTTTTTGTAATTGAGTATATTTCATTGTAATGCCTCCAATGGATGGCCATCATAAACTCGTGGAAGTCCAGTGTGTGTATGACCACACTTTATTGAGTTGTGGTCAACTGTGTTCTTGTAGTGAACATTGTCAAGTAAAGTATGCATTTGATCCATCATTTTCCCATATTGTCGTATTTTAAGGCTTATGTATCTTGGACTGACACGCATGTCTTATACGGTCTTTATGTTTCCATTGTGGCCGACTGATATGCCCGCTTGATGTACGAACGTTTGGTATCCGTTTTGTTTTTTTTTTTTGTTCAATTGATCATGATCCATGGTACATGCTTCTGGACCGATCTCTATTATTGACGTGTCCACACTGTATTGCTCTGTGATTAGTCAACGAATATTATCATCTTTAAATACTAATATATTTTGAACATCATACTCATGTCTTATACGTTCTTTATGTTCCATAATGGTCGACTAATATGCCTTCTTCCAATGAATGGTCGGGATAAACTTGTGGAATTCCACTGTGTGTATGACCACACTTTATTGGATTGTGATCAGCTGTGTCTTATAGTGAACATTGTCAATTAAAGTGTGTATTTGATCCCATCCTTTGCCCATAGTGTGTGTGTGGATCAACGTTGCATGTTATTGGTGGAATGTGGGCATACATTATATTGCGAGAAGGCCACACGTAGATGTGACGTGGCCACAACAATAAAAAAAACACCTGCCAATCACCGTCTTATTGTGTGGCATATGCGATCCACACTAATGAGTATGTGTGTCATGTGTGGTCATGACCACAATGTTCAACTTTGTGACAAACAACCGTAATTTATTATACTTAGTATGTAAAACTGAACCACTAGTTGTTTTTTTTTTTTGGCAAAAACATGGGTCAGTTGTTGTTGTTCGTTAGACTCATATGCATAGAAGAACCCCGGATCCTCCCCGTTTCGTTTTTGAAGTGCATCAACCAGCATCTGTGCGTCATTGTCCTTCAACGCTGCTTTGAGGGTTCGCCTGTAATTTTTCATGCAATGTTGGGTGCACCCTATGTTCTCATATCCCCCGACACACTCTTTCAGAACGTGAAACACCTTCGATGCGCCTATGTTGGCGCGATTGAACTGGTTAAAAAGATCCTTTTGCAATGAACTGACACACCTTGTTGTCTTGTTGAAATGACTTATGCTCAGGGTCATCAACGGGTGGTTGTGTGACAAAGTGAGCCTGTGCACTTCGAAACCAATTCCATTTTTCGTAGTCTTAACAACCATAAGTGCTTCACACCCAACTTGGGTCTCAGCTACCCTACGTTGCGTTGAAGATGGTTTGTTGGATGTGTCATCAACGTTGCCAGCCAGACCCTTTCCCTTGTCGGCGTATGTTTCCGGGCTATTTGAGTCCACAGTCTCGAATGCATCATCCTTCTTCCGCCTATGTCCCTCACGTGAGCAGTAGAAGTACTTCCACTCCCTACCCCTTTCAGTCCTCTTTATTGTGTGCGTACCGCTGCGCACACTAAACCCTGCTGCTATGGCATACTTCTCGTAAAACATTTTGGTATCACCCAACGTGTTGAATCACTTCCCCATGGTTGGTACGATTGTTTTGTCGTCACACCTGAGCCGGTAGATCGTCGTGCTCATCTCATCGCTGTCCGGTACCGGTGGTGGCACCACGTAGCTGTGCTGGCTACACCCCGATGCGCTGCATTTTACAAAGATAAACAATAGTCAAGTACCCTACACCACATCGCATGTATCGCAATAAATATAAAGCATTACAAATGTACATGTTTCATGCAGGAATACACCTACTCATAACAGTTGTGGTCCACCAATGTACATGATTGTGTTCATACATTTAATGATTGTGTTCATACACAGTCTGACTATGGTCGTGTATATTTGTGTGGTCATATACATGCTGCTTGTGTACATGATGATTTGTGGTCCACTGATGTACACACCAATAAGGTGTGTGTTCAACGTGTACCAACTATGCATAATGTGGTCAGACACATATTGACTGTGATCATACACATACTTATAAGGTGTAAGGTCAACGTGTACAAATTATACATGATGTGGCCTAACATATACTGACTGTGGTCACACATATACTGATTGTGGTCATACACCGTATGGTCCACACTTATAACATGTATGTTACCAATGAACTTAAACTAACCACGAATTTATCAATATACATAAAAAAAATATACACAATGTGATTGACTATGTAATTTTGTCACTTTAACATGAATCATAATTCTCAATATCCACTTTTGCATGATATGCAATACTATAATTAAATTCAACTGAACAACCATTCTCCACTTATATACTGGCTGTGGTCACACACATACTGATTGTGGTCATACACCGTATGGTCCACACTTATAACGTGTGTGATCAATGAACTAAAACTAACCACGAATTTGTCAATATACATATAAAATATACACAATGTGATCGGCTATGTAATTTTGTCACTTTAACATAAATCATAATTCTCAATATCCACTTTTGCATGATATACATGCCAAAATCAAATTTTACTGGACAACCATTCTCCACTTCCCTTTCACAAATTATCGACATGCCCAATGCACATGGATTGTTCAACATTTTTCGAAAATACATTTCCAGTATGGCTTACTATTGACATTTTAAAAAAATGGTAAACGATCATACCTGTTAGATGCCATTAATCTCCCTCAATGCGTACGTGAAGATGATGAATGAATTTGCGTGTAAGTGTGTTGACTGTGATTGAATTCAGCAATAACATATCTTGAAAATATGTTATTTTCTATTTTTGGTTATAAAAAAATCAGATTTATCAATCACCTTAATTGTTTCCTTTTTTTTAGCTAACAAATAGATTTTATTTTTTATTTTTTCTGTTTTTCGGATTTTGTTGCCTTTTTCCTTTATTTTTCCAGAAAACCACTAGTTGTTTTCTTAAAAATACATGGGTGGTTTCTGGTTTTGAGGTACATGTGTGCATAATTAATCTGGTGCGTTGGATCAGATTTGGACAGCTGCGATCTTTTCTTCCTATCTTCCTACCTAAAATCTCTTCCTACCTAAAATCCCTTCCTACTGGATCCGTTCCCTATATATATATGTGTGTGTGTGTGCGCGCGCGCCTGGGTGGGTGTGTATATACAATTTTATTTATTTTTGGACCACCAGAATCCGAATTGATAGTAGGAATTATTGTTGTCCAATTCGTGAAAGTAGGGATTATTAGAATTCAATTTTCCTATATATATGTGTCTGTATGTATGTATGTATATTTCTTTCCGTGGGATTTTAACCAAATATATAATCTATGTTTATTAATTAGAAGTTTTTGAAAGGCCCCGTTCTTGTTTGCGGTGAATTTGCGGTGCGGTAAGTTGCGGTGTGGTAAGTTGAGGTGAGTTGCGGTGGAAATAATAAATGGGTGTTGAAATATTTTTATTAAGAAATATATTAAATAATAAATGAGTTGCGGTGGATTGCGGTAAGTTGCTATAAATTGCGGTGGAAATAATTTTGTGGATTTTAAATAATTTTGTGGATTTTGTTGAAATATATTAAATAAAAAGGTAAATGGTAATTTGTGGTGAGTTGCGGTAGGTTGCAGTAAGTTACGGTAAATTGCGGTGCGGTAACTTGCGGTACCGCATAAAAGAACGGGGCCTGAAACCATCTCAAATGAAAATTTGAACTTTTGGTTGAGTTGGTTCATTTATATAGTAGCAAGACATTTTTTATTGACAGATCTTAAGTTTAAATCTCAGCATTTGTAGGTACCACTAATAACCCATATGTGTTTACTTGTGCTAACGTTAGCTTAAGATTTTGAGTTAGCCAATTTTAACAGTTTGACTCTGCTCTTTGGATTGATAAGTAATTTTATTTATCCTTACTTTACCTTACCTTATTTTACCTTACTATACCCAACATATTTTTATATAAATTATATTTAAAATTCTTTATATAACCCATAAATTCTTTTTAAAAAAAGAAAAAAATAGATGATATGATATTTATGTACATCCACTATGTTACCTTATTTACCTATATTTACTTATCGAACCTTAATTTACCTTGCCTTGCTGACACACTCACTTATCATCTCAAAGAACAGGGTAATTGTGGTCATACAAACGACGTGATTTGTTGAGTCTAACAAAATTTTCTTGACAGTTTCAGAGGCGTTATCGTGGTCAAGTTGCAAAATTTCTAATTAGATCAACTTTAAGAGTGCTAAAATGGAGGGATTAGCACGGTTTAGATTTGGTAAGTTCTGTATGTGTTAATTTATGTTGGTTAAGCAAGTTTTTCGATTTGGAAAATCATGACCAAAATAGGATAAACCGGTTAACCACACTTTTTTCAGTTTCGTCAAGAAAAATTCTATGGTAGTCAATTTTTTTTTCGACTACCGTAGTCGATCAATATAAACCATCGATCTATTAAGAATTAATCTGTACCATTAAATTATTTTACCTGCTACCTATTTAACAGGTTACCAACCTGATCAAATCTTTATAAAATCTTTCAAATATTCTTTCTATACTCATAATATATTTTGTTCACATATTACCAACATAATAAAATCTTTATAAATTAAAATAGTTATATAATATACGTTTAATATTTCATCAAATGACTAGTACATCAAATCGTTTCACCATTGACCCCTGACGGAGCAAGTTCAAATACTAGCTATTTTTTTTCAAAATTATTAAAATGTTTTTTTTTATCACAAACATTATTATTGTTTTTTTATTATCAAAAAGATCAATTAAATTTTTATCTTTGGATACTTATGATTAAATAATGTCAACTACTTGTTTCATATAAATTGGAGGAGTTTATTAAATTTATAATTTTTTTGTTTATAAATTAATTTTTGGGAACACTATAAATTTTAAATGACGACTACATATTTTTATTATTTTTATATTAAAAATAAAATTAATATAGTATTAGATATTTTTTGGGAACACTTTAAATTTAATAGACGACTACATGTTTTTATTATATTATATTAAAAATAAAATTAATATAGTATTAGCTATTTTTTTGGGAGCACTTTAAATTTCAAATATTTTCATCAATTAGTTATAAATTAAAAAATAAAGTTTCTGAAACAAAAATAAAATTAAAAAAATTTATAAATTTATTTCTTTCATCAATTAGTTTCTCGCTTTAAGGGGAAAAATTAAATAATTAATGTAAACTAAGAATGCATTTTTCACATTATTCAAATATAAAACCTGCAATATTTGTTTGGTCTTACATTCTCAAATTACATACACAAAGTTTCTGCATAAAACAAAATCTTTTTATTTTAAAAAGATTTCTTAACGATCTTCATGGAAAATCAAATATTTTTCAAAGATCACATTAACAAAATTAATATAGAACTGAAATTTTTTATTTTTAAGGAAAATCAAATCGATGGTTAGGATTATTCTATCTATAATCAACGCCTAATATTAAATTGAACTACGTTAGTTAAAAAAAAAAGTTGACTACCACAGATCCTCCCTTTCATCAATAATTAACCACAATTAAATCGTTAAAATCATTAAAAGTCATCTCACCTGTTTAAAAAAAAAAAAAAAAAAGACATGGACAACATGGCATCAGACTTAATGTTGGGCCACTAGTATCTAGCACCATCCCATCACACAGAACACAATAGTAACACACGGTAGAATAGACAGTAAGTAGGTAGTAGCAGAAGCTGCAATATTAGTAGACAGTAGTTTGAGTAGAGACATCAAACATGCACTCACCACTCACGTAGGCAACAACATAACCTATTCTTCAGCATCAAAGTTACATTATAATTCGTGCCGTCATCATGGCAACATTACATAAACTCCCAAGAAATTTCTAACAAAAAATATTTCCTCCGTTCTTTTTTATCTGTCACTTTAACTAACTTTTCTTGTTTCAAATTATCTGTCATTTTATAATTCCAATAAAACACATTAATTACTAATCTTTCTATTTATCTTTAAAAATTATTTATTTATTTTCTTTAGGCCTGATTTAACAACAAATAAACCATTAAGAAATCAAATATTGGTGGCTAACTACTCTTTTCCATTTTCAAAAAAAAAATTGCAATTTCTCATTCAATTCATGAACAAATCTATTTACTTGGACATGAATACGAGGAGAGAGACAGAGAGTACTAAAGAGTCTGAATTTAATATATTGTGGTTGGAAAGTAAATATGCAATGGGGTTAAGGACATTTCAGTAATTTCATCAATTAACTACCCTCTCAAATTTGGGAGTCTTGGTTTGTGTGAATGGACGTGCAATGTCAATTATAAACGAACAGAGGGAGTAACAAGTTTCAACAAGTCTCTAACACAAATAAAATAAGTTCCAAGACACTAGTCCATTACAGCTTACGATCTATGTCATTATGGAAAATATTATATAAAATAAACACTCGCAACTAGTTCAATACATAAACCATAGGCCACAGCCCCTAGATTAACAATGGATATTGTAATGATTGTGGATATAATGAATGTGTGACCCATACTTAATTGACATCCTATGAGAGATTAACAATGAATCTATGATTAACAATGAATATATGATTAAGCTATCTATCTGTCGTATCTATCTATCTATCTATTTATCCATCTATCTATCTATCTATATATATATATGAGAATTGGATTCTAATAATGTAACACCCCGCAAATTCAATTATACATTTAACGGTCCAAGTCAAACGTGGACTAACTTTAACAGCGGAGGACTCTTTTTTTTTCTTTTTATTTAGACGTCACTATCGTATCCTTGAAGGAATACAAGGCAAGAAGGAAAAGAAACTAATAAGCGATAACTATTTACTTCAATTTAACAGATGAAATGAACTTTGAATTCTAAAACAACATAAACTCAACATTAACTAACTTCAAGTCTAAACATAAACTAAACTTTATTCTCAAAAAGTCTAACTCCAACGTCCTCACTTTTAGTGCCCGCCCCCATCACAGAAGTCTTCACCTGAAAACAAGACATTTAAAAACATCAGGAGGAGTCAATAATGTCTATCCCTAACTGTCAAAACTAATTAAAATTCATTTCAATTCATTTAGGGGGAGAAGTGGACAAGTCAAACCTTTTCGCAACTCATTTGAAACTCAACCCATAAATAACCAAAGATCAGAAATAACAGAACTCAGAAATCAACAGCACAAGCTTTCAACTCAGAAATCACAACATTCCAAAAATCTCAACTGACTTTAAATCTTAGATTCAAACATCAGAAATCAGAAACAGAGTAATCCTTTCATCAGAAAACAACCAGAATTTTATTATGCGGGCGGGATTTACCTATCCTCAGAATATCAGAACTCAGCATCAGAACAAGATCTCAAATCCTCAGAATCAGAACATGGATGGCCAGTCCCAGAAACAGAATCATACGTGTACACACTGAATCTCAGAAACATATCGAGACTCTCTGATCTCTTGGTAACTCCCCTGCAGGAACAGATCCCGGTATGTTGAGGCTGGGACTCCTTGATCGTTGGTCCTTCTATGGTTGGATCTTTCTGGTGCTAGAAGAGGGCAATCTCTTACCTTATGATGTGGGTTGCCACACCGGTAGCGACTTGCCTTCAGGTTAGTCCTGCACTCCATGGCGATATGGCCCGACCTGCCACAAGCTCTACAAAACAACCCAGGTGGTGGTGCTTGGTTACTCTGCTAGTTGTTGTGGTGGCTTCTCTTATCGGGGTATATTAGAGTATGATCAGACCGGAAAGGTTCCTTCCTCTTGTTGCCTTGCTTGTTCAGGTGTGCCTCTCGGGCTACAACTACTCTCTCAATGTTGATGGCCACATCTAGCATTTCCTGTACGATGTGAACATGCGTGCTGACATACGATCTTGAATGTCAAAACTCAGACCACTCTTGAAATGATTCATCTTCAAAACTTCATCAGCCACGTATGCTGAAGCGAAGCGGGACAATTCCAAGAACTTGGCAGCATATTCCAGTACAGTGTCCTTTCCATGTTCCAATTTTAGGAACTCTTTCTCCTTAGCCTTTTGGAGCGACATAGGGTAAAAATGATTCTTCAGCATATCTTTGAACCGGTTCTAGTTGAACCCAGGTTCATTCTGTCATTCCTTCACACTGATCATCCACCATAAGTCAGCCTCTCCTTTCAGGTGGTAGGTCGCAAATCCAATTTTTCGCTCCTCAAGGCAAGGAAGAGCGTCGAATTTCTTTTCAATGTGCGTATCCACTCTTCAAACACCTTGGGGTCAACTTCCCCAAAGTAGGCGGGAGGGTTGAGGCTGTTGAACTCCTTGAATAAAGAGGCATTGTTGTCCCTCCTCAGCCCGCCTATTTGCTCTGACATTCGTTGAAGGTGTTCGATCTTCCGAGTCATCATCTCCATCATCATAAGTTGTGCCATATCGGGGGCTATCGGCGGGTTGTCCTCTCCAATCGTGGTGGATCAAGCAGCCTGTGCTGCTTGTGCAACTGCTTTCTCTTGGAGTTCTACAAACAGTTGTCTCAGCTCATCGCTAGTTGGAATAGGCCTACCTTGAGGCCCATTAGATCTGGTCTCGTTGTCTTGAGTCATCCTGGAGAGAGAAGAATTTGCCTTTTCCAGCTGTTACTAATGAGTTTCTACCCTACTAGTTCGAGCATAACAAAACGTTCACAGGGCTACTTGATAACAACAGATTATGTAAGCACTTAAACTCATAGACAATTAGGGAGCAAAATATATCCTAGTCCCCATCCTTCACTCACACTTCGAATGTAGCATCCTAAGCTTTAACTAAAAAAAAAACTAATAGACACTTAGGAGCTACCAGGTCGTAACCTAGAGCTCTGATACCATTTTATAACGCCCAGGAAATTCAATTATACATATAACGGTCCAAGTCAAACGTGGACTAACTTTAACAGCGGAAGACTTTTTCTCATTTCTTTTTATTTGGGTGTTACTGTCGTATCCCCGAAGGAATACAAGGTAAGAAGGAAAAGGAACTAACAAGCGATAACTGTTTACTTCAATTTAACAAACGAAACGAACTTCGAATTCTAGAACAACATAAACTCAACATTAACTAAATTTCAAGTCTATACATAAACAAAACTTTATTCTCAAAATGATTAACTCCAACATTCTCACTTCTAGTGCCCGTCCCCATCACATAAGTTTTCACCAGAAAACAAGACATTTAAAAACATGAGGAGGACTCAATAATGTCTACTCCTAACAGTCAAAACATATTAAAATTCATTTCAATTCAATTAGGGGGAGAAGTGAACAAGTCAAACCTTTTCGCAACTCATTTGAATCCGAACCCAGAAATAACCAGAGATCAGAAATAACAGAACTTAGAAACCAATAGTACAAGCTTTCAACTCAGAAATTACAACGTTCTAAAAACCTCAACTGACATTAATCTCAGAATCAAACATCAGAAATCAGAAACATAGTAATCTTTTCCTCATAAAATAACCAGAATTTTATTATGCGGGCGGCATTTTCCTATCCCCGGAATATCAGAACTCAGAATCAGAACAAGATCTCAAATCCTCATAATCAGAACATGGATGGTTAGTCCCAGAAACAGAATCATACGTGTACACACTCAATCTCATAAACATATCGGGACTCCACGATCTCTTGATAACTCCCCTGCAGGAACAGATCCTGGTCTTTGGGTCATTACCCGCAACCCACTTTTGGTTTCACTTTGATTATTAGTATCTTATGAAGTTCAGATGTCTTAAACAAAAACCCAACCCAGTTTCCAACACTGATAGAATGAAACTCAGAGTTTAAAAAACTGTCACATTTTACTCAACTCAGAAAAGAACTCACAGACATCCAAATCAGACAGTCCAATTTCACAGAAAATCCCCGTGCGGGATGCATGCTTCATAAAACATATTAAAATCACAAAATAGATAAAGGTGCATCCCAATGGGGATTAGGATATAGACATTACCTGAACAATTTCTCTTTACTTCAACACTTACACACGGGAGCTACTACGTCGCCGTCTCGGTCGGACCTAGGATTCGAATATAAACTTCTAAAATTAGTACTCTCTATGATAATTAGTTAAGCACGAATCCTACCCTACCTCCAACCTTATCACTTCCTCACTAATTAGTGAAACATGAAGCGATCATAACTATAACGATATTATGAACATAACCACACAACGATTCTAAAAGTAACCTAACACGACCGAAACATGAAGTTCAAGGTAATAACTTGATATTAACGCCATAGTAATAGTATTAACGTAGGGTTTCGAACTTAATACTCATATAACAACATAACAACATGAAAACTTTATAAAGACTTTAGGACACCTTTAACCTCATTTTTAAGACTTTATTTAGCCCAAGCTAACGTCATTAAACCTAGGTATGAAGTACCTAACATGCCACCATTTACATTTCTTTAAAGCAAACAATATTAAACCCATAATTCTATCAAAGGTCGAAGAATCATACTTTATTGACCAAATACTTCAACCAAGGTCCCATGGGCGGATATGTTAAGAGCTTAAGTGTGTCCATGGACACCCCTAGTCCAAAAAAAGTTGTAATTCTCTAATATAATTGGAAGAAAATTTACTTGTTTGGAGCAAGTGGACACCCTAAAAAAAGTCCCAAAAACATAAATATAATAGGGATGTCCAATTTAATAGTAATCTAAAACGTACAAAATTATTTTTAAAAAAAAAATGGTCAATGAGTTGGATATGTGTATGTTAACATCCATTTTCAATCTTCTCTCTCAGGCTCCTCATCTTTGTGCAATCATGTTAATTTATTTGTCATTATTTAAGCGCATGATTTATGACTAAAGATGTTGAGATATATAGTGTAAACTGGAAGCTAACTCATGTCAACTCTTCCAACTCAAGTGTATAAGTTTAAGATTTAAATATCTAATTAATGTGAAATTTTAAGTTACTTGGTGGACATATTTATATGATGTGAAATTTTGTTAAACTTGTGAATTATCATTAAATATTTATTTTATTATTTTAATTTTTAATTTTTTTCGAAAGCATTTATAAAATAACAAACATATTGGCCGCCCCTAAATTGAATAGTTAGATCCGCCACTGAAGGTCCCTAGCATGTTTCTAAAGTCTTAAACAACCACCTTCCTCATTTTTAGTAACAAAACCCTAATCACAAGATTCATGAAATTAGTAATCCACACTAAACTTATACTTGCCAAAACTCAACTTGCAAGACTCAAACTTTCATGCATAAATTAAACACTCATACTTTTACATGAGTTTTTCTCGAATAAGCATATTGGGTTCTTATGGGACATACCGAGAGAGAGAGAGTGTGTGAATATATATATATATATATATATATATATATATATATGAGAATTGGATTCTAATAATCTCTACTTTCATTAATTATATAGCAATAATCTCTACTTTCATTTTAGATTCTGGTGATCCAAAAAATAAAATAAAATTGGGTTCTTATAGGACACTACCGAGAGAGTATACCCTAAGTATCATAGATTTTGAGTTGCATCTGATTCAACATTCAGTATAACTGTAAAACCCCGAAAAAATCCAAAGATGTTGACCGTAACGTCGTTAGTAAATTAGGTTTGACTTCGTTAATTATTTATTATTCGTTTGTGTTTATTTTTTCTAACACTTGAGCTCGTAGGATCGTTGAGGGACTAACAAGGGTATATCGATAATTTCATGGGTTTTAGTATTATTAGTATTACTCTAATTATTATTAGTATTATTATTAATATTATTGTGTTTATTAAAATTGTTATATGAATAATTATGTGAATATTATTTGTTATGTGATTACTATTAATATTATTATTATTAGTATTATTATTATTTATTATTATTATTATTATTGTTATTAGTTTGTTTTTCCAGAAAAATCATATTTAATTGTTTTAGTTTTGGGTTGGGTTAGGATTAAGAGTGTTTAGTTGGGCCTAATTATTAGCTAATATAAAAGCTCTCTCCTCTCAAAACCCTAAGTTCAAGAACCCTAACCCTATATCTCTCTCTTCCCTTCCCCTGAGTCTACCGACCAACCCAACACCACTGAAGCCCTCCGTCGCGCCGTCGTCGACATGACCGGAAACCACCGGCGGCCGCTCTCCCTTCCCTCTCTCTTTTTCCTCTTTTGCTCTCTCTCTCTCTTTCTCTGTGATTCGTTCTCCCTTCTTCGTCGCCGATAACCACCGACCGGGCCACCTCCGACGCCTCTGCCACCCCCTGCGACCGCCGCACCACCCACACCGCCATCGAAGGCCTCCGCCCAGACGCGAACGGGGGAGGAATCTATTGTGGTTACTGCTGTTGCGGTGCTGCTGCCCCGTGGACGCCGGACCCCGCCGACGTGTGCCTGGACCAAACGCAGACGACCCTCGTGCCTCATCATCGTCGTCGTACCACCGCCCGACCCGCCGGAAACCACCATCCATAACCCTTTTTACGCCCGAGCTAATTCGCGTCGTTAGTGAGCTCAAGTGTGTTCGTTTTTGCTGTGAAGTGAAGTTAACCAAGTAATCTCTATGCTCTAATCCCCACTGGGATGCTCTTTAAATGTGTTTTAATGTTTTCTAATCTGTTTTGAGAATTGCATTCCGAAAGGGGACTTTATGTAGAAAATGTGGCCATCTGTTTTTTATATTTGTTTGTAATTGTTGATTTATGAGTTATCGAAATTGAGATGGTCTTTTATAAGTAGTTTTGTAATTAGTTTTGATAACCTGGGTTGGGTTTGACTTGAGAGTTGTGAGCTGAGTTTGAAATATACTATTAACTCAAGTGAAATATTAAGCGGGTTTATTCAGTTGATGCCTTTGGTAGGCGATTATTTTGATGCCTTTGGTAGGCAGTTATTTTGATGCCTTTGGTAGGCGATTATTGTTTATGCCTTTGGTAGGCGATTATTATCTTTGATGCCTTTGGTAGGCGATTATTGTTTATGCCTTTGGTAGGCGATTATTATCTTTGATGCCTTTGGTAGGCGAATGTTTTGATGCCTTTGGTAGGCGAATGTTTTGATGTCTTTGGTAGGCGATGTTACTTTATGGAATTGATATTCCGCCCGCATAATAAAATGAATTGGTTGGGTTAAGGAAAACAGTTAGAAGGGTTAAAGGTTTGACTTGTTCCCTCTCCCTCAAATGAATTGAAATGAACTTGAATTGTTTTTAACGGTTAGGGGTAGACATTATTGAGATTTCCCCCTCATTTATGAAATGTTTTGTTTTCAGGTGAAGATCTATATGGTGGGAATGGGAATTAGCAGTGAGGCTTGGCACGCGTAGTTTTTATTAGTTGTGTGATGTGTCAATTCAGAAAGACTTGAAGTTAGTCATGTTGAGTTTGTTTCTAGGTTTGAAGTTGTTTAGTTTATTATAGTTGAACTGTTAGTTATTTCTTAGATTCATACTTTGTGATAACGCCCAAATAAGAGTTGAGACTTCCGCTGAGTTTTCCGTTAACGTTATTTGACTTTGACTTTTCTATAATTGAATTTTCGGGGCGTTACAATAACACTTTATCACGATTTTTAACGAATTTACGGTGTTTCTCCCAATTTTTTTCATTTATTTACGATTTGTTCACTTCTATTCCATTTTTAAAAAAAATCATAATAATTGCTCAGATTTTCAAAAAAT
This sequence comes from Portulaca oleracea, assembly GCA_029582165.1. Classification (NCBI taxonomy): domain Eukaryota; kingdom Viridiplantae; phylum Streptophyta; class Magnoliopsida; order Caryophyllales; family Portulacaceae; genus Portulaca; species Portulaca oleracea. Next base: position 26,333,766 of record CM055879.1, read on the forward strand.
AATTTAGAAATTCTTTTAGTAACTACATTTCATTATCTTTCTAAGGGCAGGAGTGAAAAAAAATAAATAATATGCGGTAGGAATAAAAAAAAAGAATATGGATATGGATTTTGTACCACTATAATCCAATTTAATTTTTTTATACCACTAAATCTAAAATAAAAATAAGTATTATTATTATAGAATTGGCGAAAGTAACAATTATTAAAATCCAATTTTTCTATTTTTAAAATATACTTTTAAGGTAACCGTAAAATTTTGGTGGGAAATTGCTTGAAGATTTATTGTCTACCAGGATCAACTCTCGTAAAATAAAAGGACATTTCAATAGTCCAAATAGTCTTATCAGAAATATCTACAGAACTTCATATAATTAAATTTTCCGTCAAGAATTATTAACCTTGAAATATTGGAGATCTAAAAATACATATTTTTTTATGGCTAATCAAAACAAGTCATCCCAACGTTGTTGACGAGACCACCCCAATCGATCTCATCCATTTTATCTCTTTGTTTCCTGCTTTTTTCCCAATTGCTATCTACAAACAGCAAATCTCGTATTGCCACTTCATTATCTGTACATTCCCCTCTTTTTAGCCTTTGTTCATCTCTCCTTTGTTTTTATCCACTCCAGTATGTTGTTTTCAAATGCCCGAAGCCCCACAATAAGTAGCTACGTATACTGCCAAACTACAACTGTCACCTGTTTTTCACTTTTATTTTGTCTTCACTTTAAATGTCTAGTAAACTTTTTATTTCAATAGTCGCTCCTCACTATTATTTGTGTTTGAGTATTATCATCTCAATTAATCATTTAGATTAATCTTTAATGGTAAACGTAACTGTAAATTTGTAACATCTTGGTCTTATCTTAAAAAACTTTTTAAAGATATCATACACTTTAAGAACATTTTACATTAAAGATACTTGTGTAAAGTTTTAAGGTGGGGATTGCTAAAAAAATATATTTTGATAAATGATATAAAGAATCATTTTAGTAAAAATAAACTAGATTTTCTATTTATCAAATATAATAAAAATAAACTAGATTTTTCCATTATGTCAAATACAAATTAATACGTGTATAATTATCAATGGACTTTTAAGAAAAAAAAGTTGCTTTAAGCTATAATAATATGCACATTCCAAAGAGTTTTAAGGTTTTTTTTTTTTAAAATCAAAATGCATACTTCAAAGTTTGGTCCATATATGTCTCCATGGCTTATCCGGTTATGGCAAAGGATAATAGTTCAAAGATAAAAACAAAAATGGGGAATGACTTGTACAAAGGACGAATACCTATCCTAATTTGGCTTCAAAAAAAGACAATCCAAATTTTCATTTTGTATTTTTTTATCAATATATAATTGCATGCAATAAATAGGGGAAGTTTCATTTGATATATACTGCGGTTAGAAGAATATAGTAGGCCACGTCATGAGCGCACGTGATAGGTGACCTCTTTCCACCCGCCGCCGTGTGGTTGCCACGCCATCGAACATACACACATGTCAATTGGCCGTATCTGCAACTGCAACCACAGACCCCCTCTTCTGTAAAGTTTAGATAAACTTCCTATAAAAATATTTACTGTCTTTTACTCCGTCTTAATCAAAATACTCCTTATCTTATCTGCTCAATCTCAACCGGTAAAAGTTGGAACAATACGGATAAATTTGTGTATCAACATAAAATAAGATGTAATTACTAGCTTGAGTAAAAGTAGATAAATTTGATAATTATGAATAGAGTGAATAAGGTCAAAAACATTTGTCTTTAAATAAATATCAATTTAACTAAGACTTGACTGTTGATTACTCATAAATTATAATGAGTTATAATGTAAAATTAACATTATTATAATTTTTAAAACGTCATATTGTAACTTATTATAATTTATGAATAATCAACAGTCAAAGCTTAGTCCAATTGACACTTAATTATTTAGTGACCGAGGTACTATATATAGTTTTTAATAATGCATAATAAATAAGATAAAGGGAAATTGGATTCTAATAATACAAACTTTTGACCATATAAGACTTAATAATACGAACTTTCGATTCAGTGATGAATAATACGAACTTTGACCCCCTGTTGCTCTCAATAACACGTCATCGAATACTTAAGATGGTGGCGGAGGCACGTGCCAGATTGTTTTGATTTTGCCACATCATCTACGTTGACTTAAAAAAATAATACAAACTTTACCCTATGTTGCTCTGAATAATACGAACTTTTTTCTCCCTAAAAATCTCGGATCTCATTTTTACTTCTTCATATTCTTCAACCCTCCCCCTCTCTCCTCCTCCATCAGAATTAAACTCAGAAAACTTCATTAGAAAGCAATTCTTCATCAATTTTTCACCAAACTTACATGAACTTAAGTGGTTGAAACCCTAACCCATAAGAAAGGGTCCTAAATTTCATCAAATAACCACTACCCAGTTCACAAAATTGGACTAAACAAGCACAATCAAAGCTTCTTCAAGTGTAACATTGACACCTCACTCAATCACCCAACAAATTCCAACAAAAGAATTTGCAAGTTCGAGATTTGCGAAAGAGAAGAAAATTCAAACCCCGATTTCGTTATGTTTCAATCTCGATTCATTGTACTTTGATTCATTGGTCCAACCCCTTTCTCTCTTTCAATCTCGTTCTGCCAGTGATGTGAGTGGCGGTAAGCACACAGTCCCCCCAATAATGCAATGGTAGGGAGGCATGAAAACGAAGAGCCCGAGATACTTCCAGCAGATGGCGATGTTTCCGCTCCACCACCCCATTCTGCTGAGGCCTGTTAACACAGGACGTTTGATGCACAATACCAGCCCGAGAGAAGAAGGATTGACACTGCTGTGAATCAAATTCAAGGGCATTATCTGACCTCACAGTTTTGATATTGTAACCAAAATGATTTTGAACATACTGAGAATAAGATTGCAAAGTTTGAAGTGAGTGAGACTTGTAAGGAAGTAAATATGTTCAAGTAGCTCGACTAAAATCATCCACTATAGTCATGAAATATCTATTATTACCATGTGTTTGAACACGATAGGGACCCCATAGATCTATATGTATCAGCTGAAAAGGACATGTAGTAGCAGTAGTACTGGCCTTGTAAGGCAGCTTAACGAATCTAGCCATAGGACATGTGACACATACAGGTTCACTGTCTTTGGAAGCATTAACATTGATTCCTACTACATGTCTCAATCTATGTAATGGTAAATGACCCAATCTATGATGCCATAAAGTAGCCTTATCATGCTGCACACTATAGCAAGTAGTATTTCTGGACAAAACTTGAGGACTATGCTGGTTCACCTTGGTGTCCACAAGGTAATACAGTCCACCTCTCTCTTTACCAATTCCCTTGACTTCCAGTGTGGCCAAGTCCTGTATGACACACATATCCGCAAGGAACACAACATGACAATTGTTATCCTTAGCCAAACGAGACACAGATAGTAGATTGAATTGGAAACTTGGCACACACAGAACATTGGATAATTTCAAGCCTGATTGTAGTGTAACACGTCCCATTCCATGCACAGTCACACGAGTACCATTGGGCAAGTTTATGTAAGATATAGGTGACTGTGAGTGAACTTTGTGCAACATACTTGGGTCATGGCACATGTGGTCAGTGGCCCCTGTGTCCAATATCCACGCTATTGAAGAATTGAAAATAGAAGGATTAAGCACATTACCAGCAAAACTGTGATAAATTTCTTCATCAGTGTCAGATTGTGGTGGTTGCTGAGGAACAAGCTTGAGTAGTTGCTCGCCGCCAAGGTGTGAGATGTGCCACTTGACCATTCGGTTGAACACTCTCCACGAGCCGCGACTTTCCGATCCTGCCGAAGGAGGACCTACGTGAGGGCCTGTTATCCAATTCCTTTACCTTCCTGACATGTTGCTGAGACAGAGGCCTTTGAGGTCTCCTCTGAGAGGTTTGAGGCTGTTTCTTAGACTTTGGATGCCAGGATGGATATCCAATCACAGTCCAACACCTTTCTTTGGGATGACCTTTGTTGCCACATTCACTGCATCTCATCTCAGACCCACGGCTTATCAAGGCAGCATTATCCGGTAGCGGCATCACCTTAGCTCCTAGTAATTCTCGCTGTAATTCTTCCTGCTGAATTAGGCCACAAACAGCATCCACAGTAGGAAGAGGTTGCATCAATAGCACCTGACTTCGTTGATGGTTGAACGTCTCACTAAGACCATTCAAAAATTGAAACAGTTTTTGATCCTGTTGTTGCTTGAGCAAGGCTTGCATAAACTTAGTCACATCATCAATCGCCTACCACTATCTGTGTTGGGTAATAAGACATCATATGAGGTTCTCTTGAACCAATTGCCCTCCTATGATCATCTCAAAGTTTTTGGGTGCCTTGCATTTGCCTCAAATCCAGCTCGCACTACTGACAAGTTCCAGCCACGCGGAGTTCCTTGTGTTTTTCTAGGCTATCCTCAAACCCATAAAGGTTATAAGCTCCTCAATCTTCTCACCAAATAAACATTTGTATCTCGTGATGTCACCTTTGTTGAACATGTGTTTCCATACAAATCTTCTTCCCTTTCTCAATACATGCAACCTCTCCCATCTCCACTGCCCGGGGTCTTCACTTGGGCTGATGATTATCTCACACTTGATAATGAACCGTCTTCATCTACGCTGGCTGACTTCTCATCATCTGCACAACCCTCTGCACCTCTCAACCCTCGTCCATCTCCTGCTGTCCCCATTGAGCCTTCTCGCAGGTCCTCCAGAGTTTCTCAGCATCCTACTTGGCTTCGAGATTATGTGAGCAATGCCGTGACGGCTCCTGTTTCCTCAGATCCTCACTTTCAGTCATTCGCATTGCTCTGTGCAAATGCGATCTGTTCAATTCTCACTGCCATCGACGGAAAGTGGTGTGACGCAATGAATACGGAACTTCGTGCCCTAGAAAACAATGACACCTGGGTGATTACTACTCTTCCTCCGGGAAAGAAGGCCATTGGGTGCAAATGGCTCTACAAGACTAAATACAACTCTGATGGATCGATTGAGCGGCTTAAAGCTCGCTTAGTTGTTTTGGGATGCAAGCAACGCTACGGAGAAGATTATGGTGAGACGTTTGCTCCGGTTGCTAAGATGACCACGGTCGAACTCTCTTGGTCATTCATTGCTGTAAACGATGGTCAGCCTTTCAACTTAATGTTACCAACGCCTTCCTTCATGGGGATTTGGAAGAAGACGTTTATATGACAATGCCCCCGGGGTATCTTGGCATTGACACTCACATTAGCCCTGAGATGGCCTTGCCAAACAGGGGGAGTCCTACTACACAGGTTTGCAAACTCACGAAGTCACTCTATGGGCTCAAGCAAGCACCACGTCAGTGGTTTGCAAAGCTCTCTGAGGCCTTGATGGAATATGGTTTTAAGCAGTCAAAGGCCGATTACTCTTTGTTTGTCAAAGCCCAAGGATCTCAATTCTCACAGGCAATGACGCAGAAGAATTGGCTAGGATCAAGCAATTTCTCAGCAGAAAATTTCACATGAAGGATCTTGGTCCTTTGAGGTATTTCTTAGGTCTTGAGGTTGCACGATCTGAGCAAGGAATATTTCTATTTCAGAAGAAATACACTGAAGATATGATTAGTGAATTGAGAATGACTGAGGCCAAGTCTTTGAAGGTTCCTCTTGACACTCACCTGAAATTGAGCATGGACACGGGGCGATGTATCGCCCAATCTGGCGACAGCGATTGATAGGCAACCGATCTATCTCACTGTTTCTAGGCCGGACATCTTTTACTGAGTGCAAGTTCTTAGCCAATTTATGCAAACACCAACTGATGGTCATATGCAAGTTGTGCGTTATGCGTCAGGTATCTCAAAGGTACCACATCTCAAGGGATTCTTATGTCCCGTGAATCATCCCCTCATATCTGCATTTTGTGACTCCTGATCGAGTTGTCTTTATGTGTGAGATCCACCTCTTTAGTTCTTGTGTTTCTTTGGGTATGTCACCCATTTCATGGAGGTCTAAAAAGTCCGTTGTTGCTCGCTCATCTGCGAAGCCGTGCAGGCCATGGCGACTACATTGTGAAATAGTATGGCTTTGTCTCTTCTTCGTGACACAGGAATACACTTCATGCCTCTGTTACTCTACTTTGTGATAATATACTGCCTTCATATTGCTAACAATCCCGTCTTCCATGAGAGGACAAAGCATATCGAAGTGGATTGCCATTATGTGAGAGATCTCTTGAAATCTAGCAAAATTGAACCTACGTATGTTCATACCAAGCGACAAGTGGTGATGTGTTCACCAACCGGTGGATCGTGCCAACAACACACTCTATTGTCCAAGCTAGGTGTTCTCACACTTCCAGCTTGAGGGGGAGTGTAGAGAATGGCATCATTTTGTGAGATTGGTTGTTAGGGTCTACTGATATTTTGTTCTTTGAAATGTCCTTTTTTTGTTATGGTCAGAATCGACTATGTATACTTATTGGGTGCTGCTTGGTTAGCAAGAAAATAAGAGAAATCTCTTCCCTTTGTTTTTGAGGCTACGTCCTCTGTTCTTTTCTTCTTTTCAGCATTTGCTTCAAATCAACATGTGTGCATGATTTTTCGATAGGGATTCTAACCCTAGAATTTTCGGGCATTATAAACCCTATATTCTCGCATATTTTCGCCATGAGCGATTGAGTGAGTGAATTTGAAGGATGATAACACTCAGAGCTCATCAGTTCTTGCTATCTTCTCCAAAACCCTCGAATTTTGCCCTATCGAAATACTCCCAGAATCTGAGGTCAAGAACACCATTTGCAAGAAGGCTTAGGGCATGCAAGACGGATCAGATTTAGGCTCCGAGTAAGTTCACAGCGCCGAATGGTTCATCTTCTTCATCTCGAATGGATCACGGGAATGGTTCAGCGGGGTACCGACGTTGTTTTTGGGCTTTTGAAACCATGGAGGAAGCTCTTGAAAAGGTCAGTTGGGAAATTCTAGCCCATTTCTCAAGTTAGTTAGAAGTTTAACTGATAAAAGGAGGAGAAGATTGATGAAGAATTGCTTTCTAATGAAGTTTTCTGGGTTTGATTCTGATGGAGGAGGAGAGAGAGGGAGAGGATTGAAGAAGACGAAGAAGTAAAAATGAGATCTGATATTTTTAGGGAGAGAAAAAAGTTCGTATTATTCATAACAACATAGGGTAAAGTTCATATTATTTTTTTAAGTCAACGTGGATGACGTGACAAAGTCAAAACAATCTGACACGTGCCTCCGCCGCCACATCAGATCGCCGTCGAGTCAAGTTAATTTTAACTCGGTGGCATATTATTGGGGGCAACAGGGGATCAAAGTTCGTATTATTCATCACTGAATCGAAAGTTCGTATTGTTAAGTTTTATATGGCCAAAAGTTTGTATTATTAGAATCCAATTTCCCTAAGATAAATCATATCGATTATATCACTTATAATATATATAATCTTTTAAATATATGTTGTAGATAAAATAAGGTGAAAATACATAATATAAAAATTTATAAAATATAAATCATGCGAATAAATTTAACCTAACGACATAATATAAGAAGGTTCAAGAGACAAAAAAAGTCACGAAATTCATGGATACGAAAATAGTTGAATACGAATATATTATATTGTCACTTGAACAGTTAAACTGATAATTCATTTGAACGTGACTTTTAATTCTTAATTTTCAGGATTTTAATAAGAATAATAATATTGAATATATTTCTTAAAAATTATAAAATTATTCTTTAATGAACATATTTTCCAAATTTCATATAATAATTAAATCATTATTCATAATATTAACAAGCATTTATTTATAAAAAATAATCAGATGGTAGAATACCCTTTGATACCAAATTTCTTTAGGTCACGGGACAAAAAAAAAAAAAGCACCAACTTCAATTCCAATTGTAAATTGGGTGATGATAAGTGTCTTGCCCCAAGACACTCCTTAAATGTCTTCTCTTATAAAATCAATACTTATTATCGTTTTTAACCCCAATTTTTTTGACAGATACTATTAATTGACTATTAATTATCAATTATAAGAAGCTTGGAATGTGTTGGCTACGCCAACAATTAAAATTGACACCCTAACGAATGAACCCCATCCGTTGGACATATTTTAGACGTTTTTTTGTAAATTTTTAAAAATATAGATAAAAGTGTAATTTTATACAATTTATATATATTATTATAGTTATAGAAGTCAATCATGTAACTTTTTTCCAATTTAATTCACAAATATATAGATTTTCTACAATGACTGCACAATACTTTTATCATTTTCCTTGTAAATTTATGACATAAATCTCAGCCTTTTCTTTTCCCTACAGTATCAACCAACAGGTCCAACACCAGTAAAACAAGAGTATGAAAATGTACAAGAGTTACTAACAAATTGGGGTCAATTATGTTTCTGACGGTAAGAAAACTTCACTTGTTAGAAGTAAGAATAGTTACATTTATGTGAACTCGATCATTTCGAAGAAATTGACACTAAATTATCTCCATAAATAAATAAATTAACACAAAATAAATCAGAACAAAACTTCCCCATTTTATAGACAAAAATACCTCCGCAAACACTCATATTTTACGGCTCTTAATTCCGTCCGCTCCATAATCTAGAGTACTCTAAACAAAACTATCTCGTCTTAGTCGCCGGAGGAACGTACAACCGGCCGCCGTCGCCGGCGAGATCGAACCCAACCGAGCGGCATTTCACTCCAAAATTGGAGGCGACCGAAGAAGAAATCGCCGCCGCAGGGAGGTGGTTGTTGGTGGTCCGGCGGTACGGACCCAGCCATTTGGCTTGCATGTACCGGTTCTTCCTCCACGGCGGCAAAGTAAGGCCGTTGATCTTCATCGACCGCTTGGCCTCGTCGCACATTGGCCGCACGATCCGCTTCACGTCCTGGCATTTTCCGACGAAAACCCGAGGCAGTGAGCATCGGAGCATGCTGTAACTCTCCGTCTCCCTCGCGATCTCGAACTCGCCGGCGAAATCCGTGTCGACGACGTACCTCAACGGCGCCGGCGACTCCGGCCGGATCACGTCGATGAACTCGTAGTTTCCGGCGGTGAGTCCGCCGGAGGAGTCCCACCGCGTCTTGCATACGCCGGCGTTGTAGCCGATTTCTCGAAGGTACGACATCAAGTTCCGGTTGAAAATCGATTTCTCCTTCCTGAACACGGAATACATCTCCATAGCTCTCGTTACATGAGCCAAAAGCTTGCTCCGGAACGGATCGGCATTGCTCCGTACAATCGGATTGATAACTCCGACGATCACAGGCGTCACGTCGGACCTAACAAACTCGTCCGAGTCGGAATCGGAATCGAACTCACGAGTCACCCTCGGCGAGTCACCGGCGACGGCGGAGGAATCGTCTTCTAGAAAGTTCTGAACCAGGTGAGAGAGACAAAGTGAGGACGAAGGAGAAGATGTAGTGGAGGAAGAAGGCGAAACGACGTCGGATTCAGCATCGTGTTCGCTGCCGCTGGTGCTAATGTAAGAAGCCATGGAAGTGGTGAAGATCCTGGCTCGAATTTTCTCGTTGAAAGGGTCAGTTCCTCTCCCCAAATTCACCCCCATTTTCTCTCTCTACTCTGTTTGTTTGTTTGTTTGTGTGTTTCTCTCTCTAGGTTTTGTGTGTAGTGGTGGATGAATGTTGATGATATTCTTTTACGATGTCTAGTTTGGAGGTTGAGGAAAAGTGAAGGGGGGGGGGGTATTTAAAGAAATGAGGATAAAGTGGGAAGGTGAGAGTGGGAATATTCGGGGAAAGATGCTATTTGGGATTCAACAAAACAAGGGTTTATCCGGATTTGGGTTGGGGAAGCTAAGGTAATTATTCTTCTTTTTGCTTTTGAAAGGGCATATGCTTTTTGGATTTAGGAAGTCAATTAAGGGTACTCACCCCCATATTATATGTGTTGGTATTGTATTTGATTAAGTTATTTCTTTAGAAAGGTTTATCAACTTTTTTTAATTGATTGATGATAAGCATTTTTATATTTGTAGTAAGTGGATATGGATAGTTCAATGTGGCTCTTCAATTTATGGTCAAATAAGAAAAGTTCTTTCGAGGTTCCAAGGGGAGGTTGGGCCAAAAAAAAAAAATCGTAAGAAAGTTATCTGGAAAATATTTTTTTGGAATTCTTTTTCCTCAAGAAGGTCTTTTCCGTAAAATTAAGTTAAACTTTATAAACAATTAAACGTTATTACAGTAATGCTATGAAATTATCTTCATTGAAGTCATCAAAAATTCTTTATAGATTAACTTTGTGAATATAAATTAATAAAAAAATAATTAAAAAGTATAAAAAGTAAAAAAAAATAATGGTGTTGTTTGGCAACCAACTGTTAGTTAGTTAGTAGCTATTAAGCGATAATTGTTAGCTATTTGGATTGTTTGACTTTAACTGTTTAGGTTAGTTGATTGCGACAAAGGTATCTAGTAAGATAACTGTTTGTGAAAAGTGACCTCAAAAAACTTCCTCAAATAATTTTTTGCAAAATAGCTTATTAAATAGAAAAAACTAAAATGAAAAGATATTTACCAAACACGTCAGATATGGTCAAAAAGCTAAAAGTATTGAATGAGCTAAAATATATCCAAAAAGCTAGTAGTGAAACACTATTAATGAATCCTTGAGAAATGTTGTTCATTACCCTTAAAAAGGTAAAATCAATGACGAAAGCATATGCTTCCTCCGTTTTATATTAATTGTCATCTTTAAAAGTTATGCAGTTAAATTTTTTTAAAAAAAATTAAGCATAAATATCTCAATATATAAAATAATTTGATAAAAAATTACTACCATTAAATTCGTAACGAAAAATATTATCCTAAAAATATATTATTCCAATTGTTCTAAAATATATATAAAAGATTATCGATCAAAGAATGATGTTAGAGATCGTGATTGTCAACTAAATGATAATTAAGGTTCCGTTCTTTTATATAGTTGGTACGGTGTAGTAATGGTGCAGTGCAATGAAATTTGAAAAGGTGTGGTGAAGTGTGGTGAGAATTGTGGTAAGTGGGGTAGACAAGGAGAAAATGTGAAAAATAAAATAGAAAAGTGAGGAGAGAGAAAAGTCAAGAGATATATTGATAATGTCGTGGTGTGATATGCTGAAGTATGGTAGAAATTAAAGAGATGCGGTGCGGTGTGGTACTGCACCGCAACCTACCACATAAAATAACGGAGCCTAATATGGAGAGGGGAGTAGTGTTGAATAATTTTGCAGTTAAAGATTGTGAGTGTTGGGAAATGTGCACATATCCTCTATATATAATATAAAGAGGCTTGTTTGGCCAGAGATGAAAAATTTGTTTGAACAGTCTGATTGTTTGACTGTTTGTTAGCTTGTGTTCATATATGAATTTACTTGTGTTTGAGTAGCCTAATATGATTAAGTTATGTTTTAGAAAAGGCTTCCAACTTTTAGAATTCTCAGGGCGTTATTAGTAGATAAACAATAATCATAGCAAAATAATAACAAAGATTCAATATAAGGAATTAACATAGAGAAACTTAAATCGGGAAAAAACCACGAACAATGCACTATCAAAGGATTACAACAGCGTTTCCGAGATTCCACGTCTCCATAATCTCTCACAACCTCCCTAGAATTATAGTCTGAGAACTCAACACTCATAAATGAGTACCACACAACTCCCTCATGGACACAGAGATTACAACTCAATCTCTTGTGATCAGATGAAAGACTTTGCGATACAAATAAGCCCAACACCAAGGCTCAATTTATAGTACAAGACCAACACAATCAATTAGGTTAATAGAATCCTCGACAGCCAAGGAGTTATATAAGATGCAAATAATAGGAAAGACTATAGCAAAATCAGCAACTTGATTCTCACACAAACTCTTCTACCTTGCTCTCCAAGTCATCGAGTCCAGCCCAAATTGGTCTCCACACTGATCAACCTAACATCTTGCCCTTGGAAACCTATTGCATTCGTAGCCTTCATCGATCATCATGATCACCAATGTAACACCTCCTCGAATCCTCCAGTCCACACACATCGATCTTGTTCAGCAAAGATCAACAGAGGTCTCGGTTGACCTCCCATTAACCCCTCTTTTAGTAAAAGGCTCCCACTTGAATTGATCACTCCCCTGCAACTTCGACATATGCATCCTCCTCAATAACTTAGGGGAATTTTTAATTGGAATTTTACCTCGTGTTGAACTTGTCGAAATGTCGTGCAGATTAGATACGTTCTTCAGCTGAGCATTCGTTCTTATAGCCTCGACCGTAAATCTCCTTGTTTATGGTACCTTTCTCTCATCAGAGAAGCTAACACGCCTTTGACGAGCATGAACATACTTGTTAGAATTATCAATGACAGTATACAACTTCCCCTCTTTCTTTCCATTTACAATTATCAGAGATCATTTTGTTACCATCCAATGACCATCCCCAAATCTCGTTGTGAACCCCTCCTCATCCAGTTGGTGCATTGTTCGGTCTCATTTTGAGCCAAATTAAGACCATAAATTGAGTATTTTGATTGTGATTTCTTCACATGATTGGAAAATTAGTGTGATTTACAGGTCTTAATTAAAATTAATGGAGAAGTGAAGAAAGGAAGGGAAAAGATGAAGGAAATAACGAAGAAGAGCAGCAACAACAGAAGCGCTGCCAGCGCTTGGTTTCGGGAAGTCAAAAAGGACGTCAAGCATAGGCGCTGCCAACGACCTTTTAGGCGCTGCCAGCGTCCGAGGCAGTAGCAGAAACTCCATTGAACGCTCCCAGCGTTCAATCACACGCTCCCAGCGTTCAATCACACGCTCCCAGCGTCTTTTTGCGGAAATCCAACACGAAGTACATAAGCGCTGCCAGCGCCTATCAGACGTTGTCAGCGCCTGACATATTTCAGGCGACGTCAAGCGAATACTAGGGTTTCGAGGGGGATTTTTTAATTTTTCTTCCCTATTCCTTATAAAAACACTATTTTTACCTCATTAGGGATCATCTTTAGTTTTACTTAGTCTTTAAAATTAGCTTTTAGTTTTCTTTAAGTTTTCTCTAGCCTTTGATTGTAAGTTACATTTTTCTAAGTTCAATGAAATTTAAGTTTTCAATTCTTGTTCGCTCTAGTTTTATTCCCTGTCTCTGGATTGAATTTTTACTAGTATTAGTCACACAAAAATCCAATCTTTTTAGTGAAGAGGAGGATTAAGGTTCCTCGAATTCTCCCTTCAGGTGAGGATTCGAGCAGTCTTAGTAATCTAAATCACGTTTTTCTTATTTGTTCGGGAGAAGATCGGTGATTCAAGATTCAAGATGAGAAAATTAATTCAGAGTGAATTGCGGTTCAGGTTTATGTTTCCTTTCCTTAAATTCAATATTAAATTCAGTTTTTACATTCGTAGATATTAATTTTCCTTCTTGATTATGCATTCGTTTTCTTGTTTAGTTTCTTGTTCTTGTTCTTTTAAGTTAAGTCTAATTTTTCAATTCATGTTTCTTTAATTTTTATTGCTTTCAATCTTTATTAGTTTAGTTATTTCAATTATTTACTGCTTTTTGCATTTGAAAACCTTACCAAACCAATTCCCTAAAACCTAACACACCATTCCTGTGGATTCGACAACCCTACTTGAAAACCCCAAATTACCACAACCAAACACGCATAGATACAAGTTTCTTGCTCAGACATGGGATATATGGAACAGTCCTTAACCTCCAATTTCCCCCCCCCAACCCCCTAGAAGTTTTAATGTGGACATCACCTCTTCCTAGCACCTTTAAGTTGTGACCGTTTGCAAGCCTAACCCTGCCAAACATCCCTCTCATAAAATTATTAGAGGACTCTCTACTAGGCGAAGAGTGAAACGAAGTCCCTGAATCTATCACCCAGCTCCTTTCTGACTCATCAACACTAACAATTAGAGCATTATAATTGCCCTTCCTAGGTATAGGACAATCCCTACGAAAATTACCTCTATCATTACATTACCAACACAACACGTGCTCCATGTTTCAACCCCTAGATTTAGACCGACTCGGACCCGAGCTCCCGCTGTTTCTCCTACCCCTGACAGCTAAAGCACTCGAAGAATTAAATACATCAGAATCTTTCCTATGGATGCTTTCATTCAGGGCAGAGTCTCTAATTTCACTAACCTTCAGTTTCTCATCTTTCTTAATCAAAGATGTGACAGAAGTTACAAAATTATCCCAATACTCAGGTAAGGTAGTAAACAATATATTAGCATTTATCTCATCGTCAAAACTAAATTTCACAGAGGTTAACTTCAATATTATCATATTCAACTCATTTATACTATCATTCATATCACCAAATTCATGCATCTTAAAGCTAAATTAATGATGCAACACATGTACCTTGTTCATCGCCGAAGTTTTCTCATATGTGTTATGCAAGGCCTGAAGTAGACCTTTAGTCGTTGTTTGATCTTTGATGTTGAAAGCCACGTTTCTAGATAACGTCGGCCTCATCGTACTCAATGTCTGACCATCAAGCTCTTCCCAATCCTTCGGTTCCATCTTCTCTGGATTTTCACCTATTGCAAGATGCAACTTTTGCTAGCGGAGCACATCTTCTGCCCGCATCCTCCACTACGCGTAGTCTTTCCCATCGAACCCCTTAATCTTCACAATTATAGCAGACAAACAATAGTCAGAGCAAGATAATAACAATGATTCAACACAATGAGTTAATATGGAAAACCCCAAATCGGAAAAAAATCACGAACAATGCACTATGAAAGGATTACAACAGTGTTGCATAAATTCCCAAACCTCCACAATCTCTCACAACTTTCCTAATATTACAACCTAAGAACTCAACACTCACAAATGAGCCTCACACAATTCCCTCAGGGACATAGAGATTACAGGTCAATCTCTTCTGGTAAGATGAAACACTCTCAATTGCGATACAAATAAGCCTAACACCTAGGCTCTATTTATAGTACAAGGCTGAAATAATTAATTAGGTTAATAGAGTCCTTAGCAGCCAATGAATCACAAAAGAGATGACTAATATTAAGGACTAGAGAAAAATCAACAACTTGATTCCCACTTAAACTCTTCTACCTTGCTCCCCAAGCCATCGAGACCAACCCAAAATTGGTCTTCACACTCATCAACCCAACGCCAACATGCCTTTGAATCAATTTAATTCTAGCTCAAATCAAAAGTACAACTCGCAAGGCCATATCCATCTAATAGGCCAAAGAAAAATCAAGTCTTCCATGGTTAATGAGGGAAATAATATTGATGCAGCAGTTCCAGCACCCAAGGCAACGAAAGACATTGAGAAGGATATAGTGACTTCAGGGGTTATAGATTTACTGATAAAGGAAGAGCAGAGTAGGAAAAGAATCATCATGGGCCTCTATCTATGAATCCAGAAGCCGGATTAGAGTTGAAGTATGTCCCTATCATTGAGATTGTTGAGGCGCAATGTGCAAACTTGATCGCCAAGATATTGTCTAAGAAATTGATTTTTAGAAAACTGCAATCTTATGCATAGTCCTTAGTGTTAATCTGCATTTGGAAGTGATGAAAGGGTTTTTTTTAATAGAGGATATGGTCTGAATATGATATTGAACTGTTTATCCTCGACAAGAAGGGCCTATTCCTGGTTAGGTTCCATAAGGAAGACGATAAAGATGATGTAGTCGATAAAGACCTATTCTTTCTTTATAGAAACCCCTTAGCTTCTTAATCAAAGCATGAAACGAAGACCTAAAGATGAATATAGATGTACTCATTTCCATTCCCATCTTGGTGCAATTCCCTGGCCTAGACCCCGAATTTTGGGGATCGCCAAGCGTGAGCTAGATCAGTAACTTAGTGGGTATCCCAATTAAAATTAATCAAGCCACTATGGAGAAATCTATAATGCGCTACGCATGGGTTCTCATTGATATTCAATCAAACAACGCCTTTCCAAATATAATTATTTTTGTGGATGATAAAGAGATTGCACACAAGCAGAAAGTTGAGTACGAGTGGAAGCTTGTCAAATCCACTCATCATTCCATATTCGGGCACCTAGAGGAAGAACGTAGTTTAAATTGACATTCACAGTGAATGGAGAGTTAATGAGAAGCGGTTTGAAGTGGTTCACAAGGAGAAAATCAAAGACAAACACACCGACAACCTTAGAAAATCACCATTAGAGAGAGGTAGGTGGGCAAGGAAGGCTTCATCACGCCATGTAGAACTACTGATAGAGAGAAGTCTACTCGACAATTAGTTGACAACCCAGATACAAACTCTTTTGCAATTTTGGAAAAAGGGGATGGTGATTAAGAGGGTCGACAGGATGAACTTCCTCCTCCCCCTCATGAACAATATCATAGCCTAGAATGTAAGGGGCCTCAACTGCCCCATAAAAATAGGTTGACATTGCCTATTACTTCAATGTCAATGGAATAGGTTTAGTGGGTTCGCTTGGAATTAAAGTCCATGACAATAATGTTGAAACTACTATTGGTAATGCTTAGAAACTGGAATTTTTTGCATTGTGTTATCTCCCAGCGGCCTAGTCGCATCGTTGTTGCTTCGCATCCTATGGCTTATGATCTTCGCATGGTGCATGAGTTGGCCCAAATCAAAGAAATTCAAATGGGCTTGCACTTCCTGGCAAAGGTTGCACTACCAGATGAACAAAGGCGGGATTTACATCACTAGGCAGGGGTGCAATTGGCTTGTGAAGACAGGACCTAAACAAACTTGGCCGATAGGCATTTGGTCACGCTATAACATTCCCAAGCATAAATATACTGCTTGGTTGTGTATGTTAGAGCGACTCCCCACTAAAGATATACTCCAAAGGTAGACACCTCAGGGATCCATTCTCTATGTCCTCTTTAACTTCTGCCCAAAATCTATTGTACACACCTTTGAGGATTGTCTCGTTGCTAATTACGTTCAGTAAGGAGTTGGCCTCACTTATGAAGGTGGTTGAATAAGAGATTGGTGCATTAGTCCTCAATAGCCATAAACCGAGAGTAGTAAAACTCGTGTTATTTCTCCCTCCTCACTTTTCTCACTACTTTTCAATTTTCTATCGCCTTAAATATCACACCAACTATTCTTATCACAAAATTTACCACACTGTAGTCACTGAATTTTGTCATTCAATTTAGCTTTGTACTTATGTAATTTATTTTGATCATTTTTTATCTTTATTTTTAATTTAGGATTAAATGCCAAGGATTTTTGAAATGCAAACATTCTTCACATAATTGAAATCCCCAAAATCAAACCAAATCAAATTCCTCTTTATCTTATTTCATTCTTCCTCCCTTTTTCCAAATCACATAAAATCATCCTTTATTTGATTTTATCCTCCCAATATTCTGTCATCACCACCATAAATAAACTCATCTCCACCACTATAAATACACCCTCACTTCCACTCTTTTTCCATACCTAAAAAATTATCATAGGAGACTTAGGAGTATTGAAACTAGGTGATTTTATCTTTCTTCTCCTCCCTCTTCCATCTCATCATTTTGCATTCATAATCCTGACATTAACTTGAGGTTAGTATTGTTTTTTTCTTATTTTATCATCACTTTGTTATGTTGTAAAATTTGACTTAAATAAATATTGATACTCTAATCAAATTGACTAAATGTTAACTTGTAATATTTGTGCTTATGTTCTTCTATTTCATTCAATTGTCCACATTTATTATTTTATTTTGTTTTTGCATTTTAATTACTTCATTCTTATGCATCTAAATAACATTAATTAAATTAATTATTTTTCTCTTCTACTCCTTTCTTTAAATTAACCGATTTAGTAGAGTCCGTTATTTGAACAAGCGATTTTGAGAGTTTTTACTTTTGAATTTGTAATCATGCCCCCGGATCCGAATCTCATAATTTCGTGGTTTATGGAGTTTAAATTTGAGTTTATTAATTCTCAAAATTAATTGGCGACTCTTTTGATATTTATTATTTTGATTCACTTGTACATCATATAATAAAATACATTAAATCCCTTAAAGATTAAGACACATCATTCGACTCGTCATACACCGTGTGGGAAACCATGGAGTTTTCCCAAATCTTACACACTCTGTATCTAGGGGTGTTCATATTTCGGTCCGGACCGACTGACCCAAAAAGACCGAACCAAAAACCCGGACCAAACCCGGACCGAATGGTAACTGGTCCGATCTTCGGTCCAAGTTTTTTACATTTTCGGGTTCCGGTCCGATTTGGTCTAAACCCGGAAAAACCCAAACACGGACCAGAAACCCAATTATTATAAAATTTAAATTTATTCAGAAAATAAAATTCATGATATTGTAGTCGCTAATCACGCATAATAAAATATTATCACCTAAAAAAATATTATATCCTAATTTAATGGCCCCTCCCCACAAAATTAGAAAGATAATTATTTTGACATATATTCATCCTATTTTAACTTTGTATAAATTCAGATAAATGGTAATTAAATTTTAGCCAACTTTATATGTATTTTTGCGTGACTATAAATTTTGTCATATTTGTTATGCATTCTAGCATATTATTGTATCATTTAAATTTTTATAATTCATTACTTTCTAAAATTTTCCACTATAATTTCCTAAATAATAACTTACATTACAAAAAAATAATATAATTTCTAACAAAATGACATGCATATTAATTAACTAATCAATCATTTTACAAATTTGAATAGAAAATTTTTAAAAACATCTCAATCTCCAAACACATGCAGGTTGGTCGGTCAAGTCCTAATTGGGTTGGTCTGGGTTGGGACCAGTTGTTTTCGGTCTGGTCTTTGGTCCAAAGTTTTGGCTATTTCGGGTTCCGGTCCAGTCCGGTCTGGTCTGGGTTGGTCCGGGTTTGACCCAATAAACACCTCTATCTGTATCACATCATATCACATTATCCATAATTATATACTACCTTCTTCCCATATTATCTGTCACTTTAACTAACTTCCTTTTTTCCCATAATATCTGTCATTTTATATTTCCAATAACACATTAATTACTAATTTATCAAATTAACTTTATTAATTACATCTTTTTCTTTCATTTTTCATTTTTATTCACATTTTCCCTTTTTTATTCACCATTTTATTCAACATCTCCACATGCCCAATGCACAATGGGAAGTTTTTTTGGTCTTTTAAATTGTATCCAAAGTGATACATAATTTGAGAAGGAAGGAGTATATCATATCATATTATATATCATTACTACATTTTATTTACCGTAGAAAAGAATGGGCCGGGGTATATTAGATATGATTTAAAGATGACAGCTAGCCCTCAGATTAACTACTATGCAAAATTAAAATTATTGTAACTATCAAATCACCTAGACCATATACGACTGAACACATAATATTTTTAGTTTGTTTTGGAATGATTCAATTTTAAAGTGCGAGAACTGAAATATCAAAAGATTTTGGATAGGGTTAAGTTGCTATATTTATAAGAAAATCTAACATTTATCTAACAATTAATTTAGAACTTTGATGTGAAATCAATGCGACACTACAATTTGAAAATCGACACATTTGAAATCAATCTTCCATGATGTAATCATGTGGATCCGTAATCATATTGATTAACAATGTGTGCATGCTTACCTGTCATATTTAATATTTAATTTGATTAACATAATTTTTTTATATGGTTGAGGATGACACATTAAATATTAAAATCTTCAATGAGATAATCATATTGGTTAAATACATGTGCATACTTCTTATATATATCTCAAATAATCCCTCCATCTTATATTATATTCTGATGTCCATGTCACGTTAAAAATTATATAATTAACTATTAAAGTTTTGGTTGCAAATTTTTTATATATTAATTGAAAGTACTACTATTACTAAATTCATAGTAAAAGTATTTCACAAAAATATAGTTTATAATTCTTTTGAAGAATAGGTGGTTAAAAATTAATTGTCAAAATCTTGTATTAAAGACTATAAAAAATCAAAAGGAATCATAAATACTAAGAAATGGAGATAGTAAGTTACTTTAATTTATTTTTTTCTTTCCCATAATATTTGTCCTCTCATAATTCAAATGACATATTTCTATTTATTAACTATTTTTTATTGATTGAACATTTGAATATATTCTCTTGCTAAAACTAACATTAACTATCCAAACTAATTAATTATGTGATTGAGAATGATACATTATAAATCTTCATGGAAATAACTGTATTGATAAATAAGAATTGATAAGAAAAACTTCTTTTGAGATAATTGATTAAAATTTTTTACTATGACTAATAATTTTATATTAAGCCCCCATTTTTTTATGCGATAGATTGCGGTGTGGCCCCACACCGTACCACAACTTTTTAATTTCTATCACACTTCACCAAACCACGCCACAATCATTACCAATAATCTTTTATTTCAAATATAATTATTTAATTATTTATTGATAAATGGTTTTTATTATATCAGGGTTGCCACAAAAAACTAAGTTTATATGAACAAAGCATTACAAGCAAAGAATTTACATAATTATAAGTGTATGGTTGTGGATGAAAACATAAAGGGTTTTTGGATGATAATATACCGACTTTTAGGGGTATTGGATTGTAATATACCAATCTTTACTATTGGACAGCAATATCCCAAACCTTTATATCTAGGTGACATTATTATACCAATAGTAACTAAGGGGATGGTGAATTGGTCTCTATATTGATGTTAGAGAAAAAAACATGTCCCAACCCAATAACCCTGATAACCCTTCTGTTTTTCTTACTAACCCACATTATAAGACATTAGTTGGTTGTGTATCACGTCAGTACGGGGACCAGTTCACCGCCTCTTAGTCATAATACTGGGGCCGACTTGTTTTAAACGTAGGTTAATGAGAAAAACAGAGGGGTTAACGGAGCTATTGTGGAAGGGCCGATTATTTTCCCTCCGCCTGCCATGTCTACACGGAGACCAGTTCACCAGCCACAACCCGCTTAGTCACTATTGGTATAATAATCTCACCTAAGTATAAAGGTTAGGGATATTATTATCCAATAATAAAAATTGGTATATTACAATTTAATAAGCCCAAAGATCAATATATTCTCGTCCAATATCTCAAACATTAAAAAAAAATATAGCCCACATCACATGTAGACAACCCTACTGTCCTCTCTCAATATTTAAATCTGCGCAATATTCTAGTTTGGATACAATCTGTCACTGTATCAAATGACCATCTGCATTGAGCATATACAGGTCATTATTATTTGATTTGATAGTAGTAAAAAAGAAAGCGTAGCGAGAAGATCCTTGAAACTATTCCAAAATTGGATTGCATCCGCTTAATACTCACCTAATCATCTTAATTAAATCCCTTAATCAGAAAACTTTAATACTCCCTCCGTTCCATATTAATTGTCATTTTGTTGACTATCACAATTTCCAATGTTACTCTTTGATAATTTTTTGCATAATATTTTATTAACAATTGCAATATTATAATTTTATGATAGTATTTTTCGTTACAAATCTAATGATAGTAATTATATATAACGAGTCATTGTATATATTGAAAAGTTTAAGGTCAAAATTTTGTAGATTTAACTGCATAATTTCCGAAGATGACAGTTAATATGAAACTGACGGAGTGTTTAATTAAAGTGGTTGAAACTTGAGAAGCAAGCGTGGGGAGGCGGTGGAGAGGCATATCCGAATCCTAACGTAGAAAGAGAGAGAAGGATAATTCTGACCGATGAGCGTGGGAAGGGATGAAACCCGCATGAGTTGGCACATGGGTTTAACACGTGGGACCCCTCGTGCGACATACTCAGCGATTGGTCTCTTCTCGTGGTTACTCCATTTCACCTGCTCAATCCTTTACATATATAACTGACAATTAAGTACGGATTTTATCATACATTTGTCGTTTTTCTTCCTTTTTTTTGGTCCTTTTTTTAGTCCAAATTAATGAGGTTGGATTGGAGTATTAGTTTTTCTCCACGTCAGTTTTTTCATTAACTTTAGTTCATAAAAGAAAGATTATTTATATTTAAATTTTTCAGACTGTACTTAAATATGTTTTATTAGTTGAGAATTGTTGTTATTATTATTTAAATTATATTTAATTGAAGTTATTTAGTTACGGTTTAAGTTGAATTTACTTTCAACTATTTTGAAGCATAGGACTCGAGAAGGATGTATGTTCCGTGGGCTAGATGGCTAATCGTTAGATTAGATAGTTTGTCTAAAATACAGTCAATGCAGTTACTAACAAATACAAAAATATGTCTTTAATTGATAGCAATAGAAATTTGGAGATGGAAAATGATCCAAAAAATATAGGCCGTAGTTTTCTGCTTCTTTCCCTTGACATTCAAAGTGTCGCTTTTGATTCGCCTCTCGATTTCAATGACTATGTCCGTGAGGCGTCGAAAGTCAAAGCTAGGTAGAAGAGGAATCAGGATTCTACTTGAACAACCAAGTGGCGATTGATCAGAGAAGCAAATTGTAGAGTCCCTTTTACAAGAAGTTCAAGCCACAACAAAAGGAAGAAAAAAGGCATTAAAAATTGCAAACCCAACAATTGAGATGAATTAGAGATCTACATACGCAATTTGGAGAATTTGTCGAAAATTTTCTCGATAAACTGGATAACGAGGCACATAGAACGACAAAGGTTTGATGAGATTTGGACATCATCTACGATGATGATCAAGAGACTGCGATGGAAATGATGAGAGACACGTGGCGTGAAGAAAGAAATGCAAAATAGAATCTTATCCATGATTAGTTACGTTGTTTTATTTTATTACTCTGATGCTCTTATTGTCATTGTTTCTTTAGTTATAGCTATTAAGCTATGAGTTTATGCAATTTTTACAATGTATGTTGTGAACTGTTTATTCCATTTTAAGCTTTCAACAATAAAAAACAGTGTCGCTTTTGATTTACATAGTCTTTAATTTTATGTTATACTTTGACCATAGTGTCTAAACTAGTTTTTCAAAAGGTTTTTGTGGGTTGTTACGAATCATTTACTCTACTAACTTTAATTAATAGGGGAAAGAATGTCCATATCTAGATATCGTAAACTGCGTTTAATTGTGTTATCATTAAGATTTTATTGTTATTATTGTACTTTGAACATAACTTTTTATCAGTACATATTTACAAAAATTATAATATTATGTTTTTATAATCTAATTTTTTATTGCAGAGTTGAAACATTAATGTTGTATGATACTACTTCCGTCTCATTATATTTGTTCATTTACCTAACTTGAGAAGATCAATGCATATTGAGAATTGATGTAAAAAGTTTGTAATTTACCCAAACTACCCCTATTTTAATTGAAGGTAATAGTTGTTGGAATTGTAAAAGTGATAAATGAATATATTAAGGCCATGTTCTTTTCTGCGGTATTTTTGCGGTATGGTGTGGTATGGTGTGGTGGAATTGTGGTGGATGTGGTGGAATTGTGGTAGGTTATTGGTAAGTGGGGTAGGTGAGGAGAGAGAATGTAAAAAGTAGAGGAGAAAAGTGAGGAGAGAGAAAAGTAATGATTTGTGGTAAAGTGTGGTGAGTTGTAGCTGCGGTATCTTTGTGTACCATGATTCTCAACCGCAGAAAAAAACAGGGCCTAATTAGGGGTAGAAAGGGAATTACAGTTGTTGAGATTGTAAATATGACAAATATTTTAAAACAAAGAAATTAGGTAAAAGGACAAATAATTTGAGACGGATGTAGTAGTTCATTGTAGACTGTGATAATTAATTGATTAAAGTTGATATAATTTGATTTAGAAGTAAAAAAAAAAAAAAAGCTAATGTGAAAGATTCGAAAAGATCCATTGGTCCATGGGAGCATAACATAAGATGGTTTGGGCCTTCATTTAAAGTGGTGAATCACTGAATCCGATGATAATCAAAGCAGGCTTGTTGGTCCACTTCAACTTTGGGTAACTTTCCGTTTGGAGAATGTCACAAGTGCATTCATCCAAACCTGAGGATCCAATAGCTCCATCTAGTTTGGTTCAGATGGAGGGTTTTAGACTGAAGCCCTGTTCTTACTGTTGATATGTAAAAATTGAGTGAAAAAAATTAGGTAAATTTGAGTATGTATGGGTAGTTTATGTAGATAACTTTTAGAAGTAGAAAAGTTATGTAGATTTAAGTATAAAAAGTAAAATTTGGTAAAAGTATATAGAAAAATATTGTGAGTAGTTTGCCCCCACAAAAATCCTTGTTTGAATGTGTTTTTGTCTAATATCTCAAAAATTATTTTGTTTGTCTCCCCTTTGATTACGACTTAGAGTATTTGGAAGCATTTTGAGGTGTCTAGCAATGCTTTCAACTTAATTGTAGTATTTAGGAGTATTTGATATTTCATAAAGTTAAAAATAAAATAATTGAAAATTATAGCATGGTCCTAAAATTTCTGATACCCTAATAATGACAAAATCATATTCAGAAGTGGTACAAAAAATGTTTGGTATTATGGAAAAAAAAGTCTCACATCAAAAGAGGAAATGGAGGGTCCTGAGCTTATAAACGTGGGCGCTGCACATCCTATTAAGACGACATTTTAGGGAGAGGGTAATCGCTCCATGACATTGCGGATTGGGGTGGCTAGGGATAGTTTGGGCCTTTAAGGGTTCGCCACAGGGTTATCAATGGTCATCGGAGCTACCTACCGACGTGGTGGGGTTGACCGACAGACTATGGATATTATTCATTTCGGTTCAATTGGTCCTTGATTTGGTCCATCGGTTTCAGTTTTTTTTTATCACCCTTAGAGGTTGGCATTCCATAAGGATTGGAGGGTATATATCAAAGGGTTTAAAACCTCAAAGAAAATGATCGGTATTGCGAGTTTTTCTAAGTCTCACTAATCAAGTTGCGGCAACTTTTACAGTAACAACGTAAATATTGGTTGGACATTGTATTGATTGAATAATTAGTATCTGATTATTGTTCCTAATGGACGTTTGAATAGTTTTTTTAGGCCAAAGAAAACAGACTTCATTCAATACTTAATTTGCCCATGAGTAAAAAGTTTCGTATACAATCCAAGATCAATCCAACCCAACCTTTCCCAGTTTCCCCCACCTCCCTAAACTTCAGGTGGTTGTGAGCGACTGAGTTACCGTCCCTTCTAATATGCAAAAACATACAAAATCGGATCAAGTTACTTGCAACTAAAATGTCTTCATTGAGTAAATCAAAACCGCTAAGAAAGGTTAGCCTACTTTTGCATTTGGATAGGACTGACAGACAGTTTGTAGTGAGCCAGACATTAGCAAGACCGAACCGAGTCGCAAGCTTCAACCCAAACAAGGCCGCCTTCCCTTCAGCCACCTCGATGCTCCACTATGCATGCACCCTTCTGACCCCAACCACTACCACATCCCCGTTATGATCTTTGATCACTGCAGTAAGAGTGACCCAATTAACCCTCGGCCACATAACCTGCGTCCACATTGATTTTAACTTGGCCTGCGTTGGGCGGACTCCACACAACCACACTTCTCGGTTGTAGGTTTCTAAGTTGCACCTCCTAGCTCTGAAGTTTGTTGAGCTCGTTCCATCCATTCACGACTTTCCTCCTCCATATGTCAGTTGGCGCTGCTTTGCCATTTCTACGCATCCCTTCCAAGTGCTCAGCCATAACATCCTGTGTTTGTACACAGTTAAACAATGCATGGTTTATACTCTCAGGCCCATCCTTGCAAACCTCACAAGTGTCTTCCTCCACAAGATGTCTCACTTTCATTCTAAATCTTGTAGGAAGTACCTTGGTAGTGCACCTTCAAGCCAAATAAGTACATTTTAGGGTCGCTTTCAATCTCCATATCATTTTCCACCTTTCATCAAACAACTCCCATTTTCGAGAGGCCCCCAACAGGTAAGCTCTTCATTGAGTAGGCTCCATTTTTTGTTAGGCTCCATACTTATCCATCCCTTGATCTCCTCTCACTCAACGAAATATTGAGTATTATATTTCGATCCCTCTCTATAAACAAGTCGATCACTTTCCGGGCATCCCATTCCGAGGAGTCCACGGTAAAGAGGCCCCCAACTGGGGATGACAATGGGGCAGGGAATCCCCGAATCTGCTGGGGCCCTGCCCCGCTCTAGGGAAAAATTCCCGCCCCCATTAGGGATGGGGACGAGGACGGGGACGGGGACGATTTTTCAAAATCCGCTCGGGGACGGGGCGGGGATGGAGACAAAATTTTCCCCATCCCCGTCCCCATTTTCCCCGCCGGGGAAAATTCCCCGTCCCCATCCCCGAATTCATGTCCCCGAAAATTTTAAAATTATCAGATAACCTTTATTCTAATTCACTATATATATTAATAGCAAGCATAAAGTAGTAATTTTTTTCCGAATCACACTTGAGGATGTATTATTGTATTTTTTTTTTCGAATAACACTTGTTGATGTATTATTGTTTGATTTTGATGTATTATTGCTCGAGCAAGTTAAATACGTTGTATTTTGAACAGGTTGGAAACCGAGTCCGATTAAAAATCGGGTCCGATTAAAATTTGGTTAGATTTTAGATAGCTTTAAAAAATCTCCGTTGGGGATGGGGAATCTACGGGGATGGGGATGGGGCAAGAATCATTCCCCAAAGCGGGGACGGTGACAGGGATGTGGACGAGTTTTGGGAGCGGGGATGGGGATGGGGATATACTTCCCCGTCCCTGATCCACCCCATTGCCATCCCTACCCCCAACCACCATCTCCTGGAGGTCATGGGGAGATAAGCTCCTTTCCATCTTAGTCTGCTACCCATTTGTCCTTCCGAACTTTAATATAGCTCCAATCACCCCATCCTCTAAATGAGTCCCTCTATTAAAATACTCTTCACCCCCATAAGATTCTCCAAGCATAGCTTGGTCTGAAACCTAGGATTGAGCCCAGGAAGTCTGAATTAGAAAAATATGATATGTTAGAACCCCTTAAGGACCTTCGCAGACCTAGACGCAAGGACCTCAATAGACCCAGGTTCAAGAACCTTGGCAGTTGGAAGAATTTTGAGTGAAAGTCAAAATTCGAATATTATTGGCATATAACCTGAATATTTTAGAGTGATACTTTCCTAATTGTTTTGGTAGATTTATTACCTCCTTCCATGATAACTAAATCAATATCTAAATCCAATATTATGTTTACTAATTATTGACATATCTCTCTTGGAAGGTTTCCAACTATTTAAGGAATGCTTGATTGTTGTAATTCCAGCAAGTATCATGTGGCTCCTTGCTTCCAACAAGAAATCAATGAAAAACTGATTTTGTAAAGATCTCCAACGACATCTTGCTAATTGAAAGCTCCTTCCAAAGCCTTAAAAAGTCCAACATTCATATCACCTTTTTGGTATAAAAAGAGGATGAAGATAGAGAAAAAAAAGAGGGAAACACTCCACTCCACAAGAAAGACGCATTGTAGTTTCACATCCATTACTCTCTTGTATTATAAGGTCCTCGGTCTGAAAATATACTATGTAATGGGACTTGTATTAAGTGAGTTGGGAAACTCACTTGGGTAGCTAAGTGTTGTTACTGCTTAATGAGTTGTAGATCAAGGGTGTTGTCTTGATTGAGTTGTAGATCAAGGGGACATGTCTCCTTGATTGATTATTTTGTAAGCTTGCCTTGGAGGTACTCAAGGGAGCCAAGTTTGAGGACCTCGTTGTACTTCTTATGTGAACAAGAAGTGGAGTGGTTCAAAATCCTAAGTGAAGAAAAGATTATGTCCAGTGACGTAGCCCTATTTGGAAGGGTGAACATCTGCTAAATTCATGTGTATTAATATCTTCTTTAATTTTTATCATTCACATTTCATATTTATACCCTAATTATCCTTAGCTATGTCAAGAACCTTGGCTGACTTGTGTGTTAAGTTTTGTAGCCTTGACCCAATTTCATCCAACCACCTCAATGAACCCCCTTCTTCATTCTTATTCCTTTAGTCACTTACACCACTAGGAGGTTAGGGTTGTAAAAACCCCACTATGCCATTTCACCTAAGAGTGCATCATTGAAAACATCTAGTTAGCGAAAATCAAGCCCTCCAAGACATTTGTGTTGAATTAATTTTTCCCAACTGAGCTAATGCTCTTCCTTTTGCCTTCCCTCGCTCCCACCAAAAATTTGCTAAGACATTATTTATCTCATTTACCATCTGTAAAGGCATTTTAAAATAGCTCATAAGATAAGTCGGGTAGCATGCGCCACTTCCTTGATCAAAATCTCTTTCCCTGCTTTTGATAGAATTTTCTTCCTTCCAACCCCTTAGTTTCTTCCAAATCCTATCTATAATTAACCTAATAATTTCTTTCTTGGACCTCCTTACCAAGGTTGGTGTGCCGAGATATTTTGATGGGGCTGAGATTTGTGTCTTGCCTAACATGCTGGCTAGCTCCTCCTTCCTTTCAATCAACGTGCCTTGGCTAAAGTACACTTCGAAATTTTCCCTATTAACTTTTTGGCCCTATGCTTCTTCGTATATGTTGAGGATCTCAACCATCTTCAGGCATTCTGGTATGTTTGCCCTTGCGAAGACGAGACTGTCGTCTGCAAAGAAGAGGTGCGAAACAATTGAGCCGCTCTTGCTGACTTTGAGCCCATGGATTTCTCCCTCTTCCACAGCCTTCCGCATACTTGAAAGAGGTTCAGCTACCGGGATAAACAGATAGGATGAGATAGGTTCCCGCTGACGGAGTCCCCTGGGAGGAGTAATAATCTCAGTGGGTCTACCGCTAAAATTCACAGAATATTGCACCGAGCTAACACACATCATCATCCATCATAGGCCTTCTATGTATCCAGTTTGATCGCCATACTACTCCTACGTGAGGTTGATCAAGACTTTATAGTATAGTAGGTCTCGAAGGCAATAAGGACATCATCAGTGATAGACCTACCAAGAACGAAAGCATTTTGATTATGAGGCACCATCTCGGGGAGCCATTGCTTAAGTATGTTCACAAGAATTTTAGAAATTATTTTATAAATCACCTTACAAAGACTTATGGGGCAAAAGTCATTAATGTGTTTAGGGCTCCTCCACTTAGGTATAAGGGTGACATTGGTGGAATTGTAGGACTCCATGGGTACATGATAACTAAGCACGTCACACACACAACAAACAATATCTTCCCCAATAATATATCAGAATTTTCGAAAAAAGAAAACATGCATAGCATCGGGTCCCGAATCCTTGCGAGGGTGCATCTGTATTACCGCCGAGTGGACTTCCTCCACTACATCAAGTTTCATAAGATCTTCGTTCATATCCGAGATAACCGAGTTGTTCACCCCCGAAAGGGTTCCATTGTCCCACCAGGCAGTACCCCCCCGGGGGAACATCGATTGATAGTAGTCCCTAACATGCTCCATTAACTCGTCATCATCCTTTATTATCTCACCATCCTCCTTGACTAGGCTTGTTATCCTGTTTTTCAATGTTCTTTGGGAAGCTTTATGGTGGAAGTACTTAATGTTTATATCCCTGTCTTTAATCTTCACCGAGTGTGCTCGTAGGTACAAAAACGCTTGCATAATTTTGTAAAATGATCCCCATCCTTCGCCTCCTGCAATTGCTTCCCCTTCTCCTCAATCTCTTTATTCATATCACCAAATTTCATATTGGCCCATCATGCAAGATTTTGTGATATCCTTTGCAGTCCCTGGATTGAGTTCTCTCATGGGTTTTTGTGCCAATAGTCTTCAACAATTTTCGCGGATTCTGGGTAATCAAACCAGAACTTCTCTAGTTTTGTCCTCCTTGTAAACGGTTCCCTCATATGTGCTCTCTTACGTAGATAATAGGATCAATGAATGATTTGAGCAAAGCCTCAGTAAGTGTTCCACCTCAGCATCTTTGTGCATGTTAGCACAATTCGCACATACTATCTATCTGTCTAGTCGTTCTCGCTTACACGTGCTCGCACTTTTACCCTTTTCCCACGTGAACGGGGATCCTATGAACCCTAAATCCTTCAACCCCCAATCATCCAACACAACCCTAAAAGCTTCTATCAATCTTCGGTTTCTCGGCCTACGCCCCTCCTGCTCCTCCCATGTAAGTAACTTGTTAAATTCAACCCCGAAAACTAGTGGCATCTTTTATCGTCCATGATTCTCCTCATCAATCGCCAAGTGTTATGTTTATCTACTGCCTCATCCCATCCAAATATGAAAAAAAAGGCCCACTTCCTTCTTATTTGCTCACGAATAATACAGTAGATATGATGAGCACTGTAGGCGACCATCTGCACCTCCACTTTATTCGACCAAAACAAGACCAACCTCCTAATCTTCCATTACTACTCACTCCCAAGAAGCCATCAAAACCAAGCTTTGACTTTAATCTACGAATTACTTCCTTGTTAACCATTATCTCCGAGAGGTATACAATGGCAGGGCAAATTTTATTACTCCATCAAGGAGCTGCTAAACTACCTGGGTGTTATCCCTACCCTGACAGTTCCAACACAAAATCCTCAATATGTTTGGCGAAGGTGGGATTGACCCACCCCCGCCATAAACTGAAAGCATTGAATTCCTTCCTCCCCTAGCTCTCTTATTTTTTTTACCCCCAGTCTCTAATTCTCCTTCTATTTCTATGTAATATGTTGATCGCCTTTTAGTATGGATGACAGTGGATCCAACACCAAACCTAGAATCGACTACACCTAACCCATTTAGGTGGGCATGGGTCCAAAAAAATTGGACCCAATGGGTATGGGTTTGGTCCAGTAAAATTTTGGCAGGTCCGGGTTTGGGCATTGACCTAGGGACCCATCCCGCAGACCTATCAAATGACATACATACATACATACATACATACATACATTACATACATACATACATATATATATATGTGTGTGTGTGTGTGTGTGTGTGTGTGTGTGTGTGAAATGAAAATCTAGTGTAGTTGTATTTTTAGAGTTGTATAGTACGATAATCATGCACTTTGTGTTTTTTTTTTTTTTTTTGCATTTTAAGTTGTGTAGTTGTATTCTTAAATTGATGTCTTAATGACTTTTGTAATATTTATGTTGGACTCCGCTTGTAGCCTTGTATATTGAACTAGATGTTTTTATTGTATTGAAAATACGCGTATTTAAACATAAAAATTATTATTATACAAGTGCGCATGTATAAAATTAACCTGAAAAATTGATAAATCTAGTAAAAGAATACATAAGAGTGTTGGAGCCAATAAGGATTCGTTATGGACCCATGGACCGGCGGAACCGGTGGGTCTGGGTCGAGTTTCTGGGGACCCACCGGTTCCTGGGTCGGGTCTAGGGCCAAAAAAATTTGGCGGGTTTGGGTGTTATCCCTATCTTTTAATGCACAACTCCTCCTTGGCCTCCTATCTGACTTCCTTTTCTCTAATAACCCTCTTCCACTTTTTCACCCCTTTTGTTGCTCAGTTTTGTCCCCTCCCACCCCTATAGAAAAAGACAATCCTTCCCCCCCCCCCCCCCGCCCGCCCCCACAAAGCTCGGTCCACCCCTTTACAACCTATATTTTTCATTATTCTTCCCCTCTCCCCCACTTCTAGTGTAACCATCCCCTTCTACTTGTTTGGTTTTTCCTCTTCTACCCCCTCTCCCTTTTCCATGCTCTCCTACATCCCCCTAGTCCGCCATTTCTTCTTCTTCCCACTCCAACAGCATGTTCCTGAGCTCTTCCTTCCCCTATCCTGGCGTTTATACCTTCTGACCTCCCTTCACCATCTCTTGTTAGTTGTTACCAAAGACAAAACTTGCAGCGCTTGTACACTCTCAGTTAGTTGTTGGCCATGCCTTGAGTTCCCCTCCTCTTTATTGCTTTCCTGCTCGGCCTACCTTAGTTTCCTTCTGGTCATACTTGGTGGTCCTAGCTAGACCTTGCTAACCTGTCTTTCTTCCTCCATACGTTACCCTTCCTCAACATCTTTTCTAGCTTTTCCTTGTCACGGTCGAGTTCTTCCTTCGAGACCCTCAGTGCCCTCTATCTTAGGCTTACTTTGAGCCATTTGCCATAAGTGTAGACCATCTCCTTACCTTCATTTTCCTCCCCTCTCAATAGTCTTTATTAGTATAGCCAATCCTCTCGCAAAAATAACATTAAGTAGGGAGTCTTTCATATTTGAAGTCCACCCATTAGTGCACTCCTTTTCTCATTACTATTCTCTTCCCCCGTACTAGCGGTTTTCGGATGTCCACCCAGGCCTTACCCTCATGTAAGGCTCCCATCCGAGGGAGTCAGTGGAGTCTTATTCTATGAAGCCCGTCATCCGCTCCGTGGTCTTCCTTGCAATTTTTTCTGCTCGTTTCTGAAGGGGAGCACCATACATCCTGACCTAGAATGGCGTAATCCTAAATTCGATATCTGATGGTTACATTTCACCGGAGACCTCTTCCAGCAGTAGAGGTTGTTGTTAAAAGACCATGGTCTGCCATTCAACACCCTTTGTTTATCTGCTAACGAAAAAAACTAGAAGAGGAACAAAACCTGGTCGAGTTCCCTAATCGCCACTCTATCTCTCATCCTCCATACACTGGTCATTTTCATCGCTTCTAAGAAAAAAAAGTTTCTCCGTACATAGTTTGCCCGCAAGGACCGACAAAGTTTTAGCCTTCTCTTGTTCATCTGATCCATCCTAACTTTCTTTCTCCTCCTCTCCCATCGCTTTCTCTTTCTCTTCCTCTTCTGTCAATCTGAACATACTCCATTCGTCGACCAACTCATCTGCCATGCTTGACGTCGGCAACTATTTGATTCCCGCATCAGGGGATGAACAACTCTGGTAGTAAGAAATGAACTTGGGGCTCACTAACCCTACAACCTACTGACGTTGCTATCAAGGGATTGCGTTTGAATAATCAATAAGAAAAACAAAGGGCTCACTAACCCTACAAACCCTAGTAGCTGATTATTGTATTTTGCTTTATGAAATTAAGTGTTTTTACCTTTTCCCTAATAAGAAAAACAAACTCTAATTTAATGCACCCTTTATTGTCTTATAATTAAAACTTTTTCAAAATTCATATTTGTCAACTTCAATTATTATTCTGTATTTATTTAATACTTCAATTTAACAATAATGGCTCATATATTAATTTAACACAAATCAATAATTTAACACAAATCAATACATAAACAATTATTGTTAAATTTATAGTAGAAAATGTTATACTTTTACAAGAGTATTATCTCATAATTTTGTTAAAGAATATTGATGATCACAATATTATTATTGAAAATTATAGAATCAATATTATGAAGAGTTTGAAGTTGCTCATAGAATTTTCATTGTTTTTTGTCAAACAAATGAGTAGATTTTATGAAAACGATTAGAAACGAAATTTAAATGAAAATTTGAAGTACTAACGAGTAACGATACTTTCTAAAAATAGTTGTCATTTTTAACCTCAAAACTTTTCGGATCCTTGAGACAGAGGAGAGAGAAAGTGACAGCCCCGGCATCATCACAGGCTCACAAAATTACACCCAGGGAGCCCAGGAGGAGAGAGAAACCAAACAATGCATTGCTACCCAGATCTCCAGAAAACCATTCCAACAAGAACCGCCATTGAAACCCTCCATTGAAGCTCTTCTTCCATTGAAACCCTCTTTCTTCTATGTCTCGTCCTCCCAACTACGAGTTTCAAGAATGGTGGAACAAGCAGCGGGTCGAGAACCACAACCACACCACCGACTTCCCTACCTCTTCCTCTTCCTCCTCCCCCGACGCCTACACCTTCCTCACCGTCGACATTCGGAGCCCCGATTCTTCTCTCTCCTCCTCCTCCACCGCCATTGATTCTCCCTTCGGCAAGGACCGCCACCGCCATCGCAGTGCCAGGCAGCTCTCCTTCTTCTACCTCTTGAAGCTCCAACACCTTCTCCATTCTATCTCCTCCCTTTTCCTAGGGTTTCTCAACCTCTTCCGCACCGCTAATCGTCGCATCGCTGCGGATTCTTCCTCGCCTTTTCTCCCCTCCGAATCCAGATTTTACCGCCTCATCAAAGTATTGTTGGGGATTGTCTTGGTTTTGTTGTGTTTTGAGCTCCTTGCCTACTTTAAAGGATGGCATTTTAGTCCACCATCGCTGCACAAGGCGGAGGTTCTAGGGTTTGTCGAGCTTGTTTATGCCACTTGGTTGAGGGTTAGAGCCGAGTACCTTGCTCCGCCATTGCAGAGCTTGTCGAATGTCTGCATTGTGCTGTTCCTGGTGCAGTCGGTCGATCGAGCAGTGTTGATGTTGGGCTACATTTGGATCAAGCTGCGTGGGATTAAGCCGGTCGCGGTTATGGAGTATTCCTCGAACACGTCGGTGGCGGAGTATCCTATGGTGCTGGTGCAGATACCAATGTGCAATGAGAGGGAGGTAAGATGTAGGTCTCAAATCCCCTCTCTTGTAACTTCATTTTTGGTTTAGTTTAGTTTCATCTGTGCAATAGTTTACCATTTAGGAGTTGATAGTTATCATGATTAGCTTGCTTAGAAGTTTAAGTATTTGTGGCAATGTTGGATCTTTGGGAGAATTAATTGCAATTTGATGGAACAATTTGTGCAGTAGGATCCAGGTCACTTTTCCAAGTTAGGTATTTGTGGCATTGTGGCAATGGTTTAGGAGTTGTTAGTTATCATGATCAGCTCACTGTCAATGTTAGTTCTAAAATTAAGATACTTGTTAGAAGTTTAAATATTTGTGGCAATGTTGGATTTTAGGGGGAACTCACAGCAATGTGATGGAGCATTAGTGTAGTAGGATCAAGGGTCGCTTTCCCTACTTAAGCGTTCTCATTTGCTAGTAGAAGTTTGCATGCTGAAAGGCTTGGGTTTTCAAAGTTTTAGGCTTCCAGCATACCATAGAAATATAATAAACCAGCATTTTTAGTAGATGTAGTAGGATTCTTGGGCAATAGTCTAGTGTATGTATCTAAAATAAATAAATGACATGGCCCTTTATGTACCTGTAATAATCTGTGAGAGTTATGACAAGGGATGTTGTAAATACCATTGCTGCAAAAGGGAGTTTCTTTTAGGCAGTTCACATGAAGAACAATATGGTGCGGAGTACTTGTAATTGTGAAACAAAGTTATGGCTTCCTTGTGTTTATGTAACTTACACCATTGTCTAGAACATTCGTTGCTTATCATTCTCAGTGCAGAGTATCTATTGCTTTTGGTGCAATAATGTATCTTAACCCTTCCCTATGTAGAGGCCTGTTATTATTGTTGTTCTTGATGTTGTATGCACCCTGGATCCCTTTAATATATTCCTTAGTTGTTTTCTGAGATATATCAGTTTGGATCAAGTGCTAAACTGCATATGGAGCAATATTTCCTGACTATAGTTGACCAAAGAAGTATTGGAATATTTCTGTGCCAAGAAAAGTTGATTGATGTGGCCAATGAAGAAAAAAAAAATTAAAGTAATCTTGCCGAGCTGATGTTCTTAGATCTTATTCCGCCAATCTTGATAACAACTTCCAAAATTCGGTTGGTATTCACATATTCACGACATAATGGACAGGGGAAAAAAAAAAAGCCAAATGGGGTATTATCTTCCAGTGTTTCTCATCAGGTGATTGAAAGTCTCTGAGTGTTTGCTAGAATCTGTGCGACTTGCATAACCTATGAGGATATTATGTTTGATTTATCTTGTATTTTGCAAGTAAATAATATTCTGGCTGCTGACGGGGTGTTGAACAGGTCTATCAACATTCCATTGGTGCAGTATGTAGTCAGGATTGGCCAAAAGAAAGAATGCTCGTGCAAGTCTTGGATGATTCTGATGATCCTGATGTTCAGCAACTGATAAAAGCAGAAGTTCACAAATATCAACAGAGGGGTGTGCGCATTGTATATAGACATCGCCTTATCCGTACAGGATACAAGGCTGGAAATCTGAAATCTGCAATGAGTTGTGACTATGTCAAAGATTATGAGTTTGTTGCCATATTCGATGCGGATTTTCAACCTGCACCAGATTTCCTGAAGAAAACGGTCCCTTATTTCAAGGTATTATGCCATTGAGTGTCTGCCAGAAATTCATTATTATCTGCATTGTAGAGCTCTTTTTTTTTTTTTTTTTTTTGAGCAAGTTTAGGATCATTGGACACTACATAGAAAGGATCCGAGGAATTGACTTCATCATGAAAACTTGTTTGAAATACTATTGACTTTTATGTTTAAATTAATATGAGAGTATCGCAACACCATTTAGGATCAAGATATTTTTGTGTTACTAGTTTGAATTACTGTTTTTTACTGTCAAAATTGATACAGAAATGTAACACCACTAGGTATCAAAATTATTTGTGAAAACTAGTTTGAATTACTAATCATTTTTTTAATCACTGAATGGCCAAATTGATATTTCATTTTCATATCCATAAGCTTATTTGATAACATTATGATTCTTATCAAGAGACCCTTTAGAAAACATTTCAGCAATGATAAATAGTATGGATGTTTGTCATTGTGCTGTCTCATAAGATAATGCAATTACCGAAGTGATTTGTCACATCATCTAAACTTTGTTGTTTGTCTGTCTCTTCTACCTTTTCCTTGAAGGGAAATGATGATCTTGCATTAGTCCAGGCGAGGTGGGCTTTCATTAACAGAGATGAAAACTTGCTGACAAGATTGCAGAACATAAATCTATCTTTCCACTTTGAGGTGGAACAGCAGGTCAATGGGGTTTTCATCAATTTTTTTGGTTTTAACGGAACGGCTGGTGTTTGGAGAATCAAGGCTTTAGAGGATTGTGGTGGCTGGTTGGAACGGACAACTGTTGAGGACATGGATATTGCTGTCCGGGCTCACCTTTGTGGATGGAAGTTCATATTTGTAAATGACGTAAAGGTTGGTACACCCATAACTGAGATTGTTAATGAAATTGTGAAGAAGTACAATATGCTTGTACTGAACAGAGATATTTTTGCAGTGCCTTTGTGAGCTCCCAGAGTCATATGGAGCATATAAGAAGCAGCAGCATCGCTGGCATTCAGGTCCCATGCAATTATTCCGAATGTGCTTCATGGACATAATTCGCTCTAAGGTAGGGACTGAACTTCTTTATAATTTTGCCCGTGTGGTTTCTGCGCTGTTACATTAGTTGTCTGCCTTTACTGCTTAGAGACAATTCGTTCTTACATGACTCCTATTCAGAGTTGATGTACTAACAATTTATGTAAATTGAATGAAAGTCAGGACAAGTGGTACCATAGTGTTATGAGAAAATGAATTCATGTGCTACCATTGTTCAAATTTGATTGAATGCTATTTTGCATCCATCACCCTGATTTTGCTTCAATATATTCTTTTTTTCTTGTCCTTTTTAAAAAAACGGTAGTATTTTTTGCAGTTATGCAGTACAATATTTCGCTTTCAATGTAATTTGCAATTGTGCCAAGTTGGTGTTTTCTACTTCTGTTTCAGGGTTATTGTAGGTCTCATCTGTTTCTGCCTTGCCTAACGACTCACCATTTCTTTCTGCAAGTAAATATACTTGGGTCAAATTCATATCCTCCACAAATTGTCAAAAACGATCCGTATTCAAGATTTGCAGCTTCTATGCTTTGCTTATGGCTATGTGCCCTTCCCAACACAATATTGGTTTCCGTAAATTATTGAGGAAGAATCTTTGCTGAGCACCATCGGTGCATTTGTATTAAAAAGAATTAGTATAATTTGGGATAAAAACTACTACCTCCGTTTTGATTTATTTGTCGCCTAGGAAATTGTGTTAAAAACTTTGACCGTTAGTATCTTAATTTGTAGAATGATTCATCATACAAGATTGATGTCATTAGATTCGTAATAAAAAATACTATTAAAATAGTATAATATTATAATGTTTTATAAAAATTTTATATTAGAAATTATTGGTTAAAAATTGGTACTGAAAACCGTAAATGACAGATAAAAAAGAACGGAGGGAGTATCAAATTTGTGTTTATCTAACAAACACAATAATGTACTGGACACCCTGATTCAAAGATCTAGATCTGCCACTGCTGAGCACTATATTTAAATGTTGTAAATTTAGGTTAGCTTAAAGTGCATGAAAGATTGCAAACTCATTTTGCTAATGGTTTATTAGAGGATTTTACCATTTTATATCATGTTTTGCTTGCGATCTGATTTTTTTCCCCTGAATACTTATCAGTAATGCTTGTCGCTGTTTAACGTTGTGTTTCTTATCCTTGGCTTTCAGGTGAGCTGGATGAAGAAGTTCAATCTAATATTTTTGTTCTTCCTGCTTCGGAAGCTCGTACTACCCTTCTATTCATTCACGCTCTTCTGTGTCATCCTCCCGCTGACCATGTTTCTTCCTGAGGCACATTTACCAGTATGGGTTGTCTGTTACGTCCCTGGTTTCATGTCGATCTTGAATATTCTTCCAGCTCCGCAGTCATTCCCATTTATAGTCCCCTACCTTTTGTTTGAGAATACTATGTCCGTTACCAAGTTCAATGCCATGATTACTGGACTTTTCCGATTCAAAGGTTCCTATGAGTGGGTGGTGACTAAGAAATCGGGGAGGTCATCCGAAGCTGATTTAGTGGGTTTATCCGAAAAGGAGTCTGATATTTTGGTGGAAAATCCCGCCCTACACAGATCCTCCTCAGAATCCGGCCTGGATGAATTAAGCAAGATAAACACAACCAAGAAAACCGGGAGAACTAGAAGAAACCAACTGTACAGGAAAGAACTCACCCTTGCATTTATTTTGTTGACAGCCTCAATTAGAAGCTTGTTATCGGCACAAGGGATTCACTTCTATTTCCTAGTTTTTCAAGGGATTACTTTTCTGGTTGTCGGTCTTGATTTGATTGGAGAGCAAGTGAGCTGAGAAAGAGCAGAGAACACAATCTTGTTTGGATGTCAAAGTTGATGAAGCTCAACCAAGCACAAGACAGACAAAATTTGGACTGTGAAGCTTTAACTAACGTAAAGCTTCTGCCGAATACACTCAATTTGGCGGTCAGTGACGCTATTTATTCCTTTTGAATGTGTATCTATATACATGTTTCGTTACCTACACAAGGAACGCTCAAAAATGTTTTTGAGCTGCCGAAACAGAAAGTAAATGTAAGAATAGAAGGGTCTCCACCAGACCCAAATTAGACAAAGGAAGTCGGGTTTGCACTTTGAATTCTTGTGTTGCTGTTAGTATTCTTCCTCAGTGAGATGCTGCTGCTGCTGTCATAGAAGACTGCCGGTGGATCGTTTAGTTGGTCAAAATCATATTCTTTACTATTTTTCATTTATTGTTGTAGTTAACACATAATTTGCTATTGTTCCTTCACATGAATTGGTTAGCTGTGAGATTTACTTTTACCCGTTAGGTTATTCTGTGACATTTGTTGTATCCTTCCTAGCTTCTTCTGAGATACAAAGTGAGTTAAAAAAAAAAAAAACTGATTTGTTTCGTATTGTTGCTCACGCTGAGCCACAGCTGCAGGGTTGGACTCACTACTTTAGATCTTGAAAATGCGCTCTTTGATTTTCAATATATTGGCATGCCAACACATCAGTGTCCCATTTGGTGTTCGCCTTTGGGGTTTTAGGACGCAAATACATTGTACTTTGGGGTTTTTGGACAATAATGTATCTGAAATTATTCCGACGGTGTCAAACATAGTATATTAACGTCCAAAGTACAGTATTGTCTAACACTTACAAGGTACAGTATATTAGCGTTCAATAACCATTATCTATTTAAAGTGTGCAACATTCTATTTAATTATCCTTTCTATTAATATGTTCTTTTTTCCTTTTTTAGGGGAAAACATGCAACAACTTATATTGCTAGCTAATCTATAAGTACAGGAGCAATCTGATTAGGATATGCTCCTAACTAGACTCGTTTATCCCAGGACGAGGTAACTCTAGCCACAAGCGACGAGATTCCCGTCCTTCACATGAACCATTTGAAACTATTTAAGCTATGACTGAGAGAGTATATATCTTCTAAAACTACATCGACTTCACAGAGAAAAATAGAAGACTTATTCAAACGTTGAACTAA
Organism: Portulaca oleracea; assembly: GCA_029582165.1. NCBI lineage: Eukaryota > Viridiplantae > Streptophyta > Magnoliopsida > Caryophyllales > Portulacaceae > Portulaca > Portulaca oleracea. Next base: position 26,373,877 of record CM055879.1, read on the forward strand.
AGAAAGACACTTCTATTAAAAAATGACTCGATTATAGGCAAATCTACGAGCTAATTGGATTGCAAATAGGCCCATCAGCCTTGCAATACCAAGAGACATCGAGACAACGAGGATTGCAACTGGGGATGCCAACCACTCACCTTGCTTATCTCTAACGACCACCCCCAGTTGCACCAAGCCGTTCTAGGACATCGAGGCATCAAGGTTGAACTTCACCTGTTTCAGAAGACGGATCCATCGAGCAATGTTGGGAAAATGCGACTGTACAGTGCGATTATTGTTAATCTCTGAAAGGGAAGTTTGCTAATCAACACTTTTCTAGCTCTATTCAAAATAGTCTAGGGTTGAGTCTACATGTTATTGAAAATATACTCATTCCTCAACCGCCAAATCATCCGGCAAAGCACTATCTGCGAATAGGCCTCCTTTACCTCACAGTCGTCGTTCCACATCATCAAAAGTTCCCCACGAGAGTTAACCTCCGATGCAATTTTATCCAGGCCTTTGCCCAAAGCAACCCAAACATACCGAACCTCTAGACAGAAGAAGATGGCATGGAAACCATCTTCATTTGCTGTGCTACAACTGGCGTAAGTATTTAAGGTTGTGATGTGGCGGTAATGGAGCATAGATTTAGTTGGGACTTGGGAGAATATGGTAGCACCATTGTCACCAAGAAATCTTCGCTTTCATGATGATATTGGTCTCGCCCATCTTGGGCCAGATTGTCTCAAAGTTTTCGAAACTAATGTTAGAATCGAGCAAATAGATCGATTTTACACTGCAAAGACCCAATCATAATTGAAATCTCAATTGGTCTCCACTCTCCTGCCCACCCTAACAATACATAACCTCCTTGAGCAAGGCCTTCACTATCCAAATACTTCTCCATGCAAAGCTAGGACGAGGACCCAAACGGAGCTTCCAAAAATGTCTTGCCAGAAAGTAGTACACTTGAAGTACTTGGAACAAAAGAGAATTGTTGTTTTGAATGAGCCACCATCCCTACTAAGGTAAAAGAGCACCATTAAATACATCCAGTCTCGTAAACCCCAGTCAACCAAGACACTTAAGTTTACACAAATCAACCAATGACTTCCCGTGTTTTTTTGTTCCCCTCCTTAGACTCCAACCGAAAGTTCGCACATAACATATAAATCACTTCAACTAAAGAAAGAGGTAACTTAGAGAAACTCATGGATATGTCGAGATAGCCTAAATAACAGATTTAATCAATATCTCCTTTGTTGCTCTTGTTAAAAGCTTTTCATTCCATATGTTCATCTTTTTCCAAATCATGTCCCATATGGCGTTGAAAATGGTCTTCTCGCTATACCCCACGAAAGTTGGTGCACACAAGTATTTTTCATGCTTCTCTACAATTGTCATGCCCAAAAGACCAGCAAGATTATCCTTCTTTCCCAACTCAACCCCTTTACTGAATAAGACCTCGGGTTTATCAGAATTAAGCCTTTACCCAATGCCTTCTTGTATTGGTTGATAACTGTCTTATATCTCTACTAAAGAGTAGGTTATCGTAACTCGTAAAAAAAAGATGAGATATCGTCAGTCAACTAAGCCTGCAGCTCGCCTCAACAGAACTGAGAATGCTTATGCAACAAAAGTAAACAGATAAGGAGACAACCTATCTCAAACCTTGCAACGAGGTTACAAACTTTGAGAATTGTCCGTTCATCATAATATTATAGGTGACTGACGTGACATAATTAAAAACCACCTAGCATCAATTTGGATTGAAGCCCATTTCCAAAAGCACCTCTTTAATTAAAGAAACTCTATTCAACCCGATCATACCCTTTACTTATGTCTAATTCTAGTGCCATCACTCTGCCACATACCTTCGTTTCATGGAATTAATGAAAAACCTGGACATGCTGGGAGATGATACTAGTTAAAAAGGTTAATTTTGAGTCTTAGCCATGGTATTCGAAGCAATTTTATAACTCCTATCACAAAGACTACTGGTCCACACTTTGTTATATTTTCAGGAGGCCCCTTTTCCGTTAATTATTATAAATTGACAGGATAATGATATCAATGTCCCTAAAAGTTTTATCCATATGATTAAATTATCACTTACAAATTACAAAAATTTACAATATGAAATTACACCAATTGAAAAGATCCCTTTCCAAAAATTACAATATTGTATTATAATACATTATAATTGTTAAATGATTAACAACCTCAATTTCATCAAATTGACAAACATTTTGAAAAATATATGTTAAAAAATTATTGATGTATTTTGGCCCACGCCAAAAACATCAGAAGAAGCCCATAAAGGAGAATTGCTTAACCTAGGTCTCACCTTTGGGGACCATAGGTTCATGGAAGGAAATGGAGGCTCACATAGCCTTGGGATCACCTTCGGAGACCCAAGATTCATAGAGGATGATGGGAATCCCATATCCTCCAAGTCCACAACTAAAGGCCCAAGTACAAAGCCTTCTGAACTTTGGACCATTTCAAGATGAAGTTCACATTTCTGATCATTTTGAGATGAATTTCACATTTCTGACCATTTCAAGATGAAGTTCACATTTCTGATCATTTTGAGATGAACTTCACATTTCTGACCATTTCAAGAAGAAGTTCACAGTTTTGGCCTTTTGATGTATTTCTTTACATTTCTAGGGTTTTATTTACATTTCCAGTTGTGTGAGGTGCCAAGTAATATATATAAACTTGGACACCAAGTCGTAGGAGTCTAGATTAATCTAAAATAGTGTAGAAAGTACTAGAATGATCTAGAAATGTGTGTGTGTGTGTGATAGGTGTGTGGTGTGCTAGACTAGGCACCAAGCTATGTAGTCTTAGATAAGGTTGGCTTATTTTGTAACTATTCCATCTTGGATTAGGAAAGCCAAGTCCTAAAAGGATTATTATCTCAGAACTAACTCCTTAGGATAAGGAGTCCTAATCCAAGGAGGAGATGGAGTAGATGGCGTCTAGTATTAGGAGTCCTTGGCTTGCATGCCAAGTAATAGAGTCCTAGTAGGAGAAGATGACTTGCACGTCAATCTTGAGAGTCCTAGAAGGTTTAGGACTTTAGTAGCATAAATAGCTAGGCTTGTAGCCTCTCAAAGGCACCCAACTTTGAATTATGAAAATAGTTAAGCTTTTAGCTTTCTCTCGAGTGTTTGGATAAACTCTCACCCCCTTTCTTCTATTGTATCTTGGCATGCCAAGGAAGAGCTTGATCCTAGGTTGCGGTCTAGATCAAGTTAGCCCTAGGTTGTCTTTCTTGTGGATTCAAGTTAGAAACCTAGAACTATCTGTTCTTATCTTTCTGTCAATACAGTTAAGATAATTACTCCTTTTATCTTTCTATCAATATAGTTAAGATGAATCTTTCTCTTCGTTTTCTTTCTTTCTTTCTAGTTTGATTAAATCAAAATCCAAAAACAAGGTTTTTCTTTTCATAAAACCAAAAAACCCAAAAATATCTTAGTTCTCTCTTCCTCTCAATCTCACGCCACTCTCTCTCAAAATCTCTCTCATGCATTCATCCTCTCTTTCCCTCTCTCAAAACGTCTCCTCCAATTTCTCTCTCAAACCCTAATCTCTCTCCCTCACTCTTACTCTCTCAAACATCCTTCTCTCAAATCTCTCATCCATACTCTCTCCTCCCTCACAAAAGACCTCATGTCAATCCCAAAGTCCTCCCTTATTTTCCGTCCATCTCTCTTCTCTCAAACTCCACAAAGATCTCATCTTTCTCCATCTCAATTCTCTCCAAGACTCCATCTTTCCCTCATGAAGCATCCTACCTTTTACCCTAATTAACTTGAAGCGTCCCATGTTGAGATTGGTTGCACGTCTCCCTTGATATGTAATTGATCAAGATACAATCTTTGATTCCATTATACATCAATTATTATCACCCAAAGTCTGTTAAAATTAAATTCATCACATGTAATGTAATTTAAGGCCAAAGTTTATACAAATTGATTCTGTATTTAATTTGAAGTGATGTATTGAGAAATAATTTTGCGCTAGAGACACTGAGATGCTCCAACCCCCATTGTACAGCATAGTGTAAAACGCAAATAGATGCCAAACGACAAGCAAAAACCTAACAAAGACAGAATCCCATAGACCTACACCACTCAGAATCTTGCAATCTCAACTGTGGCTCTGTCTGCAAAGCGAGTTTCAAAACATAAAAATTTTCCAGGGACCAGCCATTCATAACCAAACTGTTTGTCAAAGTTCTAACTACCACAAGACTAGAATCCTCTCCCCAGTTGTGGAGAATCTGATTCTACAACCATGTTCAAATAATTAAACATATAATCTTTTGCTCAACGGTTGAAAAGCCTCTCCACTGCCTATTGAAAACTAGGCAGATATTTAGCCACCGACACTCTTATGCCTTGCTGTCAACGGACATGGGTTCGGCATCCTTGGAAGCACCTTTCTGCAGCATACCAGCAAGTTAGCATCACAATAGATTTGTATAAAAACATTTTTGAATGCTCAAGAGTCAAAACACTATGGGGTTTGCCACTTACATTGGAGTCGAGCATCTTGGAGAACATCTTTCCATAGAATTGAGCATCTTTCTTGTTGTATTCCCGCATCTTCTCCTTCAACTTCTTGTATTCAAGTTTCACATCCCTGTCACAGCAGTAAGCATGAGATTCACTACCAACTGTACTTTGAAAAAATCCCAACACTACAGTAGACTTACCATCATCAATGGTAAGTTATAACCACAACATTCAGTCATTCAGCCTTTTGATCAATTAATGTTCACATCATTACATAACAGCAATATTTGGTCATTTCAATCTTCTCTGTTCTAGTCATTTTTTCAGGGACAGGTACCTTGCTATTGGGAAGCACAAATTCTAGGGAGCAACCATGTCACACAAAGATTTGCATATATAGTTCAACACAAATGTGAGAGGCTTGATGAGTCATAGCGGAAGACGATCCAATCTACTCCCTCCGTTCCAAATTAATAGTCACTTTAACTAAATTTTGACTGTTAATTATTCACAAATTACAATGAGTTATAATATAAAATTACATCCGTTGTAATTTTAGTAATTTAGTAAAGTATCTTTTTCATGATGATAAATTTCATATTGTAACTCGTTACAATATGTGAATAATTAACGTGTAAAATTTAGTCAAAGTGACAATTAAGAGCAATCACTATGGCAATATATGCAAATCAGGGAATTCAACTATAATTGCAAAAGATCAAAACTAATTCATAGTCCTATAGAACCATCAGTTGAAACATACCTGTTATCAGGGTCAATCTCAAGAGCTTTCTTAATATCAAATTCAGCCAATTCAAGATCAGCCAAGTTTATGTATGCCTGTGCTCTTCTGTAAAGAGCTTTCACATTCATGCTGTCCATTTCCAGAACCTGTACAGATCCCAGACGAGGCTGTTAGCAACAATACCCATAAAGCTCGAAGTATGATCATATGCAAACCAGTTACCTACACATTACCTTCGTGCATAGTTTCTCAGCCTGCTTATATTCTTTCAGCTTCAGCTTGCAGGCCGCATCATTCAAATTGCACGTTACCTTTAACGCCTTGGACTGTTTCTTCTCCTCGTCGCTGAATGAGGAGTCATATTCAATATATTTAACAGCCTGTATGCACATTTAACCCAGATTAGGTTTTCTTGCAATTGTATGCCACCAAGAAAGTCTAAAATGCTCAACAGTTTGGGGCTAGGGTTTCACCTTCTCATATCTTTTGGAGGCTTTGACATAGTTTCCAGCCTTGAACTTGGCATTTCCTTCCTCTTTCTTCTTCCCTGCAGCCTCAATTTTCTCCTGAGTATTCATATCCCATGATTCCTTCTCCTGATAGTGACAACAAAACACGTAAAACATCTACCCAAAGACCACTCATACATGAAAGTGAAAAACTTTTGAGGAGGTATAACCTACTAACCTTCTCAAATGACACCAATTCTACTTCATAGTACACTGTGGAGTTGGGAGGAACCACAGCCAAGTCTTGCTTGGATTCTGAAGATCCAAAGGCATATTCTGGGGCAATTGTCAAAAGAGCTACCTCTCCCTTCTTCATTGTCAATACAGCTCTATCCAATCCCTCTATCACTTGCTCTGCCAACCCATTAAAAAAAAAGTCAATCACTTCGCCTGTGTGTATTTAATCAGCACTCCAAAAACCTTTATATCTTGTTGTCATATTGTTAACAAAGAAAGAAATGTCCAACCTTCATCTGTCTTGAACTCGAAAAGTTCATCTCCATCATCATGACCCTTCTTTACAAACACAGTTCCATCTTCCAGCTTCCCAATCAATTTCACTGAGAACAGAGCATCTTGATATCAGTAAAGATACAAACAAAAATTTATCTTGTAGGTTAATTATGCGATTTCTACTCACATTTGACAATAGCTCCGTCATTGGGACGGTCATATCCTTCCCCTTCCTTCAATATCTTCTTAACAACCTTCTTGTCATCAGTGACATGGGCCACTGTCTTCCATGAAACCAGCTCTAGATCAATTTGAAGGATGGCATTTGGAGGGACAGCACCTTCAGCACCAGAGGCTGGCTTGCCCTGCTCACCAAAGCCATCTATGACAAAAAGAAAGATTATTACCAAGCAAACATCATGATTTCCAATCATAAAAAAGACTACTGGGAACCTTGCTTACATTGTGGCTTTACAGTTAGAAGAGCTTTCTCTCCTTTCTTCATAGTTTTGACCGCCCTTGATAATGCAGGGCAAAAATGACCTACAATCAATGCAAAATCACAACCAACATTCAGATTGTTACATGATTTTTGTGATCAATAGCAGACTTGATAAAAGTTCAGAGCAAATATACCTTCAGATACTGTGAATTCCACCCCATCAGATTTCACAACCACGGTCCCATCCTCAAGGCGAGCTTCATACTTAACTGCATCCATCAAAGGCCATTTGCATGAGCACCATATCATAACAGGAGTTTAACTCTATCAAATCAAGCTAAGAAGAGTTACATACCCAAAACTTCATCAGGGTCCTTTGGATTTTCCCACTTCTCTCCCTCAACAAGGATCTTCTTAAAGATTCCTCCATCCTTGCATATGTCCTTCACACTTGACCAGAACAGAAGCTCAACTTCAAATTGCAAAGTGGCACTGGGTGGTATTGTTGGAGGAGAACCACTTTCACCATAGGCAAGCTCTGGAGGAATAGTGAAGATGGCCTTTTCACCTTTCTTCATGGTCTTGATACCAATGTCCCATCCCTTGATGACTTGACCTGTCACCATCAATACAGGCACAACACGTCAGAAGCCTGAATCAAGCAAAGCACAGAATCCGCCATTGTTATAAGTTTCAGTATGTGCGACTTTTCTACTTCTAAGAGATATGTTAATCGAAAGGCTGAGGAAAATTGAATGAAGCTCTTTCTTCAAATCACCATACCATAGGTTATAAGATTCTCCATTAGTGATAAGATACTTGATCATTGACGATTTTTCACGAACACTGCTCTTAATCATTAATCAGTAAAATTGGTAGTCTGAAAGTAGAATTTTACATTAATACTTTATATCTACAATTATTCTTTGCTAATATTTATTTTAATTGCTGTTGACAATTTGACGTATTATTAATGGGTTTAATAATTTGTATCTTACGTATTTAGAACTAAATTAACTGTCAGCGAATGCAACTTAACAAAGCCAAACAATCCAACTCCTCATAACATTGTGCAGTTTAACTAGATGAGGCCAGAACCTCAATTTCCAATATTACGTTGAAATCAATGCAAAAATTGAAATTCCAGGAACATATCAATATGTTCCAAAAGATTCTTTACTTCCATACGCGTTATTCACATTTCCTTGACCAGCTTATCAATTTCCCAGAGCATTTTATCCGGCATCACATGATCAGAACGAAACGAATCAAACTTGACGTGCAAAACTTCCAAGCATCGAAGCCAAAATCAAACTCAGAACAACAAAAACTAACAAATCAAATCACAAACCTTGGCCAAGGGTGAATTTGAAAGGAGTTCCTCTGTCCACGCTGGAGTCAAACTTAGTTCCATCGAGCAATGTTCCAGTATAATGCACTGAAATCCGAAATCAACAAAGTGAAAACTCCGATCGAGACGACTCTGCTCCAAATTAAATCAACACAAAGAACAACATCAAAGCAAATGTCATAGCAAACTCAAAATCTCACGCACCTTCAACTTCGTCGCCATTGTCAGGAGTGTCCCAACCGTCGCCTTCTTTGAGGAGCTTCTTCTTCAAGCCTTGATTGCCGATCTCCTTTTCCTCGCCGACTTTCATGACCGGAGATTCGGCGTCGCCGCCGAAGTCCATCTCGTCGTCGTTCATCATCTCCTCCGACGGTGGCATGTCGAAGTCCTCCATCGTATGACGAGTCTAGAGAGAGAAATGAGGGGAAGAAGAATCTAGAGAGAGAACGAGGATGAGAATGAATGAGTTTGCAGGTCGCGGATAGGTCAGAGTGAGGTGAGTGTGGAAAAAAGAGAAGGGGTTTTATGTGGGGCGGGGGTAGAAGAGAAGGACGCAGCTCTGGGTTCTAGAGACTTCCATGTAAGGTCAGTACAGAAATATTTTAAAAAAGAAAAAAAAAAGGTAGGAAAGAAGGGCCAAGATGGTTCGAGAAAATCTTCGGGTTTTGGGCTTTTGGCGTGAAAAGTTGAAACCTATGATGCGTTTGGTTATCTGGTGGAAAAATATTTTTTAGAAATCATTTTCTCCAAAAAAATTGTTTTTGGGAAAATTTTTTGTAAGAAAAATATTTTACGAAATTTGGTTTATATTTAAGAATATGGAAATTTTATTAAAAAAATATGTAAAAAGTTTGTAGGAAAGTTTATTTAAAATATCCCAACTATACGTTGAATCAAGCTGCCCTATAACATACACTTCGGGGCCTGAAAATTGCGAGACAGCTTCTTCGATCTCGCACTTCCTGTTCGCTGATGATTCGATCATTTTCAGTGAAGCCTCGACGGAAGACGCATCGACTTTAAGGACATCCTGCGGCAATACGAGTCGACATTTGGATAAAAGATCAATCTCCAAAAGTCTCAAGTGATGTTTGGGAGCAAAGTGGCATACGAGAGGAGGAACAAGATAGTCTTGACCCTAGACATCAAGGAAGTCCTAGCCCATAAAAAATATTTAGGACTCCCAAACGAGTGTGGGAAGAGTGACCACGAGAGCTTTTACCCCTATCAAAGATCATGTGCTCAAGAGGACGACCGGCTGGTTGAGTAAGAATCTGTCATGGGCAGGGAGGGAAGTGCTAGTAAAGGTCGTAGCTCAAGCAATCCCAACCTACCTCATGAGTGTGTTCAAACTTCCGACGAGCTTTACAACGAACATGCAGGCAGTCAGGCACTCATTTTGAAGTTTTGGTGGGGACAGGTTGGGGAGAAAGGAAGCTTTACTGGAGATCGAAGGAAAGACTTTGTAGGAGGAAAAGTGAAGGGGGATAGGGGTTTCGAGACCTCAAACTATTTAATCTGGCGCTTCTAGCTCGGCAGGAGTGGCGCATTGCTCAGGATGAATCATCACTCGTCTTTAAAACTCTCAAAGCGAAATATTTTCCCAATGATGCAATGTTTGATGCTACAATTAGGTCACGCCCTAGCTACACATGGAGAGGCCTTCATGAGGCTATCGCAGTAGTCAAGAGGGGAATAAGATGGGTCGTTGGAGACGGAAGGAGACTAAACATTTGGGAGGACAAGTGGCTACCACGCCCAATCTCATTCTATGTTGTCAAAACCGGACCGGTCACCGAACCGGTTGACCCAGTGGATTAATGGTTCAATCGGTCAGACCGGTTTGGTCGGATTAGACCGGTTGAACCAGGTGACGGTTGAATCGGTCAAAACCGGCATGAACCGGTCACGAATTAAAAAAATTTCATATACTTCAAGAATAATTAAGCTACCAAAATAATTAAACCGGCATGAAAATTGCATGAACTGGTCAAAACCGGATTGAACTGGTCAAAAACCGGATTAAACCAGTCAAAACCCGGAATTTTTAAAATTAAATCATCAAATTTTCGGTTTGACCGTGAACCGGCCGGTTCACCTGGTTGAACCGGTTTTGGCGTTTTTGGTGTTTTTTCCCCGGTTGAACCAGTCAGCCGAGTTAAACCTGGAACTGGACCAGTCAACTTGCCGATTCACGGTTGAAACGGTCGGACCGGCCGGTCCGGTCCGGTTCTTACAACATAGATCTCATTCAGGCCCGTCACCCCCGTCAACCCAGCAGCGCGTTGGTTGAACGTGAGCGACCTCATTGATCGGGATGCGGTATCCTGGAGAAACGACTTTGTCGATTCACTGTTTGTCCCAGCAGATGCCGAACTTATTAAAAGTATACCCCTATGCCCCAACGGGCATGAAGACCGGATCGCTTGGCACTATAGCAAAGATGGATGTTTAACTGTGAAATCTACTTATCTTATGCTAGCGGCGGATCACGAATACAACAAACCTTAGAGCAACATCAGGTCGCCTAGGGAAGCATGGGGAGCAATCTGGGCAGCGAACTTGCCTCCACGGATATGGTCGTGTATTTGGAGGGCAGTGGCGGGGGCATTACCTAGCAAGGATGCAGTGAACAAATGTATCCGAACTGGGGATGCAACGTGCCCATTATGCACTGAAGAGATGGAAACGACAGTACACGCCATGTACAGTTGTTCGAAGGTGCAATCCATCTGGACAGCAGCTAACCTCAAGGCGTTGAAAGACGGAGATCGTTTTCAGTCAGTAGCAGACTTGATTGAACGAGTAAGGCAAAGAAGAATTGGAGTTAACAATGCTCTGTCTTTGGACTTGCTGGAATGTCCGGAACAAGGTGGTGCACGGAGCAACAGTAGGCAATCCTTTCTATGAGCTCAGGCAAAGCATGGATTTCCTATGTGAGTATCAAGCAGCAAAGGCCTGGCTTCAATCGGACTCCCTGGGGCTGAGTACTGTGTGGAAACCTCCTCCGGATGGAATAGTGAAAGTGAATTTTGACGGGGGATGTCTAGCCGGTAACATGTACCACTGGGGCACCGTCATGAGGAACAATAGGGGTGAGTTGCTGCATGCTGCTGTGAGCCAAGGAATGGGGTTCGGTGGGTCGGAAATTGAGGAGGCTAGAACAGCCTTATTTGCAATCAAAGAAGCACTCCTGTATGGGTACCAGAGGATTTTGTTAGAAGGCGACTCTACAACCCTCACCTCCAAGCTGAAGAAAGTCACACCAGGATATACGGAAGCCGAATTATTTATTTCCAGTATTATTGAATATTCGAGTGTTTTTGATAGTTGTGAGTTTGAACATGTTAAAAGAACCGGGAATAGAATGGCACATTCACTAGCCCACCTCCAATCCATCGATTTTAGGAAAAGATCATGGGCGGGAGGGGGTCCCCAAATTATTTTACACCTCGTAGTTGAGGATGCATGTAACCTTGGTTTGAATTAATATAATTCCTCTATCTTCATCAAAAAAAAAAAAAATCCAAACTATGTTTATATCTTAATTTTTAAAATATTTGATATGAGACAATTTAAAGTTAAGTTGTAAACAATTTCCTATTCCCATGAAAAAATTTGGCCATTTTGGAAAAATTGATAAATTTTCCCGAGAAACAGTTATGACCAAACACACCACTACTGAAAATTCCGTTACCTCTATCTATTTTCTGGTTATTATTCTAAAACTGAAAAGTTCTTTTAATCAGATGCCTCGAATTGGCAAAATTTTTATTTTTATTTATTTTATGTCTAGTATTATTCTAAAACTGAAAAGTTATTCAAACTTTATTCAAAAATAAAAGAGTTATTGGACACTAATGGATTGTACTCTGAGGGTCTTGAACAATAACGCAATGAACTTTTTTCTTGGACAATAATATACTGTACTTTGGGGGTGTTGAACAATAATGCATTTGAAATGATTCTGGCGGTGACTAACTCGATGACGGTCTTACGTGGTGGGCTGAGGAGCAAAAAAATTAAAATCTTTACTAAATTGATGTCATATCAAGCATTGTCAATAAGTGCATATGGAATTTAATGATTTTTTTCAAATAATACCTCATTTTTTTTATATCAAATAGTACCTCATTACTCCACATGTTCGCTAACGTAAACGGTGTTTTTTTTTTTTTTGCAAAAATTACATGACATTAGTTTAAAAAGTTTTAATTTTTTTGCTACTTAATCTACCACAAAAGACCGCCACCGAGTTAGCCACCGTCAGAATCATTTCAGGTGCATCATTGTCTAAGAACCCCAGTGTACAATATATTAATATCCAAGAAAAAAGTTTTGTGTATTAATGAACCAAAAACTCAAAATAAAATCATAACTGTTGGAGTCATGCATAAAAATATTTAATAATTAATATAAATTAATTCAGGTTTGATACTTGATTTTTCTTAAATAATGTTTCAAGTTTCAGTCTTGTAAAGTGAGAAAATTTATAATAGGACTCTATCCTTACATAGATTATTGGCTATTAAGTTCAACCTTTGACAAATGACAACATAGACAAATAACCAAATTAATAAAAAATATATTTAAAATATTGTTTATATAGACTATAATTTCATTTAAAGTTTGGCGTTTTACTAGATGAGTATATTAATATTATTGCCCTGATTTTTTATTATTTTAAAATTATGAGTTCGAGTTTGAAAGGAAAATTAACATTACTTAAGCAATAATTATTTACTATTTACTAATTTCATGAAGATAGTAGAAAACTCTTATATAGTGATTAAAATTTTGATTAGAAAACATGCCACGGAAGGGAGAGGCCAACTTAGCACCGCCTCACCAAGAGCATAGCGCTCTAGTGGGGGGTTGTCTATACTCTCAATGTCTATTGTAAGTAATCCACTAATCCTTACTTTTTTATATTCTGATGATATGTCCTCTAATCAAAGGGCGGCAACTCAGTGGAAATCTAACATGAAAAAGAAATAAAAATGGAATTCCAGTAGTTCACGCCAAATTTCCATCGAATCTCCTTTCATTAACTCGAGAGAATCCCACCATACATTTTTTATGTTTTTGTAACCACCAAAATCCAATTTTCGTCCTTTTTTTGAATGGTGTTACTATACCTTTGTGCTGAGTATTCTCAAGACTTTGTTTGTAAGTTTTCTAGCCCTCTATGGGCTTTGAATAATCCGGGAAAAAGTAAAAAAAAAAAAAAACTAACCAAACTATCGCTCCACTGACATCACTATTCAATCATATTGTTGGGTTGAATCCTTCAAATTGATGGAACCATAAGTCATCAACAAAAAGCTACAAATGATTCTCGACATCTGGAGCATCTAACAACACTTTCGCTAACATAAACGTTGATGTTGGACAAAAGAGCTAAACAAAAGACAAGAAAATTTGATGTTCTTTCACTCTATAGCTCATCCTCGTCCTCGTCTTCAAGGCCAAGATCTTCTGATCCAGTGGGTGGGTCACCATTCACGGAGACAAGCTCAGTGTCAAAGATAAGAGTAGCTCCACCTGCAAGTAAAGGGACACTTAGGAATGAGACAGCTGAACCCTTAAAACAGTAAATGGGAGGAATTCACGTGACTTGATCAATTATGCCCGAGAATAAACTTATTCCAGAAACCCTAAACCCTAAACAACAAAAAACCAGAAACCATAGCGCGAACTCAGGTTCACCTGATATTAGTTGATAATAAGTTCTACTGTAATGAATTTATAGATCTCACACTATTTGTCTAGACTTGAGAGAAGCCAAACATTACCTGGAATCTTAGGGGGTGATCCCTGGTCTCCATAGCCAAGCTTGGCCGGTATTTTCAATTTTCTCTTCTCACCTACACACATACCTAGCAGTCCTTGATCCCACCCTGCAAACACAAACAATTGTTAAATACCAGTGATGCTTTGCCATGAAAGCAACTACATAGTAAGCTTGTTGAAGGCATTTCAAAAGAATGATGGTAAAGAGTTGTGATAGTATTGCTTAAATGGGGGAACTTGTTGCTTATAAGGACATGATTCTGGCACCAACGTGGCTTTGTTCATCATAAATCATAATGGAAGTGCAAGGTCTCAAATTCTCATCAGATTCAGGAATTTATTAATTGGTAAATTTTGGAGAAATAAGCTCAAGTTTCAAAGGAGGATTTGGTATACAATACGAACGGCAACTCTTGTGGCTACTTTCTAACAATATCAAACATACACATGCATGTCGTTCAGGACATTTATCAAAATCTATTGCAAATAAATCCAGGTATGTTTAGGTTAGAATAAGGTTAGTCCAAATCAGCAGAAGTGAGCATGCGCTTATTTAACTATCGGCACTTGCACATCATAAAGAATCAAAAGGCTGCATGGAGCAATTTTGAGGATAAGCTCCTTTAATCTAGGAACAGTTGAACATAGAGCAATTAAGTAAGTTTAATCATATATGAAAGCACTTTCTAGAACAAGTGTAGGCACCTTTGATCACTTGGCCACTACCAAGCTCGAACTCAATGGGGTCACCCCTTTCATAACTGGAATCAAACACAGACCCATCGGTAAGTTGTCCCTGCAAAAACAGGTCAGCGTCATTAGCTGAGGCTAACTGTCTACACTCTACAATGATTCTAACACCTCCAGAAAATGTCGGATTTCCAACTGCCACGAGCCAGAAAACACACACACACAAAAGAGCATATTCCATCGGTTCAATTAGATAGTGAGACTCACCCGATAATGGACCTTGACTCTGTCTCCCTTGTGAGCCTTGATTTCACACGTTGGTGGCTTGTACTGCACATGAAAACAACCCGTGAGGCTCTAAACTAACCAATTTACATTGATTTTTTAAGTTCCTTTTCCCTTTTCTTCGTGGAAAGAGGGTGCTCAAAGTTCCCACAATCTTTCAATGACTAGTCGAAAATAACAAAAGAAACCAAATGTATCATACATAATGACAACTACAAGTAGTAATCCACTATTGCTACAAATGCACTGTCAAGAACGAATTAGTACTCCCTCCATTTCAAATTATTGTTGCTATGAATTATGTGCAATCAAAAATTTTAAACCTTTGAGTCTTTGACCATTAATTTCTTAAAATATATATACTATCATGTCAAAGTATTACCATTATATTTGTAGTAAAAATACTTTGATACAAATAATTTTGCTAATATATAATAATAGAAAATGCTGGTTAAATGTATTATTGGAAACCATGAAAAGCTAGAAATAAAATCAGAGAGAGTAGTTGTTGTCATTATTATTAGAAACAACATCCACTAGTCCAGGTTTTACAGAAGTCTCCGCACAAGATTCAGAAATGCACACTAATAGTCAGAGCTCAACATGCCAGACCAACAAAGATCAATCTATTCACCATTCGAATAAGTTATTCAGTTGAAAATAATGGAGATCAGGGTACACAAACAAATAATTAACTGCCATTTCGCAGATCGAACATGATATCCTTGCAGACAAAAACAATTGAAAAATCCAGCACAACAACTTCTAACGTCAAACCGGATCCCGAAAAAACGAAATCAATTCCGAAAATAAAAAATCCTACAACATTATTCTTAATACGAACAATGACTAAGGCCGAATCAAATTCAGTACCGATAGAAATAAAAGTGTGACGAAAATCATACCTTGACACCGATCTGCAATTCTTTAACATCGCCTGACTTCTTCGCACAAGCTGAAATCGAAAAATCGAGGGAAGAAACACGTATAGAAAGAGGTTAGCAGGATCTATCTTGGGGATCAAATCTAATAGAACTCCTTAGCAACAAAACATACGAATCCAAATAGCGAATAATCAGTGAAGAATAAGCATAAGTTAATACCTAATACGAGCAGCGACAGAAGAACTAGAAAGGAGAATGATTTCGCCATGTTCATACTCTCAGCTGAACTCCTCTCACTCTTCACTGTTTAGTGGTCACTCGTCAATCGGTGGGTTTCTTGCGCGTTTTAACTTTTTTTTTTTTTGGTTCGTGTGAAACTTTATGGGCCACAACGGAAGACTGTTTGTTGTTACTGGGCTTTGCTTACATACCTGGCAATAATCGCCATTATGGAACTGGTCAAAGTTCTTTTTTTCTTGGAAAATTGGGGGAAAAATCCGTATTGGGCGTATTGGAAAACAATATTCTGAACTTACATCTTTATTATGTATGAGCTGAACTTTAACCCCTATTATTTTCACACTCACCACCTTATTACACTCATCCAAAAAGTTACGTGGTGGTGGTGATATTATACGTCATCTGTGTCACCCTAGGGCTTATCACATAGTGAGATACATTCTCATGAAGATGTTTGAACAGTCCAACTTTTTTCAGAATTGAGTGTGTACTTCTGGACTGCTCAAGTATCTTCTTAATCTCGATTTGCTGGATATCGATCTATTCCGCAACCAACCCCTTTACCACTACCAAGATAGTACTTGAACAACGAGTGCTAACTCTTAATTCTAGAAGTCCTAGTGTTTCCCATGTGGGGGGACTTCGCTGGTGAATGCACAAACACACTTCTCCTTGTACTTCATCTTGATACTAGTAAGGTAATCGACAACCCTTGAGCTTTTCTCAACCCAATGTGCCACTAGTTGCATCCACCTAAAGTCGAATTCCTCAAGTGTCTTGGCATATACGATGCCATTCCACCGGGTCTTTCTGAAAAACGAGCCTTGTCCATTTTCTTCCCTCCTTTCAGATAATTCACTTTATTTTCCACATGGTTTCCTATATGCCAGATGCATAATAGGTGAGGAACATCAAAAAATACTCGGCCTATAGCCCATGACAACTGTTCCTCTCGATCAGTAACGAAAACGATTGGTGTCAAATCAAGGCCCAATAAAGGTGCGCTTTCATATCGGTTGTCAAAGAGTGCCCTCTTCGGTGCCCCTCCTCGTACAAAACGAACAGATGGTTGTGCATCCCCTTGTCTCCCTTATACAATCGGACGCACCACTATTCTTCCGATCAAGACCATGCTACAATGACAAACAAACATTGGCACGATTTCGTCTTTGTATCTAGCAAACTGTCGCAATCTAATGTATCGACTTCCCCCTGTACCTCCCATAACGCTAACGTTTCAAATATATCCTCACTAAACTGTTGGTATTCTTTTTCTTATATGAGGCTCTCACGAAGCGAAATCTGGTTCTCCTTGCAATTTCTTCGGCCCATTCATGAACAACATCAAGGGAATGGAACGACTGATTCGTAGAAAAATAATTCGAATAGTCAACACCTCTGCCAAATTCTTCCAGCGGAACCTATATACAATTAAATTAAAAGATTCTCATTAATCCAACCACTAATAAAAACAACATTAATAATAAAAATAATAATTACAATAACAACGATAATTATAATAATAAACATACTATTAGAACAACAATAATAATATCACCCTAACTATAACAATAACATACAAATAAACACCAATAAGTATATAGTAGTAATAATAATAATAATAATAATAATAATCACAATAATAGTGCCCATAATAATAATAAGCATAATAATAACAATAATAAGCATTATTATTATGATTAATAATAAGCTTAATACTTATAATAACAATTTTATGACAATTACCGATTCAAATAATAATTATAAATCAATAAAAACAATTACACTATAATTGTACTATCATTATTTATGTATATATAAGTCTATCAACAAAATAACATAAGGTGGATATATATGCGGCCGGGGAGGGGGTTAAAACTAAAACCCTTTTAAACCTTGACAAAATGAGATCTGGACTTCGTCACGGATCGTGATTACATGACAAGTCCATGGTGACCCTAAAACTGGGAAACTGGCTGTCTGGAGGCTGCCACGGGTCATGACATAATACCACGGTCTGTGGTGGTCGAATCAGTTTTTCCTGCTGACTTCAAACGAGCACAAGTTCTTTGTCTGAATTCCATTTTATATCGACGAAAAACTGTCTGTGTGTACTTTAAATTCACTAAATTTGGTGGTCATATCAAAGTCCTATTGGAGGAGTTATGATCGAAAGAGGGAAGACATGTCTTTTCTTTTACCCAAATTTGCCTATTTTCTTTTTTCCAACTTATCTCCTATTGTTGCCATCATTCCATCTTCGTCAGCCTTTCTTGGTTCCGAATTTCCCATGCTAATCCACGATGCTCATGTATTCTCGACTCCATGTGGAATGACTGGAATGCCCCCATTGATCTTAAAATAGGTGAAAAGGCTACCGAAATGAGGATTGCGCTCGATTAGGAGAAAATTGCTCTAACCCATCTGATTTTTATTTTCTGATACGAGTAGCCCTAAGGTGACACAAATCACTTTCTTTTGTGCAAATATACTGGGAGGTGACCAATGTTTTGGAAAATTGATTGTCTGGGGATAACATTATTTTTTTCTACTCGTACACTCCCCAAATTTTTAATTAAATGGCAAGTGAGTGAAAATCCATCCATTTTTGTAGAATTTCGACGACAGTTGGTAGGGGCATTCAGTAGTTGGATTGTTGAGGGTTCTGTTACTATTTCCCTCCAAAATCTTATTCTTTATAAACTACCCGTTGACTCTCTCATTTGTTTGCTCATTCATTTCGCAATTGAAACCCAGAGAGAGAGAGAGAGAGAGAGAGAGAGGGGTACAAATTAAGGTTAAAGAAGCTAGGATATGAGAGGTGAGGTTTTTATATTATTAATGAATTTTTTGTGCATTGGGGGAGGGGGGATATTTTCGAAAACTACGGGGTTCCCTATTGAAATTGATTTTGGGTTTGATACTTGCCATCATAATTATCATGATGATAACAAATTCATAACAAATGTTGACAAAAATCAAGATCTAAATAACTACACATCATCACAAACCCTAGTTTCGCAAAAAAAAAAAATATATAATTACTTACCATCGTTCAATACGTTGTTCCTCTATCTTCCACCTCTGCACTCGACCACTTTCAAAGGGTTCAACTATCACTTGTCTTGAACCTTGCTCAAGAATACACAAAATCAACAGAAAACCATCGCCTTTGATGTGCTCGAGATTTGCAATTTTTGGGAGAAGGGTTTTCCGGTTGTTTGATTAAGAGGGGGGGCGAGAGAGAGAGAGAGAGAGAGAGAGAGAGAGAGAGAGATAAGTTTGACAAAACATTCAAGAGTTAGGCGGGATTTCTCACGGGCAATTAGATCACTTCACACATTTCGTCAGAATTCGAGCAAAAATGGTCAAATTGTCACCCAGCATTTAGAAATATGGGGAGTCTACGAATAGAAAAAAAAATAATGGTGTGCCCAGACTATCAGTTTTCTAAACATCAATCACCCTCCCAACAATTTTTTGCTAACTAACATATTAACTAAATAAAGAAAGCTAATGATGATTACTATCTTCAAAGGTTACATAAATTAATATTGAGAAAATTATTGTAAAGTCACTGAATCTTTGAATGGCACAATTAATTTATTGTAGTTGTATCATAAAATTTCTAGGATTTTTTAATAATAATAATAATAATAATAATATAATAATAATAACAATAAAACACTTGGTATTATATAAATTAGAAGGTAGTCCAACACATATTGACTCCCCCTCCCCCCCAAAAAAAAATAATAGTAAAAGAAGTTGTCTCCTCCCTATTTTTTTGTGAGTGTGTGTCTAAAAAATGTGTTGTTGCGTCAACACTCCTATTAAAGTTCAATTCTTCGTGAATAAAAATATTTATTATGGATAGTTTGACAACCTTATTCGTTACCTATAGCTTCTTGGAGGTTATCCTTAAGATAGGAGACAACAAAGGTGCCACTCACTCTTAGAAAAAGAAAAAAAAAAGCTTGAATCGAATGTGTTGATAAAAAGGTAGTAGAAGTTGACATGATAAGTGAAACAAATTGAAAATTTCGTAAAAGAAATAAAAAATAACATTTAAATCTAGCGAATATGAGATAATTTTTTCATTTTCTTTAACTTTGAATCGAATCTTGTTGATAAAAAGGTAGTAGAAGTTGCAAAAAACGACTAAAGGGTCATCATATTTTGATGTAATTATTTTAATGGCCCTGTATTTTGATAAATAATTGTAGGGTAACAAGATCTTTGTTGTAATTATTTTTGAGGGACATTCCGATCTATTTTCCGGCAAACAAAGCATTAATTGCAGTATTTATTGTTGATTAAGCACTAGTAGAATTTAACCCTAAATGCGTCTGTAGATGGCGTCCGGAAAGGGGTAAACCGGACGCCAAAATGATTTTAGCGTCTGATATAAACGGACGCTAAATGTTGTTCCGCCTTTTTGAAAAGGCGTCTGAAGTTGGCGTCCGTTAAAAACAGACGCCATATTTCGCGTCGGTGTCGTGATGGCGCTGGCGATCTTTGTCTCGAGGCTTTACCGGTGAGTTGGCGTGCATTAAGCGCAAAACGGACGCTATACTTGGCGTCTGATTATGCATTTAACGGACGCCAACCCTGAAAATAAATTTTAGGAAAAAAATTTACGATTAACAAAATCAGAATATTTGGCGTCTGATTATGCATTTAACGGACGCCAACCCTAAACATAAATTTTAAAAAAAAAATTTACGATTAACAAAATCAGAAATATTATGTGTTTTTTATATTTATTTCAATAATAATGAAAATCATTATGATTAATAATGAAAAATATTACGATTAATAATGATAAAAAATACAAAAACAAATTATATACGTCATTAATAAAAACTCCAAAAAATACAAACATATATTAGTAACGAAAAAATATAGTTTACATAATATATAGTATAAACTAAATTGTAATAATGAAAAAAAATACAGTTTGTATGGATTTAAAATGTACAATTTCATATACATATATGTGTGCAAAAATTACAAAAACAAATTATAATAAATATTTATTTTCAGAGTTGGTTTATAACTAATAAGATACAAAAATTAATTACAATCTTCAATCTTCAATCTTCAATCTTCAATCTTCGTAAATTATATTAATTAGTGGAGTGAATTGATTTGAGGTGGAGGGAATTATTGAAAGGATATGGAATTTAGAGAGAAAATTGATGGATGAAGGAGGGAAAAGAAATGAAATGGTGGGAAATAGTCACCTGGATGGTGCTTTTATAGAGACAAATGACGTCCGTTACGGTACCAAACAGACGCCATATTTAAAATTGGCGTCCGTTTGGTACCGTAACGGACGCCATTTTTGAAAGAGAAATGAATTGGAGGGAAAATATTCAGCTGGATGGTGTTGAAAAAATGGCGTCTGTTACGGTACCAAACAGACGCCATATTTAAAATTGGCGTCCATTTGGTACCGTAACGGACGCCATTTTTGAAAGAGAAATGAATTGGAGGGAAAATATTCAGCTGGATGGTGTTGAAAAAATGGCGTCTGTTTTGTACCCTAATGGACGCCATTTTGTTTTAAAATAATGCGCAAAATGTAATAGTAATTATTAATAATAATATTATTAATTAGATATATTATTATAACAATAATGCTAGTAGTATTATAATTATTAATATTAACTATAATTATAATTATATTATTAATCTTTAAAGGGAAACACATATATATATATATCGTACGTGTTGAATGATATTTATTTAGGATATTTACTTAGTTATAATTAAATTATTAGTATTATGATTGTATTTTTAAAAATTTTATATATATCAGTTGAATGATATTTAATTATTTATTAATTTGTATACGTCGTTAAGTTATATAATTAAATGGGGCGACATATATACGTATTTGTGAACATAATTACTTATTAGGCTACGAGCAGTGGTTATATCAAACCAAAGACAAATATATTACGTCGTATAATAATAAAAGTCAGTGTTTGATTAAGTTCAAATATTAAAAACATACAAATAAAAAAATTATTCTTCTCCGGCGTCATTATTATTATCATCATCAGTAGGGTGGGTGGGCTCAGGTTGGGTTGGTTGATAAGAAGGGCGGGGGACTGGCTGCGGATGGGGCGTAAGAGGGTATTCCCCTTGTCCAGTGTAGGGCTGACTCCCAGACGAAGATCCGGCAACGAAGGGGGCTTGCCAATTATAAGGCGGCGGTGGTGGTTGCTGGTGTTGCTGGTATTGCATTTGCATTTCGCGTTGCATTGCCGCCAATCGTTGCTCGAATTCTGTATGCATTTGATGCTGCAAACGGCGTTGCATCTCCATCATTTGTTCCTGGAACTTTATTTGCAACTGTTCCTCCATTCTTTGCTCCATTCTCCGCCTATCTTCCTCGCGAACTTGTCGTTCTCGCTCGAGTTGCTGCTGGAGCTCTCTGTTCATCTCCGTAACTTGAGCTCGGATGTCGACGGAGGAGGAGTCACCACGCCGTCGTGGACGTCGCCTAGATGCGATGTGGGGCTGGCCGCTTCATTTGTTCCCCATTTCCCCATGCCTACGACGTGCCCCCGACTCTGCAGCTGCTTATCAAACCAGAACTCTTCTGGAGTCATGAGAGGAGTTTCCGGTTGACCATCCTCTCGCTGCTTGGCCGCCATCTCCCGTTTATAAGTATCATAATCGCCAAGCATCTTCTCCTGATTTAGTAAAACATAAAAAGAGTAATTTAATAAAATTAATGAATTAATTATAGTTTAGGTTTGTACGTTAATAAATCATGTCGATATTCAATGATGAAGATTTTTAATTACCTCAATGACCTTGAACCTGTTGTCCACCCACTGATCGGTGCTTTTCTTCATATGGGTCGCCTCGAATTGTTCCCATATGGTTGGGTCACGGTCTTTCTTCTTTTTTAGTAAGCATCAAATACAACCGTGTTTATATAATTAAATGTTAGTATCAAATACGTGCATGATATTTAAACATTCACAACTATCTTACCAATTTTTCCCTAACAATACCGAATGGAACTGGGCCCATTGTGTGTGATGGTGGACCCTTTTCTTTGTCCATCTTTCTCGCCCGGCTCATGTTGGAGCACTTTTCAGCATACCGTGGGTCTTCCCATAATTCGACGAATTTTTTCCAAATGTCGTCGTCGACAATCCATTTAGGCTTGCCTTTACCCGCCAGCCAACGCTTTTTGGATTTGCCTATAGCGTCGCTGTATTGTTTTATAACCCGACGTCTAAACCACTCACGGATATATCCGTCATGCTGGGGTTCCCACCAGTATTTTTTCTACATTTAAACCATATGCGTACATGAAGAAATTAAACATGCAAATTAGACAATCAATTTCATCAAGTAATATTATTAATTAAACCATACGTACGTATATAAACAACACTGTGCATATGAAGGTTTGTTTGCAACCACAACCCACCAATTAGCTTTATCCCGTATGCCTGCCGGGTAATTCATGAACAACACTTGGGTTGCGCACCCCGCCAATATGAATGGGTCATACTTCCAGTACCGTCTGTCCTTGTGTAATTCAACAAACGGGCATAAATTTGGTGAACGGACACCTCGTACCGGGGTATTGTCAAACCAATCACATCTGAACAATATGCTCTTTCTAGTAGCCAGACTGACATATTCTAATGCAATGACTTCTTGAGAACGCCGTAGAAGTCATCAACAAATCCGCCACGTGCCTTTGACACACCCCGGCACTATACGAAGCCAAAGAGTTACTCCTTGCTTGGGTGTGAAACAAGAACCCGTTGACTCGATAAGCACTCCACGTGGTCACTTTAGGTGAAGGCATACGGGCTAACTGGTAAAGGTGGTCATGTCGCTCATCTTCGTAAAACCGAAATGCTTCCCAATTTTCCTTCACATGTTTTAACAGTTACATTTTGAACATATTAATTTTCGTTTAGATGTGGGAAAAATCAAAATTGTTCAAAAGGTGTGCGATTCTCACTGATAGCTGATAAAACCATTGTGTGAACTCCGATTCAATCATCTGATCCAATTGAGTGTCCGTGGCATCAGGAAATGAAGTCAACTTGAAATTCTTAAACAATCTGCGCGGGATACAAGCTCATTAATTATATCGAACGGATGGAATATATATTATATCGTAAACATAATGTTGAACAGTGCTTACTCTAAGTAGTGGTTGACTTCTTTGCAGTTCAGCAGGACATGCAGGTGTGCTGCTTTGTACTCTTGATCGTCGAGCCACCTCGTGCTTACACCTCCCACGGGGGTCCCACTGTCCTTGAAAACCGACAATAACATAGGATCATTGTCGACATTAATTGGCACGCCGTCGCACATACCGTTGATGTAGAAGATGATACTTCGGTCAAAGTATGTGGATGCGAGTTGGGAAATCTCAAACATGAAGTGCGGCAGCCATGGATCCTTCGGGATGTGCCTTGTTCTTGATTTTCTTCTTGACCACCGAAATACCTCTCAAAGGATACATCCAACGATATTGAGCAGGACCACCAAAAATGCTTCTGAACCGGTGGATGGGAGGTGTTCCATTCGTTGAAGAAGCGGGAAATATGGTCTCCAACTTGCAAATTATTATGCGAATTTCTTTGTCAATGGACTAAATCAACGTGTTTTGGTGTTGTAGCGCCATGTGCTCTTGAACCATTGGCTTAAGCGAGCAGTGGCTCCAACACATCATCGGGAAGTGCGGAGCATAGCAGTGCGATGTCTGTAAGAACACATGTGATCATGGCTTTTAAAGTTTTGAAACCTTTTACGATGTATCGACCACGGTTTGCAAAGTTGAAGCATAGGCGTCCGTGATCAAGGCTGTTGCCCAATCACAGACGTCTGATCGCTTAATCTCGGGAAGAACATATTTGGCTCTTGGCTGCAAGGGTTTACCGTTCGGACCAGGCACTAGATGGAGTTCAGGCCTGTCACATATATCGGCCACGTCCCTCCTTGCATTTCCATCATCCTTCGTTTTGCCGGTCACCCCCATCACCGTGTTTACGATGTTGTCCACAAAGTTCTTCTCAATGTGCATCACATCTAAGTTGTGTCGAACAACGTGATCCTTCCAATAAGGCAACTCCCAAAAGATACTTTGTTTCTTCCAATTATGAGCATTCTCTCGGAATCCCGGGATTACAAAGTCCCCATGGGTAGTCACCTTGGGGAATTCCTTCACCTCCTCATAGATTGAATTACCGTTTTTCCTACGCGGTGGGACATTTCTATCCGAGCAAGTGTGCCCCTTTCGAAATGCCTTTCGATTCCTTCTAAAAGCATGCCCCTTATCAAGAAACTGTCGATGTGATCAAACCACGAGTTTTTCCTCCCATGCTTGACGCATTGCTTTCAATCCATCCATGCAAGCGGACAAGACATAGCGCCATGCGTGCTCACCGAAAGCATCCCAAGAGCGGAAAATCATTGGCCGTCCACATCAAGCGATGCCCTCATGTTGAAATTTTGTCTCTTGGAGATGTCGTGCGTTTCAACACCCAACCATAAGCACGCGGCTCGTCCCAAAGGTTGAAGGAAGACATCAATTTTATTTCCGGTTCTTGGACTGGAATAATGCGCGTGAGAACATGTATGCGGCGTTGTCATACACAATTCGGGTGGCAAGTTGTAGGAGTAACTACTGGCCGGCCATATCGAGTAAGATTTCCTGTCGTGTTGAGCGGGCTAAACCCATCCGCACACAGGCCCAACCTTACATTCCGCGATTCCCTCGCGAAAGTCGGATCTTGTTGTCAAACATTTTCCATGATCGTCGTCACGGATGACAAAGAACACCTTCATCGCGCTTGTTCTCCGTGCCACCTCATATGACCGGTGTATTCTTGATGCATACAAGCGCTGCGACCTAGGCGTCAAAGGAAAGTAAAACATTCTCTTATGCAGGACACCTTTATTTGTCTTCGAGCGATTTTTGTGGCTTATACCTCGGGTGACCACAAAATTTACATTCACGAGATGTGCATCGTCCTTATAGTAGATGCACCCACTAATGCAACAATCAAATGTTTCATAGCCCATCCCCAACTTCTTAACCTTCTTTTTCAACTCATCGTAGTTTCTAGGCATTAGGTTCGGCTGGGGACAAGTCTCACTCATCAATTCCATAATATCGTTCATTGCTTGCTCCGACAAATTGTGCTTCGACTTGTGGACCGACGGTCTCACGGCGATGGACAACTCAGTATGGGTCGCACATCCTTCCCACAGAGGTTGTTGAGCAGATTGAAGCATATCATAAAAATGTTGAGCTCCTGCATTAGGCGCCTCATTCGCCATGATGAAATCATTCATCATATCTTCCGTTCTGTCGATGAACGGTGGTGATCAGGTTCCTCGTTTGTCGTGAACTATCTGCACACGTTCCCCTCACCTACCCCATCATCACCATGTCATCGCCATCATCATAATATTCACGCCAATCTTCACCATGACTAACCCAACACCAATATCGCTCCATAAACCCTACTTTGTACAAATGTGTTTTAACTTCATCCGAGTCAATCCGCACTTATTCTTGCACTTCACACATGGACACCGATACTTTCCAGTCCTCGGATACTCATCGAATTACTCTTTGCAAATTTATCAAACATATATACCCCGACCCATTCTTCCCACGATAACCCTCCTTCCCGGTTCAAACCTGCAGTACATCCAACGTCGATGTGGAGGCCCTTCCATAATGTCGTGAATCTGTTCATGAATTAAAATTACTCATGCTTAATCATCCGATCAGTACAATATACATATCACAATGCAAATTCATATTCACCATAATTTTCATTGATCATATCACAAAATTATATCAAAAACTCATAAACCCTATACCTCCTAAACATATATACAAAACATACAAAATTCATATCACAAATTCCATTTCAATCACTACTATTTTCGTTATTCATATCGCAAATTTATATCAAAAATTCATAAAAACATACATAATTCATATCCTAAAACCCTATTTTTCACCGTAATTTTCGTTATTCATAACAAAAATTTTATATCAAAAAATTCAAACCATAAACCTCCTAAATATACAAAACATACAAAATCCATATCACACATTCATATTCACCATATTTTTTCGTTATTCACATATATATATATCATATGTTTATATCAAAAATTCATAAAAATCATAATTCTAAAACATATAAAACAACCAAAATTAATATCACAAATTCATATTCATTATATTTTTCGGTTATATATATATCACAAATTTATAACAAAAATTACAAAAGAACATAACCCTAATAATTTAAAAAACAACAATAATTAATAAAATTACCTAAATTTTGTGAATTGAAATGCTCTTTCGTTGAATCTTCTCTTCAACCTCTCGATTTTTCTCTCTTCCGATCCGTTCAAAAATGGCGAGCAAGAGAATTTCTCCATTTTGAGCAGACAGCGTCTGTTTAACCCGAATGGCGTCATTTCTTTGTTAAGCAGGCCTTGTCTGTTTAATTTTTTTTAAAAAAATATAAGAAATAGCTTCACAGCAGTCGAGAAAGCAGCTGCACTTTGGCGTCTGTTTGCCCCTAAATCAGACGCCACTTTACACATTATTTTAAAAAAAAATACGTTTGGGCGTCTGACGTCTAAACAGACGCCATTTGACGGACGCATAATGACCCCAATTCTACTAGTGAAGGTTATGTATCTTTGACCAACCCTAAATATTAAGGCTTAAAATGATAGTTGACTTCAATTAAAACAACCTTAAATACAAAAATCATTGTTTCGCGCATTTTTAGACCGAAAAATTGGGCGGAATGTCCCCCAGTAAATAATTACCGCAAATATAATGTCACCCGAAAATAATTTATCAAAATATAGGGCCCTTAAAATAATTACATCAAAATATAGAGACCTATTAGTCGTTACTTGTAGAAGTTGATATGATAAGTGAATGTAATTGAAAATTTTGGAAAAGAAATAAAAAAATAAAATTTATCTAGTGAATATCAGATATTTTTTTTCATTTTCCTTAACAGTAATCACATAGGTGGATTTTAACATTGTTGAATCAAATTCAACAATGTCTATATAATAACATGCTGATTATGATGTATCTATCTCGTAATTCTATTAATAAACACAATGAAAGAAAAGACTAGTCATGTCAGGCTGGAGTTGTGAGTACCAATTCATTATGCAAATAGATTAAAATTGTTTATCTGGCAATTTATGTTCTTATAACTTCCTGCATTTGATATAATCCCATTTCCCCCCAAATTAAGGTACTATCACAACTTCAAAACTTCCCATTTTCTTCTCTATTTCTATTCTCTTCCTATATTGCTTCAAAGAGAATTTCTTTTAATCCCTTCTCCCCTCCTTTCGTGGGCCTTAGGGGAGAAGGGAAAAATGTCGACTTTTTTTTTATGCCTCTTCCCATAATGTTTAGGAAAATATACACCATATCTGCATCTTCTTATAATCGACTCAACATCAATACATAATATGTGGTGTTGTCATTCAGTGAAGACGAGGAGAATGACTTTCTATACATAGTTACGTGTGTTGAGATAAAAACAATTTACATTTTGATTCTCCTGAACTACATAACAACAGGGCCTACATTGAAAATTATTATTGTTGTTGTTGTTGAAGAGGTGAGAATGATAATCCTCGTTGTCCTCATTTTCTTCCCCTCTATAGTTGAAGCAAACGATGCAATCATCATGTTGGACATTTTCAACTCCTTGAATTTGGCTCCACCTAGTTGGTCCACACAACGAAACCCATGCCAATGGAAAGGTGTAGATTGCAACTCCTTTGGTCAAGTTACCTCTATTAGCCTCCCATCAAGTTCAATCTCTGGCACACTCCCTAACACCATAATCCACCTCTCTAAGCTCCAAACCCTCTATCTCCAGAACAACAACATTTCAGGCTCAATTCCAACCCTAACCAGCATGACTCATCTTAAAGAGGTTTTCCTTAACAATAACCACTTCACCCACATTAACTCGTCCTTCTTATTTAACCTCCCTAGCATTGAAACCTTAAACATAGACAACAACCCTATTGACCCTTGGAATCTTCCTGAGAAGTTCACCGGCTTGTCTTCTCTTCGAGTGTTCTATGCCTCGAATGTTGGCTTGGTAGGGTCTATACCTAACAGTTTTCTCTCTTTGCCTAACTTACAAGAATTCATAGTTTCATATAATAGCCTAAGTGGACCCTTGCCACCTTCTCTAGCTGTCTCGAGGATAAGGACACTTTGGATCAATAATCAAGAGGATCAAGGTCTCTCTGGTTCCTTAGATGTGCTAGGACATATGCCTTACTTAACTCAAGTTTGGGCTCAAGGTAATGCCTTTGAGGGCCGAATTCCTAACTTATCGAACTGCACTAGCTTGTTTGATTTACAACTTGGAGATAATCGGTTATACGGGACTATTCCCCCTTCAATCACATCCCTCCCAAGCTTACTCAACATTTCTCTAGGGAATAACATGTTTCAAGGCCCAATCCCAAGTTTCCCTAGCCATGTTAAGGTCACTTTAGGGAGCACTCACACCTATTATAGCTCTGTTTCTAGCTCCCCTTGTGACCCTCAAGTCACTGCCTTATTGGCTATAGCTGAGGCATTTGACTACCCGGAGGAGATAGCTCAATCATGGCTTGGGAGTGACCCTTGTGACAATTGGATTTTTGTTACTTGTGATTCTTCAAGGGATAAGGTCATTGTACTTAATTTTGCTTGGCAAAATTTGACAGGGTTCATTTCCCCCGCTTTTGCTAACCTTACAGCACTTACCACCATCATTTTGAGTCATAATTCCCTCACTGGGGTGATACCGAAGGAGTTAACCAACCTAACCATGTTACAAAAGTTAGATGTCTCCAACAACAACTTAACGGGTAAAGTTCCCGAATTCGCCAGTATTGTAATAGTCGAAACACATGGGAATCCTCTCTTAGGAATGGATGTTGAGGCTTTTGACTCAATTAGTCCACCTCCAAGCTTCAATAATACCGATTACCTTTGTGAAACGTGTGATTTACCTCAAATTTCATCGTGGGAGATAACGAGCATAATAGGCGGTTCAATTATCCTAGTATTAGCAACTTTATCGCTTGCCTTGCCATTTCTAAAGAAAAAGGCCAAAAAATATACCCTAGCTAAGGTTTCCCATGATGAGAAGATAACAAAGCTTGAAGAATCTTCAAACACATACTCAAACCATCAACATATAGAAATGAGTATTTCTAGTCAAAGCGAGTATAGTAATAGCATGATTTTCGATGACCCAGGAAATGTCATAGACATACCAATTGAGGTAATTCATGAAGCTACAAATAACTTTAGCGATGAAAACATTCTAGGAAGAGGGGGCTTTGGGGTTGTTTATAAGGGAATTCTCCATGATGGGAGCATAGTAGCTGTGAAAAGAATGGACCCTAACTCAGAGTGCCGCTTTGCCATGGCCGAGTTTCAATCAGAAATTGTTGTCCTCTCCGACGTGAGACATAGAAATTTACTTGCCCTTCTTGGGTATTGTGTAAGTAAAGATGAAAGGATAATGGTTTACGAGTACATGTCTCAAGGAACATTGGAGCAACACTTGTATGAGTTTAAGGAAAAGGGGTTTCCCCCTCTTTGTTGGAAGCAAAGGTTGGTGATTGCTTTGGATGTTGCTCGAGGAGTCGAGTACCTCCATAGCTTAGCTCATCAAAGCTTTATTCATCGTGATTTGAAGCCGTCGAATATATTACTTGACCAAGATATGAGGGCCAAGGTTTCCGACTTTGGATTGGTGAAAAATGCACCTGATAATGGAAACTTCACTGTGGAGACAAGATTGGTAGGGACCTTTGGTTACCTTGCTCCTGAATATGCAAGTAAGTACACATGTTGAATGACACTACATTTACTATCTTAATTTTAGTTAAAAGATAATTTTTGAAATTCTTGTGGGTTTTATGGAATCAACATGTCTATCAGTAGTGATGTTTATTGAGTTGATTCTATCTACATTTGAATATTCTCATACCTCACAAATGGCATACTAAAAATTGTTGTACCATCAATATTTAACTTCAACTATGTTTTATTTTATGATCTTCTGGTGCAAAACAAATGTCAGACATTATTAGAAAACTTATTAATTGCTAATGCTTTTGGGCTAGTTGGCCCCATACGATATGTTGTGAAGACATCTAATACTTTTATAGGAAGAAAATCAAAATAAACTACATCTAAATTTGCTAGTGCGTTTATGGCATGATTGGCTTATTTATAATAGCGGGAGATTTTAACTATATTTACGATATTGGTATTATGAATTCAGAGAGAGAGAAAAAAAAAAGCTTTGCTTATTTCTTTGTGCATGTATTCACATAATTAGGTTGATTAGCACATAAAGTTTGGTAACTTATCTCATTTCGAGTCATTCATGAACAAGCAGTGGAGGGCTTATTCTTGTAAGAAACCACAATCATCGTTGTTGTCTCCTTTGGAGTAGCCTTCATGTTTAACTCACTCTTTTTTTTTCTTATGACAGCTATAGGTAGAGTAACCACGAAGATCGATGTTTATTCTTTCGGAGTAGTCTTAATGGAGCTAATCACAGGCAGAAAAGCCCTAGACGAACGTCTGCCCGAAGGCGAAGCCCAATTAGTCACTTGGTTCAAAAGGGTAATACTTGATCAACAAAAAAACATCTCAAAAGGCGTAGACATTGAATTACAAGGTGAAATTGATGAAATATTAGACAGTGTTAGCAAGGTAGCCGAGTTAGCAGGGTATTGTACTGCTTGGGAGCCAGATCAACGTCCGGACATGGGCCATGTAGTCAACATTCTGGCTCCTTTGGTGGACCATTGGTGGCCGACTAAGCCTCCCATAGGTGGCCCAGATCCGGCCATTGGGGTTCAATTGATGCACTCGATCAGCCTCCCTCAAACCCTCCAGAGATGGCAAGCTGGTGAGTCCACCACGGATTCTAGTGGGGCTAGAGACAATCAAAGTTACCATAGCACTCAGTGAAGTATAATGGTCTATAATGGTTTTGATGTTGTTGGTCAAGATTTACCGCCCGATAAAGATCCAAGTATGAGTATATAAGGGGCTTGAGTAGGAATTTAAGATTGTTTCATTTTTTAATTTAATAGGAAAAGAAAAATAAAAAGTGACTTAGTTTATTAGATGTTAGCCACACGAGAGAAATCAATAGGTCATGTTGTTACAAATTTACAATAGCTTTTTTAGGGGAGGGGGGGGGGGGTAGTTAACTAGATTTTCATCAAAAGTAGTGCAAATTCTTGCTCAATATCGGATAGAACACAAAAATTAGAAAGCTAATTATATGTAACAATGTCATAATGTAGATCTAGTATTCTTGATTGTTCCATAACTTTTGTTCAATGTAGACATTTGAAACCACATATTTAGACAATGTTTTAGTTTGTTGTTTTTGACTTATGGTATCTCAATCTCCCTAAAACCAAAAAAAAGGATATAATTGCATTTCACGCTCCAAATTTTTTATGATTAAATTAATCTTTATTGGGTGAAAGGGAGGATATCTCAATCAGAACAGAGAACGAGGGAATTCCATATGACCCAATATATCTGACAAGTCGCACGGTAAGTATTCATTATTGACGTTCAACACTAATCAACACTATCTAGCACTCGTTCGCATTCATCAACACTTTATGATATATTAATGATGTATCTTTCATTAATTACATGATTAGTTAAACATCTCGTGAATTCTTATTAATTTATTAAGGTTTAGAATTACTTTTCAAATTATTATTCGTTAAAAAGTTAGCTAAAAAAAATTATCGGAGTCAATTACAAACGATCAAGTTTAATTAAAGCTAAATAGTATACCTCCAATTTATCACAATCATTAATTTTCATATATTAATATATTTGAGTAATAAGTAACATGCTTCTCCTCATTAATTATAACCCTGAAATTAAAAATTTATACACTTATGATGCTAATAAAAGGATACACAAAATACATTCATGACTTACATTTTTTATTGAAAACAACCATACAAAGGAAGGTTAGTAGGAGGACAGAAAAAGAAATATATAAAATATGAAAATAAATTAAATCTCACAAAGAAGTACCATGAAATTTAGTATTTTTATAGTGATTTTATTTTCAATTATAGTTATCTGCACAAATTGATCGATTAGTACAGTTATAACAAAAAAACATTTTAATGTGTGTGTGTGAATTAATAATTTTATGTACTTTTGACTCACTCGTGGCCCAATTTTGGTAGGACAATTCACAAATAAAGTGGTTAATGCACTGGAATCTTGCTCCCCACAGAATTGAAATCAAACCATCTATGATGCTGCACAATTTGATTCTGTGGTGTGCTCAGTATGGCAGAATCTTGCTCCCCCCAAAATTGAAATCATGCTTTGGATTACTTTATTGGGTAGACTTAATACAAGAGAGCTTCTTCTTAGAAAGGGTATCATTGAAGCATCTTCCAACATTTGCCCATTGTGTGACAATGCTTCTAAGAGTGACAACCATCTGCTGCTAAATTGCTCATTTGCCTGGTATGTGTGGACTGACATCATGCAATCTCTGGGACAGATTCTGCCTCAGCAACCCACGCTGAAATGTATGTTTGAGGTTTAGATTATTGTCAAATTTTCCAACAAATTCAGGACTTACTGCTGGATTGTCTCCTTCTTTGCTATGGTCTGGTCCCTATGGACCCACAGGAACGCAGTAGTGTTTGATAATCAAGATAGATGCAAGGAACTAGTGATGCAGAAAGTGAAATGGAGGGTTTCATTATGGTCTAGTTAATGGAAAGATAAACATACCTACTCAATGGACATGCTTGCTACTAACTTTCATCACATTCCCACCATTTTTCAATAGATGATGGCTGCTGATGGAGGCTTCACATTAGCATTACTCTCTCTAATATGTTTTTTTTGGTCCCGTATTTTGGATTAAAAGGGGTGAACAAAGGCTAGGCGGGGCAAAAAGAACGGTAAATACAATGCAGGGAAGGCTATTTGGCTATGTAGCTTAAGAAAATTGAATGCCTTAATCACTTTGTCACAGCGTGCTATGCAAACATGTAGTCTCAAGCAAGATGCAAAACAAGTTCTAGAGATGCAACTAATGGGTGAGTCGCTCAAGGGGTCATGGAATTGATGAAAGTAATCAATTCAAGTTTTAGGCAATGTGGACTCACGGGACGGGCTCAATCAACTAAGCTTAGCCCAAAGATTTGCGGCACGCACATTTATACCTTCTAAGATAGTCAAAGCGACGAATCGTCTTATAACTTGTCTCAAAATCAGCAGGCTTGAAGAAAAGGTTTTTGAAAACTTTTGAGATCTCATCTAAATTTTCCTAAGTGAAGCAAGTTAAGCCGGGAAAAAGGTCAATTTTTAGAAAAAGGTCATGGACTCTTTTTTTTTTTTAAAATTTTTTTTAACCTTATGATTAAAACTGATATGATGCTCATGCAATGCAATATGCGACCTACATGGTGGGAGACATGGAACTTATGCAACGCAATATGTGACCTACATGATGGGAGACGTGGAACTTATGTAATGCAATATGCGACCTACATGGTGGGATCATTCCCACTTCCCCAAACAAAAAAAGATGATTAAGTAAATTCGAACTACAGTTTGTGGCTAGCGAAGGCATAATTAGCTCGTGGACCAGCATCGCGACCATGTCGAGCCCGATGGAAAAGCGCGAGTTGAGAGCCGAAAGGAGTTTTGGCCTCTGACGGATGGGCCGAGGAAGGGAGTACAATGGCCCACGAACCCGTCAGGTTCTGGCAGAAATTGTGTGAAGGGCCCAAAACCCGTGCAGGTTCTGGCTTGGGGATCGGTGTGGCAGAGGCCCGAAACCCGTCTGGTTCTGGTTTGATACAGCGATGTTGAGCCCAAAACCCGTCTGGCGGTGGTGTTAGGTCGGTGGAACCCGTGCAGGTTTCGCTAGCATCCTTGCGACGCCGTCTACGCATGTGATCTTCGCATTCTAACTTCGCCACGAAACCCATCTGGGTTTCTCAACACTCTCATCTGGGTTAAAGCCAAGTGTCTAGAGAGAGGCATTCTAGTTGCTTGGCCTAACCAGTCGATTGTTCTTTTAAGGGTTCATTGTATTTATTATCAGTATTGGCACAACAGCTCGAGTAAGCAGAAATGTTCATCTTATTAAATGCAAAAATGGGTACATCAACAGACTCTGGGTTTACCCCGACCAACTTAGGACTACTAGAACCTGACTCTATGACCTTTGGGACAGACTATCCTATAGACAGAGTGAATTTGTTCTCTTCATAGGTGATCTCATGGTGGCCGCCATCTTCTCCAATCAGCAGACTTGGATTAAAGCTCGGGTTAGAAAGCGCGGCGATGACTGGGTCGACGGCTTCTTCCTTGTGGGCCTCTTGTTCGAAGAGCTTTCCAAAGATGCCACCTCCAGCGAGGTGAGTCCATTCCAAAGGTGGACGGCTCCTCCTGGGCGGGATGAATGTAGCGGTCGTGGTGACAAGATCATTGAAGATTTCTAATCCCGCCACTTGGATACCCTGAGACTTTAGGTAATGAGGTTCTGGGAAGCCGTAATAAGGGAAGTCATCACCCTCTCTCAAGAACTGTCCATTAAGAGTGCATGGATACGGTTTGACTTGGTATAGGGTCGGAGGGTTGTCCAATCTTCTCTGTTTTTGAACACCTTGAAATTTGGCGCCAACCTGTTCTTGGGATTTCGGCCAAGTGGCATCCCCGGAAAATGACCTTGCTTCCTCAATATAGCATGGATATTAGGGTTTGAGTAGGGATCGAAGTCAAAGTGAGCTTGATCCTGGCTCAAAGCCGCTATCATCTCAAAGTTGTGTAGCTCCTCGTCAGCTGAGCTATGTTCAATCTCGAGTGTGGGTTTCTTGGGGTCAAAAACAGCGCTGAGGGATTTGCTTGAGATCGTGACCACTTGACCTTGAATGATTAATTTCACCTTCTGGTGTAAGGTAGAGGCGACAGCATTGCACTCATGTAACCAGGGCCTTCCCAACAGCATGTTGAAAGAAGCCGGAATATCCAGAACGACGAATTCAACGTTTTTACTTATATAGTCCATGGTGATGGGAAGCACAATCGATCCTAGCGACTTGCGAGGGGAGTTATCGTATCTGTATGGTGAGCGATATTTTGTGTCAAATCTTGTTTTGAACTCCTAACTTTTGCGGTTCTCCACGCAGACATTGTGGCCAGAACCATTGTCCACGAGAACAAGTGGTATGGTTTGAGTAGAGCATGGCGGTGAGGTAAAGAGCTTTGTTGTGAGAACCTCCCTCCTCGGGTAAGTCTTCATCCCGAAGGTGATGGTAGGCTTCGGAGGTAATGTGAAATAATATCCTCTGGTGAAATGAGGTAGGGACCATGAGCTTATTGAAGGCATCCAAAGATTTGCCTATGGTCTTGCGAAGCACATAAAAATGCCAAATTGTGACTTCGGCCTTTGTTTTCTTCAGTGCGTGAGAAAGGATCTTACGGTGGAGGTGTAGGGGCTTAGTCGTTTGGGATTAGTCATTCTTTGGCGAGTAGTATTCTTGTTATAGTAGCGGCGGACCGAGTAAGAACCGCGGCTGAGGTGTTACTTCTTCCACATCCCCTCCTTCGTCAGAAGAGTCATAGAATGGATGCTTATTGGTTTCAAGGTCAGTGGACTCTCCACCTTCTTCTTCACTTTCACATCCCAATACCATTGATGATGGGTTCCTCCGTAAGGAGAAGAAGCTGGGACAAATTGGCCCATTCGGTGATGAGTGGACGGATCAAAATGTTCTCCTCTCCAAGAAGGCGGCCTTGGTGTGATTGGGCAATGGGTTCTCCTTGTTGTTGGGTTTTGAGGCGGGTTTGGTGGAGGAATAACACCGCTCGGATTAGCCCTTCGATCTTATTTTTCAAAGACCAACATGTTTGGTGTCGTGACCTCATTGCGATGGAATTGCGATGTTGTTCCCATCCCACTTCGGAGGCTTAACCTCGGGTTCGAGAAGTCGGCGAGGCAATTGAATGATACCCTTTTCACGGCCTTTCGATGCCTGGCATAGGACATATCCGGTGGTGGTAAGAGTCGAACCTCGGAGTGTATTGCCTTCGTTGGATGGAATTAGTCTCAAAGTTTTACGAGGGGCTAGGCGCTAGTGGCCCTCTGTTGGAGCTAGATCCGAATGTTGTGTGCTTTTTCATTGTTAGCGACTTGATTTGAACACACAAGTCCTTTAAAGTCTCAAAGTCTTTGATGGATTGGAAACCAAAATGCCGAGTGATGTGGGGATGGATTCCTTGTCTGAAAGTCCTTAGTTGCATTCTAAAGGGGGGACTCGTCGATTTGAGATAACATGGAGTGCCATCGCTCGTAATAAGAGAGAACGATTCATCCTCCTTTTGTTTCAGGAAGTTAAATCATCATGATGACCTCCTTTTTGCTGCGGTATGAAATGGCTTATGAAGGCTCTGAATAACTCATCTGCGTTGGTCTTAACTTCTTTGGGGTAGATTTTGGTACCATACCTTGGCCTTACCTTCTAGAGTGGAAGGGAAGGCGTGGTGTAGAGACCTTCATCTACCTTATGGAGGGCGAGCCTCGGGAATTCCTCCAAGTGATGCGATGGATTTTGAGAGGGTCTCGAATTTCATGTTTGGCACCTCAACCTTGTCCCTTATTCTCGATACACAATGTTTGGGGATGGCAAAATCCATACGAAGTCGGTGAAGGTCGGATCGATTTTCATCATCCTTACGGTGAGCATATCAACTTTCTCCTCAAGTTTCTTGGCGTAAGGGTCCTCGAGTTAGGTTATTCAGTATAGATTTGGACCTGACCTCACCAAATGACTTAGGTTTTGGGCCTCCATTTTTGGACTTGGGGTGACCTTCTCCAACCCCATCATCTGCCTCGGCCTCAGATTCGGTGTCATAATAGTTCTCTTCTTCCTCAAGTCCGATGCCGAGCTTTTTGTTGATCTGTTTAATGGCTTCCAGCACGCCATTCATAGTTTGTTGATTTTCATTGAACTTCTTTTCCAGTTTCTCATTGGTTCTGTCCTCCTGATCTGCCATGCAGAAGCAATCGCTTCCTGTATCCTCTCATATAGCCCATCAGGTAGCTTGTCACCAGAACTCTCCCCAAAAAGGTTGTTGTTGGGAGATCCTGACATGGTGGATTCACTGGATTGAGCCGACAGTCTGTAATTGGGATTGCGAATAAGCCTGCCGGTTTGTGGGTCACGGATGCGGGCCCGGAGATGGTCTGTTATCTTGCGCATAGGCCCGATTAGTGCTCGAAAGAACTTCCACCCGCCTGATGCATGCATGACTTAGTGGACCTATATGAACCTAGGACATGGACATGACGCCTATATGCTGACACAAGGGCGACTCACCCACTTTTACGGGAGTGCATGTCCTAACTCTACATGGACCTAGTATGCGGACTGACAACATTAATCGTCTATTGGGTTCTTGCTTGGATCGAGTCACGATCGCTTTCGGTTTCGGGCTCAGATTCAAGTAACAGACGCAATGGGGATTAGACTCAGGGAATATCATAAAGGGCGGAATAGGATCATCAGCAAGGCATTGGTGTCCGTGAAGAGAGAGAGAAGGCGGTGGGTTAGAAACCCGTGCAGGTTCCTCTTCCTCTAGCGGGCCCGTTCCATCAATTACCGGCGAGATGGGCGATCCGATGGCCAATAACCGTCTGGGTTTACGGCCTTGGACCCACCGACGGACAATTGACACGAATGGGTGGCTCGGCGGGCGAAGCGTGCAGGTTTACGATAAGCCAAAATGCACCTCGCGTGTTCCTCACGGACTAGAGCGACTCGACTCATGAATGGGCTGAACACTTGGACTCAACTTTTACGATTAAATCACATGACCTACAGATGTGGGATGAGCCTAACCATGGCTTTAAATTCAGGGTTTTTCTAGGTTTAGGGAGATGAATAGGGTACCACATGTTCTCGCCCCGGTGCATTTTCCTTGTATGGAATTCAAGGAAGAATGTGTGGGGTGTTGCTCTTTGGGTTTCAAGGAAACCTTTAGAGTGTAACACGGGGAGAGGAGAGATCAAATGCTTGGCGATGTAAGTGCATCCCACAAGTAGTGACCTCCTGCTCTCGGGGTTGATTCCTAGTTTTAAACCTAAACCAACGCTTTTGTGCTCCCCAGCCATAAAGGCCCAAGAGTAGCCTGGTATGCAGTATGCCTAAAATGATAAAAATGTGAAATAAATTAATTCCTCCTTTTTTACAAAAACACTAAAATTCAATTCTTTCAAGTTTTACCCTCTTTTTAAGTTTAAGTCCCCAGTGGAGTCGCCAATCTGTAGACCCCGAAAAATTGATCGATGACCTTTTTTTCGCGGCGCTACTTAAAAGTATGATTGGGAGCCGACTAGGATTGCTTAACCTTAAATAAGGTTGAACTTTTAAGAATAAATTTGAGTTAACAGATTTAAAACGATTTAGCGCTCGAGGTTTACCTTTAGGGAAAGAAGAAAAAAAGAAACAAAAAGGAGGGAAAAACAACCAGGAACCCGTCTGAGTTCGTGGCGGAACCAAGACGGGTTTTTGACTGTTAAATCCCACGAAAAGGAAAACAAAAAAAAGAGAAAAGAGAAAAGTGAGGAACCGTCAGGTTCTTGAATAAACGTAAAGAAAAGTCATAGAAACCTAAAAAGGAAAAGAAAGAAAACAAGGTACAAAGAGAGTCGCCATTGAATTTTAGGAGAAAAACAACAAACCGTTAAAGAAATAGACTCCGACCTCACGAACAAAGATGGATTCGGGGGTAAGGTTCTGAATTTGACAATCAAAATCGTCAAACCCGCCTATTCAAGCGAATAGACTCTACTAGAATTAAATTAAAGCGAAAGATTGAAAAGAGGAGGAATTGAATAAATTTCACGAGTTTATCATTAATGTCATGCAAAGAAACGAAAGAAAAAGAAAGTAAAATTACATTATATACATTAATACAAGAATCACGCTAACCTTTAGTGAACTAACATGCAAAGGGGAGAGAAGAGAGAGAATACACTAGTGTCAATACTCCTAGTATATTCTGGTGTGTCTTTTGGAAGGGAAAGAAGGGTTTAATTTATAGTGGAGTGGGGATAGGGGGCGCGTTCTAGGGTTAGGATTTTAGTTGCCGCGCCAAAGAGAGCGTCCGAACTCGGACGGGTTCACGTGGTGAAGATGGGCCTTGGACCCAAGAACCAGACGGGTTCTGAAGGCACCAAGAACCAGGCGGGTTCACGAAGGTAGCGACGGGCCTTGTGCCGGGAACCGAGCAGGTTACGTGGGTTGAGGCGAGCTCGGCCATGAACCCGCAGGTTCTATGGGTTGGAGCTAAGCTCCGCCCACGAACCAGCACGTTCACCGTATTGGGCTTTTGCCTTTCTCTTTCGGGTTTAGGTGGGTGAGGGCTTGCGTGCCATTTATCGGTTAGCCTATTTTCTAAAACTAACGCTAAAAAAGAAAATAAAATCGATACAAAATTCGGCGTCTCTGAGATAGCCCCACTTTGATCGAGTTTGAGTAAAGCGATGATCAAAGTAGTCTTGATGATCTTGGATATGAATCGAAGCACTGCGAAGGTGGTTGGCGCTTGGAAGCTAGGTCTGCGTCGATGTTGAGATGTCGTTCATTGCATTGTGAAGGCCCGATGATGGCCCTTGTCGCGTGTGAAGGCGATGGCCCTTGCCGCGTGTGAAGGCTCGACAATGACCCTCGTCGCATTGTGGTCGGCGTTAGCGTTGGCGGCTTGGAAGGCTGGGTCTGCGCGATGTAGATATGATGTTCATCGCATTGTGAAGGCCCGATGGCGGTCATTGGTGGAAATGTCGGCGTACTAGCGGCGGCGGTGATGGTGTCATGTATTGTTAGGGCGATGACGGCCGGTGGTGAAGTGGCGTATTAGCGGCGGCGGTGATGGTGAATGTCGCGTATTAGCGACGGCGG
Source organism: Portulaca oleracea (assembly GCA_029582165.1). Lineage (NCBI taxonomy): Eukaryota > Viridiplantae > Streptophyta > Magnoliopsida > Caryophyllales > Portulacaceae > Portulaca > Portulaca oleracea. The sequence continues at coordinate 26,414,854 of CM055879.1, forward strand.
TGATGTGATGTGTCGCGTATTAGCGGCGGCGGGCGATGTGGCGTGTCGCGTATTAACTGGCGGCGATGTGATGTGTCGGCGTATTAGCGGCGGTGATGGTAAATGTCGCGTATTAGCGGCGGCGATGTGATGTGTCGCGTATTAGCGGCGGCGGTGATGTGATGTGTCGCGTATTAGCGGCGGCGGTGATGGTGAATTCGGCGTATTAGCGGCGCGGGTGATGGGAATGTCGCGTATTAGCGGCGGCGGGTGATGGGAATGTCGTGTATTAGCCCGACGGCGGTGATGGTGATCGGCGTATTAGCGGCGGTGATGGTGAATGTCGGCGTATTAGCGGCGGCGGTGATGTGAAGTGTCGGCGTATTAGCGGCGGCGGTGATGGGAATGTCGCGTATTAGCGGCGGCGGTGATGGGAATGTCGCGTATTAGCGGCGGTGATGGTGAATGTCGCGTATTAGCGGCGGCGGTGATGTGAAGTGTCGCGTATTAGCCCGGCGGGTGATGTGAAGTGTCGGCGTATTAGCGGCGGCCCGATGTGAAGTGTCGGCGTATTAGCGGCGGCGGTGATGGTGAATGTCGCGTACTAGCGGCGGCGGTGATGGTGAAGTGTCGGCGTATTAGCGGCGGTGATGGTGAATGTCGCGTACTAGCGGCGGTGATGGTGAATGTCGGCGTATTAGCGGCGGCGGTGATGGTGAATGTCGGCGTATTAGCGGCGGTGATGGTGAATGTCGTATTAGCGGCGGCGGTGATGTGAAGTGTCGGCGTATTAGCGGCGGCGGTGATGGTGAATGTCGCGTATTAGCCCGACGGCGGTGATGTGAAGTGTCGGCGTATTAGCGACGGCGGTGATGTCATGTATTGTTAGGCGATGGCGGCGTATTTTCGCGTTACGCGAAATAAAGAAAGGCATCGATTTATTTGAAATTCAAAATGGGTCGAGAATTTACATCGGTTTGTGTCTCAAAGCGGGCTCGAGTTGAGCATAAGCTGCATGAGCATAAGCTTGTATTGGGCTCAGCGGCCTCGATTGCTTATTTTCGACCAGCGGACCGTCTGGGTTTGGTCAGTGTTGGGCTCTTCTCCTGTTTTTCGTGAGTCGGGTGAGGTGAAAAGGTCCGGATGGAATAAAGAAGGCCCTTTGTCTTTCGTCACGGCTTTTAGGTGATTCGATCCCTTTGCTTGCAGCTGCATAGCGTGATTCTTGCTAAAGCGGAGTCAATTGATAGTTGTCGTAGTGACTTGCCCCTTCTTGAATTTTCCATGGTGGACTTTGTGGACCTAGGCGGTATTTCGGTAGGATTTGTCCACTTGCTTGCATAGCCCCCGTTTGGCGATTTGATTTAACTCTTGCTAAAGCGGGAGTCAATTGATAGTTCTTTGTAGTGACTTGCTTCCTTTTTGGATTCAAACGACCCGGCTTAATGGAAACTCGATTGAATTTTTCTAAGCGGCGTCACTCGAAAATGCGGCGGTGCGAAGTCGCACCTATCCGGCTCGGTAGCGATGAGAGATGGTAGACTCCTCTTACTACCGATGGGACACTTACTTCGGATCTGGTGGAAGCGGGGTCCATAGAGCTGATAACGCTAGTGGCGGTGGCGACAGAGGTCTTACTATACACGACTCTTTGCTATGTACTTAGGACAATGCTATGCAATGATGTACTAAATGCATTTTCTATACTTATGTACTAATGCGGTGTTGATGCAATGCTCATGTAATGATGGTGTTATGCAATGCGATTATGACTTTCTATATCTTTGAAAACAATGCAGGATAAAGGATTTTCGATCAACACAAAGTCGAACTAACAAGCAAGCACAAAGATTAATCTGGACAAGATCAAAACTCGATTCGAAAGAGATAGGAAGAAGTTTTGAATCTTAAGGGAGAGAACAAGTAACTCGGATGCATAGGTCCTGTGATTCGAAGAACAATGCAAATATCTTGCGGTTGGTTATGGGCGTAAGCTAGCGAGAAGAAGCGAACCTCACACAGAAGGAATGAACACTCAAACACTCAATTTTGAATATGTGTGAGTTTCTCTCATGCTCAAACCAATAGAAAGCAAACTACCATAAGCTTGGTAAGAACCTCGCTCTCCACTCTTGGTATGCAATGCACAAGTGACAATCAAAAGGACTTTTTCGGGTTGTATGGGCTTAGGCTAGGAGTAAGGCGGTAAAATTTGGGAATGAGGAGTTAAAAGCCATGCTTGGATTGATTTTCAATGAAATCCTCTAAACTCTCCTTCTCACTTAATGTATGCAAAGCGTTTCATCTTCCATCCTAAAACATCTCAACCGAATACAACCGAGTCAAAGTTTTCTGGACTTTAAGTTGAATCTCCCTAACCGCCCTTTTATTTTTTGAATTTTTTTTTTATTTTTTTTTTGGGTGATCAGGGAGAAGAAATTTCTATTACAACTTCGACTTTGAACAGCATAACCAAATTCGCTCAAGATATCAGATTCTCCCAGACTTCATATTTTGCTCACACCAAACCAATTATTCCTTCCAAAAATGACAGACTCTCTTCCAACCAAGCAAGGCTCAAGTCTTGGATATCATAGGCTAAGGCTTGTATTGTCGAGTTAAATCATGAAAAAAAAGGGGTGAACAAAGGCTAGGCGGGCAAAAGAGCAGTAAATACAATGCAGGGATGGCTATTTGGCTATGTAGCTTAAGAAAATTGAATGCCTTAATCACTTTGTCACAGCGTGCTATGCAAACATGTAGTCTCAAGCAAGATGCAAAACAAGTTCTAGAGATGCAACTAATGGGTGAGTCGCTCAAGGGGTCATGGAATTGGTGAAAGTAATCAATTCAAGTTTTAGGCAATGTGGACTCACGGGACGGGCTCAATCAACTAAGCTTAGCCCAAGATTTGCGTACGCACATTTATACCTTCTAAGATAGTCAAAGCAACGGATCGTCTTCTATAACTTGTCTCAAAATCAAGAGCTTGAAGAAAAGGTTTTGAAAACTTTTGAGATCTCATCTAAATTTTCCTAAGTGAAGCAAGTTAAAGCGGAAAAGGTCAATTTTAGAAAAGGTCATGGACTCTTTTTTTTTTTAAATTTTTTTAACCTTATGATTAAAGCGATATGATGCTCATGCAATGCAATATGCGACCATGGTGGGAGACATGGAACTTATCTGTACGATATGTGACCTACATGATGGGAGGCGTGGAACTTATGTAATGCAATATCGACCTACATGGTGGGATCATTCCCACTTCCCCAAACAAAAAGATGATTAAGTAAATTCGAACTACGGTTTGGGGCTAGCGAAGACGCATAATTAGCTCGTGGACCGCATCGCGACCATGTCGGGCCCAATGGAAAAGCGCGAGTTGAGAGCCCGAAAGGAGTTTTGGCCTCTGACGGATGGGCGAGGAAGGAGTACAATGGCCCACGAACCCGTGCAGGTTCTGGCTTGGAAATTGTGAAGGGCCCAAAAACCCGTGCAGGTTCACGGCAGGGATCGGTGTGGCAGCGGGGCGAACCCGTCTGGTTCTGGTTTGGTACGATCGATGTTGAGCCCAAAAACCCGTCTGGCGGTGGTGTTAGGTCGGTGGAACCCGTCTGGGTTTCGCTAGCATCCTTGCGACGCCGTCTACGCATGTGATCTTCGCATTCTAACTTCGCCACGAAACCCATCTGGGTTTCTCAACACTCTCATCTGGGTTAAAGCCAAGTGTCTAGAGAGAGGCATTCTAGTTGCTTGGCCTAACCAGTCGATTGTTCTTTTAAGGGTTCATTGTATTTATTATCAGTATTGGCACAACAGCTCGAGTAAGCAGAAATGTTCATCTTATTAAATGCAAAAATGGGTACATCAACAGACTCTGGGTTTACCCCGACCAACTTAGGACTACTAGAACCTGACTCTATGACCTTTGGGGACTATCATCCTATAGACAGAGTGAATTTGTTCTCTTCATAGGTGATCTCATGGTGGCCGCCATCTTCTCCAATCAGCAGACTTGGATTAAAGCTCGGGTTAGAAAGCGCGGCGATGACTGGGTCGACGGCTTCTTCCTTGTGGGCCTCTTGTTCGAAGAGCTTTCCAAAGATGCCACCTCCAGCGAGGTGAGTCCATTCCAAAGGTGGACGGCTCCTCCTGGGCGGGATGAATGTAGCGGTCGTGGTGACAGCACAGTCATTGAAGATTTCTAATCCCGCCACTTGGATACCCTGAGACTTTAGGTAATGAGGTTCTGGGAAGCCGTAATAAGGGAAGTCATCACCCTCTCTCAAGAACTGTCCATTAAGAGTGCATGGATACGGTTTGACTTGGTATAGGGTCGGAGGGTTGTCCAATCTTCTCTGTTTTTGAACACCTTGAAATTTGGCGCCAACCTGTTCTTGGGATTTCGGCCAAGTGGCATCCCCGGAAAATGACCTTGCTTCCTCAATATAGCATGGATATTAGGGTTTGAGTAGGGATCGAAGTCAAAGTGAGCTTGATCCTGGCTCAAAGCCGCTATCATCTCAAAGTTGTGTAGCTCCTCGTCAGCTGAGCTATGTTCAATCTCGAGTGTGGGTTTCTTGGGGTCAAAACAATACCGAGGATTTGCTTGAGATCGTGACCACTTGACCTTGAATGATTAATTTCACCTTCTGGTGTAAGGTAGAGGCGACAGCATTGCACTCATGTAACCAGGGCCTTCCCAACAGCATGTTGAAAGAAGCCGGAATATCCAGAACGACGAATTCAACGTTTTTACTTATATAGTCCATGGTGATGGGAAGCACAATCGATCCTAGCGACTTGCGAGGGGAGTTATCGTATGCGCGCAGCTGAACAGTATTTTGTGTCAAATGCTGTTTTTGAACTCCTAACTTTTGCGCGGTTCTCCACGGACAGACATTGACGGCCGAACCATTGTCCACGAGAACAAGTGGTATGGTTTGAGTAGAGCACATGGCGGTGAGGTAAAGAGCTTTGTTGTGAGAACCTCCCTCCTCGGGTAAGTCTTCATCCCCGAAGGTGATGGTAGGCTTCCCGGAGGTAATGTGAGAAATAATATCCTCTGGTGAGGCTGAGGTAGGGACCATGAGCTTATTGAAGGCATCCAGCAGTATTTGCCTATGGTCTTGCGAAGCACATAAAAGCTGCCAAATTGTGACTTCGGCCTTTGTTTTCTTCAGCTGCGTGAGGAAAGGATCTTCTGGTGGAGGTGTAGGGGCTTCCGTCGTTTCGGGATTAGGGGTCGCTGCTGGCGAGGTAGTATTCTTGTTATAGTAGCGGCCGGACCGAGTAAGAACCGCAGCCTGAGGAATTGTTACTTCTTCCACATCCCCTCCTTCGTCAGAAGAGTCATAGAATGGATGCTTATTGGTTTCAAGGTCAGTGGACTCTCCACCTTCTTCTTCACTTTCACTGTCCCAAATACCATTGATGATGGGTTCCTCCGTAAGGGGGAGAAGAACTGGGACAAATGGCCCATTTCGGTGATGAGTGGACGGATCAAAATGTTCTCCTCCAAGAAGACGCACCGTGTGATTGGGCAATGGGTTCTCCTTGTTGTTGGGTTTTCGAGACGGGTTTGGTGGAGGAATAACACCGTCTCGGATTAGCCCTTCGATCTTATTTTTCAAAGACCAACATGTTTCGGTGTCGTGACCTCGACTGCGATGGAAATTGCAGTATTTGTTCCCATCCCACTTCGGAGGCTTAACCTCAGGTTCAGGGGTCGGCAGGGGCAATTGAATGATACCCTTATTCACCAGCCTTTCCAATGCCCTGGCATAGGACATATCCAGCGGGTGGTAAGAGTCGAACCTCGGAGTGTATTGCCTTCGTTGGATGGAATTAGTCTCAAAAGTTTTCTGAGGGGGGCTAGGCGCGCTAGTGGCCCTCCTGTTGGAGCTAGATCCAGAATGTTGTGTGCTTTTTTCATTGTTAGCAGCTTCAATTTGAACACACAAGTCCTTTAAAGTCTCAAAGTCTTTGATGGATTGGAAACCAAAATGCCGAGTGATGTGGGGATGGATTCCTTGTCTGAAAGTCCTTAGTTGCATTCTAAAGGGGACAGACTCGTCGATTTCAGATAACATGGAGTGCCATCGCTCGTAATAAGAGAGGAACGATTCATCCTCCTTTTGTTTCAGGGAAGTTAAATCATCCATTGACCTCCTTTGCTGCAGCGATCGAAATGGCTTATGAAGGCTCAATAACTCATCTGCGTTGGTCTTAACTTGGGGTAGATTTTGGTACCATACCTTGGCCTTACCTTCTAGAGTGGAAGGGAAGATCAGGTGTAGAGACCTTCATCTACCTTATGGAGGAGCCACCGGGAATTCCTCCAAGTGATGCGATGGATTTTCAGAGGGTCCGAATTTCATGTTTGCACCTCAACCTTGTCCCTTATTCTCGATACACAATGTTTGGGGATGGCAAAATCCATACAGGGGTCGGTGAAGGTCGGATCAGTTTTCATCATCCTTCTGGTGAGCATATCAACTTTCTCCTCAAGTTTCTTGACGTAAGGGTCCTCCGAAGTTCTGGAGTTATTCAGTATAGATTTGGACCTGACCTCACCAAATGACTTAGGTTTTGGGCCTCCATTTTTGGACTTGGGGTGACCTTCTCCAACCCCATCATCTGCCTCGGCCTCAGATTCGGTGTCATAATAGTTCTCTTCTTCCTCAAGTCCGATGACGAGCTTTTTGTTGATCTGTTTAATGGCTTCCAGCACGCCATTCATGGTTTGTTGATTTTCATTGAACTTCTTTTCCAGTTTCTCATTGGTTCTGTCCTCCTGATCTACCATGCAGAAAGCAATTGCTTCCTGTATCCTCTCATATAGCCCATCAGGTAGCTTGTCACCAGAACTCTCCCCAAAAAGGTTGTTGTTGGGAGATCCTGACATGGTGGATTCACTGGATTGAGCCGACAGTCTGTAGTTGGGATTGCGAATAAGCCTGCCGGTTTGTGGGTCACGGATGCGGGCCCGGAGATGGTCTGTTATCTTGCCTGCATGGAAACTGATTAGTGCTCGAAAGAACTTCCACCCGCCTGATGCATGCATGACTTAGTGGACCTATATGAACCTAGGACATGGACATGACGCCTATATGCTGACACAAGGGCGACTCACCCACTTTTACGGGAGTGCATGTCCTAACTCTACATGGACCTAGTATGCGGACTGACAACATTAATCGTCTATTGGGTTCTTGCTTGGATCGAGTCACGATCGCTTTCGGTTTCGGGCTCAGATTCAAGTAACAGACGCAATGGGGATTAGACTCAGGGAATATCATAAAGGGCGGAATAGGATCATCAGCAAGGCATTGGGCTGTCCGTGAAGAGAAGAGAGAAGGCCAGACTGGGTTAGAAACCCGTCTGGGTTCCTCTTCCTCTAACTGGGCCCCGTTCCATCAATTACCAGCAGATGGGCCAGTCCTGATGGCCAATAACCCGTCTGGGTTTCTGACGCGCTGGACCCACACTGACGGACAATTGACACGAATGGGTCGGCTCTGACAGGCCAGAAACCCGTCTGGGTTTCTGATAAGCCAAAATGCACCTCGCATGTTCCTACGCGGACTAGAACGACTCCCGACTCATGAATGGGCTAGACACTTGGACTCAACTTTTACAGGATTAAATCACATGACCTACAGATGTGGGATGAGCCTAACCATGGCTTTAAATTCAGGGTTTTTCTAGGTTTAGGGAGATGAATAGGGTACCACATGTTCTCGCCCCGGTGCATTTTCCTTGTATGGAATTCAAGGAAGAATGTGTGGGGTGTTGCTCTTTGGGTTTCAAGGAAACCTTTAGAGTGTAACACGGGGAGAGGAGAGATCAAATGCTTGGCGATGTAAGTGCATCCCACAAGTAGTGACCTCCTGCTCTCGGGGTTGATTCCTAGTTTTAAACCTAAACCAACGCTTTTGTGCTCCCCAGCCATAAAGGCCCAAGAGTAGCCTGGTATGCAGTATGCCTAAAATGATAAAAATGTGAAATAAATTAATTCCTCCTTTTTTACAAAAACACTAAAATTCAATTCTTTCAAGTTTTACCCTCTTTTTAAGTTTAAGTCCCCAGTGGAGTCGCCAATCTGTAGACCCCGAAAAATTGATCGATGACCTTTTTTTCGCGGCGCTACTTAAAAGTATGATTGGGAGCCGACTAGGATTGCTTAACCTTAAATAAGGTTGAACTTTTAAGAATAAATTTGAGTTAACAGATTTAAAACGATTTAGCGCTCGAGGTTTACCTTTAGGGAAAGAAGAAAAAAAGAAACAAAAAGGAGGGAAAAACAACCAGGAACCCGTCTGAGTTCGTGGCGGAACCAAGACGGGTTTTTGACTGTTAAATCCCACGAAAAGGAAAACAAAAAAAAGAGAAAAGAGAAAAGTGAGGAACCCGTCTGGGTTCTTGAATAAACGTAAAGAAAAGTCATAGAAACCCTAAAAAAGGAAAAGAAAGAAAACAAGGTACAAAAGAGAGTCGCCAGTTGAATTTTAGGAGAAAAACAACAAACCGTTAAAGAAATAGACTCCGGCCTACGAACCCAAAGATGGATTCGGGGGTAAGGTTACGAATTTGACAATCAAAATCGTCAAACCCGCCTATTCAAACGAATAGACTCTACTAGAATTAAATTAAAGCGAAAGATTGAAAAAGAGGGAGGAATTGAATAAATTTCACGAGTTTATCATTAATATCATGCAAAGAAACGAAAGAAAAAGAAAGTAAAATTACATTATATACATTAATACAAGAATCACGCTAACCTTTAGTGAAGTAACATGCAAAGGGGAGAGAAGAGAGAGAATACACTAGTGTCAATACTCCTAGTATATTCTGGTGTGTCTTTTGGAAGGGAAAGAAGGGTTTAATTTATAGTGGAGTGGGGATAGGGGGCACGTTCTAGGGTTAGGATTTTAGTTGCCGCGCCAAAGAGAGCGATCGAACTCAGACGGGTTCACGTGAGTGAAGATGGGCCTTGGACCCAAGAACCCAGACGGGTTCCTGAAGGCACCCAAGAACCCAGATGGGTTCCTGAAGGTAGCGACGGGCCTTGTGCCCGAGAAACCCAGGTCGAGCCGAGCTCCGCCATCGAACCCAGACGGGTTCTATGGGTTGGAGCTAAGCTCCGGCCCACTGAACCCAGACGGGTTTGCACTGGTATTGGGCTTTTGCCTTTCTCTTTCGGGTTTAGGTGGGTGAGGGGCTTGCGTGCCATTTATCGGTTAGCCTATTTTCTAAAACTAACGCTAAAAAAAGAAAATAAAATCGATACAAAATTCAGCGTCTACAACAGGTAATTTAAACAATTCCCCAAACACTTTTCCTCTCTTTGGATTGGTGGTTTGCTTCATATCTTATTAAATAATGTTAAAATTTTATATTATTTCCTATGTCCTAATTTAATGACATAATGTTTATTATAGTTTGTCTCAAGATAGTCATATATTTGATTACGTATCTATATCTATATCAAAGCAAAAGTTGGTCTGGAAAATCCAAGCCTAATATATATATATATATATATATATATAGGGAAATTGGATGGCAATAATCCCTACTTTCAATTTGTATTCTGGTGGTCCAAAAAATAAATAAAATTATATTGTAGTGGGACATAATCGAGAATATACCCTAAATATCATAGATTTTGTGTTGCATTTGATTCAAAACTTTGTATAACACTTTACCACGATTTTTAATGAATTTACAACATTTCTCCCAATTTATTTGTATTTGTTTTCTATTTTTTATGATTTTTTCAATTTTATTCTTTTTAAAAAATCATAGTAATTGCTCGGAATCTCAAAAAAATAATTTAAAAAATGTTTTAGCAACTATACTTCATTACCTATCTGAGGGTAGGAACGAAAAAAACAAAAACAATATGAGGTAGGCATGAAAAAAATAAAAAGAATGTGGTGATGGATTTGGTACCACTACAATACAATTTTAATTTTTTTTTGGACCACTAGAATACAAATTGAAAGTAGGGATTATTGTCATCCAATTTGCAAAAGTAGGAATTATTAGAATCCAATTTCCCTATATATATATATATATATATATATATATATATATATATATATATATATATATATATATATATATATATATATATATATATATATATATATATCATGCCTTAGCTAATAATAGCCTTTGATCTTTTATATAGACTAGTGACAACGCCCGTGCGGTGCACGGGCTTGATTTTATATAAAAATCAAGTTATACAAGAATTCTTTTATTAGAGTACAATATAGGTATGAATTATTTATTGTAAAAATGTAAGGTAAGGTTTATTTATATTACACATTTATGGTGGGATTTTTCTCCGAAAACTCGTTTGTGGGGACACTCTATGCACTGGACTACCCTTTTTTGTGAGTGAATAACTTCATTAGAGGTGTGTCAAATTAATGGATAAAAAGTAGTTTGGTAAAATTTAATTCTTGGTAACTTTTGATAAATTTAGGTCACTTTTAAAAAATTCATTCTAATATATCAAAATTAATATTTTTTATTTTTTTAACTTTGGTAATTTTTGGTAAACTAAAGTTACCCATAAATTTTATAGGCCCTAAATATTGTATGGTCAAGTAACCTAAATCCAATAAAGATTTGTCAGCAAAACAAACAAATTTTTAGAGCATCTAATTTCCATATTCTTTCATATAAGGAACGGATGTTATGCTTTATAATTTTTTCACCTCATTACCAATTCTCATCGATACTAAAAAAATGGTAAGAGTGATTAAATTAGGACTAACATAGTAGTTACAGTTTATCAGTATCTTTCACCTAAAACTTTATTTTTTTTAAAAATTATTATACTCCATTTGTCCCTATTTATTTGTCCACTTAACTAAATTTTGTCATAATTATTTATTATTTTACATTCTCAATATAAATGTTACCAACTTTACATATTTATTTTTTATATATCGTAATTAAATTTTACCAATTTAAATAATTTTATAATTTTTTTCCTAAATTTATTAATTATCTTGATTTTATTTTTCTGCTCTCTTAAAGCCATGTGTAGAATGAGGACAATTCATGTCCATAATTTGGATTAATGTACTTGCATGCACCGATTATATATTAAAAGAAATGAAAATGGATGTGAGGAACTGAGCACATGGATGCAATGATGGAGACATGCACGTGCCCACACTCATCAAAACACACAAACCGATTGGGCTTATCTTGACAGGCCCTATTTCCCCAAAACATTTTACAAAGCCCAACTATTTAAACAAGGGAGCAAGCAGCAAAACACAATCAGCTTACCATCACAACACACCAGCTCACCATTTTTATTCTTTAGTATGATTTAGTCCTAGTTTTTTCATTTAGGAATGTAGTTACTTATCTGCCACATATTATCATGTCTTGCCTTATTACAATAGAAAGCACTTATCTATAAATACATAAAAGTAATATATTTAAATTTTAAAATACCAATCCATAGTGATTGTAGGAGTTAACGACCAATCATATTAAAGAAAAAAAACTTGATTTATAAATACAGTAAACAATTCCCGCCCATAAAATAATAAAAAAAATCGATTTAAAAAAATAATAAATAAAAGTCTAGTCAGATTAGGAGTCTACCTTATCTAGTTAGAAATCTATCTCCCAACCAAATTAGGAGTCTACCTTATCTAATTAGGAGTCTAACTCTCATCCAAATCTAATTTTTAGGAATCTACCTCCCACCCAAATCTAATTAGTAGTCTACCTCCCAACCTAATTTTTAGGAATATACCTCCCACCCATACAAAGATATGCATGTATAAGAGTGAAATGACCTTTGGCCCTCATATCTAAATCCTAATTCTTTTGTATTAGTTTATATTTGGATAGGTTGTAGATAATCTACCTTCTATTAATGATATGTTAATGTGAATCCGTGCAGGTTCTCCTGGTGTACGAGTGGCACTAAAGGTGAAACATTAAAGCTACATTGCTGGAATTAGGAAGCTCGCAATAGAAGAAAATTTGATGGACGTCAGTTATGTATAGTGGAGATTGTTCATAGAATTAAGAGGAATATTTTTTTTACTAACATACTACATTTAGGAATTCATTCAAGCATCATATGTGTATAGATAATATTTTGCATGGATTCATACATGGTTATGTAGAGATTTGATACTGGCATATAGAGTTCAATGAGTTTTGCCCTTTCATTTACAACATGGTAATAAAGGTCGTTGCCCTTTCGACTTATACGATATTGTTTATGAATAATTATTGTCTCATATTTCTTCTCCATGAAATAATAGGCATCCAACAATTTCTAAATTATGGGTTAATTGAAATTTGTCTCTCTAAATTGCAAAATGTAGGGTAAGATTGTTACATTCGACTACTCCATTTCCCGTCCGGGCAAGATTTCGGAATATTGGTTTTTTCATTTTAAATTGCCTCTTTTTTTTTATACTTGGATTGAGGATGTTTGGTAATTTATTTATTTTTTTAAAACAAAAATAACATATTTAAAATTTTAAAATATGTCAATTCATATTTCGAAATCTTGCCCGGACGGGAAATGGAGTAGTCGGATATAACAATCTTACCCTACATTTTGCAATTCAGAGAGACAAATTTCAATTAACCCATAATTTAGAAATCGTTCGATGCCTATTATTTCATGGAGAAGAAATATGAGACATTAATTATTCATAAACAATATCATATATAAGTCAAAAGGGCAACAACCTTTATTACCATGTCGTAAATGAAAGGGCAAAACTCATTGAACTCAATATACCAGTATCAAATCTCCTACATAATCATGTATGAATCCATGCAAAATATTATCTATATATACACATATGATGCTTGAATGAATTCCTAAATGTAGTATGTTAGTAAAAAATATTCCTCTTAATTCTATGAACAATCTCCACTATACATAACTGACGTCCATCAAATTTTCTTCTATTGCGAGCTTCCTAAGTTCCAGCAATGTAGCCTTAATGTTTCACCTTTAGTGACACTCGTACACCAGGAGAACCTGCACGGATTCACATTAACATATCATTAATAGAAGGTAGATTATCTACAACCTATCCAAATATAAACTAACACAAAAGAATTAGGATTTAGATATGAGGGCAAAAGGACATTTCACTCTTATACAAGCATACCTTTGTAAGGGTAACCAACACCTTGAATAACAATGCATCACATAAAACCCCACAAATTAGTGGGAAAATATCAATCAATCAACCCCACCCTAAAGACTAAATGGAATTTGACAATGAGAGATATGCATAGTCTTGTTGTAAGTGCAGTGCTTGTGCAAAGATATCATGGTAATTCATGCATCAGAAAAAGAATTATATAATTAAACTTTTCCTTAACGATTATGGAAAATCTAAACGTACCATGCACCTAAATAATTTTGAATATGCTGAAAGATGTGAAGATAATATAAGGATGGAGGTTGAATAAAGGAAGATGTATAGGAAGACTTATTTGGTAATGATAGTTTGGCCCACAAACCTTATCTGCTGAAAGATGTGAATGAATTTGCGATTTTTGATGCCTCGCTGGTAGACCTGTCAATTCGGTCGGGCGGGGGTTTCGGGTCGGTCGTATATCGAGTTCGGGTAAATACAGGTCGACTGTATTTCGGGTTCGGGAAAATACGGGCGGTGTATTTCGGTTTCGGGTCAACCCAACGGGTTATGATTGCGACCTTTTTTCGCTTTTTCTTTTTCAAAAATGGTCTTTAAATACTACTTTTTGTACAATATACATAATAAAATATGATTATCTTCTAGCAACAATAGATTATTGTAACTATTTTAATTTAAATAAGAGAAATAACAAATAAATAAGTTGCGGTTATAGTTTAATAGTTAAAAATTTGAATGCAAAGTCACAAATTTTAATAAAGTTTAACTTAACAAGTTAAATTTCCGGGTCAAACGGGCGGGTCGGGTTTGACCCGTTAATTTTCGGGTTCGGTATACTTCGGATTTAGTTGAAAAAATCGTGTTCAAAACCCAGAAATTTCGGGCAGGTTCGGGTCGGGTAAGAAATTGTCAGGTCTACTCGCTGGTCCGTTATTAATGAGAAAATTGGGTCTGTGTTGAAAAAGAAGGTTGCGATAAACAAATTGACGCATAGAATACACTTAAGCATCCAAAATTCAATGGTTGTTTCAAATATTGAGTTGACATATTGGAAGAGAATGAAAGATGTCTGGATGTCTATATTAGGTTGCGATAAATAAATTTACGCATAGAATGAATTGAAGAAAAGGTTGTAACAAATAAATTGACGCATAGAATTATGGTGTGGTACATGCTAATAGTACTTTTAGTAAAAATTATGATAGTATTTTTCTAAAATAATTCATTGTACATTATGGTGTGGTGTATATTAATAGTATTTTTCGAAAACTAACCCGCTTGTATAGAAAATGTTGATAAACATATTGAAAGAAAATTCAACGGTGTGCTTTATAAATAATTATGTTGTGGTGCATATTGATAGTACTTTTAGAAAACTAACCTGTTTGTATTTGCAGGTTTGTCAGAATTCAATGGTTGCTTCAAAAGTTGATAGTTGAAAGATTAGAAGAGAATGAAAGATGCCTGGATGTTTATATATTAGGTTGGGAGGTAGATTACTAATTAGATTTGGGTGGGAGGTAGATTCCTAAAAATTAGATTTGGATGGGAGTTAGACTCCTAATTGGGTTGAGAGTTAGACTCCTAATTTGGTTGTGAGGTAGATTTCTAATTAGATAAGGTAGACTCCTAATCTGATTTATTTATTATTTTTTAAAATCGTTTTTTTATTATTTTATGGGCAGAAATTGTTTACTGTATTTTTAAATCAAGTTTTTTTTTATTTAATATGATTGGTCGTTAACCCTTACAATCACTCTGGGCTGAATATTTCAAAATTTGAATATATTATTTTTATATATTTACTAGTGTTAAACCTGTGCTATGCACGAGTATATTAAAAAGTAAATGTCTAATAATTAAAAAGACAATTATAATATAAATGAATATAAAATTTATAATGGAAACTCATAGGTGGAAATCGTATAATACATATTATTAGTTGCAACCTGTGTACGATATAACCAATGAATGGTGATAAATCTCATAAAGTGTTTATATTAAAAAATATACATTTATTATAATTTAAAGTCATATAAACAATTATTATGTTTATAATTTATTGTTAAACATAAAGAAAAAACTATAATTTTAAATTATAAACAAATTGTTATATATAAACATAAAAGAAAAAACATAAATTTCGTAAATTATAGTTTATATAATGATTATTATATAAAGATTATTGTTAATTTAAAGTCATATAAACTATATAAAAAAAACATAAATTATAAACAAATTATTATATATAAACATAAATTATGTATATCAATGCTATAATTGTTTATATGACTTTAATATACCCGTGCATCAAACAATTATTGTTAATTATAGTTTATATGACTTTAATTTTCGTAAAGTGTTTATCTAAACAATTATAACATTGATATATATAAAAACAATATCTGGTATAACCAAATCTATTGACTTGGAACAATGTAAAGCATTTAAAACAAAAGATAGTTTTCTTTCGCATAGTCCCACAACTGTTGGTATATACTGATGTATTTTCTATTTTTCCTTCGTTTTGTTAAGTTAGTTAGGGTTAGTTAGGTTAGTTTTTCTTTTTCTTGTTTTTCTTTTCCTTTCTTTTGCCGTGTCTCTTCTTTCTATTTAAGGAGGTGTTTTTGCCTTCCTTGGTGGAGAGAGTTCTGAGAATTTGCTTCATCAATAATAAGACAACTTTTATTCTCTTCTTATCCTCTCTTTCTTCAAGTTTTAGTTGAAAACTCTCATGGTATCAGAGCTGGTTTAGATCCAGCCAGTTACATATCTCGATCTTAATCCATGGAAGACAACAAGAAACCAGTTACAATTGATCCATCTGATCCTCTCTTTATCCACCCCTCTGATCATCCTGGCCAATCCCTTGTGGCTGAACCTTTTTCTGGTGAAGACTTCGAGAACTGGAAAAGGTCAGCCTCTATAGCTCTATCAGTAAAGAATAAGCTAGTCTTTGTTGATGGATCTTATGAAGATCCAGGAAAGAATTCTCCTCTTCTCCCATTCTGGAAAAGATGCCAAGATATGATAATCTCTTGGCTCCTCAATTCTCTGAGTAAGGACATTCGAGAGAGTGTTCTCTATTCAGAAACTGCAAGCTTGTTATCGAAGGAATTGATTGAAAGATATGGTCAATCGAACAAAGCAAAGGTGTATCAATTACACCAAGCTGTCAGTTCCCTGGGGCAAGAAAACATGGACATAGCTGCATATTTCAGCAAGTGCAAAAAGCTTTGGGATGAGCTCTCACTAGTAGATGGGTTGCCTCGTTGTGGATGTGGCAAGTGTACATGTGAGCAGAAAATTAATTCAATCCTAATCAAATATGCAAAAGATCACAAGAACATCCAATTCTTGATGGGTCTTAATGAAAGCTATACTGCTTTTAGAGGTAATATCTTGATTATGAATCCATTTCCTAATCTAAGTCAAGTATATGCCATGGCCCTTCAGGAGGAAAGACAGAGACAAGTCAGACAGAACTCCAATTTTACATGCGGCGATTGCATCTTTTCAAGCAAATTCACAATATTCTTCACAATCAAGGAAACCTCCTTCAAGAAAGGAGACTGTCATATGTTCTTATTCTAAAAAGCAAGGACATCATGTGGAAAAATGTTATAAGTTGCATGGGTATCCAAGTGACAGTAAAGAGGAGGCCAATCCAACAAGAATAGGAATGGAGGAAATCAAAATGGGAGGTTTGCTTATGCTGCTCAAAATGAAGAAAGCTCAGAATCTGTGGACATTGCACTTCCAGGTTTGGATCCAGGACAGACCAAACAAATGATACAATTTCTTTCAAAGCTGTAAGAAGCCTCCAAGAAGGAAGATTCAGCATCAAAAGAGGAGCTTGAATCTGCATTTATGGCAGGTATATGCACAATTCCCTCTTATGATTTCTGTATGATGTCCAACATAGATAACAGAAGGTGGATAATTGACTCAGGAGCATCAGATCACATGGTCTGTGACAAACATAATCTATGCAATCTTAGAGACCTTCACAAACCATCTCAATTATTCTGTCTAATCAAGAAAGAGTCAAGGTTAAACAATGTGGGGACTATAAATTGAATGAGAAACTATTGCTCAATAATGTTTTGTTTGTTCCCTATTTTTCGTTTAATCTAATTTCAGTTAAGAGGCTTAGTGAATAATTGGGGTGCGATGTGGTTTTTACACAAGAAAATTGTACTTTGCAGGGCCCTTCCTTGAGGAGGCCTCTGGTTCTTGGTAGGTCCACTAGAGGTCTTTATGTCCTTGATGAACAAATGACCAAGATTGGGAAGAAAGATAAGAAAGAAGATCATACCAAGCCTAATAATTCTGACAATATTTGTGATAAACTGTCTGATGATACCAGTAGTGCTATGTTTTGCAAAACTTGTGTCTTGTGGCATAAGAGATCAGGACATGTTTCTTACAGAAAATTAACACAATTGCATGTTCATAACTGCATTCATGTTAAAAACTCTATTGTGCCAACATGTGAAGTGTTTCATTCTGCAAAACAGCATAGGCTTCCTTTTCCACGTAGTAAAATTAGCTCTAAAAGGATATTTGAGCTTATACACATTGATGTTTGGGGTCCCTATTCTACAAAGAGCTACACAGGACACAAATACTTTCTCACTATTGTAGATGACTTTTGTAGGAGCACATGGACTCATCTTATGGTAACAAAAGATCAGGCTCTTTCTGTGATAAAGTCCTTTGTCAATATGGTAGAAACCCAATATGAAAAAAGGGTCAAGATCATTAGATCTGACAATGCATTAGAACTTGGTCTCAGTCATTCTGCTAAAGATTTCTTTAGTGAAAAAGGAATTATGCATCACACTAGTTGTGTTCAAACTCCCCAACAAAATGGGGTGGTTGAGAGAAAACACAAACATTTATTAGAAGTGTATAGAGCTTTGCTTTTTCAATCCAAGCTTCCTACAAAGTATTGGGGGGACTGTTTGATGACAGCAACTTATCTCATAAATAGAATGCCAACCAAGGTCCTGAATGGTAAAACTCCTTTTGAGGTTTTGAATGGTAAAACTCCTAATCTGAATAATTTGAGGACCTTTGGTTGTCTTTGTTTTGTGTCAACTTTGAAACAAGGAAGGTCAAAACTAGAACCTAGAGCTGTTCCTTGTGTGTTCTTAGGGTATCCCATGGGAAAAAAGGCCTACAAAGTAATGACTTTAGACACTAAAAGGCTTATCATATCCAGAGACATAGTTTTTTTGTGGGGATATTTTTCCTCTGAATGAAGGGAATCATGTTATAAGGGAATATTCTTCTGGTTTTTCTAACAACAATTACAGTAGGTTCTCTGATGACTAGCCTGAAAATAATAGCAAAACCAATAACAGATCTGATTCAGAATCAGATGAGACTACTGATCAAAACAATCTTGAGATTGACCAAACACAAAGCAGATCTCTTACCCCTGATGACAACAGTAACATAGAACTTCCTGTCAGAAGATCCTCTAGAATTCATAAAACTCCAGCCTATTTAGAGGATTATACCCTTTTAGCTCATCAAAATGATAACAATGCTTTGTGTTTAGCTACTGTTACTAACTTGTGCTTGCAGGAACCCACATACTCTTGTGATTATAGTGCTCTTCATGTTCACAGTCAGTCCTTGTTAGATCATTTAAATTACAATGAACCTGCCTCCTACTCTGAAGCTTCTAGACACCCTGGGTGGCAAGAAGCTATGCAACAGGAGTTTCAGGCACTCATTTCAAATGATACATGGGAAATTGTATCATTACCACTAGGAAAGAAGCCCATAGGCTGCAGGTGGGTATAGAAAGTCAAGCATAGGGCAGATGGAACAATAGAGAGATTAAAAGCAAGGTTGGTTGTACAGGGTTTTACACAGAAAGAAGGGATAGATTACACAGATACTTTTTCACCTGTGATAAAATTGACTACCATCAGAATTCTTATGGCAGCAGCTGTCAAGAGAGGTTGGATTTTACATCAATTAGATGTAAACAATGCTTTTTTACATGGAGACTTGAATGAGGATATATATATATATGAAGGTCCCTCCTGGATTAAACACTGACATTCCAAATGCAATGTTAAATTAAACAAGTCTCTTTATGGTCTCAAACAAGCCTCGAGGCAATGGTATGCCAAATTGGCTGAGACTCTATACAAAAGGGGGTATTCACATTCTGAAAATGACTATTCTTTATTTCTGAAGAAAAAATAATGATCTTGTTGTTTTCCTAGCAGTTTATGTAGATGACATCCTTCTAACAGGTACTGACAATGTTGAAATACAAGATATTAAGCATTATCTTGACACTACCTTCAAGGTTAAGGACTTGGGTCATGTAAGCTACTTCTTGGGGATTGAAGTCCTAATAACTGAAGAAGGGCTGCTCCTCACACAACAGAAATTCACGAGAACATTAATACATGAGTTCAAGTGTGATTCTATGCCTTCAGTGATTACTCCCCTGGATATGAGTCAAAAGTTGTCTCCAAACTTGGGAGATTTGTTTGACAACCCAACTCTCTATAGACAGCTAATTGGAAAACTAAATTTCCTTACAAACACTAGACCTGATATTGGTTTTGCAGTCCAGCATTTGAGTCAATTCATGCAGACTCCAAGAGTTCCACACTTCAAGGCAGCACTTCATGTTCTCAAATATCTCAAGGGAAGACCTTCTCTTGGCATTTTATTAAATTCTGATTCTGATTACTCTATTACTGCATACTGTGACTCTGATTGGGCTGCTTGTTGTCACTCTCGCAGGTCAGTAATTGGTTTTGTAATTTTCTTTAGGAAGGCTTTGGTGTCTTGGAAGTCTAAGAAGCAGCAAACAGTGAGCTTATCTTCTGCAGAAGCAGAGTATAGAAGCTTGAGGAGATTGATTGCTAAATTGGCTTGGATGACAAGGCTACTACATGAGCTGTGCATTACTGACATCATACCCATACCGGTAAAATGTGATAGCCAAGTTGCTATCTATATTGCAAAGAACCCTATGTTTCATGAACGAACGAAACACATAGAGCTAGACTATCATTTTGTAAGGTCTAAGCTAATGGAAGGTCTGCTCACTCTCAACCATGTCTCTACCAAACATCAATTGGCAGATCTTCTTACTAAACCTTTAACAGGAGTTCAGCATCACACAATTCTTAGCAAATTGGGGGTTTGTCAACCACCAATTTGAGGGGGGGTGTTGGTATATACTGATGTATTTTCTATTTTTCCTTTGTTTTGTTAAGTTAGTTAGAGTTAGTTAGGTTAGTTTTTCTTTTTCTTGTTTTTCTTTTCCTTTCTTTTGCCGTGTCTCTTCTTTCTCTTCTTTCTATTTAAGGAGGTGTTTTTGCCTTCCTTGGTGGAGAGAGTTCTGAGAATTTGCTTCATCAATAATAAGACAACTTTTATTCTCTTCTTATCCTCTCTTTCTTCAAGTTTTAGTTGAAAACTCTCAATAGCCTTCTGACATTAAGGGCGAAACAATGTCAAAGCAATGCGATCAAGCTAGCAAAAATCAGTAAGTACTTCGACTAAATAGGATAACATTACAACAAATTAAGATAGTAACATACAAAATCGCAATTGACGACATTGATACATAAATTAATGATAATTACATACAATAATTCCATTGATGACACATCTCTCCTTGTGGCTTCAAAATTGAATCAAAATTATCGTTATCTTGTAAGTAACCCAACAATTACTGGAGCATAATCACAATCTAGCATACCTACACATTGAACACAAACTCTGGAAAGCATGAAAAGATTATGCACATCCATTGTTGCATCTTCAATGTATGTTTTTTGACATAAAAACCCTAACCGAAATTGCCACATCAAAAAAGCCTAGATGCCCATTATCAACCTCTAGTTGACCACCATGCATCGTTGCCGCTTCCGTACAGTCGTCAATATCGTTGAAAACACATTTCTATCTCTATTTTGCAAAATCGATTAGAAAAAAAATCAAAAAACACAAAACTAAAATTCATGAAAAAATGAATAAAGAAGCATTAGTAATCCATGTAGATAATCATCACTAGTGCAAAGAGTTAAAAAACAAAAGTGCTCACCAAAGCAACAATAGTACAACACGGTAGAGTATGGATGATATACAAAATGAATTTGTAGTAGGGAACATATTGATAGTTGCCAACATGCACATGGTATAAAGATCGTGTTTTTATAGGTAAGTTTCGATTTAGGGTTTTTAGGATAGGTTAGTATTAGAGACAGATACTAATAAGAGTTTTACAATAGGCTGGGATAGTATGATGGCCGGTTGTTACTATCCAACTTTTAGGGTAGTTAAGAAATCATGAGGCTGATGTTGGTAAAATCAAGGGATATGGTTAACAATATCTTTAATTGGATTTGCATTGGCGGGAAGAGCAGTTGTGCGATTTTATCTTTCTGCAGTCCTATTGGCTGCAACAACCTAAATTCACTCTCATCACAGGATTTCAAAATTCAAAGATATTACTTTTATATATTAATAGATAGATTGGAAGTCTATTAAGGATCAACGAGGGGTAAATACATGATATTAAAATAAATGCATTAAAAATCGTTGGTGGTAATGGCATAGTTTAGTAATTTTGTCATGTTTCGCTTCTCTCATTTTTTTACATAACGCCTCTTTTTCTGACTGTTTATGACTATTACGTAACAGTTCTTTTTGTGATAGTTTCTGACCGTTTCAGCCTGTAGTATGTGAATTCAAGGATAAATGTGCTAACTTCGTGGAGCCTCTGATGGAATTAGTGTGCAATTTAGTCGTGTCACAATCGTTTTTAAGGTAGTGACTTATTGTGTTGGAATACCTTTTCTTTTAAGACTTATTCACCAGATTATGAAATGTCTAAAGGATAAAAAAAAATGTAACTTGCTTATGAATAGTAGCACAAGACCTTTGAAAGGACTCTCAAATAATGTTATTAGAGCCAACACCTCAAAGAGTGTGTTAAAGCTCTCTAAATACTTACGGAGGAGAGGAATTGAGTTTATTGATGTGTAGATCAATGAATTCATCTCCCTATTTATAGTGAATGAAGGATCAAATCTCCTCCTAACCATTTATTAAAAATATGAGGAGAGCTAAAGTATATTAAAAAAAAAGTGTTGTGTATAGCCAATTAGTTTTTTGAAACATTGGTTACCCCACAACAATTTCTTTTCTAAATTTACATTCTCTATGATAATTGATATGATTGGGTTATCCTTAATGGAACAACTTATAGTGGTTATCAATCATGACAATCACCACAACTAAAATGAACTTCATTTGTACATGTGTCAAATTTTATCTTGACCGTTTATTTCTTTATTTAGTACAAGATTATACCATATATTTCTTAATTAAAACATTATTTTTCAAAAGTTTAAAAATTTTAATATCTTAATTCTAAGTTTTAGCTTGATAATGTTTTTAAAAAATATTTAATTTAAATTTTTTTTGTAAATAAATAATAATTTGCAAAAAATATTTATAATTTTGTGTTAATTAAGAAAATGAACGGTCAACACAAAATTTGACACATGTACAAATAGATTTATTTTAATTGTGGTGGTTGTCGTGGTTGACAACCATTATAAGACCACATGCAGCAAGGGAATTTCACTCTCGAAACCTGTGAGAAAAAAGGCCGTTTTCTTGCAGCTGAGGCCGAAAATTTGGGAACATCGTTTGGCGTTCCTCCACACACTCTCTTTTTCTTTATTAATTTTTATTATACTAAATGACTCTATTTGACATTCCTTAAAAAAAGAAAGAGAATACTAGTATCGGTGTTGGCGAAAGCCGGAGTCTTCGATGCCCAGCTGGCAAGGCGGTTCAACCATTATGTTGTAATTTTGGAGTCCTATAGCTTATCTCTAATGTAACGTATAAATAAGTAGGTGTTATTCTGCAGTGAAATTGATTTAATAATAGGAGACTTATTTTTGATAGTAGAGCATATTAGTAGCTGTGGTTGGGTTCATACAAAAAGGGATGGGAACTCTGTGGCCCATCACCTTGCGAAAATTAGGCCTATTAGGGATGAGCAGGTGTGGATGGGGGTTTATTCGAGTAAGATCGGAGCCTTTGTACTCATGGACAAATTATCAATATAATGTGTGACCTAGTTCCCTCAACAAAAAAAAAAAGTTCGGGTCCGGATAAACTTGAGTTGGTCAAATTCGGGCAATGATAAAATTCCTGACAAATTGATGTACGTACCCAAAACTTTTTCGAGTCGCACCAACTTTACAATGCAGACATAGCTAAATTCAGCTTAAAATCGAGTTCGGACGATAGAAAAAGAGAAATATTTTGTCCGAATAATCGGTCAATGTTACAATCGAGTTTGAATCAAAGCATATTTTTTTCGGGTCATACAAATTTTTAAATATTTATTTTTAACAATGATAAAATTAAATTTTAAAAGCATAAACATAAATAAACATAGGGTTAATTGCTTTGTGGTGTTGAGCTTAAGATTTATTTACTGTTTTTTTTTTTTACAACTTGGTATTGCCATCAATCAAACTCACATTTGACCAAAACAACATTTACAGTTTGGTGTTTTTTAGTAGGGCCCAACCTATATGCATAAGTGTAATGATGGGAAATGAATATTTAACAATTAAAATTCCGTTTCAGTTACCCTATTCGTTCAACTTGTTAACCTACTGTATTTTGGGTTAATCATATCATTGGTCTGGGTTAACTACAATGACCTTCACGTATTCCTAACGCATAGTTCCAACATAAGGTTTGTATACTGAAATTGGTAATTAATAAAGTAAAAATTACATAAGTTATGTTTTAGGGTTATGAAGATAGGCCATATGGGTAATTATGCTAACATAAAGCACTCAACATGGACACCATGGACGGTTAACCCAGAACAAGTTCATGTTAACCTACTGTATTTTGGGTTAATCAACTCATTGGTCTGGATTAACCTATAATGGACAGTTAACCATAATAAGTTCATGTTAACCAAGTTATGTCTGGGTTAACCACCTCATTGTTTTGGGTTAATCTACATTGAAGTTCACCGACTACTTATGTTAAATACATCAGACATGTCACATCAGATATGTCACATCAACAGTAGACCTATTTGCTTTTACCAAATTTTAATCAAAAATAAATTCTTGGTCAAACCAAGTTGATTGATGGCAACACCTAGTTGTAAAAAAAGCATCTCATTTTAAGCTCAATCTTAAGTCCAACACTAGAGAGCAATTAACCCATAAATATATGTAGGATAAAGTGCACTTCTTAAATAAATATTATAAAGTAAGAAAAGTATGATTGAGTTCCCATTGTTGTAGAACAAATAGAATGAAGTTCCAAAATATAGGAACGATAGGTGATGTGAAAGGGATGAACATCCATTTACAATCCAAAAATTAAATTCCTAGTGCACTTACTCTAAGTGCATCATATCATTGATATTTTACAACTCAATTGATGATTGTGATGCTCTAACACTTGATAAATATGTGTAATTAATTTTAAAAATATTATTTATAATCAGATTATTGGACAACAATAATACAAACTTTGGGGTATTGGACAATAATAATACCCACAATTTTATTGGAGACTACCAGTACCAATTATAGACTTATTTTCCGGCAATAGTACGAAACTGAGTAGATATATGTTTGACTTGACGAAAAGACGACGTGTAGCCTAATTATCTGAGTTGGTGGCCGAAGCAAGTGCAGAAAAGGTTGGTTGTCACCTTTTTTTTACCAAGTTGTGTTGACCAATTTAGTTAAAAAAAAATTAAAGTTAGTTTTACATTATTGTTTTGCTAAGTTGGTTAAATGCTACTTAGTTGGCCTAAACATGTGGTCGTTAATGTTTTTCCAACTTTCTATAGGCTCTAGCTCAAACAATTAGGCGATACATCATTTTTATACTAAGTCAAATACCTATCAAATTGGGAGTGTTTGGATAAAATTGCCACTAAACTTTTTCAAAATTGCAAATTTGCCATCCAGAATTTTCATGTCATCAGAATGCCATTCATCTATGTTAACTGTGTCAAAAATGCCACTTTTACATTTGTTTACCTCTGACCGTTGTTTGCAGGTGAGGGTGTTTAATTTCATAATTATACATTAAAATTTCCCCCACCAAAATAACCTACTCTAATTAAACCCTAATTTCTTCATCTTCTTCTTCATCCACCATCTTCATCTTCTTCTTTCTTCTTCATCTCCTTAAATTCTGGGCTCAAAAAATTCTTCCACCCCAATTGATTACCCTCCTTCCCCCTGGTTCTTCATCTTCTTCTTTCTTCTTCATCCACCATCTTTTTCACTACAAAAACTTCCGCCAGAGCAGAGCTTTCGCCTCACTTCATCTTCTTCAATTCTGGGCTCAAAAAATTAGGGTTTTCAGTCTAATTCTTCAATTTTCAACCTGAAAAACCCTAATTTCACACAAAAATCATCAATAGAGGGCTCTCGTCGTCAGCCTCCTGTGGGACTGTGACTATTGTTGTTATATGGTGGTGATATGAGTATAAGGGGTGTGAATGTTAACTTGCCCAGTAACTCAGCACAAAGTTCAACTCTTTCTCCAGAACTAAACACACAAATCAGTTCAAGGGCTCCAAATTAACTTGCCCAAAAGGTCCCAAAAGGTCCCCAACCCATTTCACCCAAATTTCTTCCACACCCACAAAAATAATTCACATACAAAGACCCAAATAGAGCATATATAAATTGACAAACTCGACGCTGACGAAGGGCCTGGTGATGGGGCAGGTGAAGATCCTTAAGCGCGGGCCGGAGTTCCAGCCGAGATTGTTCTTCTTCGGCGCTTGTGACGACGGCGGAGATAGCGGAGGAGACAGCGGTGGTGAGGTTGAGTTAAACAGAGTGAAGAAGTTTTGGAGGAAGAAAAAAGATGAAGAAGAAGATGAACATTCAAGGGGGGAGGGGCAGTAAATATAGGCAGTAAAAAATTAAGTGGGAGGGGGTTAATTAATTTTGGGTGTGTGAAATTTTTAATTTAGGGTAGGTTATCATTAAACACCCTCCACTTACGATTCTGAAATGCATGGCGGTAGAAGTAAAAGTGACATTTTTGACACAGTTAATAGAAATGAATGACATTCTGATGACATGAAAATTCCGGGTGGCAAATTTGCAATTTTGAAAAAGTTTAGTGACATTTTTATCCAAGCACTCATCAAATTGGTGATGTACTATTACTGGAAAATAAGCTCATAGTTAGTGCTACTAATGTTCAACAAAATTATTGGTATTATTATTGGCCAATACCGCAACGTTTATATTATTGTTATCCAATAATCCTTTAAAATCATAAAAATATAAATTTTAGATAATTCAAAATAATTATTAATCTCCTAATTTAAAAATATATGTCACGATTAGTCCTGACAAAAATTGACCTGACCCAAATTCCAAATTTAAAATCTAACAAACCCAAACATACTAAACCCGACTCAACTAGAGCGGGAAAAAGCTGACCCGACACGATTACCGACATGAACCTAACACGATATTAAATGGGTATAGATAGAAACTTTCAACCGTTTAATTAAATGGGTTGACACGATAAACCCGTTTAATTAAACGGGTTAGATTTAGGTCAGGATTTTCGACACGAAAAAATACCTACTTTACCCGTTTAATTAGGCATGTTACATGGATCAAATCATTTGCTCCATACTTATTATCTCAGTAAACTTAGGTCAAAGTTACAGTTAATACTCTTTAAAATATACGTAAAACTTGTAATTTTAACTTATTCGACCCCACAATGAATTGTTTTAATTTGTATAAGTGAGTTAATGGTTAAATGGGTAAATTAGTAACGTTATTCTAACATGTTTACCTAAATGGGTAAACAGGTCAAAATAAGGTCAACCCGTTTAAAATTTAAATGATAAACGGTTTCAATTTCCAATCCGTTTAATAAATGGGTTAGGTTAAGGTCGAAGGATTTTGAACTCGTTTAAGTTTGACATGAACATGAACCCAACTCGACCTGACCTATTAGCCAGCTCTAGACTCAACCCGCCCAAATTATCCAAAAAATTACTAAGGGGTACCCTAATTTATGGTGAAATGTTTTTCTGGTACCATAACTTTTAAAAACTAATTGTGGGGTACCCTAACTTTTAGAATTAGAAATAATTAGGTGAATTTCCGGCAAATGATTTGAATTCACCGGTGAGTTTTAGGCGGAAAATTGATTAAGTGTTTTTGTGGACAAAAATGCCATTTGTTTTTGTGGACGAAAATGATTTGAATCAATCGGAGTTTCGCTGGAAATTCACCTAATAATTTCTAATCCTAAAAGTAAGGGTACCCCAAAATTAGTTTTTGTTAGGAAAGTGCCCTAAAATCACTCAGTCTCTTGATCCCACAATTGTTTGTTTCCTAATTGTATTAGGATATTATTTAGGTTTCCTTATCATGTTAGGTTTCCTAATTGTATTAGATTCTAAATCTAATTGGAGTGGGAGTCAAGGTAGGTTTATAGGGAGTTTTCCCTATAAATAGTGGGTCTTATTCGTCTTGTTTGGTGTGGCCAAGTTTGGGGCACCTCCTATGGGAGGAGATGTATTCAGATATTCTGAAATTTCGTATTCCAATGGTGAGAGAGGTTTTGTTGAGAGTTTTGTTGACTAAGAGCATGTGGCTCTTTCGAGTGGATCTCTTTCGGTATTTGAAATCTTTGTAATACTCTCTTTGTTGGATCTCGGGAGGAGATCGTTCGTTGTACTCTCTACCAATAGTGGTTTTTTCCCGATTTGGGTTTCCACGTAAAAATCTTTGTGTCCCCTTTATCTTGCACTCATTTATTTTTCTAGATATCAAGTAGTCATCTTCTTATTTTTCCGCTTCCGCTGATTACGTCGCTCTTATAATTAAAACCCTAACAAGTGGTATCAGAGCCTCACAAGGGTATCTGAGCCTAACAAGTGGTATCAGAGCCATGGTTGTTCAAGTTTGTGGAGTTAGGGTTCATGTAAGAGTGTCGGTTATGAGAAGACTACATTCAGAAAATTCGCTCAAGGATATCGAGAATTCATTGGCAAGATCAGATGTGGGGGTTGTGAAGATTTCTGAAGGATCCAGTTTGTGACTGCTCAGTGGTTTGTCTGTCCATCGCGGTTCTACCTTTTAGAGGTTCGTTGGCGATGAAGAAATTTTGGATCTGAAGATTTCTGTTGGATCCAGTTTGTGACCGTTCAGCGGTTTGGCTACCCATCGCAATTCTCCCTTTCAGAGGTTCGTTGGCGATTAAGAAATTTTGGATCTTTCATTGATTTTAGTCCAAGGTTGAGATTGTTAGGAAAGTGTCCTAAAATCACTCAGTCTCTTGATCCCACAATTGTTTGTTTCCTAATTGTATTAGGATATTATTTAGGTTTCCTTATCATGTTAGGTTTCCTAATTGTATTAGATTCTAAATCTAATTGGAGTGGGAGTCAAGGTAGGTTTATAGGGAGTTTTCCCTATGAATAGTGGGTCTTGTTCGCCTTGTTTGGTGTGGCCAAGTTTGGGCACCTCCTGTGGGAGGAGGTGTATTCAGATATTCTGAGATTTCGTATTCCCATTAGTGAGAGAAGTTGTGAGAGTTTATGTGAGTTGTTATACTCTCTTTCTGTTGATCTCGGGGTGAGATCGTTCGTTGTAATCTCTACCAATAGTGGATTTGTTTGAGGTTGTGCCGCCCGTGGTTTTTTCCCGATTTGGGTTTCCACGTAAAAATCTTTGTGTCCCCTTTATCTTGCACTCATTTATTTTTCTAGATATCAAGTAGTCATCTTCTTATTTTTCCGCTTCCGCTGATTACGTTGCTCTTATAATTAAAATCCTAACAGTTTTGAAAAGTTAGGGTACCAAAAAATTATTTCTTCAAAAGTTAGGGTACCTCTGAGTAATTTTTTGCAAATGATTAGGTCTAGTCATGATACTGTGAAATGAAATTAGGCACTTAACCTAGAAAATAAATAATGCCGCCAATGAGGAAAAAAGATGCTTAAAGAGTCGTTGGGACTGCCGGGATTTCTAGCCGTTACATATACGTCGGCCTCGAACATATCTTCGTCAAGCTTTTAAGTTTTAGCCTTTTCCTTTTCGCCCTTTCCCCCCCTTTTCCCCCTTTCACTGTCCCAAAATAGTACACAAGCTACTGCAAAGCAACGTTCTTTTTCCTTTTTTTCTTTTCCCTTTTCTTTTCTGTAAAGTTGTTTTGGTCCCACTCTTTTTCATTTTCTTCGATTCTTTCATTAATTTCTTCCCATTTTATACAGTGGCAGTACTAATATTCCAATTCCTCAACAACCCTGTTTTATTTGTTTAATATTCTTGCGCCTTTCTCGGGTCATTTAACTTGGTTTTTTCTTCCCCACATCATTAACTTGGTTTTCCCCCACATATCCATGATCCCCCCTTGGAGAATAGGACATATCATCCAATGGAAAAAAGCTTGTTTGACATTGACTTCAACTACATTTTTTTTTGATAAATTTAACTGTGATGGTCTTTGGTATTAGCTAGTTAGTGTTGATAAACTCTTTTATTATTCACATACAAGACCTAAATGCTATTTAAATATCTTTTGAATGATAGATACAAATTAGATGACGATTTCTTGTATAATCAAATATATTGTAGCACATTTACAATAGATTATAGCACAAATTTATCTGTTCAAAGCATGTATGTACATTATATAGAGTTTTTGGCTTCAAATAATTTGTATTGGAATAATTCAAAGTGATTTTTTTGACCAATGACGGTCTATACTTTTATTTTATTTTCTTATAACATAGTATTGCATTTTTCGGTAACGAAAAAATGACGTGGCCACCGAACTACGTGCTGTTGGCTGGAAAAATATATACTCTCATAAAATAAAATATAAACTATTATTAACACAAAAGTCACTCTAGATTATTTTCCATCAGGAAGGTCATCAACAAGGATTATTTGAAGCTAAAGAACCTACTATATATCGTGCCCTCTAAAAAAATTTCTTTCTAATTCTTTACATTTATGGAATGCCTCCTGCCTGTTACACAGGCTGTTAATGTATGTATATCAGTATATGCCCCTATTTTCGAAGGTTTTTCTTTGTTTACTTCCTGGAACTTTCTCCTAATACTATGCAACCTATATGTATAATGTGAAACCATATTTGCATACAATTCCCACAGTGCAATGGAGTACATAATTATAGTGATGGTGGTATGGGAAATGGGAGTAATGAAAACAATTGATGGTGACAGAAAATGGGATTATATTATAATAAGAAAGGCGTAGCATTTGATGCTTCGAGTTGACAAAGTCTTTGTAGGATTCCCCAACAAGTTTCTTTCTCCGAGCCTCAGCTTTTTCCCTTGCCTTAAACAACAATCTGTGGATCTATTGAGACTCCCAATTACACATTTTCTCACCTTTATCTATAAACCCCCCATGCCATGATGCTCTGCTTTTCTTAATCTCTCTCTCTCTCTCTCTCTCTCTAAAGTAGAGTGTGGGCAACTGTGCAAAGTAGCACTTCTCTCCAGGAGCAATGGCAATGAAGCTCTCTACTCTGCTACTACTCTTTTCTCTGCTTGTTTCTCTTTCCAGTAAGTACTCATTTACTCATTTCTCAGTAATGTTGTATACCCTTTTGTACGTAGAGTTTAAAAGTTGCGATTTTGGATGAATTTGATGGAGGGAAATTGTGGGTTTTGGTTGTTGAAGTGAAATAAGGGGCTGATGAAGTATGTGGGATGTCGGTTGTCTATTTGTGCAACAAATGAGGTTGCCATTGAGTAATTAGTGAACCGTGCATTTGGGTTTTTGGATTGTTGTGAAGTTTTTCAAGTTGTTTAAGATTTGGATTCTGCTATTCTGCCCATAATGTATTTGTAAATTTGCTTCAATGAGAATGAGCCAAATGGGTCTTTGTATTCTTCCTGTATGCTTCCAAAAACTTAACCTCTAGTCTTGTGGGTTCTGCCTATGATCTGTTTTTGTATCTGTTTGAGTCTCCAATTTACTTGGTGTTTGACTTCATAAACTTTCATGTTGATGAACAAAATATCTTGTTCCTGTTTTGTTTTCTTCAATGTGAAGAAGAATATGCCAAGACTTGATTCATTCAATGTTGGATTTGAATGAAGCCAATTTGGGTATTTGTTTATCATTTCAGGTGCTGCATTTCATCCAAAGGTAGGTGTGAACTATGGCACTTTGGGCAACAACCTACCTAAACCATCCAAATCAATTGAGCTCATCAAGAGCCTCAAAGCTGGCAGGGTCAAACTCTACAGTGCAAATCCAGATATCCTCAAAGCTCTCAAGGGCACAGACCTTCAGGTCTCAATCATGGTCCCAAATCAGATTATTTCCAACATCTCAACCAACCAAACATTAGCCAATGAGTGGGTCCATACCAATTTCATTGCTTATTATCCTGACACTTTGATTAGGTACATCCTTGTTGGGAATGAAGTCCTTAGTTACATGTCTGAGGCAGATAAAAAGACTTGGCATGATCTAGTCCCCGCCATGCGAAAAATCCAATATGCCCTCAAAATCCATGGCATTCACAAGGTTAAAGTAGGCACAACCTTGGCCATGGATGCCCTTGAGTCATCATTCCCGCCCTCGAATGGGACCTTTAGGTCAGATATAGCCCTTCCTGTCATAAAACCATTGTTGCAATTCCTAAAGAAGACCAAGTCATTTTACTTTGTGGATTGTTACCCTTACTTTGCTTGGTCCCAAAACTACAAAACAGTTAGCCTAGACTATGCATTGTTCAAAGGCGGGGTGAATTACACTGACCCTGTTACTGGGTTAACATACACCAATCTCCTTGACCAAATGCTGGATTCTGTTTATTTCGCAATGAAGAAACTCGGGTACCCGGATGTCAGGATTTGGATAGCCGAGACAGGCTGGCCAAATGGCGGCGATGTTGATGAAATTGGGGCAAATGTCTACAATGCAGCCACATACAATCGAAACCTGGTCAAAAAGCTAAACGCTCAGCCTCCAATAGGAACCCCTGCTATGCCAGGTGCTGTTTTACCCACATTCATATTCTCTCTGTATAACGAGAACCAGAAGCCCGGTCCAGGCACAGAAAGACACTGGGGGATGTTCTATCCAAACGAGTCGAATGTCTACCCCATTGACTTGACAGCCGAAACACCAATATCATCTTATCCACCCTTGCCAACCCCAAAGAACAATGAACCATACAAGGGAAAAATATGGTGTGTGGTTGCCAAAGGGGCAAACATGACCGAACTAGGATCTGCCATGGCTTATGCTTGTGGACAAGGGAATGGGACTTGTGCTGCCATTCAGCCTGGAGGCCAATGTTACAAACCCAATTTACTGCTCCTTCATGCTAGCTATGCTTTCAGTTCATATTGGGCACAGTTTAAAAGCCAGGGTGCTACTTGTTACTTCAATGGTCTAGCTGTGCAGACCACCAAAGATCCCGGTAAGTATGCTTAAACCCTAAACCCTAAACCAGTTCCTGAAGTGATATACACATTCTCAATCCTGGTTCTTTTTGCAGGTCATGGTTCGTGCAAATACCCAAGTGTCACACTTACTAGGATTCGAGGGTTGCCCTGAGTTTCGTCGATTCTGATTCTCATGGTGAATAATGTTACTGTCATATTGATTAACTTCATTCTTCATTTATGATTTTTAGTCTACTTACCTGTGATCTGAGTGATAATAGGTGGTTATGTAATGTATTCATTTGAGGGGCCCTGTCTAGTCATAAATATTGTATGGGGCACCCTAACTATTCTCCATATTTTGGCAAATTCCTTCAGAGATATGTGAGCTGTTTCATGCCTCACAGCCAGGAGACAGCATGCATGCTGATCATCATTTGTCATCTTTTGGGATGAAAACAAATTGGAGTAGGAACATCTGTTGTTCATTATTCATTATTGAAGAAGAGAAAGATGACAAGTTCTCAAAATTTTTTACGGGTCCATTGGAATCAATCTTTCTACACAATTTTTTTTCATGTGTTGAGGTAAGACTATTAGCTAGCATAAGTGAGACTTGCATTGGAAGTTGTTGAAGATAAAAGGTTCTCAACTTTGTCCTGTCTACTTATGTGTGTCTATTTATCAATCTATTTGTGTTTTTGTCTAAACTGAGGTCTTATTCTTTTTTTCGATATCAACATTTAAAGGAAAACAATGCAAAAAGCAATAATATTAAGATTATACGAGATTCAAAATAGAAAATTGAGATTACAAAATTCATCAATTATTACTACTGCATATAAGATCGTCGGTTTTCAATCTAAAACCACAATATTGTCAACAACGTAAATTTCTACAAGCTATTCATACATACATACATATAAAACATCATCAAAGTCACTAGATTTGTGATTTTTCAAAGACTCTAGGTGATCGTTTTTCGCAACTTACCTAAATAAGTCGTCGTCGTCCAATATTTTTAACCTTAGGACAGTTCTCCTGACAAGGCAGGCCGACTTCCTCGGCAGGTAGCCGGAAGTCGTCCGGTTTGAGCTGACAAGCTTGGGGATTTTTCTTGCAGGATTCAACATTTAAAGTGGCAAACCTTGCGCTTACCCTTGTGTCATGGTTGCTTAACAAGATCCCCATTATCATTAACATCAAAGTTAAGTACATTAGAGATGATTTCATGGTTACGATTATGTGAATAAAGTGCACCAAGTTTTTCTTTATTTTTTTTTTTTTTGGGGAACGTTACCTTTTACATTAACATTTTGCATTTATCTTATTGATCGTTGAATAATGGGGCTAAAATCTAGAGGTTGATAGGATTTTGGTTCTCTCCACTTAGGTGGTGCACATAAATTTTCGGATATATATGAAACAATAGTGGGACATGGTTGATTTACTATTTTGGAATGCTTGAGAGTGATCTTCAATGCATGGTAGATATTTTCGTCTTTTCTTATGATTTATAGTAAATTATCAAGGTTTTCAATAGAACAATATATATCATCAAGGTTTTAATATTACATAAATATAAGCATATAATATACTCACCTTGTTCAAAACATCTAAAATTTTACGTCGGTTAAAGTTTTTTAAAAGTTTGACTATCATTTTTTTCAAAAAAAAAAAGACCCATCTATTAAGACTTCATCCAAGATCGTCCAACAACAAAATTAAAGAAATGATTAGGTCCAAATAAAAAAATCATTAACAAAGTGACTCTAATTTGCAACCTAGTTTCTTGCTTTGTTTGTCTCTTGAAAGATGTGTTGGATGGGGTAGACTTCCAGCTGACCAACGAGTTTTTTGATATCCTCCGTAATCATATCAATTTTTCTCATGAGACCTTGATAATACCTTAAATAACTTGTATGAAGATAAAGGCATCTCCTTTAATCTAAATGTTTTTGAACCCAACATGAAGTGGTGTTGATTGGTTCAAACCCGGACCAACCCAAACCACACCGGACCTAAACCTGAAATAACAAAAACGTTGGAC
Organism: Portulaca oleracea; assembly: GCA_029582165.1. Taxonomy (NCBI): domain Eukaryota; kingdom Viridiplantae; phylum Streptophyta; class Magnoliopsida; order Caryophyllales; family Portulacaceae; genus Portulaca; species Portulaca oleracea. The sequence goes on from CM055879.1 coordinate 26,449,535, forward strand.
CAAGGACCAAATACCAGACCGAAAACAATCGGTCCCAAACCATACCAACCCGATTAGGATTTGGATCGAATCAACCCAGACTGCTTTAGACAGGTTGAGATATCATTGAAATTTTTCTATTAAAATTTGTAAAACAACTGATTAATTAATTAATGTATATCCTTTGTTAGAAACTACATTTTTTTTTTTGAATTGTAAGCTATTGTATGGTAGGAAATTTTAGAAAGTAATGAATTGTAAAAATTTTAAATGATATAATAATATGGTGGAATATATAACAATATGACACGATTTGTAGTCACACATAGGTCTATACAAAGTGAACCGTATGGGGATCGGTTCACTTTTGGTTCGTCTCTATCGGACCATTCCCGAGTCTTCTAAGGGGCTTCGGAACCATCGGCCTTCACGCTTTTGATCATAACTCCTTTAATATAACTCTGATGGGTATCAAGTTTTGGGAGCTTAAAGTACACACCGAGAGCTTTCCATCGATATCTTACGGGCCTAAAACAGAGTTCGGATGAAGAAGTTATGCGCGTTTGAAGTCGGCAGGAAAAAGCTGCCCAGAAGACTGACTTGCCCGAGTCATCCTTTGACTCGCTCGAGTCATTGTTCTGAACTCTGACGATGGTGCGTTGGATTTGCCGGACCAGTGAGCAGTCGCGCCCGAGTCGATCTTTGACTCGCCCGAGTCACCCCTCTGCGACGCGCGTGCTGTTTCGTTTTTTCTACTGAGTTTTGTTATTTTTTTCCCATTTCCTATATATACCCCCTTAGCTTATTTCCAACATAGTTTTTGATGATTAATGTTTAGGAGCTAGGCTCAAGACAAATCCTCTCAATTGGAGAGTGTTGTAATTGTGGGTTTTCAAACCCTAATCAATGAAGCTAATCCTTTGGGTGGAAATGGTTTGGTGAATTCTCTTCTTTGTGAGTGGGTGGTTATCCTCTACTCTTTGTGAGATTTCTTGGGTGATTCAAGACTCTTGCTTGTGGGTGATCCTTGTGCTAGAGATTGAACATCTTAGTTCAATTTGGTGAAATTTCTCTCTCTAGAATTGTTCATATCTTTTAATTTCATTTTTTTTTCTCCATTAATCCAAAACTCGTAAAAATTAGTTTGGTATTCTTATGAGTTCTATGGGTAGATTTCCATCATCCACATGCTTGTTTAGACCCTAGGCTTCCGCGATCCTCTCCATTTGGTATCAGAGCTAGGCATAGAACTCATAGTTTGTTGGGGATTTCTTGTTTGTGCCCGGAATTGTTCTTGTTGTTATTTGGTGGTCATTTTTGGTGTTCTTGGTGTGTTGTATGCAAATATTGGTGTTCCCCATCCCTTGTGCCTCCAAGTGTGTTGGAGAATCTTGTATCGTGTTGTGTTTGTTGATTTTGATGCATATGGGAGCTTTGAGGTGAAGTTGGAAAATAGTGCACGGAAGGTGTTCGATGAAATGTCCAAATGAGATGAAGTTGGAAAAAGTGCACGGAAGGTGTTCGATTAAGTGATTGATTGGATTTTCTTGAGTTGGTGGTTGTGTTAATGGTTGTTTTGTTGGTGGATATTGTTGGTGGTGATTGTGTGCCCATCCGGGTGTGTTCTTCTTGGTGCATTCCCCTTACCGATTTCACCCCATTTTCCCCACAAAATTAGCCTTGCAAAAACCCCCTCAAAATTTCCTAGCTACAAAGAACCCAAACCTCCAACCGCTCAAATAAGACACTCACAAGAAAACCAAGCTCCACAAATGGCCTCCAAGTACTATGCTTCGGACAAACATGATATCCCTCTTTTCCCTAAACCCAAACCCAAACCAACCTTCGAGGAGACTCTTCAACGAATCGAAGAGAAGGTTCTAAAAGTGCAACATCAAATGGGTGACTTACTCCGCGCTACGACCCCTACACAACTAGAGTCATTGAAAAGGGATCGTGACATTTCAACTCGGTCTCCTAGAACTCACCATAGTGGTTATTCGAGGTATTTTGATGATTATCGTCATGGTGGTTCCCAAGTTAGGAGAATGGAGGAGAAGGTTACTTCATGGCCTTCTAGGAAGGGAAGTGCTCACTCTTGGAGTAAGACTTCATCCAAGGGAAGTCGAACTTCCAAGCTACCCAAACCATCTTCCCGAGCTCATAAGGAAAGTGCGGAATATCTTCGGAAGCTCAGGGGTAGAAAATGTTTCACGTGTCGGGTTTATGGTCACTACCAAGCCCAATGCCCCACGAAGATGGTTGAGAGTTCCAAAGCAAGTGAGGTAGCCACACCGGAGGCTCCAAAGACTATTGTTGAGGTTCGCGCGCAAGAAGGGGAGAGTTCGACTCCTAGGCGATCCTTTATCTTGACCAAGGATTCCCGGGATAACTCTCAACGGGAGAATATCTTCCGAACTCAATTCACCATCGGCGAGAAGGCAACTAAGGTCATCATCGACGGTGGGAGTTGCACCAACTTGGCCTCTACCTACATGGTTGAAAAACTCAAATTGTCGGTCTCGGCTCATCCTCAACCGTATAGCTTGCAAGGGCTAAAAGATGGCGGCGACTTCGAGGTAACCCAACAAGTCTTGGTTTCTTTCTCCGCTTGGTCTTATGAGGATAGTGTTCTTTGTGATGTTGTCCCCATGGATGCTTGTCATTTACTACTTGGTAGACCTTGGCAATTTGATTGGCATGCTATCCATGACGACCGGAAGAACACCTACACCTTCTCAATGGGAGAAAAGAAAATCAAACTCATTCCTTTACCCCCTTTTAAAGCCGATATACCACAAGCCGGGGTGGGAAGTGAGAAGAGAAACCTCCAAGAGAGTGAAACATGGGATGAGAACGCTTTGAGCAAAGGAAAGCCACATCGGGCTTTACTTTTGCGAAAAAGCGACCTTAGTGAGGTTGAGCGAACCTTAGCTCCACAAAAATTTCCAACCTCCCTCCCTTGTCCCTCACTCTTGCCCACAACTTCTACCGAGCTTCGTATAGAGTTCCCCGGTGTTGAGTCATGCCCAAACGCTCCCGAGCCTCGCCATGGAGTTGAGTTGCATGAGGACACATCCTTGACCAATCCCCCAAGCTCCATTATTTCCACATCGAGATTGAACGATCCATTAGCCTTGACCCCGAACTCTCATGTGACGAATTCCTTGTTACTTTCAACAAGTTGATGGGTGCTAGACGTGTTCGGGTCCTTCATGATGTTTACTTAGCCCTTCCTTTCCGTCGGAATTGCTACATTTTTTAGAAGAACGGGTTTATGAGTGTCACTCTACTTCGACTGTTGAAGTACATACTTTTGGGTTTGCACGGGTATGCGGTTAATTTTGAACCCCCAAGAGTTGAGGGCAACTCTTTTCGAAGAAGGGGAGTATGAACCGTATGGGGATCGGTTCACTTTTGGTTCGTCTCTATCGGACCATACCCGAGCCTTCTAAGGGGCTTCGGAACCATCGGCAAGAATAAACACATGGCGGTGAATGAATTCAAAGACGTTCAAATGGTGAGCCTTCACGCTTTTGATCATAACTCCTTCAATATAACTCCGATGGGTCTCAAATTTTGGGAGCTTAAAGTACACACTGAGAGCTTTCCATCGATATCTTACGGGACTAAAATGGAGTTTGAATGAAGAAGTAATGCGTGTTTGAAGTCGGCAGGGAAAAGCTGCCCAGAAGACTGACTCGCCCGGGTCATCCTTTGACTCGCCCGAGTCATTGTTCTGAGCTCTGACGATGGTGCGTTGGATTTGCCGGACCAGTGAGCAGTCGCGCCTGAGTCGATCTTTGACTCGCCCGAGTCACCCCTCTGCGACGCGCGTGCTGTTTCGTTTTTTTTGCTGAGTTTTGTTATTTTTTTTTCCCCATTTCCTATATATAACCCTTTAGCTTATTTCCAACATAGTTTTTGATGATTAATGTTTAGGAGCTAGGCTCAAGACAAATCCTCTCAATTGGAGAGTGTTGTAATTGTGGGTTTTCAAACCCTAATCAATGAAGCTAATCCTTTGGGTGGAAATGGCTTGGTGAATTTTCTTCTTTGTGAGTGGGTGGTTATCCTCTACTCTTTGTGAGATTTCTTGGGTGATTCAAGACTCTTGCTTGTGGGTGATCCTTGTGCTAGAGATTGAACATCTTAGTTCAATTTGGTGAGATTTCTCTCTCTAGAATTGTTCATATATTTTAATTTCATGTTTTTTTCTCCATCAATCCAAAACTCCTAAAAATTAGTTTGGTGTTCTTATGAGTTCTATGGGTGGATTTCCATCATCCACATGCTTGTTTAGACCCTAGGCTTCTGCGATCCTCTCCACAAAGTTAGTTAAAATTTAATTACCATTTACATGAATTTATACAAAGTTGGACTAAGATGATATGCCAGAATATTTATCTTTCTAATTTTAAGGCGAGGGATCATTGGATTAGTATATAATATTTTTTAGGAGATAATATTATGGTAGGCGTGATTGACGCCCATAATATCATGGATATCTTTTCTAATTAAAATTTAAACTTTATAACAATTGGGTACCCGGTTTGGTTTTGGGTTTTTCTGAGTTTAGACCGACCCAGACCGGAACCCGAAAACATACAAAACTTGGACCGAAGACCGGAGTGGTTACCATTCGGTCCGGGTTTTGTTCGAGTTTTCGATCCGACTTTTTGGGTCAACCGGTCCGAACGGAATATGAACAGTCCCACCAGCGTGTAAGGTTTGTTGGAGTCCAAACTAAGTGCAAGTGCTTCAGCCACGCAGATAGATTTGAATTAAATTTTCTTGTATCTTGGCTTTTAGACATGTCCGCAATGACCTCTAATAATAAACCCTGCAGTTGCATTATTACCATTGAAAGATCCATCAAAGTTCAAACTGAGCCAATTGAACCTTGGATGGTCCCAACCAACTTAAATAAGGTTGCTCCTAGGGTTTTTGCTGACTTGGCTCTTTTATGTCATTGGTTTGACCTGATAAGGGAATCTCCTCGTAACCTGTTGTCGGAGTATTTCAAGAGTTAAAGGACTAATCTAAGGTTGGAAATTCATAAACATAAGTTTAAGATCGATCGGGAGAGTCAACAACTCATTTTAGGCCTGATTAGGACTGAAACGGACTATGTTGGCATCCAAAATGTCAAAAAATGAGACTTGGGCTGATGTGGATCGTGTCACCTATGACACGGGCCGTGTTAGTGCCCAGTTCAGCTGGATTCGAATTTCTTAATTTCTAGCCCTTGAATTATACACATGGGGATTACTGTGGGGATCATTATTAACTGATTTCTTTAGTCAATAATAACCCCTTGATCATGGTCTCAATCTCATAGATAATTCCCCTTAGTCATGTTGTATGATGAGAAGGATGTGATACTCCTAAACACAATAAATAGGGGATGAACTTCATTTATCTAATACACCACTCTTCTCTTCCTAGAGGGCTTCAATACACTCTTAATTTGTTGAACTACAACAATTTCTTGGGAGTTTCTTGAGATATCTTGTTCCTTGTTCATAAGAAGTTAGGTTTTACCCTTGAGCCTTCTCATGGTCTTGTAAATAAGTATTAAGAGGAGAAGGCTGAACTCATGACTTCTAGCCACCCAAGTGTTCGCTTATCTTATGTTCGGTTGACCATGCTAACCCTATCTTCCGGAACATTATTAAGACTTATCAACCATGTCTCACTCCTTGAAAGACATGTCCAACAACTTTCAAAAGTTGAACAAGTCTGAGGGGATCAATTTCCGAAGATGGCAAAAGAAGATATGCTTCATGCTCATCACTCTCAAAGTGCTGCACATGCTTACTCAAGAGATTCTGGTGGAGGGCGACGACGAGACAATTGAGCAAATAAGGCGCCGACTCAAGATGAAGAACGATGACTACATTTGTCTCTTGGTATTCTCAATAAGATGACAGATTCGTTCTTCAACATTTACCAAAGTGTTGTATCCGCCAAGGAGCTTTGGGAGTGCTTGAATCAAAGTATATGTCGGAAGACGCAACAAGTAAGCACTTCCTTGTTATCCAATTTAATAATTTTAAAATTGTTAAGGGTACGAAAGTTATTAATCATATTCATGAAGTTCAACATATAAGCAACTTTAAAAAAAACAAGATCCACAAAGATGGGGCTTATAAAATTTCTCAATTATAGGCAACTTCCTACCTTCATGAAAAGAAACCAAATGGATACTAATGCATTATAAAGAGTCCATTACTATTAAAGGATTGGTTAACCACCTCCATATTGAGGAACAGTTGATAATGCAGGATGAAATCAAGGAGAACCCTGCATGATTCATGTGGTTCAAGAGTACTCTAAGGGAACAATGAACAAAAACAAGTATGAGGATAAGAGCAACAAGAAACCCAAATTTATTTGTTAGGAATGCAACAATCGAGACACCCCAAGAAGGAATGTTCGGTTTGAAAGAAGAACCATGACCTACAAACAATTCTAAGAATCATGGCACTGGTAGTAAGAAGGAGTCCAATAGACCCTTCATACCTATGATAATGGACCACATCAATGTCGTGGTAAGCGAAGATGTTTGGTAGGTTAATTTGGATGTGACAAGGCACATGAGTATCGAGCGCTCTTTGTTTAAGACTATCCCACCTGCTCGAAGAAGGGAGGAAGCTCTTCATAGGCAACAACTCGGTCAAGATTTTGAAGGAATACAACAATAGAACTTGTGTTTGCCTCCAAAAAGTCATTTCTTTTGAATGATGTGTACTTAGCTTTGGAGAGTTGTAAGAATCTGGCTTCAGGTTTCCTTTTAAGCAAACACAGTTTCAAACAAGTGTATGAAGGGCATAATTATATAGTGTATAAGGGAGGGACTTTTGTTGAAATGGTTATGCTTGTGGGGATATGTTTAAGTTGAATGCTTCAAGTGGTAATAAGTGTTGGGTGTGAAGACCAAACTGAGGAACGAAGAAGGAAGAAAACGCAGGCTGCGTTTTTTGGGTGCTGCAATGCGACACCTTGATGGGCTTCGTCCAAAGGCCCATATGTGTGTTATATTTTTGAGCGGCAAGTTTTTTAGGGTTTTCAGTTATTGTTAACCTAGTTCCTCTTATGTTTCTCTAGTATATATAGGGGTTCAGGTTCTCCCTATTTTGTATCCCTGAGATCAAGTGAGATAGAGAGGAACACAACCTTGTATTGTAATCCTCATATTACTAGTGCATCGATTCCATGGTTTTTTTTTCCCGCTTTGGGTTTTTTCCACGTTAAAATCCTGGTGTCAAATTTCTTATTTCTTTTCCGCTATTATTTCCTATTGTTTGTGTTTTGCTTGAGTACTCTTCAATCCTAACAACTGGTATCAAAGCTTTCAGGGTTTGTGAAAGAGAACTCGCTTTCAAACAATGGCAGGAGATAAGTATGAAATAGAGAAATCTGGTGGATCTGACTTCATCTACTGGAAGTTGCAGATTGAGGATCTTCTGTATGTGAAGTCGCTGCATGTTCCGCTGTTGGATAAGCCAGATAAGATGGAGCAGGCTGAATACGATCTGCTGGATCGACAGGCGATGTCCCTAATCAGGATGTCATTGGCTCGGAACGTCATGTTTAACGTCATGGAGAAAAAGATAACGAAGGAATTGCCGATGGCACTGGAGAATATGTATGAGAAGTCTAGTGCAACAAATCAGGTATATTTGTTCACTAAATTAACCAGCTGTAAGATGGCTGAAGGTGGGGATGTGGCTAATCATATTAATGAGATTACTGAAATTTTATCGCAACTTGCTTCAGTAAAGATGGTTTTTCCTGAGAATGTTAGGGCTTGCGTATTATTATCTTCTATGCCTGAGTCTTGGAGAACCCTTGTAACTGCTTTTAGTAATGCTAAGGATACTGACGAGATGAAATTTGATGATGTCAAGTCTGTATTGCTTAATGAGGGTCTTCGCAGGAAGAATTCCGGCGAGGAATCTTCAGAAATTGCGTTAAGTGTCAGGGGTAGGAAGACCAATAAGAATTCGGGTAATTCCAGGGGACGGTCGAAGTCTAGGGGTAAAAGCAGGCCTAGGGACATGAGCAATGTTGTGTGTTATGGTTGTGGGGATAAAGGTCACTTTAAGAGGGATTGCCCTAAACCTAAGAAGGGGAAGGGTAACAATGACCGTGACTCTGTCAACTCTGCTGAAGATCTCTGTGAAGCACTTGTCTTGAGTGTGTCTAGTCCTGAGGAGTCTTGGATTGTTGATACTGGCGCATCCTTTCATGTTTCTTCAAACAGGGAGTTATTTCGTAATTTCAGGAGTGGAAATTTTGGCAGGGTTTATCTTGCTGATAACAAATATTATGAGATAACAGGTAGAGGAGATGTGACAATTAAGACTGCTAATGGTGGTCTTTGGAAGTTGGAGGATGTCAGATACATTCCAAGTATTAAAAGGAATTTAATCTCTGTTAATCAGCTTGATGAGATGGGCTATTCTGCAGGGTTTGGGAATGGAAAATGGAAGATTGTGAAAGGTGCTATGGTAGTGGCGAAGGGATTGAGATCCGGTACATTGTACTCCACAAGGGATAGCGCTAACGTGATTTGTAATGTCAATACTACTTCTTGTTCTAGTTTATGGCATTGCAGGCTTGGTCATATGAGTGAAAAGGGCATGAAGATTCTAGCTTCAAAGGGCGTTTTGGAGAATCTAAAAACCGAAGATATGGAACTCTGCGAGAATTGTGTCCTCGGTAAACAGAAGAGAGTCAGTTTCACCAAACTGCGAGGAACCAAACCAGAAGTTGGAGTTGGTGCATTCAGATGTGTGGGGGCTGCGCGATCGATTCCATGGGTGGTGCTCAATATTATGTCACCTTCATTGATGATCACAAAGAAAGGTATGGGTTTATTTTTGAAGAATAAATCGATGTGTTGATGTTTTCTTGAAGTGGAAAGCACGAGTTGAGACACGGTAGGTTGAAGGTGAAGTGTTTGAGGACGATAATGGAGGAGAGTATGAAAGAAGGAGCTCGTGGAATATTGCGAGCGAGCGACATTAGATTACTAGATTACTCGTAACTGCTCCGACACCACGGCAGAATGGAATAGCAGAGAAGATGAACCGGACTCTGAACGAGAGAGTCAGGAGCATGAGGATTCATGCTGGACTGCCCAAATATATGTGGGCAGAAGCAGTAAAGACAGCAGCATACCTAATCAACAGGAGTCCGTCGGTTCCTTTAGATTTGAAAGTACCTGAGGAGGTATGGGGTGGTAAGAAAGTTGATTACTCCTTTCTTCGTATTTTTGGTTGTACTGCTTATGTGATGACTGATCCTGACAAGCGTGATAAATTGGATCCTAAGTCCAAGAAGTGTTTTTTAGTTGGCTATGGGACAGATGCTTTTGGATACAGGCTGTGGGATGGTAAGAAGATATTGAGACACTGTGATGTAGTCTTTAATGAGAATCTGTTATATAAAGACTGGCAGGCATCAAGTGACTCAGGAAACAAGGAGTTAGTGGGAGCAAAGGTGATGGAGCCAGAAACTGTCAAGTTTTCTGATGGTGCACCGGAGAGGAAAACAATGGAGACAGAGGCATCACAGGAAGTTCCACAAACTACTGATGAGGCTGCTGAAAAACCTGATCCACTAGAGTTGGCTGGAAGCTCTAGTGATGATGAACAAATTCCACCACCCACTGTGAGGAGATCCATGAGGGCTACCCGAGGTAATGCACCTGAAAGATATTCTCCATCTTTGCATTATTTATTACTTGTGAGATCTTTGGTGAGCCAGAATCCTATACTGAAGCTATGCAGGTTGAGGATCGTTCCAAGTGGGAGCAGGCAATAGATGATGAGATTGCCTTACTTGAGAAAAACAAAACTTGGGAACTAACCAGGTTGCCTGCAGGAAAGAAAGCCTTGTTGAATAAATGGGTTTTCAGGATCAAGAATGAGCCTAATGGTGTTGTAGTCTGAGGCTCGATTAGTGGTTAAGGGATTTTCACAAAAGGAAGGTATTGATTATAACGAGATTTTCTCTCCTGTTGTGAAACTAACCACTGTTAGAATTCTCCTTAGTATGGTTGCAGTGGAAAATTTACATCTAAAGCAGATGGATGTAAAAACAACCTTCTTGCATGGAGATTTGGAGGAGGATTTGTATATGAAGCAACCTGAGGGATATGAAGTTCCAGGGAAGGAACACTTGGTATGTAGACTTCGAAAAAGTCTATATGGGTTGAAACAGGCTCCAAGGCAATGGTATATCAAGTTTGACACCTTCATGTGCAACAATGGGTTCAAGAGGAGTGATAAGGATCAATGTTGTTATTATAAGAGCCTTCCTAACTCTTACATTATTCTACTTCTCTATGTGGATGATATGTTGATTGCAGGAGCAAGCATGAAGGAGATTACCGGGCTTAAGGAGAGGATGTCCAAAGAGTTTGAGATGAAGGATTTGGGTGCTGCAAATCAAATCCTTGGCATGAGGATTACTAGAGACAGGGATAAAGGAGTTTTGAGGCTGTCTCATGAGGACTACATCAACAGGGTGCTAGAGAGGTTCAGTGTGGCTGATTCAAAACCTAGGGGCACTCCTATGGCAAACCATCTCAAATTATCTAAAGAACAACAACCCAGAACCAAAGAGGACAAAGAATACATGGAAGAGTTCCTTATGCTTCAACAGTTGGGAGCTTGATGTACGCCATGGTCTGCACGAGACCGGATATTTCTTTTGCAGTGGGAGCGGTGTCCCGCTTCATGTCCAATCCGGGGAAATCACACTGGGAAGCTGTGAAATGGTTGTTGAGGTATTTGAAAGGTACCTCTCATTATTGTCTTATGTTTGGCGGAACTAACCTTGATCTGAAAGGTTATGTAGATGCTGATTTGAGTGGGGATTTCGATACGAGCAAGAGTACAATAGGCTATGTGTTCACTCTTGGTGGTTCGACAATCAGTTGGATGTCAAGATTATAGAAGTGCATTGCTATGTCAACTACAGAATCAGAATAAATTGCCCTGTCTGAGGCAAGCAAAGAAATGATATGGCTGCAGGATTTCTTGGAGGTTCTTGACCAGGGGCAGGATGGTGTTCTTCATTGTGACAGCCAGAGTGCCATTCAACTAACGAAAAATTCGGTGTTACACTCAAGGACAAAGCATATTAGAAGGAGATATCACTTCATTCGAAACTTGGTGGAAAGTGGTGAAGTGAAGCTCGAGAAGATCGCAGGCAGTAAGAACCCGACTGACATGCTAACCAAGCCAGTGGATGTTAGGAAACTGAGGCTCTGTATGGCCTCAGTAGGCCTCTCTGACTAATGAGGAGGTCAGTCGATGCACTAGGAGAACTTGTGGTGAAAGTTGAGGATGGTTGAGGTTTGGTCTCCAAGTGGGAGATTATTGGGTGTGAAGACCAAACTGAGGAACGAAGAAGGAAGAAAACGCAGGCTGCGTTTTTTGGGTGCTGCAATGTGACACCTTGATGGGCTTCGTCCAAAGGCCCATATGTGTGTTATATTTTTGAGCGGCAAGTTTTTTAGGGGTTTTAGTTATTGTTTACCTAATTCCTCTGATGTTTCTCTAGTATATATAGGGGTTCAGGTTCTCCCTATTTTGTATCCCTGAGATCAAGTGAAATAGAGAGAAACACAACCTTGTATTGTAATCCTCATATTACTAGTGCATCGATTCCGTGGTTTTTTTCCCGCTTTGGGTTTTTTCCACGTTAAAATCCTGGTGTCAAATTTCTTATTTCTTTTCCGCTATTATTTCATATTGTTTGTGTTTTGCTTGAGTACTCTTCGATCCTAACAATAAGATGAATGTTTCTGTTACATGCTTTATTCTTGTTTATATTATTTTCTATGGGGTTTAAGACATGGACATGTTAACTACAAGTGGTGGTGACTGCTGTTCGGTTCAAGTAAACTTAGACGGTTAACCAGTTTTTTCGATTCCAAAAATTGTGAACCAGAACCGTAACCGAATATCGATTAACCTTTTTTCAGTTCGCTTACTGGTTAACCATCGTTAATCAATAAAATATACACTTTAATAAATAATAACATGATGCATTGCATTTTGTGCCACCTTTTTCGGTGGCTTTAAAACAAAATGGATTATTTGTGATAGATAAATAGTGCTTATCTGTCTTATTATAAGAGAAATAGGGTTTGTTGTCATTATTGGTGCCAATAATCCATTGTGTTTGAGCTTATGACGTTGTGCTTTATTGATATGTTATTCTTTGTCTGCTTGCAATGCAAACATTCTATGGTTAGATTTTACTTATAAATAATGTAGTAGTAGCTACTGTATATCTCTTTATTGCAAAATAATTGTTATTCACGGTACTGCTATAACTTTGTTGCAAAATAATTGGGATAATACTAGGGACAGTGACCGCTGGACACAAAGTTGCTCAGTCCATTTTTTTACGCAGCTTACTGGACAATGCACGGTTGAACAGTCAGGAGGGGATCATATGTCACAAAATTTTTATAATATCTATAATTTTGAAAATAAAAATTTTAAAAAAAGATATATAAAAATTACCGGTTGGGTTGAAGTTAACCGTCGGTTTGGAAATTGTGAACTGAAACCAAATCGGATGACATACCGGTTGATCGTTCAGTTAACTATTTTTCCCTCAATTTAGTTTTCTCGATTCGTGATTCAGTTCAACCGATTTACTGTTTCAGTTTTTTGCTCACCCTTTATTATAAGAAATTAAAGTGCATGTCTAACCTTAAGTTAATTCCAACTTTGGATGAAAGTAGAAGAGTGTAGAATTTGGAAGTTAACAAAGATCACTAAAAGTTCTTTTTCACGTATTTTGCGAAATTCTACATTACTTGAGTTCATTTATAGTGTTTTAGGAGATTTCCATAGTATTCATATAAGAGGAAAATGATACTAAGTGATCTTTATTGATGATTTCTCTAAATTTTGCCAAGTATTTCTTTTGCATTCAAAAGATGAGACTTTAGACGAATTTAAGGTTTACAAAGTTAAAAGTGAATTACATTGTGAGACCATAATAAAACGATTAATATCACATAGAAGTGGTGATACTATTACCCTAATATTTCCGAGAGTCGGTGTCGTGCATGAGACCAAATTAAATATTTTATACACCACAACAAAACGATGTGGCTGAAAGAAAGAATAGGACTTTAAAAGAAATGGTGAATGTCATGTTATCTTACTCTGGCTTAAGTGAAGGCTTTTGGGGTGAAGTCTTATTAACGAAATTTTTTTTATTAAACAGAGTTCCAACTAAGGAAAACTCTAAGCTTCCATATGACATTTGGAACAAAAGAAAAACAACTCTAAAACTCTTTAGAGTATAGTGATGTAGGGCCATTGTAAGAGTCTCTGAACTAAAGAAAATAAAATTAGGTGAAAGAGAAATTTAGTGCATATTTATAGGTTATGCTCAAGAGAGCCCAATCTATAGGCTTATGGTTATTGAACCAAATGACTACATAACGGTAAATACCATAACAAAGTCGATATATGCAATCTTTGATGAGACTCAGGTCTCTTTAGTTCCTAGACACAGGGATGCTACTCATGACATAGTTCCAATGAATGATACTCAAGATAATCAACGTGAAGTTGATGAAGTAAGGAGTAAGATGGTTAGGAAATCCAAGTCTTATTGCTTGGATTTCTTTGTCTACTTGGTAGAAGAAAATCGGAATTCCATTGGGTATTTAATTCCCTATGCCTACAATGTAGATGAAGATCCTAAAATCTTTAAGGAGGCTATGGAATCACAAAATGTTTCCTTTTGGAAGGAAGATGTTCAAGATGAGATAGACACCATTAAAGAAAATAAGGTTTGGGTCTTAGTAGGTTTATTACCAGGATGTAAACATATTACATCAAAGTGGATATTTAAAAGTAAACAGAAAGTAGATAGTACAATTGATAGGTTTACTTATCACACATGGCTAGGATTACAACTATAAGAATTCATATAGCTCTAGCCTCAATCCATAAGCGGATAATCCATCAAATGGAGACATTCCTTAATGGTGAATTAGAAGAGGATATGTATATGCAATGGCGAATCCAGAAATAAAACTAAGCGGGTTCAAAATCAAATATAAAAAGTCAAAATAATAATTAAAAACAATTTACAATACTTTTTCTTTGGCTAGCCATGACGCTTCATGGGTTAAATAAATGCGATCTTTACCAAAGATAAGGGTCATGCTTGTCATGCAATATTTACCAAAGATAAATGGAAAACAATAAACTAAGCAACCTTCTCACCAAGCTTTAAATCTTGCTGGGAAAACAAATTTTCATTAGGCGGTGAAGTTGATGGGTCATGATTGTTATTTGTAGTTTGATATCTTCCTCTGTGCGTAAAGTTTATTGGCGGCCCTGTTCTTTGGATTTGTAACTATTTCCAATCCAATCCAACCAATCCAATCCAATCCAATCCAATCCAATCCAAACCTTACACAATTTTCAACAAAAAAAAAATACTCTCTAAAAACACAATTCCCCCAAAAAGCATCATAACTTATCCAATCCAATCTAATCAAATCCAACCCATCCAAACCTCATTTTATCCAATCCAAAAATGAATGTGATATTTGAGAGAGAAAATAAAGTGAAGAAGAATTAAAACAAGTGATATTTGGGAAACAAATGAAGTGAAAAAACATTAGGCCAGGGTGTGGGGGGGGGGGGGGGAGGGGGTTTGAACCTGCGACATTAAGTTATGCAACAACCTCAAATAATGCACACCACTCCAACCAACTAAAAGATTTGATTCTATCTCTTCTTTTTGTGTATATATAATATATAATTAACTAATATTTTGAAAAAAGAAAAGCGAAACTTACCATTTTTTTTTTTAAGCGGTGTCAGTTGACCCTACACGAAGCCACCCTAGATTCGCCCCTGTGTATATGGAACAACCCAATGAGTTTATTGAAAAGGTCATGAGAATAAAGTGTGTAAGCCCATTAAGTCTGTGTATGGTCTAAAACAAGCCCGACATTGCTCCCAAAAGCGTATGCGGCTAGCGAGCCCACATGGATATTTATGGTTTTTAGGAGAGAGGGATATCGGCCAAGTTTCCAACATTCCTCGGTACCCAAAGGATTTCCTGCTAGGATGTTCACTATCAAGAGCATGTCTTAGCATGAGCATGATATGGCCTATCATGGGCACACTGCTAGCGATTTGATTGTTCTACGACCGTACACTGACTTACTTGCGTGGATTATGACTCGGTTGGTGAGTGATTGTTGTATCCTTAGTTGTTGTTCATATTAGACTTGTTGTCTTAATCACTATAAAATGCAACCATGGGAACTACTTCGGATGATCTCAACATACCGCCGGGGGTAGAGCGGAGTCATCCAAGTGAGGTGTCCAGTCATGGGAGATTGAGCAAAAGTGTATGTTACTTCCCCTATTCTCTCTTCTGATTATTCATTTTGCCTTTCTTTTATCTCTTCCATGTTGTCTTGTAGTGGGTGTAACGCCCTGACCCCTCCCGGGCCGCGGACATTACTGATAACCGCTTCAAGGATCGCTGACTGGCCTCAAAAATCACCACGAGTCTTTCCAGCGTGCTTCGTCCTCGCTCACACGCTGCCTGGGAAAACTTCCCAGGAGGTCACCCATCCTTTGACTACTCCCAACCAAGCACGCTTAACTGAGGAGTTACCAACGGATAAGCTACCATAAAAGAAGGTGCACCTTGGTGATATGAGTAGTCATTTCAATCTCTTTAAGCCACACTTAACCATATATCTAGGGTATTACAATGGGGCTCAAAGCTTGTTTCGAAGGTTGCTCATACCATCCCACATTGACGATGGCTAGGACTAGTGGAGGTGGTCGGTGAGCTACTCAGGGAGGTAGCACGGGTGGTCGACGGGGACCACTATGAAAATCCCCAGGCACGTCAATGGACACCGTCATAGTGTCAGTGTTGACTCGTATCATCCTCATGATCTAGTTCTTGACAAGGGTCTTCGGTCGCAGAGATTTCGCGGTGAGGGTGAAGGGGAGATGCACTTCTTAGGGAGTAGACAGTCATCAGATCGTAGTTCTCGACGTAGGGACACTAACATGGATGAGGTGATGGGGTTATTCTCCAACATGTCCTTGGATCTCGAGGCTAATTGTCTATTCCTCGCGATCTTAGTGTTCATGAGGATCTTGTGCCAATTGAAGTTGCTTCAATTACCAACCAAATTCCTTGGTTCTGGAATGAACCAAATAATACATTCATGGGGAGTAACGGTCTTATGCATCCTGTGGTCTTTCATGACATGGTCGGCGAGGAGACTTATGTCCTTGGGAGCAGTTGGGGACAACAGGTGCCGAAACCTGATACTGCAAGTGCTGTAAACCAGTACATTCCTTCTTTTGATCCTTCTCTAAGGGACATTGGACATTGTGGTGGTGCAGGTGCTTCTGGTTTTGGCGGGCAAAGCGGATTTGGCGATTTTATCTTTGGTGGAATCAACGTTCGGGTCATATCGGCAGTGAAGACTATTCTGCTAGCGAGAGTAGGATGCCCCCGGAGTACACCGGCTTAGTTCCTTCAGATGAGGTTAAATATGCTTGTTATAGTGAATTATATGATGAGGGGCAATAATTAAATTTCATTCCACAAAAAGAAGGATATATAATTAAATTTAATGAATAATAATGTAATGAGTAAAAAGGTTGGAGAAAAAATTCGAACAAAACAATACGCCGATAAAGGACCTAAAGTTAAGATCTTTGTACACAATCTTAACATCATTATCATTACAGTAACTTAAACTCATGATATAGTTTGCACAAAAATATAGTTTTTTTAAAGTTAGCATGGCCCATGACCCTATCTTGCCCTGAGGGACTTTTGTCACTATTTCTAATTGTTATTCGAAGTAGTAACTATTATAAATTACTCCTAAAATTAACAAGATAAATTTAGTGGAAAAAGATATTATGCATAAGATAGGATGAGATGTTAGTATTTTATCTATAAAGAAAAAAATCAAGTGCATAACATGAGCTCAAATTAGAAATTATGTGAATTTTATGTATATTTATTCAAATGATGTCTAAATGTATATAAATACATACATAAAATGGACACAACTTCTAATTTTTAATCCATCCCGAACAAGGTCCCCTAAAGAAAACTAATTCTAATATGTCCATGTTAATTAAATGGACATCTCCAATCCTATTTGACTAATCAGCCTAATTCTCAATCTTATTTCCCATGAATCTATACAGCTAATCATACATGCAAATCAAAGCTTATTGATATAATGACATGAACCAAAAATTTGCTAGTTCAATTAAGCCTTTTGACATTTATTCTCCTTGGTACAAGGTTGATTAGGAACACGGTCTTTCAACAATGGACGAATAGTTTTCCTGGCAAAATTGCATGCTTCAGGGTTTTCCTTGCATGGATCAGGGAGGTCATAACTAATGTAACCAACACCACCTTCTGCATTTACAGCTTGGTGATTATTTACTAAGACCCCCATTATCATAAGGATCATGGCAAAGTACACAGTTACTAAAGATTTCATGTGTTTTGGTTTTTTGGCTTTTTGAAAATTTCTTTATTCAAACTATGTTTTTGAGTTTTTGAAATCCTTTTTATTTGTAATTGATTGATTTGCTTGTTTGAACGTATTAGTGTTTTATAAATGTAAAGAGTAATAGTTAATACTTTTGGTTTACTTTTTTTCCACTCAATTATTCAATGGTTTTCATGAGTTTTCGGAAATTCAATCCTATAATGGGGGAAGATCAATCATCTGTTCCTTTATTAATTATGTGTAAATGTATAATGAACTCACTTTTCTTTTTCTTTAAATTAGTAATATTTAATTGTTCCTTTATTATGTGCAAATGGACACTTCTAAAAATTACAACTAATGTTATTGATCATTACTTAGCATAAATAAATAATAATTTATTATCTAATTTGATATACCTATGTAACTTTGTTAATTGTTATTTTATTTTACATGAAAATAGAATTAGTGAAATTCAACTAACTCCAAAAAATATAGTGAACTCATGAATATTAGTCTAAAAGTCTTAACGGGGAGAAAAATTTAAATTGAGAGAAAAAGATAGATATGGATTTTTTTGGGGGTAAAACGGACGACATTTGGGGAGTCTTTATATAATGAATTAATAAGAAAATAAAAGGAATGAAGTAGTTGTTAGACTGTATTCACTCCCCCTGCCCCCCCCCCCCCCCCCAATTTTCAGCCCACAACACCAATACAACATCATTTTTATTGTAAATTCAAAAGAAAAATGGGTAAAATGCATTGAGGCTAAAGATGAAGTCTTTTTTATATTCACCAAAACCTTACAAATACTGCCACACACATTAATAGCGTTTAGTATCTATCATTTCACGGATCTACTATAGCATTTTAGAAAGTTCTTTAGCAGTGATGGGATGGTTAGGACTTCCTACTAGCTATTCTCAGTCATGAAGTTTGATGGAATGGATATGGTACGAGTTCCAGTCAATGAGGTTTTAGGGGAAGTGTCGAAGCTAATATCAATGATGATGAATAGATTTTACTTTGACAGTGTTGGTGGAGTTGGTGAAAACTTGTCAGTCTTCAACATCCATATCTAGCTCGGGATTTGACTCTTGATTCTTTAGGTCCTATGTTGTATGGAAATCATAAACCTCAAAAATTATCCTTGACACTAATATACCCAATGCATGCTATGACATAGTTGATTTATATGCGATGTCCTAATGCAGACTCATGTCTATGCGCTAATTTTTATTTATTTATTCATTTTGGTTAGACTCGCCAACTCTTGGACTTCCTTGAAGACTCCTAAACTAAAATGTGTTATGAACAATTAAAGGGGAGGTGTGCATCGAGCCATCATAAAATTGAATCAACGTTGGTTCCTTTCAAGGCCCAACGAGCTCAATTTCAAATAAAAATCCAAAAAAACACCTTAAAAAACAAATCTTACTTAGTGTTAAATAAAATCAAACTTAGGTCTCAGGCCTAGTCAAATCACTTTGACTTGGGCCTAAGAGAGACCTTTTGTTTGGATCTACTTTAATCCTGTTTGGTATTATCCAAACTAAAGTAATCATTTGTAGGAAATGCATATGTTGGACTGACTCAATTTTATTTGGATTATTGGATGTTAATATACTGAACTTTTGGTTATTGGACAATAATGCACTAAGCCTTGACCTTGGACAATAATGCACTGAACTTTAACATGTTAGCTAATCTACACAATCAAAGGTGGTTTCATACAGCTATAACAACAAACTCTCAGCGAAAACACGTTTAAGCAAATGTAATTTTATATTTTTTTCTACTCTTTTCAAAGTTGATTCCCTTTGCTTATGTGTGGATTAACAGACATGTCATTAATTTAAATATTTTTGGGCCAATTCATCTCCTTCACCTGCTAAGTAGGATTGTCACCGAGTCAGCCACTATCGGAATCGTTCTGGGTGCATTATTGTTCAACACCCCCCAAAGTACAGTGTATTATTGTCTAAGGTTAAAGTTCAGTATATTATTGTCCAACACCCCAAAAATTCAGTATATTAGCAATCAAAAACCCATTTTATTTTACAGCAGAACGTACAACTAACACATAATTGGCACAAAGTCATAAATGCACATAGCATAAGAAAGAGGAATGCACCTATCCAAGGTTTCATATTCAAAGTTTAAGGTTGGATCCTTAAAGACTAACATATTCATATCTATCACGTGCCATAAATACTATGGAGTTCCTAGTAGTGTGAACCGTATGTTTCTCGCAAAAATTAATGATGTAAATTCAAATCTCGAAAGTCTGGAGTGCTTTATGAGTGGGAAAATAATTTACCCGTAATTTATTATCTTCTTGAGGTGTGGAGTTCATTACTTTACCAGTCATAAATACAATTTTTCTGAAAAGGCAAATTTAGGGTTAAATCCTAAGCGGTACCTTTGGTTTCATCCCAAATTAGAAAAATCGTGATGTAGGCATGTATGCTTGATGGCTAATTAAATAATAATAATTAAAAGAATTAGTTTGTTATTCCTACTCAAAAATATTTTTTTTTAAAAAAAAATTAAGTTTTACCCTCTTAAAAGTCCCCCATAAAGTAGCCATTAATTTGTAGGACAGGGGAAAATTTTCACGTTTCCTACTCGGGTTTGACGACTCTAAAGCGGTGTGTTAGTCATCAGGGGATTTAAATTAAATGTTTTTAAAGATTTTTGGGCGTTAATATACTAAACTTTTAGGATATTGGATAATAATGCGATCAACTTTAAGGTATTGTACAAAATTGCACTGAGCTTTAAATTGAATTTTTTTAAATATTTTTTTAAAAAGACAGTTTAGTAGTGAAATTGGCAAAAAAAAAAGGATATTGGATGACAATATATTGACCTTTGGGACTATTGGATTGTAATATACCGACCTTTACTATTGGACAACAATATCCCTGACCTTTATACTTAGGTGAGATTATTATACCAATAGTGATTAAGGGAGTGATGACTAGTTAATTGGTCTCGATTTTGACATGATATGTAGAGGGAAAATAACCGGCCCTTGGCCAATAACCCCGTTAACCCCTCTGTTTTTCTCACTAACCCACGTTAAAAAAAACGGCCCTAACACAGTGACTAACGGGATGGTGAACCGGTCTTCGTTTGACCTGAAACACAACCAACCAATGTCTTGTAATGTGGGTTAGTGAGAAAAACTAAGAAGTTAATGAGGTTATTGGCTTGGGACAGTTTTTTTCCCTTCGCCAGCCATGTTAGCGTGCATGGAGAATGGTTTACCACATCCTTAGTTACTGTTAGTATAATAATGTCACATAGGTATAAAGGTCAGGGATATTGTTGTTCAAAAGTAAAGGTTGGTATATTACAATCCAACAACCCCAAAAGTTGGTATATTATCATCCAAAAACCAAAAAAAAAAGTCTACGATGCTATTTTTGAAATTTCTTACAGTATAAGTTAATGGTAGAATTGACATAAAAAAAAAATCCGCGTGTTGCTTTTTATATTTTAATCCTTAAAACCTGTAATGGAGGGAGTATTGACGTACGACCCTAGTAAAAATCGAAAATAGTGAAAAATCCTAATTATCTCACTCTCCCTCTTGAAGCCTCTTCTTCCTTAGGAGACTCACGCAAACATGTCGTCAGGCCGCCACTAGACCACCGTGCCATATCGTCAGTTGCCACCTCACTGCGTACATCGAAGCCACTAGACCACTACGCTGCAATAGTAGCCGAGCAGAGCACCCAACAGTGACGCCAACTCATCAATGTGAGTCTGTTTTGTCCACTTCTTTGATTTTGTCTATAATTTCATTATTTCAATTCTAGGGTTTTGATATTATAGTTTACATATTTCATATTTAGTTTGGTTTATTAATTAGAAAAAAGTCTCTATCAATTGTGATTGCATTCATGTTTGAATGCTTGAGCGCTTTGAGTTGTCTATTGTTCCAACTTCTATTTGATTATTTCAATTTGACAAGGAAAAGTAGCTTAATCGTGATTGGCTTAATTTAAGACTTTAGACAAGTCAATGGTTAAGTATTTTCCTACTAGTTTCAATGACTAATAAGTTTATAAATACACCGGATTCAAATTGTCGACCCCAATTATACTTGTCAAGACTCAATATCGTGGAGTAGAAAATTAAAGTTGGGGTGAACTTCAACAACATTCCAAACTCTAGATGCACCACTGCTTTTGGTATTGAATTAAAGTTGTTTACAACTTAAAAAATGTAACCTTGGTGTTATTGAACTGTTGGGGCAGATTACTCATATGAAGATTGAACTAAAGAGAAGTGGCCTAATGATAAACATTTCTATTTCAAACTATGAAACCATGTAAGGGTCAATTTTGATAATGCACTATTGAGTATTGAAATATTTTGTGGTGAATACTATAAAAGAATACCCCTAATCTTATGGTGTGGATCCGCCATGGGCATCTGCCCATCTACATTCTAATAAGCTTCTATCTCTACCCTTTAAGGATTTCCAATGGTAGTCCAGCTCATTCTCAAGCTGCTAGTACTTTAAAGCCCTAAAGTTTATGTGGTTGGATGATAGTTATAAGGTGAATTTGTGCTTGAAAATTGGGTGCATATTGGAATATTTGAGCTATTGTTTGAAGTTTTTTTTGCAACTGTGATTGATGAGTGAAGAGAGCGATGCTTTTCTTTTTGGTGAACATTTGAGTTTGATGATGATCGTGATGCTTTATCTTCATAGAAATTGTTCTGTGCTCAAGGGGCGTTGAGCTTTAGGGGGTATCTGTTAGTGCCAGTAACTGAGTTATTACATTGTTGGTTCCTGAAAGTGGCTTCTGAATGAAAGAGATTTGTTTTCTTTTATCTTTGTTGCTCTCTTCAGTTTGCTGTTGTTTTAGTCCTGTTGTTCTTCAAACTGGGTCAATTTGTTGATATTTGAACCTACACTATTCAGTGATGCCGCTTTTCCTGGTTTATAACTAAGGATTTGTGGTGTCCGCTCTTTTTAGTAATATAGCTTAATTTTGAATCAGCGGATTAGTAAAGGTTTACGCTAAAGTATCATTGGTTGTGTCACCCAAATATGTAGGATGGCTCTGCGCCTCTGCTAGATAGTTGAATTGATGTCCAAAGTGATGATCTCTCAATCAATATGGACAATATATGAATGCTTAAGTGCTGTCACGGCTGTGTTTCAAGAATGTTTGTTTTTGTTTTGTTCTTTTAAATGTGGATTTAGCTGAAACAGTATAGTTCCTCTGTCCACCTTTTTTTGAATGCTTTGAATTACATTTGCGTATGGTGAGGTTTATTAATGGTCGTAGTTACCATAATTAAGTTTTATACTTACATTTTACGATCTATCTTTAATTAGTTGCTTCTTGATTACATTGGTCAAGATGACTTTTTCTTTTGGACATTGCTAAGTTGGCCCATGGCCCACCTACTACTGAGCCCCCTCTACAAGGTGTAAACCTAGTAGGCTAGTGGGTTGGGAAAGGGCCTTACACAACACCTCGCTTCCAAGAGCACCAATAATTCTCACTAGAACTTGTCGCCACCAAGGATATTGCCACAATACTACTAAGTCCCGTTCTTTTATGCAGTAGATTGCGGTGCGGCACCACATCGTACCGCAACTTTTTAATTTCTACTACATTTCACCACACTTCACCACACCACAATCATTACCAAATATATCTCTTTACTTTTCTCCTCTACTTTTCACATTATCTCTCTTCACCTGTCCCATTTACCATAATTCTCACCACAATTCACCATACTTTTTTAAATTCCACCGTACCGCACCATTACCACACTGCAACCAACCATATAAAAGACAAGGCCTAATTGTCTACTAATTGGGAAACAAGATGGAAGTCAAACATGAGTGAAAGTTACGTGCTCATCCCTGATTTATGGGGTCTAATCCACTGTAATATCCCGCCCCTAACACAGTACAATTGAACAATGAGTTTCAATCAACTAAATCGCGCATTTCAATTCAGTTAACCGTCTGTTTTTTTTGCAGTGCAACAGCTGCAACACATTAGATCAACTTTTTTCCTTTTTTTCTTTCTCATATATATATATATATATATATATATATATATAAAATATTTATGTGATAATCACAACTATTCAAATTAATTTCGGAACACACGGGATACTTGTCTAACTAAATATGTCGAATCAACCGTCTGGCCAGTATTATTAATTAATAACATCATTTTATTATGTTTTTAAGTATTAGTTCTTAATTATTTAAATCCCCAATGTATTCTATCTTCCATTCTATTTCAAATACTTCTCTTATTATTTTAATTTTGTAAGAAACGCTGAATTAGTTTTGTTGGTTATAATAGAAGGGAACAGATTAATAATGAGAAGAGGGGAAGTGTGTCAAATTCATGAGTAAAAAACAGTTAGATAAAAGTTAAATTTTAGTAACTTTTGATAATTTTTGGTGACGTTTAATAAATTTTGATAATTTTTGACAAATTTATGCTAATATACTAAAATTATTATTTTTATTTTTTAACTTTGATAAATTTTGATAAATTTAGACAAAAAATGATAAATTGAAGTTACGCATGAATTTGACGCACAAAAAAAAAAGAGTATTATTGTGTTTAGTTAATTTAATTGGGTCATTAAAGAAAATACAAGACCCAACCCCCCTCAGTACCCATCTGTGTCTCTCCAACCTCACTGACCGCCCAAAATCCTGGCAACCACCACCCATTCGCCGCCGCATACGCCACCTTGCCGGAGAGTTTTCGATCTCCGTTCGCCGGACCCAATCAACCGCTGCCCAGTCCCGAGCAATCGTTTCTCCCTCCCTTCGTCCTGTTCGACTTTGTCTCTCTGTCTCACCTGATTCTGCCTCTGTTCCACCGTCCCGTCTCTGCCTTACTGACGCCGGCGCCGGGCCAAACGCCGATCGCCAACACCAGCAGCGGCGAACGTCGGCGGGCCGTGCGCCACCACCCTCTACTCTCCTCTTCCCTCCTTCTTCTCCTTACGGTATAATAAAAAACCCTAACTCCCTCAAATCAATTCTTTTAAGTTTCGATGTTTAAGATTATCGTTTTCTTAGTTATAATTCAGTTTTTAAAAGAAATATTTGGTAGATTTTTCAATTTGGGTTGTTTTGGTAGTAAGTTGGGTATGAACTATGTTAAACCTTGTTGTATAGTTGATGAATTGGGTTTGTTGGAGTTGAATGTTAATCTTTACGGCTCAAATTACTTTCAAAATGGAAGATTCATTGCTGGATTGTTATGCATGTAGAATTGTTATGGTTTAGTTAAGTATGAGGATGGTAGATTATGGAAACATATGAGGTTCTTGAGTTTTTGTGCCCGAGGACTGAAGGTTTGTGACCAAATTTTTGTTGCATGTAAGGGATTGATATTGAGTTGGGCCAAAGTGTGAAATTGGACATAGAAATGTTTTATCACTTTATGTGTAGAAGAGTCGAGAAAGAGGTGTTGGGAATTGAAGATTAAGGTGATAAATCTCATCCTAGGAGCCGAATGTTGATAAATATTGACCCATGTTGCTTCCATGATTGTATTTCCATGAGGGATTGTTTGGTAGAATGGAAAAAAAAAGGGGGTTTAACTGGCTTTTTAAGAGTATGAACTATGTAGAAATAAAAAATGGTCAACATGTGCTATAGGCTCGTGTGTCATGTTTTCCCGATCCTTTGGAATGTTCGGTGATCAAAATGATAGTGTGAGTTGATAGTCACAAGTATTAGCTTCCATTTGGGCCTTAAATTTCACGATTCCAATGAGTATAACTCAAGTTAAAATACTTTTAAATTGGAGTTTCTGCTTGTATGCGTGGTTTGGATATTTTGGGAATCAGAAGGTCGTCTTTTGCTGGAATTACCTCATCCACTCATGGATAAGTGATGCTTTTGGAGTATTGAATTATGACTTTGTAATATGCTTTGGAGTCTAGTTGGTATATTTGATGGTTATGTATCATGTTGAGTTCTATTTTGGGATTCAGTATTATCTTTAGTGTCTCGTATTGTTTGGTTGGTTTAGCAAGCCTAGTCCTTGTTATGGACGGTGGAAATGCTCTCGAGTTTCTTTTAATCAGTTGCGCTAATCTTTGGGTTAAGGGTGTTTAACTTTAATCTGAAGATGATTTAATATGTGGGCGTTACATCCACCACCGGCAAACGTAAAAAGTTACGTGCCTGATGTAACGATGTGAAAGTCAAACATGAGTGAAAATAAAATACTTTAAGCATATGGATTTCTTGCAGGAAGTCCTGGCAGTTTGAGTGGGATGTCTTAAGCTCCAGTAGGAATTTTACAAGAGAACTTGTTGATTAGTAATATTGCAGATCAAACAACCACACAATGTGTGCACATATTTCGTTTCTATAATAACCATGCGAAATCGATAAAATGTATTAGATCTTTGTCATGTGCCTGTGGTTTTTGTGATTCATGTTTATGAGTTATCATGCTGTTCTGCCTAGATTTTGAATTGAACATGAACTCTGTTGCTTGTATATTATTTATACTGAGCAGAAAAACTCGTGCACGAACTCGAGCCCCCTCTGAAGAGGGCGGTGTGTTGTATGAGATGGGCAAGCGAGGAGGTCAAAAGAGAGGAAGCAATGGAGGTGCAACATTCTCATCTGGGCTTCACACCTCTCTATCTCTTAGAGAAGAAGCGAGTGGTAGAAAGCAATCGCACAATCCGAAATCATTATTGAAACTAAAGCACCTTCAAAACTTGGCTGAGTGGGCTACGAAGGAGGCCTCTATTCCTTGTTTGGATGCCTTCTTCGGCCGCCAATTTGCTGAGTTTGGAGAGAATTTGGGAATACGACCTGATCCTTCTCTCTTTCCTTGTCAGAGGTTAGCATTTGCATTATTGGATTCCTATCCATTCTATTACTCATTTGGCCTTGCCAAATTTGGTTCATTGTAGTGCAACTGAACTCTTAACCGACCAACACAAACCCAACCTGAATTCAACCCCCAAAGAACTTGTTTTGACAATTTAGCGTGGAAATGTCTGATTAGTTTTGGTGAATTTAAGCTTTTTGAACCAAATAGTAGGTTTATCCGGACACAACCTAGTTGCTGCGTAGTTCTTCCATTATCATTACCCAGAATCTAGATTAGTAGATAGACTTCATCAGACTGGTAACAGTTATGGAGAAATATGCTGCATTCTCACTTATCGGTCTCCTTGTCACCCTTTTGCAGATGTGAGACACTTCTTCAACCTGGTTTCAACTGCACTGTCCGGATTGAGAAGAATCGAGCCAAGAGGCGACACCGTCGGGGAAAAACCAATATCCCAACTCAGAACAATGTGGTCTATACTTGCAACTTGTGCTCCCACAGAAACCTAAAAAGAGGCACCCCAAAAGGGCATATGAGCCAAATCTGTCCAAAGCCAAACGTCCCTCCGAAACTCAAATCTGAAACTCCTGCAATAGGCAATGTTGGAGCTCGAGAGCTGACCGATGCACCTTCACCTTCACCTGCAACAGGCAACGCTGTCGATAATATTAAGGATGGTGAACCGGCTTCTGCTCCTAAGTTATTGGATAGTAATAGGAGCAAAAGGAAGAAAGCAAAACCAAAGGCGTCAACTGATCAATCTCAGGTTGGCTCAGGCCTTGCAGATGCCAAGATTGCTACTGACACGAGTATGTCGAGAAAAAGGAAAAAGTCATGGACTACCCTTAGAGAGATTGCTAAGAACGAAGAGGTTGAGAGGAATCAGAGATTTCAGAAACTTCCAGTTCCGTTCCGGTTGTAGCTTGAATTGGAGTTCCTAGTTTGCTTTGATTAGGGCATTGTGATCATTAGATTCATTACTTAAGTTTATGAATGTAAATTGTTTTCCGGATAGAAGTCTGAGAAATTTTGAGCATTGATGCTACCTTTGTATTGTGTCTCAAGTAGGAAAATTTGAGAGAAAATGAAATTAACAGAAGCACTCACACTAAATTATAGACCAGACAGCCCTGTTTGACAACCGGTTGTTAGTTGATAGCTGTTAAGCTTAGCTGATTACAAGAAAGATGTTTGGTAAACAATTTTTTTGTGAAAAACTACCTCAAAAAGCTTCCTCAAGTAGCTTTTTGAAAAGTTTCCTCAAGTAGCTTTTTGAAAAGCTTCCTCAAGTAACTTTTTGAAAACTAGTCTACTGGATCCAAAAAGTTAATATGAAAAGCTTGTTATCAACCAAACACTTCAAATAACTTTTTCATTTTGGTCAAAAAACTAACAATGTCTAAAAAAATTAAAAGTAACTCTAAAAAGTTGGTAGTTAAACATCCCTATACGATGGAAAAAGAGTTGAATCACATATGGAATGGCCAGCTTCAAATTTTTGTGAGGTTTTGGAGTGTTTATCTTGACAACATACGTTCGTTAAAGTTTACTATGTTCATCTTCAATTGAAACACGTTATTTTGATCAAGTTTTTTAAAGTTTACGTGATAAACTTTAAAGTTTTTTAAAGTTTACCTGTTATCTTGACAACATACGTCCGTCTTCAAGGACATGGAAAATATGATTGTGAGTTGAAAAAAAAAATAGAAATTATGATTGTGTTATTGTTGTGTATAAAGTGTTAACATCTTCAAATAAAATACTTTTGTCTTCCCATTTTATTTAATCACATATTAATTATTTTATAACTTTCAATGTGTTTTATTTGACTATGATTTCTCATATAATATCATATTTAAAGAAATACATAATTATATTCTTACAATAATATTTTTTATTACAATTTAATATTATCGCATAATATGTACAGAGTATATGTCAAGAAATTGATAATCATAATGAAAATAGTAGTAGTAGTACTATCTGCAGATTCATAATGAAATTTTTTTTAAAAATTGACGCCAGGCTCTGTTCTTTTTTGCCGTAAATCATTACTTTTCTCTCTCACAATTCCAATAATCTACCACAATTCCACCACACCCACCACAATTCCACCACACCTCAAAACTATTCCGCAGCCGCATAAAAGAACCGGGGCTAAAAATGTTATTAGGAGGGAATAATGTTTCTTAAGCATTGAGGCGGCCCTTGTGTGTCCATTTTCTTCTCGCTGTCTCCGGAAACAGTCAATTGTCGCCGAAATCTATCATTTTCCTCTCAATCCTGATACTGGTTAGTACCATTCCCTCTGTTTCGCTTTACCCTCCTACTTCCAATGTTTTGTTTGGATTTTCGGGATCAGCCACAGTTGTAGCTTCATTGATTTTAAATTTTTAGTTTTACAATTTGATTTAGGGCTAATTTATTATTTAATGGTTTCTATATGAATCGCTTCGTTGATTTAGTTCAAACAATGGGTGGTTATCATCTCACTTTTAGGTTAACATAGAACAATTTGCTGTGACGATTTGATACTATGTTAGCTATGTTCAATTTTGTGGCTTTTCAATGCTAAACGAAAAGAGGGCAGTGAATCTTTGTGATTGAAGGGGTGTGACACTGTATATGTTGCTTAATGCTCGTACGATTGAATTGTAGGGCTAAAACAAGCAGCAGGTTCTGGCTTACTTTCGCTGTAATTTTTAATTTTTTCTTTTTTTTTTGGGTGGGTGGGTGGGTGGAGGGGGGGGGGGGGGGAGCTAGGGCTTCTTAAGTCATTTGGAGATAAAAGTATGAGTTGTCTAACTTCGAAATGGAATACAACGGAATAAATATGGAATTTTCATACAATGTAGTTCCTCATGGCAGTCATGGGTATTAATTCTGAATAGCATTTGAAAAATGGTGGATGGAAATGCTGATGATTTCCTTTGCACTTTATAGAATTATAGTTGTATCAGGTGTTTAATCTTTCCTGAAATATATGTGAACCATCCTGAAAAAAGACCCTAAAAAGATAGGCATGATATTGTTGAGTTTAATCTTAGGGAAGTTGACATTATCCTTGTGGATGTGCTATTTAGAAAAAGCGACATGGACTTGGTTATTATGAATTCTTACACTTACTGTTTACACTATATTCTTCAGGTATTAAGCATTTCGTAATACCGCCTTCCATGAATGATCCTAACCCTGGTATGACTTTTACTGCATTGACAAATTCTTTATCATCATTTTGCTGCATTTAACTGTGATGAATATTCAAGATTCTTTTCTTTCCTCTCTGTGTGTGTGTTGGGGGGGGGAGGGGTGTTGGGTAGGGGGTTGCATGCCAATTGTTTGGTTTGAGGCTTGCATTTTATCTTCAAAACTTCTGTTACTCCGCTCAGTGCTTGTAGATATGCTTTAGTTGTTACATTACAATTAAACTTGCTTGAAATGTTTGACCTCTATCCAAGTAAATGTTTTGAAGAAACTGAATCCTTATAGGATTTTCTATGGATGCTGACCAACAAGCACTTTCAGTTGGCTTCAAATGATTGAAGTGGATAAATGTTGCATCGAAATCTCTAACACCCCCCCCCCCCCACCACCTCCCAGGGTGATAGGTGCTTCTGTTTTTCACAATGGTTTTTGATGCCCAATTCAAATTGGAACTGAATTTAATACCATCGGTTGATCGGCATATAGTTCCTTAGTGATCCTTTTAGAGTGAATGAAAACATGGGGATGGGAACCCTATCTAGAGGGTATGCATGGCTACATCATCTGGCCTTGAAACAAATTGCAATCAAAAGTTTTATGAGCGTGGAAGGTGTGAGGAAAAATTGGGATCAATTATTTGTTTTGGATGTTCAGATAAGTGCAATAAGGGCTTTTAGAACTTAATCAATCTGGAAGTGGGGCTATTCTGTTTCCGTTTGTGTCTACAAATTTTTTCTGCAGATTTATCTTTTTAATATTTTTAAAATATTTGGAAAATAATAGAAAGAGATAGAGAAAAGAGATTTGGGTTTATTGTTGATGTGAAGTTTTGCTTGCTAATTTCTAGTTTTCCTTGTGTTGGTTTTGCTCATCTTTTCTGTGACTCCAGTTGAAGGTTACAGATTTATTTTAATATACTTTAACCTGAGCACCTGTATTTTACTTTTCATTGCCGGTTTAAATTGCATTTCCCTGACACTTCAGTTCTGTTACTGCATTTTTTTAATGTAAGTTCAAAATGGTGATAAGCGAGTTGTTCACTCAGTTCTGTTCCAAATTCTCATATCGTTTGTGATGTTTGGTCGTTTAAAATGAAATAGTAATGTAATACAATCAAACTTGTAATGCAATCATGATCACATAGTTGGTGGTGATCTTGAATTCTAGGATTGAAATACTATTATACAACTGAGCAACAATTACAGTTTTTTTTTGCTGTAAAATGTTGATAAAAGCCATTCAAGCAAGCAGTCATTGTTCTCTCACCTCTGACATATATTTCTGCATCAGCTTCCGAAGCAACAGATGAGGTGAAACTGAGATGTTGGGATCAGAGAGAAGCTGAACCTGGAGAACCTCGTTGTATAATTTGTGGCCACTATGGGGAGTATATATGCGATGAGACAGATGATGATGTTTGCAGCATGGAGTGTAAGAACACACTTCTGGAGAGGATTGCTAGGTCAAAGTTGCCTTCTTCTCTTCCGGTATCTAAATGGCTTCCTGCTACTGATGATTGCTTTTATGTTAGAGATACCCCGAAAGAATCGAGCTCTCAACTTCTTTCTGACGAAAAATCTGTATTGCTGCGAGAGAGACTTGACATTTCTGTCAAGGGTGGTTCTGTGCCTGCACCTATTTTGTCGTTTTCTTCCAGTAACCTGCCTGCAAAGCTCCTTAAGAATATAGAATCTGTAGGGTTTGAACTTCCAACACCTGTTCAGATGCAAGCCATTCCTGCTGGTTTAGTAGGGAAAAGTCTCCTTGTTTCTGCTGACACAGGATCTGGGAAAACTGCATCATATCTAATTCCTATCATCAGTCATTGTGTAGGATCTTCACGTGACCAGTTGAGTGAGAGGAAGCCATTAGCAATGGTTCTTACACCTACCAGAGAGCTTTGTGTACAAGTTGAAGAAGAGGCCAAGTCGCTCGGAAAGGGTTTGCCATTCAAGACTGCACTTGTGATTGGTGGCGATGCCATGGCTGGTCAGATCTATCGCATCCAGCAGGGAGTTGAAATGATCGTAGGAACACCTGGGCGGTTGGTTGATCTTTTAACGAAACATGATGTTGATCTCGATGATGTTTCCATTTTTGTCCTTGATGAAGTAGACTGTATGCTCCAAAGGGAATTTCGAGAGCAAGTGATGCAGCTCTTTAGAGCTTTATCATGTTCACAGGTCCTAATGTTTTCTGCAACAATGTCTCATGAAGTTGAGAAGATGGCGCGATCCCTAGCAAAGTCACTGGTGATCATCTCAGTTGGGAAACCAAATAAGCCAAACCATGCCGTCAAGCAGATAGCAATATGGGTGGAACCAAAACACAAGAAGCAAAAACTATTTGACATATTAAACAGCAAGCAGCATTTTAAGCCCCCTGTAGCCGTGTTTGTGGCCTCTAGGATGGGTGCGGATCTCTTAGCTGAAGCGATCACCATTTCCACTGGCAATAAAGCTCTCTCCATCCATGGGGAAAAGTCCATGAAGGAAAGAAGAGAGATTATGAGAAGCTTTCTGATGGGCGAGGCCTCCGTTCTTGTGACCACTGGGTTACTAGGTCGTGGGGTTGACCTGGTGAGCGTGAAGCAGGTGATAGTGTTTGACATGCCAAATTCAATCAAGGAGTATGTACACTTGATTGGAAGGGCATCTCGACTTGGAGAGGAGGGAAATGCGATTGTTTTCGTAAATGAGGAAAACAAGAAATTGTTCCCTGAATTTGTTGATGTGTTGAAATCATCTGGAGCTGTTGTCCCACGGGAACTGGCTAATTCAAGATATACAGCATGTCCCATTTCCATGAGCAAGGGCTACAGGAAAAGGAAACATCGTAGCTGAGTGAGATAGTATATCAGATGCCCTGGTAATTCTTCTAAAACTTTCATAAGGGAATTTTGCAAGCAAAGGCTTGACAAAAAGGGGAAATGTTATGGCATAGGAGTACATTTGGTTTTCTGGAGAATTTTCCTCAATTTTACCGGGCCCTGGCACTAGGCAATTTGGAATCCTTATCAATATTGTGCCATGGCATTAACATTGCCTTTCAGCTTTTTTGTTGTTGGCCTGATGCAAAAAAACATGCCTAAGTGGACATGGCACTGCAGTTGATCTAGTCTGTATCTAGGAACACATTCGGAGGTGCTGTGAAAATTAAGTTCAATCTTGTGACCATTTATGAAGAACAAGAAAGATGTGTATACTGCAAGATGCAAGCTGAATGAGTGAAAGAGGAAAGAGAATTTGCTGCAACTTCTTGTACAGTCAGGGTTACAGGTAACAACAAATCGATGAATTTACTGGTCTACTTGCTAGAGTTTTGGGATTGAAGCAGGCAACAGAGGAAGAATTTGGGAAGTTGAAGAAATGAAGGACTAAGAACATCATAGGAAGCACTTCACTCCTTTTTCAGTCAAATCCGCTGACAGAGGCACAACAGACATGAAGTGGCGGTGAAACTTCAACTAAAGACTGTCCCAATCCTGTCAAGTGAAGGGGAATCCAGGTTGGTTTTGCTTGAACTCTACCTTTTGCTGTTGGAGATTGTGACTACTTTAAAAAGTTTGGCAAGTGGTCTTTCTTATCTTGTTTTTTCAGCTTATGATACTTTGAAGAATGCATGCCATAGGGTAGGTTAGAGACAAAGTCTTTTCTTTAAGTCTGGGCTTTATTTAGGATGGAGACAAGCCTTTTCTTGTTGAAGCCTGGGCATTCATAGGTAATGGCCTAATGGGTGAAATTTGACACACAGCCAACTGAATGCGTGACTGAGACAGACTATTAGCTTTGTTCATTTCATCTGTTTTGCAAACCTGAAGTTTCTGAATCCATTAAATTTTAACCTGGTTGATTGTATCCAGAACTTTGTTGAGAAACTCAACTGATGATGATTCCTTGTGTGTCATTCTTGTACCCTTGCATGTTGTAGCAGCAAAAATACCTAATATGGTTGAAGATTGGAGGAGGTTTGGTAGTTACTTAAGGAACAAGTTAAATTATGAACTCCAACCCCAACTCATGGGTATGCTTAATTGTTTAAAAGGATGTATGCATATGTAGCCAAACCTAACATTAAACCCCAGTAGTACCAGTAGGAGTCCTAGATAACCCTCCACCTGCTACTTTTGACTAATGGGGCTCTAGTTAGTTGTTACCATCTTCAAGTATCTCAACTGAGCCATCTTCCTTGTATTCTGCTACTTGGGCTCTTGGGACTTGGGAGTATGTGTTATCGGGACCCCACATCATGGAGGGAGCACATAATAAATTGCCCCCTTTTTCCTTTTTGGAAAATTGGATTTTAAAAATACGTACTTGCAGCTTCTGTTTGTATGTCGGTTGTCCCTACCTTTTTTTTCTTTTTTTTTGTATTCCAGTGGTCTTAAAAACCAAAAAATTGCATTCTAATGGTACCGGATCTACCTTCACATTTTTTTAAATTTTTTATTCTGGTCTCATATTGTTTTTATTTTTTCATTCCGGGCCCCATAAAAAGGTTATGAAGTGTAGTTACTAAAGAATTGTTACATTATTTTTTTGAGAATTTGAGCAATTATTATGATCTTTTAAGGAATAAAAGTGAAAATTTCGTAAAAAAGCGAAAAATTTTGGGATAAATATTGTAAATTCATTAAAAATCGTGGGGAAATGTTGTGTTAAGTTTTGAATCAAATGCGCAAGTCAAAATCTATGATATGTAGGGTATGCATTCAGTGGTGTCCCACCTGAATACAGTTTTTATTTTTTTTTTTGGACTACCAAAATATAAAAACAAAGTAGAGATTATTGACATACAAAGTTGGACGTAGAGATTATTAGAATCCAATTTTCCTTTCCTAATTCTCTCTTTCTGGGTGCAAGTTTCGTTAGAAAAAGCTTACTAGTAAACTATTTGTCATATGTATCCAAGACGAAATTTGTTCGTTCCTTCATTCTGAAAACTTGGTGCTAACCACTCTTATGAACATCCTGATAATTCAATATCAGCTAGACTTTGATACAATCAAAATAATCTGGGGCATTAAAAAGCACTTGCACCCCTCTTAACCAATCAAAATCTCAGATTATTTAACCTGATTTCTTCTTAAATAGTATTTTTCTAAACTGAACAATCAATCCAAAATGACCCTTTGGAAATTTCTTTCTTTGTCGGTGTCTCGTCTCTGGAAATAGCTATACATTAATGACTTGAAAGTTAAAATTACGCAATCAAAACATTAAACAAAGACAAGCAAATGAAAGCAATTCGATCGTTATACATTTGTGAGTGCAACCACTATTATTAATTAATAGACCCTCATCAACTAATCCAACCTACTATATATTTTCAACAATTTAAACTCCATTAAACAATTAGGCATCAACCCTAGCTTGTAGCTTTCATGCTAACACTTAAATTCGACAACCCATTGTTTTTGCTTGTAAGAATTGTTCTTCCTCCTCATAACCCCATCTCTTCTGTTTCCTCTTCCGAATTCGGTGTTTTCCTTGATTATAAGATGGTGGCTGTTCTATTAAAATTAGTCTTCACCACAATAAGCGTGATTAGCAACTTAATCTCAAAGCTAATCTTCTCGACAACAGCTTACGTTTTGGTGGTTTTGATCCAAGCGCTCAAAGTGCCAGGGGAGGCCACCAAAGGGATCACAGAGCAGGCAGCAGATTTGATCAAGTCCGTCTTGGAGTACGTGTTGGGGCTTGTTATCGAGGTGATTAGCGGGTCAATCTCCTTCATTCTCGACACGATTAAGGACGTGATTATCGAGTCAATTTCCTCAGGTTCATCGGCCGTTGGAGATTTGGTAGACAAGACCAAGACTTCCTTGGAAGGGTTGCTGAATGATGTGCCTGAGATTGTTCAAGGGTTTTCAGAAATGGTTGTTAAAATGATCTCTGATTTGTGGAATAATTATATGGAAGCTTTAGGATATGTCACAGAAAATGCTTGATCTTTGATGCTTGTACATCATTTGATGGAGTTTCATTTGTGGGTTGTCAAAAGAAATTACTAACAAAAAAGTTTTGTATAATTAGCTTTGAGTTAATATTGTATACCCATTCAGCATATTGATGAAAATCAAATGATTATGTAAATTATGAATGGGAAAAATATGCAGGAGGCATGTAGTTTGGTTTGACCAATACTTCCTTATTCCATTTGTCACCAAGGTAAAAACTTCTTCCTTGAATCCATGTAAAGTTTATTTCTTGTTTTTCTTTTTTCTCTTGGGCGTCCTGAAAGTGATAGAATGAAGTTAGGTAAAATAAGGTTGGTAAGGAAATAAAAGATAAGGAACATAAAATAAAATGACATTGGTTTGAGTGTTTTTTTACGAATTCAGGTAAGGAGAGGAAAGGATAGGAAACTTAACTTATCATTTTAAAGAACATGTCCTTAATTTGGCTGAGAAACTAGGTATATTGTTATTATTATAGTTATGGTAAATGATCTCAGGAAAGATGGAATTGAGAAATTGGGATGAAAGTTATATCTCACGGAGCATTTGTCTTTTTAGAAAAAAAAAATTTCAATTTTTTTTTTCTAGGAATATTTTTCAGGAAATTATAAATTTGTGAGTGAGGTTTCACTATTTGTAAGGTTGAGTTGCGTGTATATACAAGTTTGGGTACATTTGAGCTTGGAAGTTATTTACAATCTAGTTCTCTACTTTTAAAATTTGTAATGAAAAGGCTATAATCTTTGTAAACTTTCAGCAATTAAAATATAATTAAGACACTGTTAAAGTCTTAAAGATAGAAAAATGCTTCAAGGAGCTATGAGTCTACCATTCACAATCTCTCTCAAAACTTTTATATTTCTGTTGTGCTTGTTACTAATATCTTTTTTATTATTAAGATGGATTATGTGAAATGAACTTGGGTGAAAATCATATCTTGTAGTGCGTTTTGTTCTTTTCCCGGAAAATATTTTCCAACATAGTTTTTTCTATGAAAGTCTTTCCTTAGAAAATTTTTTCTGAAAAAGAATATTTTACCGTATTTCATTTACAATTAAAATTATAAGAAAATTTGAAGGAAAATTTATTTGAAATGTCCAAAACACCTTTATTTATTTATAAAATAGTTTTTGAAGTATTTTGAAAAATGGAATATAAATAATTTATGTTTTTCATAGGAAAAAAAAACTTATCCAACCTTTCAGAAACAATTTCTAGAAAAACCTTTTCATCCTTATTTTATAGCTAAATATACAAAAAGTTAAGTCAATTAGTCATCCTAAAAAAATTAACTTTCTCTTTTTAAAAAAAAATTGCTCAACCAAACTCTCCTTATGGTGGGTGACCTTAAATATAAGTCAATTAGTCAATTAGTTACTTGCTTGGTGTTGTCTGGCTTGTAGCCCGGTGCTGGCTGTCCAGTCCGCGAATGGACATCATTTTAATTTAGACGGATTCTACACCTCAGGTTAGGGGTGTAAACGACCCTAGCCCTCTCACCGAGTCTAGGTTTGGGCTCAACTTGTAGGATAGTTCGACTCAATTTTTTTAATTTTTTAATTTAAAAGTCTCCAATTTCAAATCAAAAGTGAAATAAATTTCTAAATATTTATTGATTTAACTAGCATACTTGCTGCAAAAAAAAAAAAAAAAAACCTAGAAATAGCATACTCAAGAAAATTTTAAACATTATTGTTTGATATTTACGGAGTTTAACAAAAACATTTAAAAACACAACAAATTTATGCTCTAATGTTAAATTTTAAATATATAAACCTAAACTAATACGTGATTTACCAATATTTATAAGGCATAACCTACTTACTACATAAAATACTTAAACAAGTCTAATCGATATGAGCCCGTGCTGAGCTCCCTAGACTCAAGCTCAGCTCTGTAGATATACGGGCCTAGCTTCGACTGAGTCGAATCCCAGCGGCATGTAAGTCGGTTCGGTTCAATTACGACCCTAACTGTGGTAGAGAGCTTCACTCAAACGCAAAGCATCGCTTGAAGTCAAGTTAGGCTAGCAAAAATCTGTCTGACTCAATATTCCGTATTTGTCCAACTCAGAAAACACCGGGTCATAAAATTTTTCTTCAAAATTTTAATATTGACCGATTTGATCGAAAATTCAAACACAATTTTTAGACCCAAATTTATACTTATCTGAGTTGTCTCACCCAAGTCCAACCCAAAAAACACATGAAAAATCTTTACATTAAACATCAAATTTTCATTCGATTTCCCGGAATTGTCCGGACACGAATAAATCTAAGGTCAACCAAATTGTGGAAAATTGTCAATGCATATTCTAGCATTTAACTTTATAAAGATCGCCGAAGTCGAAGGACAAGAAGCTAAGCAGGTCCATGATCATGATATTGCCATTGAGCCCGGAAGCCGCAGAGTGTGCGTAGTTTGTTATTTGTTGGTTATTTGCACCTTTGTCCAAAAAAAAAAAAAAATTATTGGATACAGTATTACTCTGAATATGAATCTATCAATTGATTCGTTTATCCTTGAAGTAAAGGATCATGACTAATGAGATTTGTTATATAGTACGGTCATTTACAAGGAAAAAAAATACTACATTTTCATAAGAAGATAATCTCAGAAGTTTTTTCAATTTATACATAGAAAAATGGTATCAAAAAAGTAGAACCGACGGACCAGCGGGCCTTGTTTTTTAAAGCGGTTGGGTTGAGTTAGATTGGTAAAATAAGGAGAAGAAAAGAAAGGAAAGGCTGGGATTGGTTTGAGTTAAACTAGTGATAGAGTGAAAATATTTTATTAATAAAATTTGAATATTAGGAAAAATAAATGAAAAAGTTATAAGTGTTAGCAAAAATGGAATGATTTAATGATTAAAATAATATTATTTCAATTTCTTTTTGGGAAATTGGATGGTAATATACCGACCTTTAGGCATGTTGAATGGCAATATACCGACCTTCACTTTTGGACAGTAATATCACTTACCATTATAGTTTGGTGACATTAATATACCTTCAAGGGTTTTCTGGTCGGCGAATCGGTTGACGGTCTGACGTGGCAGGCGGTGCAAAAAGACCGGTGCCATTTTTAGGTATTTTTAGGGGTGTTGAGTGTTTGTATTCGGTATTTTTAGGATTAAGGAGTTAGTTTTGTTGTTAATTTTTAGGGTGCAAATCCTTGAAGGTACATTAATGTCACCAAACTATAAAGGTCAGTGATATAACTGTCCAAAAGTGAAGGTCGGTATATTGCTATTCAACACCCCTAAAGGTCGGTATATTACCGTCCAATTTCCCTTTCTTTTTTATTAAAATTTTGAGTTATCAGTATTTTTTATGGAGTTGAGTAAGGTAAAGTAAGGATGAGTTAAGTTAAACATAATTACTACTATAAAACCATGTACAACGCATTGGAACGCACTCTGGGAATTTGTGTCATGAGCTGCGTTTTGATATGGCAGGGAACAAAAAAATTGGGATCACGGTCTTGACACACTGCATTGTTCCAACTCTCAACCTATTCTTTTTACTCCCTCCGTCCAAAAATATTTGTCCCATTTGGTTTAGCACGCATTTTAAGGAAAATGAACAAATTAATCTCAATTAGCAATAAAAAATTAATAATACCCTTAATTTTGAATTCAAAACTACTATTTATACTTTTCCCTCTCATATTTAAATACTTTTAAAATTCAAACTAAGGGTATTTTAGTAATTTCAATAAAATAAAACTTTCCATTTTAGGAAAGTAGACATAATTTTGGGACATCCAAAAAAAGAATAGGGGACAAATAATTTGGAATGGAGGGAGTATTTTTTTAATATTTAAAGTGGGACCCACATATTTTGTTATGGTTTTTTTATGATATCAATATTGCTTTTTTTTTCAGAAAGACAGTACAGAAACATAAACAACATACAATATTAGAACTAACATAAAAACAACTAAAAGAAAACAGGTGCTGGAAACCGCCGGGAACCATGATATCAATATTGTTATGATTATTTATGATAGCAAAAGCGTTCCTCCTCACTCACCATTTTAATTTATTTTTTAAACTTTTTATTTAATAACTTCATTTAACCCTTTTTTAAAAGGATTATTGGACGTCAATAATACCAACTTGGGGGTATTGGAGACTAATAATACAAACTATTTTCTTGGATACTAGTAGTACCAACTATTGACCTATTTTCCTCCAACAGTACACGACCAAGTTGTTATAGTTTTAACTCATCAGAAAGATGACGTGGCTCCATGATGTGTGACGTGGAAGGCGGAGATTGGGTAGAAAATGTTGAAGTGGATACTAACATGCCTTGCATGTCACATATTATGGAGTCACATTGTCTTTTCGATGAGTTAAAACCATAACAATTCGACGGTGTACTGTTAGAGGAAAATATGTCAATAATTTGTACTGCTAGTGTCCAAGAAAATAATTTGTATTATTAATATCCAATACCCCCAAAGTTGGTATTATTGATGTCCAAAAGCCTTTTTTTTTAAAATAGAAAGAGAATATTAGTATTGATATTAGTAAAAATTTGGGTTCACGTAAGTTTTGGTTAATCAAATTTGGTAAATGTCAAAATTTGGATGAAAAAATTGATGTCTGAATCCTTTTTCGGGTCGAGACTGGGCTGATGACTTGGTCGCAGCTAAATTTGGGTCAAAATTGGCCTCATACAATAGAATAGAGAGAAATATTTTATCTAGATATTCGGACAATGTTACAATTGGGTTCGAATAAAACCATATTATTTTCAAGTCGGACAAATTTTTAAATATTCACCATTAACAATAATAAAATTAAATTTTAAAAGCATAAGCATAATAAATATATAAGTAGGATAAAATGGACTTCTTAAATAAATATTATAAAGTAAAAAAGTAGGATTGAGTTCTTATGGTTGTAGAATAAATGGAATGAAGTTTCAAAGAGTAGGAATGATGAATGATGTGGAAGGGGTGGACCCCCACTTTCATTCTAAAATGTAGGATCACGGTTGTATATGCTCTAAATAACAAGGCCTCAATGTCTCATGGTGAATGAAGGATGATAATTAATTACTCCCTCCATTTAAAAAAAGTAATCATCCGTGTTTGTTTAATGTGATCAGAATTAGAGGTACTCCAATGGAAACCCTAGCTGCAAGTGATAGACGACCTAGGGCGCCGTTGTGAGGGTTTGGTAGACTCTCGGTTTACCGGTGAGGCAGGTGGTAGTAGTGCCTTGCAACAAGGCAGTCGTCGGGTCCTTTGTGACCGTAAAGGGAAGAGTAGGAGTTCGCTAGTGAGATTACGAGTGTGTTTGGTAGGAGAGAAAATATTTTTTTGGAAAATGTTTTCCCAATTTTCTAGTGTTTGGTACAAAAAAAGTTTAGAAAATCATTTCCAAAAAAAATCATTTTCCTTTAAAGGGAGGAAATTGACTTCCTTTAATCAACCTAGAAAAATCATTTTCCACCATTGATTGTTGGATCGATTTTTACTACTAACCCTAACTGAAATTTGAGGCCGAAATTTACCATTAACGGTTTTGCTCGAAATTTTGTAACACGATAGAATTGATTAAAAAAACCTCAAATATAAATTTTTAGCTCAAAATATGTTTATTTGATAACATTTATTTCGATATACATCAAATCAGTAGTTTTTGCCCTAAAACTGACTGAAACTTTTAAAAATTCAAACTGAACCATTTGAATCGAAACTTTATCATTTGATAGTATGAACTAAGAAAAGCTCAAATATAAATTTTGAGCTCCAAATATTTTCATTTGTAACATATATCGCCACTCTTATCGACATTTTTTTTGCGGTTAAATATGACTGAAACTTAATAGCAAAATTCAATTTTCTCAGTTTGTCACGAAGCTTTACAATACGATAGAAATGATTAAAAAAGCTCAAATATGAATTTTGAGCTCCAATTATTTTCATTTGTAACATATATCGCCACTTTTGTCGACATTTTTTTGCGGTTAAATATGACTGAAACTTAAAAGCAAAATTCAATTTTATTGGTTT
The DNA here is from genome assembly GCA_029582165.1 of Portulaca oleracea. NCBI lineage: Eukaryota > Viridiplantae > Streptophyta > Magnoliopsida > Caryophyllales > Portulacaceae > Portulaca > Portulaca oleracea. The sequence continues at coordinate 26,491,140 of CM055879.1, forward strand.
ACCACGAAACTTTATAACACGATAGAAATGTTTAAGAAAAGCTCAAATATGAATTTTGAGCTCCAAATATTTTCATTTGTAACATATATCGCTACTTATATCGACATAAATGATCATTTTCCGAAAAATAATTTATCTCCTACCAAACAAGGGAAAATTTGGCATGGAAACCCATTTTCCTTGGAAAACCATTTCCTCAGAAATTGTTTTCCTCTCAACCAAACACACCCTACGTGAGGAAGAAGTTTCTGCATGCAAGTGAGTATGGCGGAAGGGATGGAGTTGGAATTGAACAAACTAAAACTTACAGAAGCAGAGGAAGAAATAGTCATCGTTGATGATGAAATACCAAGGGACAAAAAGGGAGGAGGTATTTATAGGCTTTAGGAGGGAGAGGCTTGAAGATACATGTGCATGCATTCTCTTCATTCGTAGCAACCAGTCAACAAGCACAGAAAATCATGGTCGCAAGGGGGGTGTCTTTGGGTAGACGGTAGGTGTTTTCTTTGATGCATTTGGCATGATTTTGGATGCTTTTATTAGGATTTGAACTTGAGACCTCTTGGCACGTGACTTGCATGACTTGGCTTCCCTTATTTTCTAATTTCCTAATTTTCTAACTAAAAATACATTAAAAAAAAGAAATAATAAAAATTACATTTAAAAGTATATAAAATCTATGTTAAAATCCGGTGTCTGAATCAGCTTATTGACTGGCTTCTTCTTCTTTATTTTATCTTCATTTTATGTAGATATGCTATATATTTATGTACCAAATCCCGGTGTCTACACTCACGTTTTAAGGCCCAAGTTGTTGGCGGCGGTTGCTTTAGTTTAGGTTATTGTTTTTTTAACCTAGTTCCTTTGAGCCGTCGGATATATATTCGGCTCCAATTTCTCCTTATTATTAATCAGTTGTATCAACAGATAGAGAGAAACACAACATTTGTATGTGTAATCCTCATATTACTACTGCATCGATTTCGTGGTTTTTTTTCCCGCTTTGGGTTTTTTCCACGCTAAAACTCTGATGTCAATTTCTAATTTCTTTTTCGCTATTATTTCTCATTGTTTTAGTTGCTTGATTGATCTTTGATCCTAACAACTGGTATCAGAGCCTGCAGGGTGCTGAAAGAGAACTCGTATACAAACAATGTCGGGAGATAAGTATGAGAAATTTGACGGATCTGACTTCACCTACTGGAAGTTAAAGATTGAGGATCTGCTGTACTCGAAGTCGCTGCATGTTCCGCTGCTGGAAAAGAAGCCAAATGCTATGGAGTAGGCCACGTACCATCTGCTCGAACGACAGGGGATGTCCCTGATCAGGATGTCATTGGCTCGGAACATCAGGTGTAACGTCATGGAGAAAAAGACAACGAAGGAATTGCTGAAGACGCTGGAGTAGGGATGGCAATGGGGCGGGGAATCCCCAAACCCGTCGGGGCCCCGCCCCGCTCTAGGGAAAAATATCCGTCCCCATCCCCGATGGGGACGGGGACGGGGATGATTTTCCAAAATCCGCTCGGGGACGGGGCGGGGATGGGGACAAAATCTTCCCCATCCCCGTCCCCATTTTCCCCGCCGGGGTGAATTCCCCGTCCCCATCCCCGAATCCCCATCCCCGAAAATGTTAAAATTACCAAATAACAGTTATTCAAATTTAATATATATATTAATGGGAAGGACAAAGTAGTAATTTTCCAATTTATTCTCACTTATTGATGTATTATTGTTTGATTTTGATGTATTATTACTTGAGCAAGTTAAATACATTGTATTTTGAACATGTTAAAAACCAAGTTCGATTAAAAACCGGATCCAATTAAAATTTAGTTAAATTTAGGATAGTTGTAAAAAATCCCCGTTGGGGATGGGGAATCCGCGGGGATGGGGATGGGGCAAGAATCATTCCCCGAAGCGGGGATGGGGACGGGGATGGGGATGAGTTTTGGGAGCGGGGATGGGGACGGGGGTATACTCCCCCATCCCCGATCCGCCCCGTTGCCATCCCTACGCTGGAGGAGATGTATGAGAAGCCAAGCGCAATAAATCAGGTATATTTGTTCTGCAAATTAACCAGTTGTAAGATGTCTGAGGATGGTGACGTGGCTAATCATATAAATGATATTACTAAGATTATCACAACTTGCTTCAGTAAAGATTATTTTTGCTGAGAATGTTAAGGCTTGCATATTGTTGTCTTCTATGCCTGATTCTTGGGAAACAGTTGTAACTGTTGTCAGTAGTTCTAAGAGTAGTGACGAGATGAAATTTGATGAGGTCAAATCTGTGTTGCTCAATGAGGGCCTTCGTAGGAAGAATTCTAATGGTGAATCTTTGGGAAGTGCCTTAAGTGTCAATAGTAGGAACAACAATAGGAATTCGAATAATTCCAGGGGACAGTCGAAGTCTAGGAGTATAGGCAAGCCTAGGAACATAAATGAAGTTGTGTGTTATGGTTGTGGTGACATGGGTCATTATAAGAGGGATTACCCTAAGCCTAAGAAGGGGAAGGGTAACAATGATGACTGTGACTCTATCAACTCTGCGGAAGACCTTTATGAGGTTCTAAATTTTAGTGTGACTAGTCCTGCAGAGTTATGGATAGTTGATATTGGTGCATCCTTTCATGTTTCCTCCGATAGGGAGTTATTTCGTAATTTCAGGAGTTGCGGAAATAGAGTTGAGCCTTGTGGGGAATCTCCTGACAAAAACCAGTTTTAACCCGAGAGTAATGCGTACTGTTCTCAAGAATATTTGGAAGCCTTCGAAAGGAGTGGTCATAAGGGAACTGGATGAGAATCTCTTCTTGTTCCAATTTTTTTCGACTGAAGATAAGGAATTCATCCTCAATGAAGGACCATGGTCCTTTGATGGTAAATTATTATTGCTCAAGGAATGGGAAGGGACGCAACAATATGCAGAGATCAAATTGAAGACGGAAAGATTCCGGGTGAAGGCTTACGAAGTACCGGCTGTAAGGCAGACTATAAGTTTTGCAAGAATTCTGGGAGATAAAATAGGATCTTTTGTGAGATGCGAGGAGAACTCTATGTACGGGGCAGACAAATCCCTCTGCTTTAGGGTAGATGTAGATGTGTCACAGCCGCTCAGGAGGGGATTGATTGTTAAGGTGAAAGATAAATCCATATGGATCAAATTCAAATACTTAAAACTCCCAGAGTTCTGCTATGGCTGCAGCAAGCTTGGTCACACACTTCGCGAATGTGACATGGTAGACCCGAATACCACAGTTGAAGAGCTGCTATATTGGAGTTTGGCTTAAGGCATCACCGTTGAAAACCCAAAGAAGGAGTGGAGAGACGTAGTTACAAGAGGAACGAAGGCTGTACATGTCCCTGAAAGGACACAAGATACAGCCGAGAGCAAGACAAAGACTCGCATTCACAGGGTCAAAAACTGAAACAACATCAAAAGCAGAAGGTAGTAATTACAAGGAAGGAGAAGTAGAGAAGATGGCGGTTGACGACCGAGAGTTCACTGCGGGAAACGAAGTCTTCAAACGCAAGTTGATCACAATGCAACAAAGCGATAATGGACGGTCTAAGGCAATGACGAGGAATGATGGAGCTGCTAACCGGATTAATTCAGAGGTGGAGGCTGCTAGGCAGCCCTGCCTAGGACAATGAGCCTCATGTGCATTAACTGCCGAGGGTTTGGCAACCCTCGGGTAGTGAAAGACCTCCGCCGACTAGTGGGGGTCCAGAAGCCAAGTGTGGTTTTCCTTTCGGAAACCAAATTATTGGGATCTGAATTCAGAAATCTTATGAAGAAATTGGAGGGATTTGATTTCTCCACAGTAGATTGTGTCGGACGAGTAGGAGGGCTTGGCATCATGTGGAAACATGGGCTAGACATCCAAATTAATAGCAGCTCCATACACCATATTGATACAACTATTAGATAGAGGAATGGGGAGGATCTATGGAGATTTACGGGTATTTATAGGTACTCGGAGAACTCGGAAAAGCGAAAGACTTGTGATTTAATCACTGACCTGAGGACCCATTCGGATCTCCCGTGGCTAGTTGGAGGGGATCTAAATGAGATTTTCTTCAATTTTGAAAAGAAATGGGGCCCTATGAAATCACAAGCAACGATGGAAGCTTTTCAAGATATGTTAGAACACTGCAACCTATCGGATTTGGGGTACGAAGGCAGGGAGTTTACTTGGTGGAATGGACGGCATGAAGGAGACTCAGTAGAAAAGAGGCATGACAGATACTTAGCCACGCTGGAATGGAGAACCTTATTCCCAAATGCCAGAGTCCGCCACACAGATGAAGACATCAGTGACCACCTTCCTATTATCATCCATTGTTTCGTGCATCATGTGGTAAGAAGAAGGAAGAGGATGAGACGGTTTGAGATGATGTGGGCGTTAGATGAAGGCTGCAAGGAAGTTATTCAGAAGGTTTGGACAGAAATAGAGGGGACAAACCCCACGGACATCTGTCTTCAAAAACTTGATCGGTCCATGGGGCATCTGGAAAATTGGAACAGAAACACCTTTAGAAACATTTAGCAAACCATTTCCAAATTACATCATGAATTGAAAGAAGTACAGGAGGTATCAAGGCGCCAAGAGTTGTTCATGAAGATAAGAGAGATGAGGAAAAAAGAGGAAGTATTGTGGTGGCAAAGGTCTAGAATAGACTTCCTTAAGTATGGGGACTCAAACTCAGCATGGTTCCACCAAAGAGCAAGTGCCCGAAAAAGAACTAATACCATTCAAGGGCTCAGAAACAACGCAGGCGAGCTGGTGACCGGCGAGGAAGGTATTGTGGAAATCATCACAAATTATTTCTCTTACTTATTCACCACAATCACCTGCGATAACTTAGAGGAAGTCTTAGACTGTATCCCTCGAAAGGTCACACCCATTATGAACACCGAATTGACTAGAACATATACCGAGGATGAAGTTTGGGAAGCACTTAAAAGTATGAGACCTAACAAAGCCCTGGGGTCGGACGGACTTAACCCCTTCTTTTTCCAAAAATACTGGGATGTGGTGGGAGCGAATGTCTTGAAGGCGGTTCTTAACATTTTAAATGGGGGAGAAATCCCGGTGGAGTTGAACCATATTCATATAGTATTAATTCCCAAAAATGCAGCCTGAAAAATGTCAGTGACTTTCGGCGAATAGGCTTATGTAACGTAGTCTATAAGCTAGCGATGAAGGTGGTGACATAAAGACTCAAGAATATTTTACCAAGCATCATCTCAGAGAATCAAAGTGCGTTCACTCAGGGCCGCCACATAACTAACAATATCTTTGTGGCCTTCGAGATTTTTCACGCCATGAACTCTTCAAACAAGGCCAAAAATTCCATGGCGGTAGAGCTTGACATGTCAGAAGCATATAATAGAGTGGAGTGGCAGTTCTTGAGGTTGGTGATGCGGAAGATGGGTTTTAAACAAAATTGGGTAAATTTGGTGACGAATTTTGTTGAGACGATTTCCTTATCCTTTGTGGTGAAGGGAGAGCCGAAAGGTTTTATTAAACCGATAAGGGGAATTCGTCAAGGCGACCCAATCTCACCATATCTCTTCCTCTTCTGTACAGAAGGCCTCTCGTACTTGCTGCATGACGCCATGCAACGGGACAACATCCACGGTATTAAGGTGAGCCGTACCGCCCCTGAAATTTCTCACCTTCTTTTTGCGGACGATTCAATTATATTTTGTGAAGCAACGGTGGATGAGGCAAGGGCTATTAAGGAGTTGCTTCACAGGTATGAGCTAGCGTCGGGCCAACAAATAAATTATGAGAAGACAAGCGTAGTGTTCGATTCTAAGGTACCACAGCGGCGCAAAGACGATATTCTCAGAATCCTGGATGTGCGGGAAGTATTAGAACAGGATAAATACCTTGGGCTACCGACAAGAGTAGGGAAGGCAACTACAAAGGTGTTCACCTCAATCAAGGACAAGGTGCTTAGTAGGCTAAAAGGATGGATGGGCAAAACACTCTCATGGGCTGGTAGGGAGGTGCTGGTGAAAGTTGTTGCTCAGGCAATCTCCACGTATGCGATGAGTGTGTTCAAGATGCCACACAACTTTCTTGCTAATCTACAGGCCCAAATAATCAACTATTGGTGGGGGCATGTAACACCCCGAGTATGTGGTTAAAGTGTGGCTTAAGAGGATTGAAATGACTACTTATATCACCAAGGTGCACCTTCTTTTATGGTAGCTCATCCGTTGGGAACTTCTCAGTTAAGCGTGCTTGGTTGGGAGTAGTCAAAGGATGGGTGACCTCCTGGGAAGTTTTCCTAGGCAGCATGTGAGCGAGGACGAAGCATGCTGGAAAGACTCGTGGTGATTTGTGGGGTCAGTCAACGATCCTTGAAGCAGTTATCGGTAATGTCCGCGGCCCAGGTGGGGCCGGGGCGTTACAGGGCACAACTCTGAAGGAAGGAAAATACACTGGATGGCGAAAGATAGGCTATGCCGGAGTAAACTCCATGGAGGCCTCAGTTTCAGAGAACTCATGGCTTTCAATATGGCGTTGTTGGCACGTCAAGTATGGAGAATCGTCAAAGCCGAAGATTCCTTGGTGTTCAGGGTCCTCAAAGCGAAATCTTTCCCTCATAGAGCGATGTTGGATGCTGAACTAGGGGCTAGGCCCAGCTATACATGGCGGGGGCTGGTGGAAGCAATGGAGGTTGTAAAATCGGGATTGAGATGGTGGGTTGGAGATGGCCAAAGTTTATATATTTGGGAAGCCAAATGGCTCCCTAGACCACACTCTTTTCGGGTTATCACCCCAGTAAAACCTGAGCTCCGATGGTATAATGTGGGAGACTTAATTGACTATACGACAGCGGAATGGCGATCCACTCTTGTGGACGAGATTTTCTTGCCGCTGGATGCAGCGGTGATCAAAGACATTCCCCTATGTCCCTCATGCCCGAAAGACCAACTGGTATGGCACTTCTCCAAGGACGAGGAGTTGTTGGTCCGGACAGCCTACCACCTAATCTTAGCTAAAGAGAGGGAGGGATCCCCACAAGCAAGCATAGATTCGTACCAGAGCCTTTGGAGAAGAATGTGGAGTATCCAGGTACCCCCGAGGGTGAAAATGATGCTTTGGCGAGCGTGTGCGGACACCCTTCCCACTAGGGAGACTATGTCAAGGAGAACAAGACAAGGTGACAGTCTGTGCCCAATGTGCAATGAGGAAGCAGAGACCACAGTTCATGCACTGTGGGAATGTAGACATGTGCAGGAGCTTCAGATGTTGGCGGGTAATCCGGGACCAACGAACCTCACAAGATTTAGATGGATTACTGATCTGATCGAGGGGACATGTCGGAACCGCAACACGGAGATGGAGTGTAACACCCCAACTTTTAATCACAAGATTAAACCACTAATTATGAACCCAAACCTGTGATTAGAGCAGCGGTACACTTAAGCTGGAGTATTATCGCCGTCCCCACTCGGGACAAGGCAACACAACCACCAAAAATACTACAAACCACAAGGAAAAGATAAGCTTAACTCCATCATAAGCCAACTCATAATACAACTTTTACAACACTTGAACTAGGTACATAATCATTTAAATAGAAAGGTTCCACAACTTCTTCAATTTCCCGAACGCCCATGCTTATTTGCGAAAGACTCGGAGTCTACCTTGCTTGGGTCGGACTGCTTCTGACTGGATTTACCCTTGCCTTGGGAGCTCGAACCTCTTAAAACAAAACATTTAAAACAGGCGCAAAAGTGAGTGGGGAAACACTCAGTACACAAACCTCCAACACGTCAAACCGTTCGAAAGCGGTTTTCGGTGTCGGCATTTAAATTCACTTTGAAAATGGGAGCGGGGCTAAAAAAACATTAAAATGGATTTGACAGAGATGTAAGCATATAAAAGTGAACATGGTGTGTATATATATATATATATATATATATATATATATATAAATTAGAGTGGTATCCCTTACGATCTGGTGCAAAGCACCCAACACGCGCACGCCCCAAACCGATCTGGAGTTTGGGAGGGTGACTGCTATGCAGTCAGTACTCTGATCAGGAGCACCCTATAGAAGAAATAAAGGCTAGCACTACACGACTAGCTAGAATGATACTAATAAGGCGGGACCACCTTTGAAAATATTATGGTATAACATATATCATGATATAAATTGAATGAATAAGCATCGAAACGTGCTTGAATGGTAAAAGTTGGACAATTTGCGTACCTTGAATCGATGCGATGATAGGCGGTGCGTCTCGGCTTTGGGATGGCTTGGGTGGCTGTAGACACCGGATTTTGTACCATTATTAGTTTTAGTTATTTGTAAAAATAAGCTAGCCGAATAGTTTAGTGGCATGCAAACCCATTTCTTTTCTAGCCCGAAAACGAGCATAGAGGCCCAAATATTACGAGTCAAACCCGTCTGGGTTCGTTGGGCCTGAGCATAGCTCAGCTCGGCAGGAACCCGTCTGGGTTCAATGGGCCTGAGCATAGCTCAGCTCGGCAGGAACCCGTCTGGGTTGCTAGGCCAAACACAGCTCGGCCCAAAGCTGAACTCGGCTGGGTTTTTTGTCGTCGCGGCTAAACTTAAACCCTAGAACGCACCCCCCTGCTCCCCCTACTCCACTATAAATTAAACCCTTTTTTCCCTTCCAAAGACACAGCATGGTATGCTAGAGTATTGACACTAGCATATTCTCTCCACCTTTTCTCTCCTCTTGCATGCTGCTTTACTAAAGGTTAGCATAGTTGATGTAAAGCATGTAGTAATTTATAGAATTCTCTCTTTTTATATTTTCATTGTTTTGCATGTTTTTAATGATAAATTTGTGAAATTTATATTTAATTCCTCCCTTTTAGCTTTTGTTTTGCTCTAATTTAATTCTAGTAGAGTCTATTCGTTGAATAGACGGATTTGATGATTTTAATTGTCAAATTCGTAACCTTACCCCCGAATCCATCTTTGGATTCGCAGGCCGAAGTCTATGTTTTAATGGTTTGTTGTTTTTCTCCTAAAATTCAACTGGCGACTCTCTATATTCGTACTTTGCTATTTCCCTTTTTACGGTTTCTTTGACCTAATTTGTGATTAACGCCAAAAGTAATCCGGCTTGGTTCAAACCATGAACCCAGGCGGGTTTCTGTCCTCTTTTCACTTTCTTTTTTTTTTCGTTTCTTTATTCAGTACAATTCGCGGATAGCACTCGAGTTTACCCGTCTCGGTTAAATTAATGAACCCAGACGGGTTCGTCACTTTTTTTAACCTTTCCTTTGTTTTCTTTTAGGGTCGGCAGTAGCGAAACCCGGCTCGGTTCAAGCAATGAACCCAGACGGGTTTCTTGCGTTTTCCCCTTCCTTTTTATCTCTTTCTTTCTTCTTTCTTAAAAAGGTGAATTTCGGGATTGGGGCGCATAAATCGATTTAATCCGTCAGCAAAGTTATTCTTAAAAGTTCAACCTTATTTAAGGTTAAGCAATCCTAGTCGGCTCCCAATCATTCTTTTAAGTAGCGCCGCGAAAAAAGGTCATCGATTTTTTCGGGGTCTACAGATTGGCGACTCCACTGGGGACTTAAACTTAAAAAGAGGGTAAAACTTGAAAGAATTAAATTTTAGTGTTTTTTGTAAAAAAAAAAAAAAGAGGAGGAATTAATTTATTTCACATTTTTATCATTTTTAGGCATATTGCATACCAGGCTACTCTTGGGCCTTTATGGCTGGGGAGCACAAAAGCGTTGGTTTAGGTTGTAAAACTAGGAATCAATCCCGAGAGCGGGAGGTCACTACTTGTGGGATGCACTTACATCGCCAAGCATTTGATCTCTCCTCTCCCCGTGTTACACTCTAAAGGTTTCCTTGAAACCCAAAGAGCAACACCCCACACATTTTTCCTTGAATTCCATACAAGGAAAATGCACCGGGGCGAGAACATGTGGTACCCTATTCATCTCCCTAAACCTAGAAAAAACCCTGGATCTAAAGCCATGGTTAGGCTCATCCCGCATCTGTATGTCATGTGAATTAATCCTGTAAAAGTTGAGTCCAAGTGTCTAGCCCAAACATGAGTAGGACGTCGTTCTAGCCCGCGTAGGATCAAAAGAGAGATGGACTGGCCTGGTCTAGTTGGACTCACTGTGGAATCCTGTCTGTGTCTATTTGAAAGGGAGGAATTACAGCACAAACCCAGACGGGTTCTTTGGGCCTGTTTTTCTTCTCCTTCCACATCGGGCCAGACTGTTCGATACTGCGGTCAGCCCAATCCACTTACTATTGATCCTATTCGGCCCTTTATGACGCCCCTTGAGTCAGTGTCGATCTGTCGATCATGCTAGGTCCATATAGAGTTAGGACATGCACTCCCATAAAAGTGGGCGAGTCACCCTTATGTCAGCATGTAGGCGTCATGTCCATGTCCTAGGTTCATATAAGTCCACTAAGTCATGCATGCATTGGGCGGGTGGCGTAAAGGTTTTTTCGAGCACTAGTCAGTTTCCATGCAGGCAAGATAATAGACCATCTCCGAGCCCGCATCCGTGACCCACAAACCGGCAGGCTCATTCACAATCCCAACTGCAGACCGCCTGCCCAATCCAGTGAATCCACCATGGCCACTAGCGTGCCTAGCCCCCCTCAGAAAACTGTTGAGACTAATTCCATCCAACGGAGGCCGTAAACCTTTCTTACTTTCAAGAAAAATCTGGACGAGATCTCAAAAGTTTTTGAAACCTTTTCCTTCAAACCTTCTGATTTGGAGACAAGTTATGAAAGTTGTATCTGACTGCTTTGACTATCTTAGAAAGCATAAAAGTGCGTGCCGCAAATCTTTGGGCTAAGTTTAGTTGATTGAGCCCCATCCCGTGAGTCCACATTGCCTAAATTTTGAATTGATCACTTTTATCAATTCCATGATCCCTTGAGTGACTCACCCATTAGTTGCATCTCTAGAACTTGTTTTGCATCTTGCTTGAGACTACACATTTGCATTGCACGCTGTGACAAAGTGATTAAGGCATTCGATTTTATTTTGATAAGCTACATAGCTAAATAGCCTTCCTTACATTATATTTACCGTTCTTTTGCCCCGCCTAGCCTTTGTTTATCCTTTTTTCATGATTGAACCCTGACAATACGAGCCTTGACCTCTGATATCCAGTATCCCTTTGCCTTGCTTGGTTGGATGAGAGTTTGTCTTTTTTTGGAAGTTTGGGAGAATCTGAAAGTCCCATATCTTGAGTGATTGGTGTTTGGTTATGTTGTTCATATATCAAAGTCGAAGATTCCATAGATGTTCTTCTCCCCGATCACCACAAAAAAAAGAATAAAAATTGATAAAAAAAAAGGAAAAGAGTTTCAAAAATAAAAGGGTGATTAGGGAGATTCAATTTAAAGTTCAGAAAACTTTGACCCGGTTGTATTCAGTTGAGATGTTTCAGGGTGAAAGGTGAAATGCCTTGCATACATTAAGCAAGAAGGAGAGTTCAGAGTGTTTTATTCGTTGAAAATCAATCCAAGCATGGCTCTTAACTCCTCATTCCCAAATTTTACCGCTCCTTACCCTAACCTAAGCCCCGTTGCAACCCGAAAAAGTCTTTTTGATTGTCACTTGTGCATTGCATACCAGTAGTGGAGAGCGAGGTTCTTACCAAGCTTATGGTAGTTTGTTTCTATTGGTTTGAGTATGAGAAAACACACATACATTTTCAAAATTGAGGGTTTGAGTGTTTGTTCTTTCCTATGAGAGGTTTGCTCTTTTAACTGACCTACGTCCATAACTAACCGCGCACATTTGCATTATTCTTAAGACTGTTGGCGGATTTATGCCTCTGAAGTACTTGTTATCTCCTTTAGGATTCGAAAATTTCTTCCTATCTCTTTCGAACTGAGTTTTGATTTTGTCCAGATTAATCTTTGTGCTTGCTTGTTGAATTGAGTTTACAAAAAAAAAAGAAAAAAAAAACAACTATGCAACCCAGACGGGTTTGGGCCAGGTTATTGGGCTATCCCACAAAACCATTTCACCTCCATCTTGGGTCATAATGCGGGTCCACGAGATGGTTATTCGCCGGCCCCGAAACTGTAGTTCGAACGTACTTGTAGCGTTTAATTCTCGTTTTTTTTTTATTATTTTGGTCTCTTTTTTTTCGTTTGGGGAAGTGGGAGTAATCCCACCATGTAGATTGCATATCGCATTGCATTATTGTGCATAAGGGTACATGAAAATATTGAAGTGCATTACGTAGCATCATTATTGCATAAGCGTCAGTAGTTCGCACTAGTACAATAAAAGAAGTGCATTACGTAGCATCAGTAGTTCGCACTAGTACAAAAAAAAACATTAAAAAAAAAGAAAAAAGCAAAAAAAAAACGTTATCTCATCATTGCATTGCATTGTCCTAAGTGCATAGAGTCATACATAGCGTTACATAGGTTCGTTGCATAAAGACCCTGCATCTTTCTCAATCCTCATCAACCACCACCACTGGCGCTATCAGCCCCATGGGTTCCGCTTCCACCAGCTCCAAAGTAAGTGTCCCACTGATAGTAGGAGGAGTCTACCACCTCAGACGCCACGAGCGGATAAGTGCAACACTTGATGCTGCCTGCATTAAGCCAAGAGTGTTCTGGAACCTGCCACTCTTGATTACCTCCAGGCCACCCCTGTGGAGCAGGCCAAGAAGTTCTTACTACGGGCTCTGGGACAGACCATCCCGACCATTCCTGCGTTTGTGTTCCCCATCCAGACGTTCGAGCGGCTCAAACCTCCTTGTGAAGGAGTATGCAGTCTGACGAGTTGGGGCGGAAGCTCGATGAGGCGGCATCTGCGAGAACGCGGTTATACCGCAGATGCACCGATCAATCGCGCAAAGCACCACGGTAGGATCGACCGCGCAAAGGAAGTGCCATAACCTAAATCACGGTCGGCGCGAGGCGCGGGAACATACCTGGGCATCCCATAAGTGCGGGGCGAAGGATGAGAGGGTTGACGCCTAGACCCCGAATGATGAGATTCTGAAGGAGTACCTAAATGCAGTGAAATGCCTTCTTGCTCGCCGCACACAGCTCCACCAACAGCGCTAGACTCAGAGCCTGTCTCCACCACAAAACTGGGGGTACCTCGACGAGAACCGCGGCTCCGACGAGAATTTCCATGGTCATGAGACCTCACCTGATGCCCGTGCTCACCTAAAGACATGGAGGATATGCTGTTCTCCATAGACCGCTGAAAGTCGTGGCTTTCAAAATCCGTGTCCCCGTAGTGGGAACTGGTTGAATGACTATCCTCGAGTAAAATACCTTTCCCACGGTCATCGTGAGCCGGCATGCCCGTGCTCCGCCTACTCCTCTCCCCGTGCCCTCGGAGAACAGCTTCGCCCCCATAAGATCGTCTCGCGTTGGCCATGAAGGAAGAATGTCGAGGAGGGTCCCTCTGCTCCGACCGGTCACGAGGCACGTGCGCATCTGAATGGCGAGGAGGATCCACACGAGGCGTGCATCATCATCCACGCGTTTGCGTCTGACCACAGAACCTGCAAGGTCTTTCTCGCGAGCCCATTTAAGTGTGAAGTAATTTTTGAGAAAGCCTTTTGCTTGTTACCATCGCCACTGCACAGAATGAGGAAAATTGGTCAAAGTTTGAGCAAGAAAGCAAAGAAAAAGGGGGGGCTCACTTACCGGCTTTCCCAGAATCTTCTCTAGTTCCGGTTTGATGTCCTCACTAGTCGCCCTCGGGTAGCCGCAAACTGTGTCTCTAGAACTGCTCCGACTCTTCTCTCATCCTTGCAATAGGGCCCCAACTACAACAAACAAGGAATTGGTCATACTAGGCGATAATAGAAGGGACATAAAAAGAATAAATAGAGGTCTTCTTCACCACCTTTCTGAAGGCTAGGCGGTCCCGATATCGTTCCCATTCCTCCCTGAATTGGTCGGGCGATGCCATCGATGCATGATTGGTATACCAAGAACCACTCTTAGCGGCTACAAACGCCTCGGCATGCAAGGCTCGCGGATCGTTCATGGTCTCAGGAGGGTCTGATGGTATTATCCACCTTTCATGGCCCAGGGTTTGCCTCGTAAGCCTCTCACCAAGACTCCAGACCCAACCGGACGGGCTCTCCATCACCAAGCGCAGGGTACTATCCCTATGCGCCGCATTTCGTGAGGGGATAAAATCTTGCGGAATATTGAAGCCAACCCAGGCATTCCAATTGACGTCATCCTGCACAAATAAAGGAAACATAAGCATCAAAGAAATGCAAGAGAGATTACATGAAAAATGTACCTCTTCAAGGTGATCCAAGATGCGGCGCAACTCATCTAAGCTCCAAAATGGTTTCTTCTTTCGCTCGAGGTAGTTTTTGTGCCACCGTTCTGCTGCCGGCACTGTCTGGGCGTGTCGGGTAGGGATAGTGAATCCCTTAATGTACTCATACCCCCATACCTGCAAATATGTCAATACCGAGACTCGCGATATAGGAAAAGAGAGAAATGCATGTAAAACAGAAGCGTCTCGAAGATTACCTCGAGCACCTTCCACATGCTCGGGCCGCTCATCTCCCGCGGACTCTCTGGTGCGAAGAATGGGTCCACATCAGTACCAGGCCGTACACCAATGCGAAGCCAGCGAATGAAGTTAGCATAAGCAGCTTTTGGCCCAGTTCCGGTGAATGACCTGTTCTAGATCAAGGAGGTTCTTCATCCAGGTCAAATAAACATCATCTCCTCGATTGGCAAACATCGTGGCAGAGATGAAATATGCCAGGAAAATGAAGCGACGCTGAAACTCATCCATATGAGTAAAGTCGGCGGAAGTGATGACATTCTCGAAGGAACCATAAGAAAGCTTCATCTTTCGACCAAATCGGCGCCGTTCGAGCACAGGCTCTAATAATTCCATCACCTGGTCCGGCACAACGGGGTCGAATTCGACATCTTGACCACCCCAGCATAGCCCGGTAATCATCACAAAGTCGACAGGGGTTATGGCCATTTCTCCTACGGGGAGGTGGAAGGTGTTGGTGGAATCCCAGAATCTCTCCGCGAGCGCACGCCCCATCACCCGTGGTGTGCAAGGTTCCCAGGCCTTAACACATTTCCAGAAGAGGTCGAGTCCTGACTCTTCTAAAAGTGTAAGCGCCCAATTATCTTCTACAAAATGCTCCACCACCTTGATCGGTTTTCGCATATTGCCACCAGTTCTAAGGGAGTCCTCCTGAGGATCCACCATAAAGATTTAAAAAAAGAGACAAGTCCCTACGGCAACCTATCAGGTGATCCCTAGTTTAGCAAAAGCTAAATTGAGCTTCCACTAAATTAGGGGGCTAAAAAAAAAATCATCTGGCCCACCCAAGACGGGTTCACGAGAAGTTGGGCCACGTCAGCCCAACCCAAACGAAATTGGGCCGCGTCAACCCGTCAACCCAAACTCAAACGCAGACGGGTTCCTGCAGAAGGGCTCATGGAAGGAGAGAGTTGGGCCGCATCAGCCCAACTCACACGGGCCAAGGCGCAACGAGCTCATTTTTTTTTTAGCACGAACCCAGACGGGTTCATAGCACCAAAAGGGATTGGGCCTCTCTTTTCGGCCCGCCCAGACAGGCTCTTGCAAAATACGTGGGCCGAAAAAAAATTTGGGCCGCTCACTAACAGGAATCCAGACGGGTTCTTGCGCCCAAAAATAGGCCTATTAAGGGATGGATCTGGGCTTTTCGTCTAATTGCAGCCCAGACGAGTATTTGAAAAAATTGGGCTGTATGCTTTACTCAGACGGGAAGTTGGGCCTCGCTGTTTTCGGCCCAACCCAGGAAAAACGCAGACGGGTTCCCTTAAGGAGAAAGAGGGCTGGGCCTAGTTTTTTCGGCCCACCCAAGAAAAGAGAGTTGGGCCTCGCTGTTTTCGGCCCAACCAAGAGGAACGCAGACGGGTTCTTCTGAAGAGAAAGAGGGCTGGGCCTTGTCTTTTCGGCCCACCCAAGAAAAGAGAGTTGGGCCTCGCTGTTTTCGGCCCACCCAAAACGCAGACGGGTTCATCAGGGTAATCGGCCTATCATTCACGGTTCTCTAAAGCTCGATTTGAACAATACGGGTAATCGACATAAATTACTTCATTATTTGTAGCTAAATCAACAAGCTAGAATTAAAACATTTCTACTTGCAAGTTTATGCTATAATTAAAGAGCAGAGTCAGGAAGAAGACATTACCCGGACATGTGAATGCTTGTGTCATACGTGATTCCACGGTTCAGGCACCAATATCGACGGTTCCCAACCCGGCCTGGGAGTCCATGCTCGCCGGGAGGACATTTCATGTGCCCAGTTTGTTGCATGGGGTTGAACGGGCGGATCCCTAACTTTTCTAACCATTTCTTCCTAACTAGTGAATGGATGATTTTTTGAGCAAGAATAGGAAGTAGAAGAATGAGATATGTGAATGTGGGTGTGAAGAGGCCCCTTTTTAAGGATAGTGGATGCATGCACACCACACAAGTGGCCAAGCGGCGGGTCCCAGCAGCAAGATCATGGAGGGCATGCATTGGCCGAAAATCTATCCAAAAATCTATCCACATGCATTGGCCAAAAAGAAAAAAAAAAGAAAAAAAGAGAAGAGAAAGCGGGCTTGTAGGCAGAACGCAGACGGGTTCCTTGCGCTTGCATTGGCCCAGATGCATTGGCCCAGGTGCGTTTACAGCAAAATTGGGCCTTGCATTTGCAGGCTCAACGCAGGAACCCAGACGGGTTCCTGGGCCGTTTCAAACCCAAATCGCCCCAATTCAAGCCCAGTAGTAATTCAGATGAAGAATGGGCCTTGCGGGAACTCAGATGGGTTCCATGCGACAAAATACGGAGCCCAACGTACCGGCCCAAGCCCATCGCAGCCAAAGTGGGCTTTGATGAACTCAGACGGGTTCCTTGTCCCAACATATCGGCCCAAGAAATGGGCCTTGCATTCGCAGGCCCAATGCGGGAAGGAGAGACCTCAGACGGGTTCGCTGCGCAAAATACCGGCCCAAGAAATAGGCCTTGCATCTGCAGGCCCAACGCAGGAAGAGGGATCCCAGACGGGTTCCTTGCGCCAAACAATACCGACCCAAGCTCATCGCAGTTACAGAGCCAAAACGGGCCCAAGTTCGTCGCTCCAATTCAAGCCCAAAAGCAATCTCGAGCACAACTCAAACGGGTTCTTCCTTTCGCTCGAAACTACTGGCCCAGATGCATTTGCAGTGAAATTGGGCCTTGCATTTGCAGGCCCAACGCAAGGGCGCCAGACGGGTTCCTGTTTGGCCCAAAATGCCGGCCCAACGCACGCAGCCAAAATGGAAAAGAAGAGAAAATGGAAACTCAGACGGGTTCTTGCTTGGCCCAAAATGCCGGCCCAACGCACGCAGCCAAAATGGAAAAGAAGAGAAAATGGAAACTCAGACGGGTTCTTGCTTGGCCCAAAATGCCGGCCCAACGCACGCAGCCAAAATGGAAAAGAAGAGAAAGTGGAAAAGAACTCAGACGGGTTCTTGCTTGGCCCAAAATGCCGGCCCAACGAACGCAGCCAAAGTGGGCTTTGCAATTGCAAGCCCAATTCAGGACTTCAGACGGGTTTATAGAGTTAAAACGGGCCCAAATTGGTCGCTCTAATTCAAGCCCAAAGCAATGGCAAACTTAAACCCATTTCCGAGAGCTAAAGCGCAACTGACAGGTAAATTCTCTGACTCGCTCTAATTTTCAGATAAACTGATGCCCTCCTTCTCTGTTTTGCAGGACAATGCACGAGATACGTCGGTCGTCGTGATTTACAAAAAAAGCGAACTTCGTCTTGGCACCAAATCATCGGGCCTTCACAATGCGATGACACCCTTTTCAGCATACAGACACAGGTCTTGCGCTCCACGGCGAAATGAAGTGCATGATCTTGATCCACCTCACGGCGAAATGAGGCGGATCAACCCGGCCAGCTTTACGGAAGAAACTAAGCAGGCCAACCAACATCGGCGAGACCAAGCTTCCAGCGTCATCATCGCGCACGCTTCACGGCGAAATGAAGCATGCCACGAATCCGCCTCACGGCGAAATGAAGCGGATCGACCCACCGGCTTTACGGAAGAAACTAAGGTGTCAACCCATACGCACACGGTCTTGCACTCCACGGCGAAATGAAGTGCACGACCTTGATCTACCTCACGGCGAAATGAGGCGGATCAATTCGGCCGACTTTACGGAAGAAACTAAGCGCCAACCAACATCGGCGCAGACCAAGCTTCCAAGCGTCACCTCGGTCGCCACTCGGCGAAATGAAGCGGATCAACCCCGACCGGCTTTACGGAAGAAACTAAGCAGGTCAACCCATTCAGACACGGGTCTTGCACTCCACGGCGAAATGAAGTGCACGACCTCGATCTACCTCACGGCGAAATGAGGCGGATCAATTCGGTCAGCTTTACGGAAGAAACTAAGCAGGCCAACCAACATCGGCGCAGGACCAAGCTTCCAAGCGTCACCTCGGTCCGCCTCACGGCGAAATGAAGCGGATCAACCCCGACCAGCTTTACGGAAAAAACTAAGCAGGCCAACCAACATCGGCGCAGGACCAAGCTTCCAAGCGTCACCTCGGTCCGCCTCACGGCGAAATGAAGCGGATCAACCCCGACCGGCTTTACGGAAGGTACTAAGCAGGTCAACCCATTCAGACACAGGTCTTGCACTCCACGGCGAAATGAAGTGCA
The DNA here is from genome assembly GCA_029582165.1 of Portulaca oleracea. NCBI lineage: Eukaryota > Viridiplantae > Streptophyta > Magnoliopsida > Caryophyllales > Portulacaceae > Portulaca > Portulaca oleracea. The sequence goes on from CM055879.1 coordinate 26,509,863, forward strand.
CGACCTTGATCTACCTCACGGCGAAATGAGGCGGATCAATTCGGTCAGCTTTACGGAAGAAACTAAGCGAGCGACCAACATCGGCGCAGGACCAAGCATCCAAGCGTCAACCAGCTTCAGAACAGGCTTCTGATTCATATCCAAGATCATCAAGACTACTTTGATCATCGTTTTACTCAAACTCGATCAAAGTGGGGGCTATCTGTAGACACCGGATTTTGTACCATTATTAGTTTTAGTTATTTGTAAAAATAAGCTAGCCGAATAGTTTAGTGGCATGCAAACCCATTTCTTTTCTAGCCCGAAAACGAGCATAAAGGCCCAAATATTACGAGTCAAACCCGTCTAGGTTCGTTGGGCCTGAGCATAGCTCAGCTCGGCGGGAACCCGTCTGGGTTCAATGGGCCTGAGCATAGCTCAGCTCGGCAGGAACCCGTCTGGGTTGCTAGGCCAAACACAGCTCGGCCCAAAGCTGAACTCGGCTGGGTTTTTGTCGTCGCGGCTAAACCTAAACCCTAGAACGCACCCCCCTGCTCCCCCTACTCCACTATAAATTAAACCCTTTTTTCCCTTCCAAAGACACAGCATGGTATGCTAGAGTATTGACACTAGCATATTCTCTCCACCTTTTCTCTCCTCTTGCATGCTGCTTTACTAAAGGTTAGCATAGTTGATGTAAAGCATGTAGTAATTTATAGAATTCTCTCTTTTTATATTTTCATTGTTTTGCATGTTTTTAATGATAAATTTGTGAAATTTATATTTAATTCCTCCCTTTTAGCTTTTGTTTTGCTCTAATTTAATTCTAGTAGAGTCTATTCGTTGAATAGGCGGATTTGATGATTTTAATTGTCAAATTCGTAACCTTACCCCCGAATCCATCTTTGGATTCGCAGGCCGGAGTCTATGTTTTAATGGTTTGTTGTTTTTCTCCTAAAATTCAACTGGCGACTCTCTATATTCGTACTTTGCTATTTCCCTTTTTACGGTTTCTTTGACCTAATTTGTGATTAACGCCAAAAGTAATCCGGCTTGGTTCAAACCATGAACCCAGGCGGGTTTCTGTCCTCTTTTCACTTTCTTTTTTTTTCGTTTCTTTATTCAGTACAATTCGCGGATAGCACTCGAGTTTACCCGTCTCGGTTAAATTAATGAACCCAGACGGGTTCGTCACTTTTCTTAACCTTTCCTTTGTTTTCTTTTCGGGTCGGCAGTAGCGAAACCCGGCTCGGTTCAAGCAATGAACCCAGACGGTTTTCTTGCGTTTTCCCCTTCCTTTTTATCTCTTTCTTTCTTCTTTCTTAAAAAGGTGAATTTCGGGATTGGGGCGCATAAATCGATTTAATCCGTCAGCAAAGTTATTCTTAAAAGTTCAACCTTATTTAAGGTTAAGCAATCCTAGTCGGCTCCCAATCATTCTTTTAAGTAGCGCCGCGAAAAAAGGTCATCGATTTTTTCGGGGTCTACAGTGGCTTGGGAACTAAGATAAGAAAAGTATAAAATGGAGAACCGAATAAGGTTCTTAGTGAGTTTCAAAAGTTAAGTAACATAAGAACTAAGAATGAAATAACTTAGAAAGAAAATTTCAGGTTTTTAAGAAATAAAGCTTTTAGCATAACTCGGGTTAGAAAACTTGGAATTACGCAGACGAGTACATCTCGGAACAGGGAAAATCATGATCTACAACTTTGTCAACATGACCGAAGTCTAAAAAATAAGGTAAGGGCCTGAAAAAAATAGTCCGGACAGAAGCTGAAGCTGAAAGTTGGAACTTAAAAACCTTCGGTTTGATTTCTTGATACGAACTCTAAAGAGGCTTGAACAAGAACGAACAGTAATTTAATATGCGAAAAGACTTAAAGTAATTATATCAATGGAGAATGGAAGTTAAGGAAGCGAGAAGCTAGAGTAAGGATTACGGAGTGCTTTTGGTTTTAATTTGATAGGTCGGTAAGCGACGAAGCAAACTGAAAGAGATAGATTGATAAACTTTGAAAGTGTTTGAAGGACCAAAAGGATTTAAGAATTGGTGAAGGTCTAAATCCTAGGATCATTAGACCTCAAAGAGCTCTTGTGCTACTGATGCAATTTGCAACTCAACCTTAGGTCGCTAACACTCTATAATTTAAACCTTCAAACTTGTCCACCAAAAATCCTAACTTTGATAAAGACCTTAACCTTCAAGAGAAAGCATTTTCAACTTAGGAAACACTTCTTGGATGTTCTAATATTGACCAAAGGATCTCCAATAAAAGAATCCCTCAAAAGATTGGCATTGGATCACCAAACCTTAAATTATTACTAAACTTTCTGGGCAGAACGTCTATGGACAACCCTTCTTCGCGACCTTATAACTCTCACTCTCGATATCGGGTGCCTACAACCCATATCTTTCCGGAAAGCTTGCAACGTGGCCTAAAACTTTCATGTTTACTCCAGGAACTAATAAAGTCTCCAAGTGGACGAAAATCTGCTCTCAAGTCACTGACTCAGAAAACGTAATTAATTTCGTGTCGTCACGGTTTTGGCCATAACTCGATCTATACATGTCGGAAACTTGAAATTCCAAAGCCTATAGTTAGCTAACACCTTGGACTATCACATGGAGTAAAAATCTGGGTTAAAAGCATACTCTAAATTCTCTGTAAAAATCAGATTCCCAAACAGAACCTTAAAGCTTCTTAATCTCATTCCTAATGTTTGATTAAGCTCCTAAATCATACCAATTCACAACCAAACCTCAAATTAGCTAACTTTCACCATATTTCCAGAAATAAATACTCAAAACTTATTCAAATACAGCCATAAACTTCACATGCAACCATAGATTACAACATGCTATTTGAAACAACATTTAAACTAGTACCTTCTTCATGAAAACTCTCCAATTTATAACACTAGAGCATAAAAACACTTATTTAACCTAATCAATACTTATAATCAGTCCCTAAACTCACTGTTTCTTCCATAAACCCACATGCATAAAGAGGAAAATCATTATTCAACATAATTTCAACCAAAACACCTCAAGAACAACTCAAAACTCACATGCATTCAACCCAAACTCAAACCCTAACTTAGCAATTACAAGCACAGCTTTGAATTCATGCTAAAGGAGTATATAAGGGATAGAATTTGCAAGAACAACATAAAAAGAACATGAGTTTCAGATTAGGGTTTAATTGGATTTGAATTGGGGGTTTGAGAGATTACCTTTGGGGAAGAAAATTGATGAAAACACAAGAGAGGGGAAGGAGTGGCCGGCGGCCACCTCTGGACGGCGGTGGGAGCGGCGCCGGTCGCCGGAAAACACCAGCAAAGGGAGGGGGGTGCACGGCAGAGGGAAGGAGAGGGAGAGAGGAGTGGGTTTGATGTTTGGAAAATTAGAAAGTGTAAAAAAGAAAATGATCCTCTACCCCCTCTTCTCTTAATATATAACCATACTAATTAAAATTAGGACAACAATTAGAGGCTTAATGACATTAGAAACATCAAGTAATAAAATAAAATAAGTGTGAGTACACTAGATTGAAATAATTAGTTTGTATTAAATAAAATTAATCGATAACAAATCGGTACAATAAATTGGAACCTTAATTTAAAGAGAAATTAAATAGGTAAAATATAAGTATTACTTGTAAATAAATAAAAAGAGTACAACCTAAATAAATTTAAGGTTTGGATAATAAAATACAAATGTTAAGGAGTAAAATAATTAAACCCCTTGTTCGTGAAAGAAATAACGTAACCGATAAAACCCGAAGTAGTTTAACTTAACGGGTGAATTAAGAAACTCAAAGATTTTTTTTAACGATAACTCGACACCCTTTTGCCATCTCCTGCTCGAGACTTGTCACTGCTACAATTAAATTAAATAAAATCGAAAAAGAAACAAAAAAAAATTAGAACGTAATTTAGATAATTACGACAATTAGCACATTAGTTAACACAGTTTTAGGGCGGGTTGTTACATGGAGATAGTAGTTGTCGTCTTGTGGGCTAACTGGAAGTATCGGAACGATTGGGTACATAGAAACCCAAACCTGAATGTAAGAGCGGAAGTGAAAAATGTCTTGGAGCTGCTAAAAGGATTCCAAGATACTACGAGAGTTCTGAACAATGAAAACCCATCCTTCCCAGTATGTTGGAAAGCACCTATGCATGGAGTGGTCAAGATTAACTATGACGGAGGCCATCTACCGGACGGTAGCCATGGATGGGGGCTAAGTTTTCATGACCACCAGGGCAACCTACTGTTAGCCCTTACTCAGCAAGGCCGAGGTTTTGGAGGACCGGAACTGGAAGAAGCAAGAGCTGCACTTTTTGCTCTATCATAGGCACAACAACGAGGCTTCAAGAGAATATTTTTAGAGGGGGATTGTCTCTCTCTGGTGTCCAAGCTACAGAAGAAGTCACAACATAACACTGATGTTGGAATGTTCATTTCTTGTTGCTTAAACATTGCTAGGACTTTTGATTGTCTTCTCTCTTTTGTCAAGAGATGCGGAAACGGAGTAACTCATGCCCTCGCCCACATACAACCAATAGCCCACACTACTAGAGAATGGTTGGATGCTGGGCCCCCGAGTATCCTTGAATTAGTTTCGGATGATGCTTGTAATATCGACTTAATCATGGAATAAATTTACAAGCTTCCTTATAAAAAAAATGTGATCAGAATTTTTAAATATTAAGGTTTCATTCTTTGTGGGGTAAATTACTGTGCGGTGTCACACCGTATTGTATTCTTTAATTTCTACTACATTTCAGCACACCACACCACAATCATTATCAATATATTTTTTGACTTTTCACTCTCCTCACAATTTTCTTTTACTTTTCACATACTCTCTCCTCAACTATCACATTTACCACAACTCTCACCACAACTCACCATACTTTTTCAAATTCCACCGCATCGCACCATTACCCCACCACCAACTGTATAAAAAAACGGAGCCTAAATGTTAATTGTCAAATTATATGTTGAGTTATTATATAAAATAATTACGATTACATTTGTAATAAAAAATATTTGTATTTCAATATAATTTTATAGATTTTATGATAATAAAACATGAAAAATTATGGTCATAATATTACATTGAAAATCATAAAAACAAAAATTGATGATTTCTTTTGGAATGTAGGGGATAATTTATGATCCGTTGATCCTCTAGAATATTCCAAACGCATGTGAAAAGTAGTTGCGGTGTCTTGAGCTATGGTTGACCCAACAATAAGAAAACAAAAGCATGAAATTCAAATTGCTTAATCCACGGGTTTAATGTGTTTACAATAAGAAGACCAAACTCTTGTAAAATGCGGGAAATAATGATATTGTTAAAGAGGGGCCATACCTTTTGAACTTTTAATTTTTTGACTACTAATAATCGAAAAAAAGAGGGGTTGATATTGTTAAAGAGACGTTGAAGCTTTTTGAGTTTGAGTTTGAGTTAAGGTGAAATTTGTGGAAGGGGGCACACCCCACACAGGCACCACCCGACGAAGTGGGGATGGGAAAGTTACAGATTCAAATTTATGAGTTTAACTCATATTAATTAAAAAAATAACTAAGTTATTTTTAGTAATATAGTCATTGGGTTATATTGATAAAAATGGGTGGATGAGAGAGAAAAAATATAATTAAAATATTTATATGATAAAGTTACAATCAAATTCGTCTCGTAAGACTTTCATTGTCAGTTTCACAAATCAAGTCTCATTTTCACCCTTCTAATGCTCGACACAACCTCATTTCATTCTCATCTCATGTCATATCGACAGTAAGTCAAATTTAAATTCACCATTAAAAATGGTCTTAACAGGAAATATTTGACTATATTTCATATTTTCATGGTGGAAAGTGCAATATGTTGCGGTACAATGTGATAGGTTATTGTAAAGTTTGTGATAAGAATGATTGACGTAAAGGTGATGAGAAAGAAAAGTGAAAAGTACAAAGAAAAGTGAGGAGAGAAAATTATGATTGTTATGGTAAGATGTGGTATGATAGTAAGATCCGATAGTTTGTAGATAGTGTGGTAAATTACGATAAGTGTGGTATATAGTACCATAGAAAATAACAGAGCCTTATTGTTTATTGTTTATTGATCTATTATTTTTTTTATTACAGAGCATATTATCCAAAACTATATGATCATTTTATCTTTATTTATTTGTCCACTTAATTATTTTTTTTTGTTTCAAATTAGACTCTTCCTTTATTTTTTGATTCTATATTTTTTTTTCTCTAATTTATTACTCTGTCCGTTCCATATTAGTTGTCATCTTTGGAAATTGTGTAGTTAAACTTTAAATTTTTTTACTATCGATTTCTCAATATATATAATGATTTGTTATATAAAATTACTACCATTAAATTTGTAACAAAGAATATTATCATAAAAATATAATATTGCAATTGTTAATAAAATATTATATAAAAAAATATCAATCAAAAAGTGATATTAAAAATCGTGATGGTCAATAAAATGACAATTAATATAAAACACAGGGGACAATTATTTTGATATCACCCCAAAGTAACAATTAAAAATAGGGACAGAGAGTAAAACATCCGTCATTAAATCTAATTTGACAAAGGCCCAATCGTACGATCGTAAATCAGTGGTCCAGCCCATCTCAACCTAAACCCAATCCATAGATCTGTATTTGGGTCATTTCGTCATTTCACCGCAAAATGTGAACATAATTACACAGACCACACGTCGGCCACTAGGGGCAATTTGCATACCTTTTGCTTTGACCAAAATGCCTAATCTTATCCATTAATATTCGCTAACTTAACCGTAATTTCCCCAGTAGGTAGAGGGCAGTTTCGTCATTTGGCGTTATTAATATCATGAAGCAATTTCTGGACAAGGCCATTTATGGTAACTTCTCAAGCCTACTTTATTTTATTTTATTTTATTTTGAAATGTGTGGTCCACGCAGGGGGCCGCCCCGCCACCCATAACAATCACAAGCAACCTATTCTTTTCAAGATCCAAAAGAAAAAAAAAAAAGATACAAAATCCTTTTTTCAATATCTTTACTCGGTCTTTTTTTTTCCCAGCTTCATCTAGCGCTGGCAAAAATTCAGGTTCAGGTAAACTCGGATCAGATAAGTTCGGTCAATGTCAAAATTCGGACAAAAAATTTATGGCTGGACCCGATTTTATTTTGGGTCGGTCCGGGTCGAACAATTCGGACAAAGTTAAAATCGTGTTCGGACGATAGAAAAAATAGAAATTTTATGTCCGAATATTCGGTCAATTCGGACGAAAAATCTATGTTCAAACCCGGTTTTTCCGGGTCGAACAATTCAGATAATCCAGGTCAGGCAAAATTTTGCCAGCACTATTCTTCATCCATACCGTGAATCTTGTGAGTTAGTTTAATGGGAAGCTCAATAAATTTGAGTCGGCTTGGGTTCGAGCTCATCATATGAACGAGCCAAATCGTGCTTAAGAAAACTCGGGTTATGAAGCTCGTAGGTCTCCTGAGAATGAAAAATTGGACTACATATATTATGTTTGATAATACGATTTCAAAAACAAAATTACTTTATTCACATAAATTGAAACTTGTGTTAATAGATTTTTTATATGTGTTGTAAATCCACAATCATAAGTTATTTTCATCATCACTATAAAATTACTTTATTTTACCTTCGAGAATTGCTATTTTGAATTGATTAAGTTTCAATATGATATCATTATTTGACTTTATTAAAAGTACTCTTTTTTTACTATTTTCTATTTAAAAGATACCATTTATTATCACTTGTAAGTTAACAAAATGAATAGTAATGAACGAATATTTGCTCGTCAAAGCTCGCGAGCCTAATTTTCAGGCTCGCCAAGCTCGCGAGCCAAGCTGAGCCTCGAGTTTGTCAAACTCGAGCTTGGCTCGACTAATTTTCAGCCTTAGGGATGGCTTTGGGTCGGGTAGGGTCATATTCATACCAATTTTAATTCAAAATCATTATTCTTTTTTTTTTTTTGAGGAAAAAAAATCATTATTCTTACTCTTACTTATATTTGGCGGGTACTAAATATTAATTCCTTTACCCATACCTGTCGGGTATGCAGGTAAAAGTGTAAAACGAATACAAAACAGATATAATTAAAGATTAAATTATATCACCTATTTTATACCCATATATCCAAATCAACATATCGTATTCAGGTATTTTAACCAAAATAATATTTTGGGAAGTTTTCAACATTCAAGGGTTTAAAAAACGATGTAACATCCATGCTTATCCTCATCCAACGGATCAATTTGTGATCAAAGAAAAAAAAGCATAAAGCGAGCTTAAATAAACCCTAAATTGTATAACAAAGCTAGTCGAGCTTGGCAGTGGACAACGACGTTAATGATTTTGGTAATTTTTGATAATTTTTAGTAATTTTTGGTAAATTTTAGTAATGTTTAGCAAATTTACTTAAATATATCAAAATTAATTTTTTTATTATTTTAATTTTGATAAGTTTTAGTAAATTTTGGTAAATTTAAACAAAAACTGATAACTTTTGATAAATTTAATTTACCCTACAATTTGACAGACCCTAGAGCTCAACAGTACACTAAAATGTAATTACTTCAATAATATGTGCTAATTAACATTCTTTAATTAGCATGTTGATTGTATCTAGGGATGGCAATGGGGCGGGGAATCCCCGAACCCGCTGGGGCCCCACCCCGCTCTGAGGAAAAATTTTCACCCTCATTGGGGATGGGGACGGGGATGATTTTTCAAAATCCGCTTGGGGACAGGGTGGAGATGGGGACAAAATTTTCCCCATCCCCGTCCTCATTTTCCCCACCGGGGAAAATTCCCCCTCACCATCCCCGAATCCTCGTCTCCGAAAATTTTAAAATTACCAAATAACCTTTATTCTAATTCAATATATATATATATATAGGAAAATTGGATTCTAATAATTCCTACTTTTGCGAATTGCATGATGGTGGTCCCTACTTTCACTTTGTATTCTGGTGGTCCAAAAAAAATATAATTGAATTTGAGTGGGACGCCGCCGAGTTGAGTGGTGGTAACTCGGTGGTTTTCTGACATGGCACATTAACCCGGTCAAACACATCCATGTCAGAAAACCACCGAGTGACCACCACTCAACTCGGCGGCGTCCCACTCAAATCCAATTATATTTTTTTCCCACGTAATACAAAGCTAAAGAGTGACCACCATCATCCAACTTGCGAAAGTAGGGATTATTAGAATCCAATTTTCCTATATATATATATATACTTAAAAAATACCCACAAAATTCAATAGCTCCGTGAAAGTCTCCAAGCTTTAGAAAATGTTCTATATACTTAGAGTTTAAGCCAAAAATAATATAGTGATTATATGTCTTGCTAGAGGCCTCCATATTCGGTAATTAAATATGTTTAATTACAACTATATATATTTTTATGGTCCTACTGGGTCAACCAAGTCAGTGCCTTAGAACAATGTATGTACCTACCAATAATATTGTATTATGATTAGAAGTGTCGAGTGTTGATTCCTTGGAGAAATCAAAACAACACAGAGTGAGTTAGGCCAACACGGACCGTGTTGCTTGCAACCGACTTAAAACAGGTTCTAAAGGTCAACACGAACCGAGTTACTTGTGACATGGACCGTGTTGGATCCCAGTCACTGTTTTTTAGAGCGAGTCGGTTATTAGGGTTTTTATTAACCCTTTTCCCAAGCCACCCAACATTATAAAAGGGAATCTGTCTGAGAGTTTTATTCAATCAATTGTTAGAGACTTTTAAAGAGATAATAGGGTGATTTCCTGAGTTCCTCTCTCTCCTAGTTCAACAGTTATCTTTATTGTTTTCTAAAATAATCTACAAAATACCCGGAACACATACATCTTAGATTGAGATTAGTCTCAATTGGGTCGATCTAGCAATCGAGTTCCCAGAGTACGGAGTGGACCTACATTAGAGGATATCTGCATTGGAATCTCAAAAGTCAACCTCTTCTTTAGTCGAATTAACGATCAGGTATAACACTAAGTCTTTGCAGTTGTACTCTTTCCTAGGTGATTAATTGTTGTAATCATCATGAATATTCTGCCAATTAATCTGTATCTGTTTAGGAAATAGATAATCTAAATAGATAACCATTACAACAATCAGATATAATCCATTAACTAGAAACAACAAAGCACTCGGGAATCCCAAATAACCAAAGTCACCCCAATGAATGATCACTAAAAACAAGACACTACTACTATATACGTCTACTCCCGGACTTTAGCCTGACTACTATCAAAACCAACGAAACAATTTTAACAAAGAGCACTCGACTTATCTTTACAAAAGTAGAAGAGGGAGTTGTCTTGGTATGCGTGCATTGTGTTGTGTTGTAATACTAGCTGCTTCCTTCATTTAGAAATAATACTATATAAATAATACTACCTCCGTTTTTTATCTGTCATCTAGAAATAATATCTTAATTGTATAATGATCATAATACAAAATTGATGTCATTAGATTTGTTATAAAAAATATTGTTAAAAAAGTATAATATTAGTATATTTTTTTGTAAAAGCTTTATGTTAAAAATTATTGATTAAAGATTGACACTGAAAATCATAAATGACCCTTAATTGGCACTTAAACTAACTTTTTGTTTCAAAACAATTGACACCTTCCATTTTCCAATACGTAATTTAATTATTTTAATTTAAATATTTTTGTTAACTTTTTACTTTTTCAATTAATAAAAATTACTCATACTCACATTCTCTCACTAGCTACACCTTGATATTTAAAAAAAAAACACCTTGGAAAATAGTGTTATATACTTATGTGGGTAGTTTTTTAGTTAAACCTTGGTATGTGAAAAAATTTGAAATATGTCAATATGGAACGAAGAGAGTACAATAACAAAGGAGTTTGTCTTGTAGTTTATGCTCACATTCAAATTTACCATTTTGTCCTCGAATACAATTGATAACAAATGACTTGTTTCGTAGCTTATATTCATACATGAATTTGTTGTTTTTCTCTCGAATACAATAAATAAGGATCCTAACATCAATTGAAAATTTTGTTATTAAACCTATAAATTCAGACGGATGAGTTGAATACAGATTGTGTATATATTTGGTAAAGGTCGGTGAACGTCATGTGTATTTCCAGTTGGAAAATTTTGACATTAAGAGTGCAAGTCGTTGTATCTAGATTCAAGTAAAAACTAATAATTTTAATAGTTGCAAAACTTAGGTCATATATTAGAGTGTAAGATAGTTGGAGGGTGGGATGAAGTGGGTGGACAAGATAATGTTTGGAAATGTAAGTGACTTACTTAAAAACAAGAATTTTTAAATATAGTTTATAGTCACATCACTCACAATATTTATTAAATGTATGAAGTTTTAAATATATGCTATAAAGGTACGTAGGAAGTATGAAAAATGTGAAAAATGTGGGATAAAATAACTAAAAATGTTATGAATAAAATAAATTTATCATATCACAAAAAAACATGGTCAAACCCGTCCGTAAGACAGGTACCATAACTAGTTGGTACCCATGACAAACTAGAAGCAACTACTATCAACACCAAAAAGGTTTTGATTATGCGTAACACCAAACAATATGAATATACCTGGTTGAAAAAAGTTAGTGGTTTAGATAGAGAGTAACGATTTAGGTATTCCCTCGTTCCTATTATGGTTGCCACGTAATAAATGTTATGCGGTTAATTTTCTACGTAATATTTTATTAAAAAATTACAACGTTATACTCTTATGTTAGTATTTTTTTTGTAACTAATATGATCATAGTACTTTTGTGTAATAAAACACTATATGTATTGAAAAATTAATGGTCAAAGTTTTTGAAATTTGATTGATGTGTAGATCAAGGTGACAGATAAATTGGAAAAAGGGTGTAGCAAATAATAGTTTGGGTAGTAGCTAGCAATTTTACTTTAGCCATTATAGGATAGTTGTTCACACTGTTTGAAGAAAATGTACGTGTTCGATAAATTTAGCAGTTGAGTTAACTGGTTAATGTAAATTGAGATAAAATGATATGTACTCCAAAGATAAAGTTTCAAAGAATTTTTTTGACCAAATATTATGCAAAACTACTCCAAACACTAAGGTTGTGTACGGCAACAACGTCTGGGGCAACGTTTAGCATTTTCACTAAATTAAAATTCTAACTAGATAAGTAGTAGTATTCGATAAGCTAGCGTTTTAAGTAGTGTTTAATATTAGAAATAGCATTTTTGGAACGTTGATAAAGGTCCCATTAGGAAAAACAAGCGGTTTAGGTTTTGGATTATAATGGACGTAGCGGATAACAGTTTAGGTAATAGATATTGGTTTAAATAGTGAATAACGAATAGTTGCTTAAGATGAAATTGTGCTCGCTAAATTTAGCGGTCACATTCACTTATTAATGTGAATTAACATAAAACATATTGATAATTTCTAAAGATAAAATTTTTAAATGATATTTGTTGACCAAAAAAATATGATTTGAATGCTAAACATTGACTTCATTAACGTTTTAGAAACCCTACATAAAGCATTAAGCGCGACTTATAATGCTAACTCAGCAAACAATGATATTTGTCCAATTAGACTTTTGACTAGGTAAAACCAACAAATACTACCTTGAATGACTCCAACAAGCATAGCCAAAGTTAATGTTTAACATTTGGAGCATCATTTCATACTTTTTAGTCGGAAAATACTGTTCGAGAATTTTATCTTTGAAAATTATCCATACCTTTTTATGTCAATTCACCAACATAACCACTAAAGTCATTGAACAAAAGTTTTTATTTGACAATTATCTGTTATTCTTGGACTAAGCCCCTATACATTATCGGAACCACTATCCATATAACACCTCCATATCCTTAATCACCATATTAGGACTAGGAAGACACAACCTAGTTATTAGCGAAGCGGAATTAAGATCTGAAGATATTACCGACATTCATATCTACGGACAAGGCTAATAGCTACCTACAAAACACCAATTACAACACAAAAACCCAAAGGAACCTGCTTGAATACTATACATACTTACATAGCCAAAATGATGATTACAATTCACTTCACTAATCATAAGTATAACCTTTAGCAAATAACTTGACATCAAACACAAGGGGCAAGACTTCATTGCATAAAAGAAAACTAACCTGACCTCTTACTAGTATTGGGTTTGTTATCCCTAACATCACTCCCTAAAACAAATACGCTAATCACTACGTTTGTGTCCTCTTAGTCCTAAGCTGGTGATTAAGGATTTGAATATATTATCGCCAACCTCATTTATGGACATGGCTAACAACCACTCACAAAACACCAATTATAACACACAAATTCAAAGGAACCTGCTTGAATACTATACATACTTACATTGCCAAAATGATGATTATAATTAATTTTACTAATCATAAGCATAATATTCCACAAATAACTTGGCATCAAACGCAAGGGGTGTGACTTCTTGGCCTAAAAGAAGACTTCTTTACCTTCAGAACAACCTGACCTCTTATTGGTGTTAGGTTTGCTATCTCTGACATAGCTCCCTAAGACAAAACATAAAATATTTCGCAGAATACTGTTATAAATTTATAGTTTTAGAACTTGACCACTTCAAAAAAATTCCAAAATTAATTTACTTTGTTGTGTTCTTCACAAGCGTGCCCCCCAAGGTCGTTGCCATCCATTGCTCAAGTCATCAAATCCTCAGAGTACTTTCTCTCCAACTTTCAATACTTTACGTTACACATACTGCCTGTACCTGGCCTAAATTCACCTGTTTGAGTACAAATAAAGCATAAGTACTACTCAATATGGATAATATGTATTTTAACATGTTTTCCTCACATAAATATGGTCCCGCCCCATTACATATATGTCAAAATACAATATTTACTTCATTGATCGAGGGCGAATGTAACAAATTAAATACGTGTGATATACCTATAATTATAAGAATAAGATGATGCTGGTCCAGTATTAGGAAAATTCTCATCTAAATCAAGAAACCGGAAGTGTTGATCAAATGTCGTAGACTAAGGATTATACAAAGGTTGGGGGTAAGGACTTGGGACTTTGAATGTATCATATGCACTTAACATATCTGGGTTGCAGCATTTAAGACTGGAATTTTGATTTTGTTTAATCTTTTTTTTTGGTCCACTTGACAGATCTTTTCTTCAGCTAACAACTATAAGATTACATTTTATAATGGATTACTAGGTTTGAAATTTCAATTTTGGGGTTGTTTATCACAATATCTTGAACTTCACATTTGACTCATAACAAGTCAATCTTTAGGGATGGTATTTGTTAGTAGCTCAATACCAAATCAACATTAATCAAACTCAGGTTTTTTGTGATGTATTTTTTTTTTTTTTTGGTTAAGACACACATCCATTATACATATGACCTCTAAAACCTCCATCACATCATAAAAAACTTAAGTTTAATTTATGTTAATTTTGTTTTGGGCTACTGACAAATATCACCCCAAAGGTTGGGTTGGTATGAGTCAAATGTGAAGTTTGAGATATTGTGGTAAACCACCAAAATTAGGGATTTAAAAACCTAATAACCTTTTTGAAATACTTAAAAATAGCGCTGGAAAAAATTCGTGTCCGAGTAAATTTGAATAATATCAAAATTCAGACGAGAAATTGATGTCTGGACCCAGTTTTATTTTGGGTCGGATCAGACCGAACAATTCGGACGAAGCTAAATTCGGGTCGAAATCAGGTTCAGACAATAGAAAAAGAGAAATTTTATGTCCAAATATTCGGTCAGTATCAAAATTCGGACGAAAAATCTATATTCAAACCCACATTTTTCCTGATCGGATAATTATGATACTTCAAGTTAGACAAAGGCTGTGTTCGGCAGTAGCATTTGGGGTAGTGTTTAGCGTCTTGACCAAGTCAAAACTCTAATTGCATAAATATTAGTGTTCGGTAAGCTAGCGTTTTGAGGAGCGTTTAGCGTTTTAAGGAGCGTTTTGTGAAACGCTAATAAAATTAACGTTTAGCGTTTAGGATATAGCGTTTCATATTTTCGGTCAAAAAATACCCTTTGAAAAATTTATCTTTTAAAATTATTGATATCCTTTTATGTCAATTCACATTAATCTGTTAATTCAACCGCTAAATTTACTGAACACAATTTTCATTTGAACAGTCATCCACTATCCGCTACGTAAACCGCTATCCGCTACATAAACCTCTATCCGCTATCTAAAACGCTAATTTTGCCAAACAGGGCCAAAATTTTACAAGCCCTACCTAAAAACATAGTTGTACCGTTTGTAAAGGAATTTTAAAAATGATACCATTTGAAAAATATCAAAACACAGGGATATGAATTGGAATTTTCCTAAAAAAAAGTTTAAGATATTAAGTTCAAACAAAAATTCATCACAATGTTATTTTGTATTTTACTAAATTTTAAAATATTTTAAAAAGAAATTATCATTATATTGTCGCATTTTCATGAGTTAAGGATACAAGTGACATATGAAAAATATTTTCTCAACAACTTTTTGAGCAAATTTTTTCGGAACTAATTTATATTGTACAAGTTTAATAAATGAATATTAAAATCATTGAATACATATAGTTTTGGACTTGACTTTGAATGTATAGACTATAAATTTTCTTTAATATTTTTTTCTTCATTAACATGTGATTCTTCAATATATATATATATATATATATATATATATATATATATATATATATATATATAGGTTTCTAGGATACTTTTGTAACCATATAGTTGAATTTAGAAGTAAAATTATTTGGATTAAGAAAATATAAGAATTATGGTGATGTATGTATATATTTTTTTAATGAAATCAGTTATATAAAATTTATATTAATAATAATTATTATTTAATCCTACAAAAAATAGATCGGATAAATCAATATAGCGCATTGCTAATAAAAAACCAATCAAAAAGAAAAAAAATGTGGTGTTTAGCTATCTAGATTTTTATAAACTGTTATCGTTTTGATCAAGGTGAGAAAATTAAAAATGTTTTGTAAATAATATTTTATATTAACCTTTTGGACCTAATAAGCTAGTTTTCAAAAAATTATTTGACGGTGTTTTTCATAAAAAACTACGCTATCAAATACTTTTCCAACGATTAGTTAACTCAAACAGTTAATCTAAACAATTATTTACTAACGACTCCTCCGTATTAGATACCAACTCGTTGCCAAACATTATTCATCTGATTTCTTCTTCTTGAATTAATTTAAGGGTCCTTAATTTAATTTAAATTTAATGCGGGTTGCGACACAGCGACAGAATAAATTAATTTTTACTTTATCGTTTCAAATTAATTAAATTAAATTATAATCATTATTCCTCTGGTTTCTTCTCCTTGAATTTCTTCTGTGCGAAATTTATGCGAGGACCACCTCACCCTCCCCTCCGTTCATATTCATACTCGCTTTCTCTCTCTTCTCTCTCTCTATAACCTTTTTCTCTCTCCTCCATCTCCTCTCTTCCCTTCTCTTCTCTCCCTTCTTTCCGACGGGATCCCTTCCACATTGCTTCTCTTTCGAATATTCGCACTCTTCTTGATCGGAATTTGGGGTGTTCTTGAGCTGCGAATTTGGAGTTCTGAGAATCCTCCCTTTTCTGGTCAGTTTCATAGCATTTGAATTTGATCCCTTCTTTTTCCCCGATTTCAATTAGGTTTTCTGTTCTTCCCATCGCAATGTGTGATGGGATTTTCGCTCGGAAATTCTCGTTCTGAATTCTGGATTCTGTTCTGTATTGTGTTTTTATGAGTTTGTTTCATGGCCTACTTTCTTTTGTTCATTATTATTATTGGTTACTGTTATATGTATACATGTATATTATTGTTTTAAAAAAATCAAATTGTGAATTGTTGTCACTATTTTTATTTTAATTTCAATAATTGTGATCGAATATCTTCCAATTTTCATGATATATACTGTTGCTTGATCAAATTCTTTGCATATATATTCAATCTGCTGACTTCATTTTTTCTTTCCCTCTAACCTGGAATTGGCAGAATCCAATTTTCTTTGCTTTTGTCTTTGGGGTTTCTTTTTTTTTTTTTTTTTTGTGGGGAGGGGGTGAAGTTTCTTCCCCTAAGGACCCTAAAAAAATGGAAAAGTAAGGCAGTAAATCAAGTTCATGTGTTCTCATGTGAAATTGCTTACTGTGTAGAGTTGTTAGGGTTTAATAAAGTCTTTCTCTTGGCCCATGGCACGAGTCAAAGTCAGATCCATAATTCCTTGACCTTATTCATTATTCTTTGTTCTGATTATCCAAAGTCGGATCTATTTGTATTTTGTAAGATTTTAATTGTATGGACTTAATTTCTGCAAAAATGCTCTCCATTGGGTAGGGAATGGGATGCTAGAAATAGTTGATGTTGATTTTGTATTAAATATATGCGATTATGCAAGACTTCAATTTTTGAAGAGTCGATTAGGGACTTAAAGCCTTCGAAAACTGAGTTTTATGCATTGGACTTTACTTGCTTCAACCCTGTACCTAGAGTTATCATGAAGATAAACACGTGATTGGGTTACTAATTTAGGGATATTTTAAGTACTTTTTCATATTTTCGTTGACATATGTAAGGCTCCCCCTGATTTTGGGTAAATGAACATGGGGGTAGCTAATATGCGAACCTGAGACCTCTCACTTAGAAAGGTTCAGATACCATGCTCAAGAACCAATTCATCAAAAGCGCAAGGTGATGGATGAAGGTTCATTAATGGTTTTATACACTAACATTTGAGCTTAAAGCGCAAGCTGATGGATGAAGGTTCATTAATGGTTTTATACAATAACATTTGAGCTTAAATGATGAACGATCTGAAATTTGAGGAATGAAACATTTGGATTGCAAGAAAGTTTGGTCCAATACCACGTTGCCACTTTGTTCTACGTTTACATAGTTACTTGATACTTGTCTTGTATTGTAGTTAGGACTAAGACAACATCCTTGTTTATCCTGTACCTTCTTTAAAGTTTCTGTAGTCTATTCCTAGAACAAGCAGTTTGTAAAATTCATAACCACATGTAGATACACATAAGGTCCCCAACCTTGCACAAGCAGGACCAGAGAGTTGGAGTTGTTTTTGTGTGTAGAATGTAGATATAAAAATATAGTGACTCAAAAAATGGTCAAGGTGAAAAATGTCTTTCATGTTCCATGTTTGGTTGAAGAACCTTGTGTACATTGTAGGGTTGTGTTCTAACTCTGACGTTTTCAGCCACACGGAATTGGATGTAATGTGAGCTTGTATATATTATTCCATAGTTATACACAACGATTGCCATTTATTCACACATTTCACTATAAGAATGAGTCGTATAAATAGTATTTCATCCTACTACTAGTTGCTAAGCTCATAATCTTAGAGATGACTATAGGGATTTGACATTTAGTTAACATAAAAGTAGTCATAAAAATATAAACTAGTGTAGGTTCAAGTTTAAGTACCTCAAACCACATATAATTTTATGCCTGAAATTGAAAACTCAAATATTAATCATGTAACATATACATATAAATGTTAAGCAATCAGCATGTTTGGATGGAATTATCATATAACTGCCCCTATGGTTAACTTTTGACCACTGTTTTAGATCATATAACATTTCACTTTTTTTAGATTACTTTTATTGAGTGCTGTGGATAATGATTTTGTTCATGATCATGCAGGTCCAACCAAGTATTTGGCAGATGGGAAAGATTAGAAGTAAATGGAAATGTGACTTCCATAGTATTCGGGGATTTTGTTTTTCTGTTAAGTGAATTTGTTTACTTTTAGAGGCTTGTCTTCCAACTGGAGTGTTTTAGATGGTACCAGTATGCGGCAGCTTGTGCAGCTGAATTAAGCATGTTGATAGATTTTTTGTCACTTTTTGTAAATTTATATGATGAGAAGTGGCCCTTTGACGACATTTTTTCTCTTATGGTACAATTGAGCTCTAGTCTCCTACTACAAGCAAGTGACAAAGACTTTGTTGCCAAAGAAACCTATATGTGGAGGTTACTAGAGGTGCATTGATAGCATTGACCCTGGGCTTGTCCCAAATTACAATGGACAGGTGAGTTTCTTATATTGGGTGGTTTGATAAGTCTCTTATTTTGATTTGTCTTGACACACCCTTGCTGGATTTGCATTTCGACTGCTCACCTCTCTTACCCTTAGGCAGGAAAAAAAGAAGAAACACTCCCTTTTCTGTTAGGGTCATTTCAAATGAGTCCATATCTATGAATTTTGATTTAACATCTGCTCCATATTACAAGTTGGACAAAACCAGCTAACAAATTGCTTTAGGATTCCTATAATAATGTGAACCTTTGGTTCAGTCTATAACATGTTATTTATGCTCATCCTTTTGTGCACAGATATAATCTTTTAGAGGAGCTTGGAGACGGAACCTGTGGAACTGTATATAAGGCTGTCAATGTGGAGACTTTTGAGATTGTAAGAAATTCTTAGAACTTTGTCAACATATATACAATGCCATTTGCACTACCTTTGTGTTTCCTAAAGATTCCTGTGGTGTCATTGATTTCTCCTTTGCTTTCATCTCTCTCTGCAGCAATTTTGACTCAGTGTATAACTTTCTGATGTCATCAACTAATGGGATGAATTCTGTGATCATTGTCATAATTCGTGACAAACAGTCGCCACTTGTTTTCCCCCTTTGATTCAATCTATGTTATCCACCTTTATAGCTAGTATGCTAGTGGCATATGTCCACATTTGGCATGGCATTCATGACTTTGTTACGGAAAGTGGAAATCCTAGAGCTTTGTTAGGCACAAACCACACAATAAATCTTGCTTAATCCTCGGTGACTCCAGTGATTCCCTTAACATTTGCATATGATAGAGATAGATGAGAAAAATGTTTTATCTTTCTTAATTTTACTATTTTAGTGATAAGATGTGTGGAACTTGTGTTCACTATCTTGCTGCTGCTCCTGGATTTCCAATATTGCGATGCTACTTTTTGGGTAGTGTTTGCCAGATATGATCAACAAATTGATTTTGATTGGCAGGTTGCCGTTAAGAAAATGAAGAGGAAGTATTATTATTGGGAAGAATGTATTAACCTGAGAGAAGTGAAGGTATATGATGTTACATTTGTTGTTGGTTTTGTTTCCATCTAATGTACATGCTACAATGGTATCCTGAATAGTCCTGATGCACTGTTTACTGTGTTTGCTTCTGATGCAGTCTCTGAGGAGGCTGAGTCATCCCAACATCATAAAGTTGAAAGAAGTTGTTAGAGAAAATAATGAGTTATACTTCATATTCGAATATATGGTGAGTATTTTAGGTGTTTTTGTGGCATTCTGTATGTTAAGAAAGCCCCTTATACCTTTTTGAGATTAGCCATGGTTTGATTCTTCCCCTGAACTAAAGGTGGAGGGTTTTTTTTTTTTTTTTTTTTGTTTTTGTTTTTTTTTCTCCTGCTTGCAAGTGTGCTTTGTGATTACTTGTAAGTCGATCTTGGTTATCTCTAGTCTCACGTCCTTTGCTTTATATTCCTTGAAAACTTCCAGGAAAATAATCTGTATCAAATAATGAAGGAACGACAAACACCGTTCTCAGAAGAAGAGATAAGAAACTTTTTAACTCAGGTTCTTCAAGGACTTGCACACATGCATAGGAATGGGTACTTTCATCGGGATCTCAAACCCGGTATGTTCTGCTTAATGACATTACTGAATACAAGTGGCTTCCGTGTCGTTCAAAGATGTCTTGTTCACTCCCACTAAATCTTATACTTGTGTTTTTGTTTTTGTTTTTTTTTTTGTTTTTTTTTGTTTTTTGAAAGAAAATCTGCTGGTGACAGACGATGTGATCAAAATTGGTGATTTAGGACTTGTAAGAGAGGTTGCATCAATGCCACCCTATACTGATTATGTTTCAACACGATGGTATGTGTCTTCCCATCAGACAAAAGATCAGAGCTTCCATATTTGCACAGCATGTGATTTCATTTCTGCATCAGATATCTACACCGTATAGAGTACTATGGTGTATCATTCTATAAATTACAAAAAATTCATTGTATCTCAAGTCTTATGGTTTTGAATTGTTGTCTTCTAGGTACCGGGCCCCAGAGGTTCTGTTACGGTCTTCATATTATACTCCGGCAATTGGTATGTCCCCTCCCCTTATTTCACAGCCCCCTCTTTATCTTACCTAGTTTCTCTCTTCAATGAATCTTCAGGTGCTTGACTACGTGTTTGCAACTTGTCTGCTTATATGGCTGTTGAGTATATATAGTCCCGAGTCACCTAATGACCGTTTCTACAAAGTTGACAGTGGTAACAGAATAAGGGAAAGAGTGAAAGCTTGTGAAATATCTGAAAAGTTATACTGATTAATATTGTATCGTATAGCCAGTGAACTTAACATGCCTGGTTCAAGTACGGCAATTGTTTAACTACATTATCTTAAATCCTCAACTTGCTCCCTGTTGTTAAAAATATTATTTATTATAATGTTGAAAAATCACCTTCTGATTTTAAATGCTATGTACTCGTTTATATCAGCACTCAGTCTTATGTGTAGTTGTTCAGCCTTTGTCTTTGATTTTGGATGTCATACTTCTCATACACATTGTCTACGTACTGAGAGTGGCTCTACTTTTCAGTACTGAGAATCTTTTATTCCGCTGATTAATAAGTGTCATTGCAGATATGTGGGCAGTTGGTGCAATACTTGCTGAGCTTTTCACCTTGTGTCCAATTTTCCCAGGACAGAGGTAATTTTGTGTTGGTTGTAACTTATAATGTAGTGTCTCCTAATTTTAAAGAGTGGATTTTCCAGCTATTCCAGTCAAGTCCTTTTTGGACGCCCCCATTGATAAATTGTCACGGGAGAAGATGCTTAGTATCTATATTTTATGATATTTGTTTGCGCATGATAATTGTTCCATGCCCTGCTAAGTTGCTCATGATAAAAATTATCATGCACAGTGAGATAGATCAACTACACAAAATATGTTGTGTCCTTGGTTCCCCGGATTGGGTCGCTTTCCCTCAAGCGAAGAACACGACTCAGCTAATCAATTTAAGTTATTCAGAGGTAAGAAATGTTTGATGTCTTGTATAGCTATTCCACGTTGTCATTGACCCTTGTGTTACACATTTTACTTCACATTTCTTTCCTGATATCTTGATTTTTTTAAAGAAAAAATTTTGTGCTGTTCAGTTTTTGCCAGTCAATCTATCAGAAGCCATACCAAATGCTAGCTGGGAGGCTATTGATCTGTTCAGTGTATGTGCTGCTTCTGTAAACATTTCCATTCTTGCCATTTCCATCTGTTCGCACTCATTGTCATTGGCCTTGTTTATGATAATGTAAATATTTTCTTAATTCTTCAGCAACTCTGTTCTTGGGATCCGCTTAAGAGGCCAACGGCTGAGCAAGCACTCCAGCATCCATTCTTCCAGGTACGTAATTGGAGTTTTGTTAAACAGTTCTCAGTGTGGATGCAGTATTTGCTGAGTAACTGGGGTTAATGGCAGGTTAATACATGGGTTCCTCGCGCAATTCATGATCCCCTTGAGCATAAGGCGAAACGCATGAGTAAGTCACCTGACAATCCGACCTGAATTTCTATGTACATTACCAGGCTCTTACTTACTGTGGTTAATAACTTCGGATCAATCCTTTTTGTTCAACAGGAGTAGATCCAAACCTTGAACTGAACCTTTGGGATTTTGACACTAAGTCGGATGATTGTTTTCTTGGCTTGACATTGGCTGTGAACCCCAGTGTGTCTAACTTGGGTAATGACATCTATGCCTCTTACAGTAAAATGACTTGTGTTGTTTCGTATTAAAACAAATTAGATATGGTGGGACTAGGAGTAAATTACATTTATCCTACCTGACATTTTTGGTAATAGTTTTTGCACACCCGACATTTGGGAAATGATTTTCACCTTATCTGACATTAAGGCTCCGTTTGGTCTTTGGAAAATGAAATGGAAAGAAAATTTTTATCTCTTTACTAATTTAATATAGGATCCTCCATGTTCTCCACCAATCTATCCCTTGATTTTCTCCCTCCCCAATCCTACCATCTCATTTAGTCTATCATATTTCCATCTCACTTTCCTCTCAACTTTGGACGGAAAATGTTGATGGCAAAATCAATGTAACTTTTCCATTATGTTTTCCATCTAACTCTTCTTCCTCCAACTTTTTAAAGTCAAGTTAAGGAAAATAAGTGATGTTTCAAAAAATTTTCTTTCCATCCTACTTTTCAAGGACCAAATGGAGCCTAAGTGAAAGTGATTTTTAGTAATAAAATCTTGTCACTTCTCATCGGAAATGAGGAAATACAATAATGCCCCTATATGACTATGTGAATGTATCATGTTGTCCATTAATATTGAGAAGGAAATGACTTAAATGATCCTCTCATCGTTTTATTTCCGATGAGAAGTGACCGGATTTTGCCACTAAAAATCACTTTCACTTAATGTCAAGTAAGGTGAAAATTGTTTCACAAATGTCAGGTGTGTAAAAATTATTACCACAAATGTCAGGTAGGGTAAATGTAATTTACTCGTGGGACTAGTGCATATGAATTGGAGAAATCTAGTTGTAGGTAGCCTTATGGCTGCATGAATACTAAAGATTATTATGCTGTTGCTTGCAGCAGAAATGGAGCCTAGTGTATCTGGAAGTGCAGGACAGGTCAGTTTATATTAAGAAAGTGCATAATATAAATTGAAAATGCTATTGGTTAACAGAGTGCTTTCAAGTTGTTTGTGTTGACCTTAAATAGAATCTACTTTGCACTAATGCTCTTTAAGTTGTACTTTCAGGATCTATTCTTCTGCTCTGGTTTCCAGGATCGCCCTGTGCAATCAGGTATCTTCTGTTCTCTTACATACTCGGCTTTCTAAGAATTGTCCCTTTGCACTTTTTTACCCCCTTGTTTTTCCAGTTTTCTGGTCGCTTTTCTCACCAAGCCGAGACGACGTGACAAATGCTCCCGATGTGTCTTCCTCTCTACCTCCTTTCCGGTGAGTAAGCAGTGACTTCATAGCAGTTGGATTATTACCATTCCATGTTTTAATTCGTACCATACTTACAGAAACCTCATTTTGTAGGGGTTCGATTATGCAGCACCCTCCACCCATTCCGATGGGAGTAGCGCATTCTGGAGGATTCAGCTTCACATCAGTGCAGCCAGGTATACGAATGGATGGCCCTTTACTGGCAATGTCCTCCCCACTGCAGCAGGCTCATTACCTCTGACTGTCACGAGTAAAGGGGCCAACCATCTCATTGTTTCACTGATTATTTACCACTTCATTTCTTCGTTTCAACTCAAAACTACTCGCGGGTCACAGTTCTGAAGCTCCTTGTCCCAATTTGTGAATATATTTTTATAAGCAGTCATATATTTATGTATAAAAAGACGTGAATTTGTTTGTTTCCGGTGTCTAGTTGAACTCCCACTTGAATAGATTTGTCGCGCAGACTGGTTAAGGTTTTTTCATGATTCAATCCAAGATTGAAATGGGGCTCTTTTAATTTATGCCCATTTCTCAATGCCAAAGTTTCTGGCAACTGATGGAGCAATTTTGTTGAGCCTATGGAAGCACTGAGCCTCCGATCCGATGTGGTAAAGAAGGTGATTGATGTAGCAACTTCATTTGGAAGAAGGGTAGTAAGTAATATATAGAAAAATAAAGTTAAGTTGGTTGTTGCAGTTGCTATTGTTTTGTAGTCAAATTGAGACAAATGTCGCATCAAAGCCTACTGTTATTTTGTACAATTTGAGGGTTGGTTTTGGGCTTTTAGCTTTGCGTAAAAGTTGGAATACAGTAGTAAACAAAACACAATAAATTTGTATGACTATGGTGTAAGCTTGCACGTCACCACTACAAATCAAACTTTTTTGGAAATTCCAACTGTGGAGGTCCAGTTTGCAATTACAGGAGGTTGCTTCAGTTGGAGCAAGCTTTACCTGGACCAACCGCCGACATGATGACCAAATGATTTTGGAAATGTTGGACCGTGCTTTGTTAATGATACCGCCACTTCCATCTTTCCACGGGCGTATGTGCAGGTTTTACCGATGTTATTTTCTGATCATTCCCCGATCATCTTCCATTCAGATAACGGAGGAGTGTCGCGCCGGTCCCATAGGGGCTATCATATTGAAGCATGGTCGTTGCATCTTCCCGAACTCCGTCTGTTGTTAGATTCTGAATGGTCGACGATGCCTTGTGTGGGTAGTTCAATGTACAATGTCGTCAAAAGCTAAAGGAGGCGAGGAATCGATGTCGGATATGGCGTCAGCAATGGAAACAAAACAGGGCCACGAATCTGCATGCTTCTATGGCACGGTTAGCTGACATTCAGGATGAGTTACACAGTGTCTGTGAGATCCAGGAGTTTTATTAAGGGTAGTTACCCCAATTAAGGATCTAATTTGGGTTTAGTTGTTTATTTATAGGTTAATTATGTGACTTTCTATTTGATGTTATTATATTCGATTTATTTATTTATTAGACTAATTGTACAATTCCCTATCTTATGTGATTATATCTTACTTTATTTAATTATTAGATGTTAGAAGAATAAGGGAGTAGTAGTATATTGATTAGGACTAGAGTGAAACAAAAAAAAAAAAAGAAAGAAAGAGGAGGGGTTTAAGTGTCGACTTTGGGAGGAATAAGTGAATAGGAATAGAGAGAGAGAGAGAGAGAGAGGAAGGAAGCGGTGGCGGTGCCTGGTTGTCGGTCGCCGTCGGCTAACGCGCAGAGAGAGAAGGAGATGAAGGGGGCGGTTGTGGCTCCCTCTTCCTCCCTTCGAGCGACTCACGCATAGTGAAAGGGGAAGGTGTGCGAAGGTGGCTTGGTGACAGGTGACTGCAGCGACGGTTGAGTGTCGGAGACCCGCGCGTCGATCGGGAATCCCTGGTGGCGTGGCGAGGCGCGCGTGGCCCAGAAATTTGGGTCAGTGGTTCGAGCTAGGGCTCCGGGCGGTTTTCCGGGTTGAGTCTAATGCGTTTGGGTGCTTCTGACGCCTCTCAGCCGAGTCTAGCCCTAATTCGAGACCCTAACTGCTCACTTGAGAGTCAAAGTGGGTAATCTTTGTCCCCTCTTAATAACTGTTAAGTTTCAGGTTTAATTAGTAGATTTTGAATACTGAGTTTATACTTGAAATTGTTAATTATATTGGAATGGTTGGATTGATATATGTAACCGAGTTGGAAGTTGGATGGTATTTGGGTTGAATATTGAGTGTCGAGGTTTGTTTGGGACGGTGTATGTGAGGAGGGAGCTCGGGTTGATTTATGAAATTAGAATGTCTTGGGTTGAATAAGTAATAGTAGAGGATTGTTTAATTGTTTTATGTCTTACTTCTGTTGCAATATATGCCGATACTACGGCCTAATTAACCCTTATATATGCGAATATGTATATATCGTATTAGACTGGACGAGTTTTGTTTGGAATGATGTTAATTTCGCTATTTATGAGCAAAGTGTGCTTGGGTGGATCTTGGATGAGATACAATGCACAACTTGGATAGGATATATACTTAAAGAATGAGATTTTGAGCTAGATTCGATGGTTTGGTGTCTAATACATTGTAATTATGCTCTAATCTTGGTGTGAATGGAAACTAGATTGCTTGTTCGCTGTTATATGTGAAGTTAAGTCTATGTACATCCTTATATCTCTTTTATTATGGGTTTGTGTGATTGAAAGGTGTTTGTGTGATTTTTGGTTCGAAAGGAAGAGTTTCAAGTGAATATTTTAGGGTGTGTTGAAAAGCATTTGCGTTTTCAAGTCGTTAATACTTATTAAATGGATTTAGCGTAACTAAAGAAAACTTATTTGAGTTATTCGAGCTTTTGGATTTCCTAAAAGGGAAAGAGGTGGGAAAATTGGCCAGTTGAGCTATTTTAATTTGAATGAAAGGCATACTTCTACTTTATATACATTTATATACGATTTGGAAAGCTATTTGGATAGGAAGTGTATCGTATGGAATTGTTATGCAATTTACGAGTTTGAAATGGTTTTCGGGCTAGATGTATTGCACTAGGTACTGTGGACTATTTGGAAAGCCGGAGTTACACCTGTATAGGGGAACTGAATCGGCTAGGTATATAAAGTCCATTGACATTAGAACTCCCGGGAAGTTAAACTAATTGTCTAAGGGGGAACCGGCCCCGACTGGAAAGTGCTGAAAGTACCCTACGCCCATGGTATCGATATTTTCTTACAATGGAAGGAAGGAAATATTATTTGAAACCGTTGGTTTATTGAAACGATATATATTATGGTTGTGGAAATTTGGTAAAGGGAATTTGAGTAATTTTTAATACCTGGTTTAAAGTGCGTGGGTTATTCTTTATATGTTGAAGGTGTTATGTTTTTATTTAGAATGGTTTTGAAAAATAGTGAAGTATGAATTATATGTTACTTAAGGATTACTAAACTTATGAATTGTGTTTGATTATATTCAAACTAAGTTTCAAAAGGTCTTGTGATTTACATAAATAACTTACCTTGTTATTAATGATTTGTATGTGTGATATTTAAAGCTCTTCGTGATCGTCTTTTAATTAGATGGATGCATTGCATGCGAATCTTGTCTTAATGGTTTACCTTGGGAGGCTAAATGAAATGTACGAGTCACTTGAAAGATCCCTATGTTAGGAGAGGATGTGTACTGTGTTGGTTGCGATATACTAGAACACTAGATTACCTGAGATGCTTCTCTGATGGCTTCCTGACTGTTTTCATGACTGAAAGGTTATCCCATTTACCCCGTGGTTGATTTGGAGGATATGAGATTGTTTAATTACCTCACAGGAGACATATAAATGCTTGAATATAAACCTTATGCCTAGTCTCCTACTTGATAAGTTATGAAGTGACCAAGAGATGCATTTATATTCTGATTGTACTTGGGTGAATACGGAATTAAGCTGACTCCCTATATTAGTTGGCTTGAATCTTAATGGTTGTTCCAGGGTACAGGTTATCTACTGAGCTATGGTTTGCTCATACTCCTCTCTCCCTCCCCCTTACAGGTCAATATGAAGATCAGAAGTTGACCAGTTGTTTAGAGATTGAAGTATTTCTA
This sequence comes from Portulaca oleracea, assembly GCA_029582165.1. Taxonomy (NCBI): domain Eukaryota; kingdom Viridiplantae; phylum Streptophyta; class Magnoliopsida; order Caryophyllales; family Portulacaceae; genus Portulaca; species Portulaca oleracea. The sequence continues at coordinate 26,538,047 of CM055879.1, forward strand.
GTTGCTTTATGTATATGTATAGGAAGTAATTGTTTTGTAATTGAATTGTAATTGTATTTGGTATATGCCTGGGTTGCTGATGCATTTAGATTGTAATCCGAGCGTGTGCTTGTGATATGCTTCGGCGTGTGGCCGTTGAGTTCTATTTTGGTTTAGTTTGTTTATTTTAGGGTTGTAAGGCTTTAAGCCTGAGAAACGTCCATTTTACAGAGGGAACACTGCCAGATTTTCCTCAGAAAATTTTGGAGATTAGTTTCTAAGTTATTCCTTTTTACTTTTCTCAACCTTAATGAGGTTGAGATTGACCTTAACAGCCCCTATTAGGGAGTGGGCTGTTACAGTGTCGGCCTGGATCAGTCCGCTATTGCTGGGTTTCTACAGGTGACAGGGGATTGTGAAAATGCGTTTCGCATGGCGGAATTATATTGGCAACAAAGGTCAAAGATCCAATGGCTAAATGAGGGTGACAAAGTTACTCGTTTTTTCTTCCGCCACTACAAAAATAAGGTTGCATGCACGCGCATAAACGACTTGCAGCTGGCAGATGGGTCTTGGTCGACTGATCTCGATGCTATCATGGGTGAAGCGGTTACGTATTTTCAAGGTCTCTTCCGTGGTCCGGAAGAAGGGCACGCTACGCGTCAACGGTATATCCATACCTGCCTAACGGGGTACACTAAAACACTGCCAGACCGGGATGTTCAGGCGCTGTCCAACCCGTTCACCTCGGCGGAGGTGGACCGAGCTTTAAAAGGGTTGGGGGCTTTCAAGGCTTCTAGGCCGGATGGGATTCCGGCAGGTTTTTATCAGCAGATGTGGTCTACGGTGGGGGACGAGGTCCGTGCTGGAGTTCTCTCAGTGCTCAACTCAGGTTTCCTTCTCAAGGAGACGAACTACACCTATATAACGTTAATCCCGAAAGTTTCGTCCCCGACGACCATGGTGGATTTCAGGCCGATTAGCCTCTGTAATGTCCTCTATCGTCTTATTTCCAAATGCCTTGTCAATCGCCTACAGCCTGTCATCAGTCGATTCATCGATGAATCCCAAAATGCTTTCCTTCCAGGCCGATTGATTGGCGATGCTTGCCTCACTGCACATGAGTTATTGAGCTTCCTTACGCACAAAAAGAAAGGGAAGAGCTACGTTGCGCTCAAAGTGGACATGAATAAAGCATACGACCGGGTCTGTTGGGATTTTTTGATTGCTGTGATGCAGAAGGTTGGGTTCCCGGCTCATTGGGTGCAATTGATTACTCGGTGTATTACTACTGTCCGCTATTCTGTGCTTCTTAATGGCTCGCCTTCACCGGTGTTCCAGCCGTAATCAGGACTAAGGCAGGGTGACCCGTTATCGCCATATCTGTTCATTCTCTGTCTGGATGTCCTATCTCATAATCTGCAGCTTCGCCAATTAGCCCGAGTGGTACGTGGTATTAAGGTCGCACGACGGAGCCCAGAAATAACGCATTTATTTTTTGCGGATGACTCCTTATTCTTCACTGAAACGGACGGGGATAGCTGTTTAAACCTGAAACAAGCCATTGACACCTTTTGTGATGCCTCAGGTCAGGTGATCAACGTTAATAAATCGCAGCTTATGGCTTCTCCTAACACGTCTAAGGAGGTCATATCCGGCCTTAAGGCGGTCTTTGGTTTTTCAACTGTACAATCTTTTGACAAATATTTGGGTATACCGCTGACTTTGGGACGTCACAAAATAATTCAGTTGGGATTCCTATTTGACTCAGTTAACAAACATTTGCAAGGCTGGAAGGCGGCGTTATTATCACCGGCCGGTCGGATTGTTCTTATCCAATCAGTTTTGTCTGCACTTAATCAACATGTGCTTTCGGTTTTTAAGGTGCCGCTGCTACTAGCCAGGAAATTGGACTCGCTGGTAACTCAATTTTTTTTGGTGGAATAGCTCGGGCAATGTATCCAAACACTGGGTTCGGAAAGATCTTCTTTTCCTTCCCGAAGGTGCAGGGGGACTCGACCTACGAAAGACGGAATGTTTCAACGATGCGTTGCTCATGAAACAGGCATGGCGATTACTAGACAACCCCACATCTTTACTGGCTCGGACCTACCAAGCGCGTTATAAGGCACCCTCCCCTTTGGCTCCAGAGGTAAATTTACGCCGTAACGGATCTTGGGGTTGGCGTGGTTTGTGTAAAGCGGTTGCAAGCATGCGAGCTGGAGTGGTTACCGAATAGGAACGGGTATGCAGGCACGAGTGTTGGAGGACGTTTGGGTAGGTGGCACTCCACTGGCTTTGTCCACTACAACTGATCACACCCGTTGGATTGGCCAGCCGGTTTCTACCTTGTTTGTCCCGGGCCGCGCTGCCTGGAATATTCCCCTAATCCGGCAAGTTTTTACTCATGAGTCTGCAAAGCGAATTCTGGCGGTCACTTTACGTGGCACACCGGAACAGGATAAACAAGTTTGGGGCCATACCCTGACGGGCGCTTGTACAGTCAAAAGTGGCTATGCGTTCCGGGTCTTGCAGGCCAACTTGCATGATATCCAATCTATAGCTCCTAACCAATGTCTATGGAAGCTTCTTTGGGGCCTTCACATCCCATCTAAATGGAAACTTCAGTTCTGGAAAACTTACTATGATGCGCTTCCAATGGCGACCAAGTTAGTGTATTGGAAACTGGATATTGACATCCGGTGTCCTTTATGTGGGATGGTAGCTGATACGACACTTCACTTGGTGCGGGATTGTGAGTATATTAGGGTTGTGTGGTTCGAATCTCAATTGGGATTACTTAATCAAGTGCATCTGCAGGTCACGCTCCGTTAGTGGCTAAGCAATTGGGTATTTTTCTTTGCAAGGCAGCTGGCGCGAAGACAACAATTATGTGCGAGGTTCTTGGTCATTTTATGGTATCTTTGGGTGGTACGGGCTCGAGCAATATTTGATCGTACTTTACCACCGCCGACTTGCGTGGTGGATTGGGCTAGACAGGATCTTTCACGCTTGCAGGTGAGGGCTGCTGGCCACTCTCAAGGGGGGGGGGGGGGTGTCCCAGGAGTTTACATGGTCTTTGGATGATGGAGCGGGACCGTTGGTGATTGCACACTGCGATGGAGCATGGAGTAACGACACTTTACATGGGGGTATTGGTTGGGTACTCATACACCCCACGAGGCTCAAAGACAGTGGTTGTGGATCCACAATTGGCTCGTCCGCAGTGCAAATGGAACTTTTAGCGGTTGAGTGTGCGTTATTGCAGGCGATTACACAGCAGGTGCGGAGGATTCGAATTTGCACAGATTCTTTACGTATCGTCCACCTGTTTTTGGGATCCAGTGCACCACCGATCGACTGCTTTATCTTATTGGGTCATTGTCGTTCGTTGTTTTTAAAGTTTAGTTATGTTTGTATCTCTAAAGTCCCTCGCGACTCGATTACGGATGCCCACGTCCTTGCAACTAGGGCTGGCAGGCGGCTGCGTCCGTAGTCAGTGGAGGCTGTTGTTGTTTTCTCTTGTTATTATGTTGTCGTGCTTACCAAAAAAAAAAATCAAACTTTTTTTAACTTTTAACATGAATTGGTGTAAGCTGGCATGTCACCACTACAAATCAAACTATGGTGTAAATTTGTATTAACTCATAAATCATAATCTTAATCTTTTCTGCAGTAAAGTTTTTTTTTATGGTGGGGATACTCTTTTTTCTTTCTTTTTTTTTTAGATGTTGGCTTTTTCCTCAATTTCATTCTTACTAGCCATAGAATGCACGCTTCACATGCGATGGAGTTGAGAGATAAATTTGAATGTAGTATAAATATGAGATCAACTATTTTTATTTACAGTAATTTAGAAGCACTTCTAAATATTCTTTTCTAAAAATATTTTGTTTAAAGTTTCTTTTATAAAGAATTTTCTAAAGTTGTATAAAACATTCTATAATGAAGTTATACCTAATGAATGTTGTTCATTAGCAATGCACTATAATCATTACATTATACTATTGCCCATAATTTAGGCCGACTGAAAATTGTTGATATAAATATAGATAGTCAAAATAATTACCTTGAATAATTTTCTTTTCATGTGATTATGGACTCACCTTTAAAGTTAATTTTCAATGATTCAAAATCTAAAAGAAATAAGTTAAAGTTCGTAAAAGATTAACAACCTATAGATTATTTACATACAAAAAAAATAGGATTATTGGATGATAATACACTGAACTTTAGGGGTATTGGACAATAATGCACTGAACTTTTTTCTTGGACTCTAATACACTGAACTTTGAGGGTATTGGACAATAATGCACTCAGACCAATTTAATCGGTGGTTGTGGTGGTTGTCCCACTTTGGGTATCGTTTTTCTATTTTTTTCCAAAAAAAATATATTAGTAATTTTTCTTATGTGTACTTTCTTACACGGCAAAAGTTTTTTCCTGAAAAAAATAGAAAAACGACACCTCAAAATAGATGACCAATCACACAACCACCAAATTAATTGGTCCGAAAGTATTGTCCAATACCCTCAAAGTTCAGTGTATTAGAGTCTAAGAAAAAAGTTCAGTGCATTATTGTCCAATACCCCTAAAGTTCAGTGTATTATCATCCAATAATCCAAAAAAATAATGTTAGAATTCTGTTTAATACCTCGAAAAATTGGATTATTTATTTCCAGTTTTGTTTTTGAGATTTATAATACAATATATTTTTATTTAATGTACTTTGTTTGTTACATTTAATTTTCCCTCCAATAGTGCCAAGAAAGGAAATTAAAAATTAAAAGGCACCAAAAAAATCATATAAATATATAACTCCTAAAAGCTAGTTTATTTATTTTCAAACTTTAAAATGGAGTAATGTTTACTTAATGTATCTTATTTTTACGTCATTTTATTTCCACCAAAATTACTAAGAAAGCAAAGAGAAAAATAATTGCATCAAAAAGAATTTTTTAAAAACAAAAAAAGAGTTGCAAAGGAAAAAATGATTTGTACCAAAATTACCAAGAAAGGAAATAAAAAATAAATTAAAAAGGCAAAAGGCAAAAAGGAAAAAGAAAAAAGGGAAAAGAGCACTGTAAATTAAAAAGGGAAAAGGCAAAAAAAAAAAGAAAAGAATGACAAAGAGTATTGTAAATTAAAAAGGGAAAAGGCAAAAAAAAAAGAAAAAAAAAGGAAAAAAGTACTGTAGATTGCTACAGTAAAGTTGGAAGTGGTGATTTCCACTTTTATTAGGTTATAGATTATAGATTATAGATTCTTATATTTGTGGATGCGAATTTTATTATGAGATCATCTTACGTATACTTATTTTATGAGATAGAGATGAGCATAAAATGTAGGGTTCGGCTTGGCTGACTTAAGCTCACGAGCCTTATCAAACTCATATTTCATCCTTATTATCTAATTATTGAACATACGAAATCATCTAGTAAAGAGTAAATTATAAGATAGAAAATAGAGATTATAGAACTCTGGAACGACATTACATTCTACCTCCCTATGTTAGAATATGGTGTTTTGCACAGAAATGCGGCTTTAGGCCTGATATTCCCTTTTCTAATGGGATCACTTCTCCACTTGGTTCTTTCTGTCTTTGAGACAAATGACTTATTGGGTGGCCTCTCCTACTAAAATGTAAAACAAATAAAAATAAAAAGAGCGATGAACCAAAAATACAAAAAAAAAAAAAATTAATTAGAGGTACCCTAACTTTTAGTGAAATTATTTTTTGGTGCCCCAATGTTTCAAAACTCATTTTGGGGTACCCTTAATTTTAAGATTAATAATTAAAAGGTGATTTTCCGGTCAAAGTTTGATTGGTTTTGTAAACTAACCCAAATACTCTTAATTTTGACCAAGATAGACGATAATGCCCGTTTAGTTGCCCGCGTATACTGCCTTCACTAATTGGGTCTTGTAAATTCAAGTCTTCTCTGATACTCTTCCTTCTTCTCTGTTACGCTTCCTTCAATCCATCGACATTCAACTCCTTGAATTCCCCCTCTCTTCAATCTTCTTTCTGTGTGCCTGCTCTGATTAGGGTTTAGGGCTTCATAGTGAAGGAGGAGAAGAGGAAAGCAAACTACCTAAACATACAATAAACCAGAACCCTAAAGCCTGCTTACCTCAATTAACAATGAATTTTCATCCTCAACCAACCAAAAAAACATACAATTAGAATTATACACTTAGCAAAACTTTTATTTTCAATCCTAATTGCGTTTTCAAAATTCGAAATTGAACCCCAAAATTTTCGTCAAACTTAGCCCCCAATTAACCACACCCTAAACTACCCAAACTTTGATGCACCAAAACATACTTAGCAAAACACATCCCTTATCTCTTATTTAACCAATCTTCCTTTCAATGACCTCCAACTATTGCTTGTGAGTAAGAGAGAAGAAGACAGAGAAGAAGGAAACACATATCACAGAGAAGAAGCCACAAAGAAGGGAGGGGGGTTTATTAACAACCTTTTTTTTTTTTTTGTTTTATAACAAACAAAGGGTATTTAATCAACTCAAACCCTTAATCCAGTTCCCACCTAAAACTCATCGGTAAATTCATTACTTTGGTCGGAAAATCACCTTTTAATTACTAATCCTAAAGTTAAGGGTACCCAAAAAGAGTTTTGAAAAGTTGCGGTACCTGAAAAACATTTCACCAAAAGTTAGGGTGCCTCGAGTAATTTTTTGAAAAATACAAGTAGCTATTTCTTATATTAATGACATATGGTTTAGCTTTTGAAAATGCATCATGAATCAAACTTAATATACAGGGAAATCATATTTAGTAGGCTTCAACTTTTGCTTATTCCAAGTTGTCAACCACTTTTTAAACTACTTTAAGTGGTAGACTTATTTCTAAAATTATTCCGTCTCATGAGCTTCTTCTTATACTGTTGTTAAAATATTGCTCGCAAAACTTTCCTCCTCTCCCAATTACATTTAGCTCTCTCTATAAATTTCACAATTGACTCATCTGGAATAATATCTAAAGTGTTTGACAACTAGGAATAATTTTTAAAGTGCTTGAAAACTTGAAATAATTTTTAATGTTTTCAAAATAAGCCTACCACTTGGAATAATTTTCAAAATAAGCCTACCACCTGGAATAATTTTTAAAGTGATTGACAATTTGAAATAGGCAAAAGTTAAAACCTATCAAATGGAATTTCCCTAATATATATCAACTCATTTTTTTTTTCACCTACGGAACTACGAAACTTGGTTTGACTGACTTTTGTAATGTGTTAAAAGGAGCTCAATCATGATTCTCCATGAACTTATTTCAAACTTATCTTTCTGAATTTTCCACCAAACCAATTAGTGAGAGCGATCTGATTTAGTCCTTATTTGGCAATCAACTGGTAATCAGTAGCTGTTAGTTGATATTTGATAGATGTTAGCTGATAGATGTGTGTGTTAGTCGTTTGACTTAGTCGTTTAGATCATCTGATTGTAGGAAAAATGTTTGATAAAAACGTTTATGAAAGGTTGTCTCAAAAAACATCAAAAGATTATTTCAAATAGTTTTCTGAAAAGTAGTTTGTTAGGTCTAAAAAGCTAATATAAAAAGTTACTTACCAAACACTTCAGGTAATTTTTAAAAATTTGGTAAGAAAACTAGCAGCGCCTCAACAAAAGCTACCCAAAAAACTTGTTACCACTAGAGGTGGGCATGGGTTAGCCGCTTTTGCGGTTTCTATATTTTGTAAACCTAAACCTAAACCTAAATCGCATTATGCAGTTAACCGCAAGTGAAACTTGGAAATGGAAACCAAACCAAAATGGAGCGTTACCGTACGCGTGGGGGGTTGAAGATTAGCTTGAGTGGATGAATGAATTCGACATTCAACAAAAACAATAACCTTGAACACCCAAACGTTGGATATGACCTTGAGTAAGGAGAAGCACAACCTTAGGCCTAACACCCCACCATGATTATCTAGGATAATCCACCAATAATCACTAAAGGAATGACTTGAAACACCACCAAATTACTTGGATAAAGTAAACAAGATTTTTGAGGAAGTTGGGAAAAACCCTACCAAATGCATAAGCATCACAACAATATTCAGCAAAAACTGCCTAAAAACGTTGGGAAGGGGGTATTTATACAAATGGTGAAAAATAAACAAAACGCAGCGTTTCAAGACAAAAACACGTGCAGTAGCAGTGGCCGTCGCGGGTGCCACGGTCGTGTCGCGGACGTTACACGCATCGAACACAACAGTCATCGCCTGGCAGTAGAAGGTCGTGGGTGCGACAGATACGGTTGCGGGTGCGACGGGCAAGCGCTGGCAGCGCTTTCTGCGCGCTAGTAGCCGCTGGTGTCGGTGTGAAGTGTCGGAGTTCTCTGGAGCGGACGCTGGCAGCGTCTGTCCAGGCGTTGGCAGCGCTTGGCAGCGGCGCACACTATCCAATGTCCGCACCCGGGCGTAGCAGGAGCTACGGTACATGTAGCGGGCGTTACGCCTCGTGCAATGCCTGTAGCGAGCACTACGCAGGACTTGACGGGCGCTACGGTCGAGCCCAGAGTTATGGCGGGCGCGACATGGGTTGTAGCGAGCGCTACACCCTGCTGCCCTGGCTTCCTTGCTTCGCTCTTCTTCGCCTGGTGTCAGTTTGACTTGGGACCACACCCGGACCCATATGCCATGTAGCTCCTCATCCCGGGATGGCCCGATTCTTCCCTGAGGGCTAGGATCCCATTTATAATGGATGTCACACCCAAGGTTGGTTCGAATTCGTGCCCAAGGTCCCGGGTCCACCTTGAAATGGACTCCACACCCTATCTTGAAGTTGTTTCGTGCGTGTTCTCGGGCGGGGGTGCGGATAGACTTGAAGGCCATGGATTTTGAGGATCGGGCCCCAACCCGGTACGCTCCACAAAACCACAGGTTAACCTCATTTAAAACATGGTTAACCGCTTTTTGAATTTTCTTTTTACGGTTAACCGTCGATTTTTGGATATTTAAATTAATAACTAGTGAAAAAATTAATATTCTACTTTGAAATTCTACATTTTGCTACTAACCACTACCGCTAATCGCTGCCAACTGCTATGCCTCTCCCGCCCGGACCCCTAGCGCAGCCACCGTCCAACCGCGTCGGCCCCTCATCCTTCCTCTTTCCTTGTCTCCCGATTGCGTCAGGCTTCTGGCATCGAACACAACAACGCCTCCACCTCCTTGTCTCTTGGTCGCGTGTTGTTAGGTCTCATTTCGAGTCGAATTGATACCGATAATAAATGGTTTTTGCTTGTTTTAGACCCTTAATTATGAGTAAATTATGATGATTTTGTATTTTGTAGGTTAAATCAAAGAAAAACGGAAAAAGGGAATCAAACGCTGAAAAATCCAACACCTAGGGCGTAACACCCGCTACGAGCTGAACAGAAGGGCGTAGCACTCGATACAACAGCAGCGGGGAAACCTGAATTTTCTTCCAAAGCGTAGCACCCGCTACGAAAATTGTAGGGCCCGCTACAAATTGGACAAAATGTCGTAGCGCCCGCGACCAATGCCGTAGCACCCGCGACGATGATCGGCAGTTCTACGAAAATTTTCGAGAAGTTGTAGCGCCCGCGACCGAAAGCTTCGCACCCGCGACCAGCAGCACAGGAAGACGTCGCACCCGCGACACTGGGTGTAGCGCCCGCGATGACCAAACTTTCCAGAACTTAAAATAGGCGGCGGTTGTGTAGGGTTTTGAGATTTTTATTTTATTTTCCTTTCCTTATTTTTTCTATATAAACATAAGGATTTCTATTAGTTTAGGAGTTAGTTTTAGGACTTATCATTAGTTTTAGATTAGTTTTAGTTTTAAGCTTTCTTTAGTTTTTTTCTCTCAATTCCTCGATTGTAATTTACTCTTCTAAGATTCAATTCAATTCAAATTTTTCAATTCTAATTTCCTTCTCAATTTTATTTCATTGTCTCGCTATTTCAATTTCATTAGCACTAGTTCACACAAAATCCACTTTTTAGTGAAGAGGAGGATTAAGGTTCCCTGAATTCTCCCTTCGAGTGAGGATTCGGGTAGTCTTAATAATCCAAATCATGTTTTTTCTTGTTTCTTTGGGAGAAGATTCGTGATTCAAGATTCAAGATTCAAGATTCAAGATTACAGTAAAGAACAATGCATTCCAGGTTCATGTTTTCTTTCCTTAATTTCAGTATTCAATTCAGTTTTAATTCCTTATTTATTGCTTTTAATTGCGTTCTTAGTTAGGAATTTCCCTTTTAGTTTTAATTTCCAATTCATGCTTAGGTTAGTTTAATTGCTTTTTATTCTTTACTGCTTTTGATTTAGAAATCCTACCAAACCAATTTCCTATTGCCTGACACACCATCCCTGCGGATACGACAACTGAACACGTGCTAACAGCGGAACCCAAGCGCCGGCCACCATATCCATTCCGACACCTAACACAGCTTCCTTTCCCTCCTTCCCTTCCTTGGCCACCGACTCCCAAAGTCCCCGGACACCACCTTCTATTAGCAATGTTGTCTCACAACCGCTTGATCAAGAATCCACTTCGACGTTGCAACCCCCGGGTTTCAGTTATGTCACTAGTGCACCTTTCAGCACCCCAGCCGCCCAATCTCCTTGGATTCTCCCTCCCAGAAGTGCTCTTCCCCGTGATGGTGTAAGGCTTGGACCGCCTATCACACCGTCGTTAGTAAGCCACAATATTGACCTTTCCTCTTTGCCGCCTATTCGGTGTCGTCTGCATCCTTTCCACATTCTACTGTCCAGGAGCCCCCTATGACTTCTCTTGGTTGGATGTCATCCCCTCAATCCTTTTGGCTCTCATAGACTTGGGTTTGGTTGTTTGTACCATGACCCTACTCTTGCAATTGGTCCTACATTGTTGTCGGGATTACCTCCTATCAATCCAAGTCTTTAGATAGTTAACATCAAAACTTTTGTCACCACTACCTTAGGAAAAGTTGATGATTATCTTTCATGGAAGACACAATTACTCTCATTTTTCATTATGCACAATTGCAAGGTTTCCTCGACGGTAAGATTCTCCAGCCCCCTCAATATGTGGCTCTTCCCGATGGAACAAACCTACCCAACCCTGCTCATTCATTTTGGCTACGATTGGATCAGCTTATCCGAGCATGGTTATTTGCTACCATCTCTAAGGATTATCTAACTGATGTTCGAGACCTCCCTCATTCTACCGGTATGGTAGCGTCTCGAATCTCGTTTCAATAGCGCAAGTGTTGCCCGGGCTATGGATCTTAAGCGGATAGTGATGAATCTCGATAAGCGCGCAACTCAATCGATGGATGAGTTTCTATGTCAAGTCGAGCAGATTGCTGATTCCCTAGCGGCCATCCACTCTCTTATTTCTGACATTGATCTCATTGAATATACTCTTAATGTGTTAGATCCTGAGTATTATACTTTTGTTGATACCCTAACCCAAATGGTAGGAACTCTCACCTTTGATAATGTTCGAACAAGGCTGCTCGTGCATGAACAACATTTGCAATTTCTGAAACGCCGAAATCAAGAGGCGTTGCACCACCAAGCCTTTTCCACCAATATCACTACTCCTACTGGGGGAAGTAACAGTGCCTCCAATTCTTTCAGAGGTCGAAGCCGGAACAACTATACCAATCGAGGGCGAAATCACACGTCTAATTAGAGAAGCAGGAATATATTTAGCTCCGCAGCTTAGTCTCAATGTTTCACTCCTAAGGGCGTCTAACAGGTTCTGTTTTATGTAATGCAGATGTCTCTATCGTCTCATATTCTTTGCGCCCCTATTTTTGCTACTAACCCTTTGTCTGCAGGTAATGAAACCTTTGAGGAGGTGTTGGGTTCTGCTCCTAATGTTGTTTGTCAAATTTGTCACTCCCCTTGTCACAGTGTTGTTGTTTTCTCTCTTCATTACAAATCTAACCCCACCACCTCGTTGTTTGCCATGGCTAGTGACCCGAGTGAGACCTTGTGGTATCCTGACTTAGCTACGACGTCCCTCTGACTCTAGATGAAGGTAGGTTATCCCTAACATCTCCTTACTCCGGCACTGCTTAAGTTGAGGTTGGAAATGGTCACTTGCTTCACATTGCTAAGATTGGGCATTTACATATTCAATTTCACCAACGTCCGATTTCCTAAAATATGTTCTTCATGTTCCCTCCCTCAAACACAATCTCTTATCTATTCGTCGCCTGCGTTGTGATAATGATTGTGTCGTTGAGTTTTCTGATTCTTCGTTTTGTGTCAAGAACAAAACCACAAATGATGTCTTTTTACAAGGTCCTAGCTGTGGTGATGTATATCCTGTCCTTCTAAAGTGTCTACCTCCCACCATTCCAGCCCTTGTTGCTCTATCAGGAGATGTATGACATCGAAGATTAAGTCACTGTGGCAAACATGTTTGGGATAAGCTTAGGAAAAACAATGTTATTTCTGCTTCCGTCTTTGATAATAATTGTGTAACTTGCCGACTTACTAAGTCTCAAAGATTACTTTTCTCTTTAGTTGAGCATCACTCCAGATCTTGGTTGCATGTCATTCATTATGATGTTTGGGAAGCTCTGCACGACTCTATCAAATATTTTCGATATTATGTGCTTTTAGTGGATGATTTTTCTCGCTTCACCTGGTTGTATCCCATTAAACGCAAGACTGAAGTTTTTGACATTTTTATTCAATTTCAGAAAATGGTTAAAAATCAGTTCAATACCACTATTAAAAATTTCCAAAGTGATGGAGGCTTGGAATTTAACAATATTGCTTTTCACACTCATTTTCTAAATAGTGGTATACTTTTCCGAAAGTCTTGATCTGATACTCAAGCTAAAAATAGTGTAGCTGAACGTAAACATAAACACATTTTGGAGATGGTTCGATCTTTCTTGATTCAGTCCTTCCTTCCCTCTACCTTTTGGGTTCAAGCGAGATGCCGCAGTGTTTACAATCAATCGTTTACCTACACCAATTCTTGATAGTGTGTCACCCTTTGAAAGACTTTTTCAGCAACCTTCCGATTTCAGTTTTTACGTACTTTTGGTTGTGAGTGTTTTCCTATTTTTTTTTTGCGAATTCTGGGAACAAACTCCAACCAAGGTCCGTTCAATGTGTTTTCTTGGGGTATGTTACTCAATATAAAGGTTATCGTTGTCTTGATCCCCTTACAGGGAAAATTTACATCAGTCGGCATGTTCGTTTTCATGAAACTATTTTTTCCATATCAATCTATCATTTCCAAAGGTTGTCCCCTCACAATAACGCTCATGTTGTTGAGGACATTCTCACTGTCACAAACACTTTCACTCCTTCGATGCTTGTGCCCCTAATGTCCATAACCCCATCCAGTACTCTCTCATGCTTCATTCATCTTACCTTCCAAACCTGAGTCCTCCTCCCCCTCGCCATCCTCTCCCTCCCCGCATGAGAGTCTTGGCACCGCTAGGATCCTTGTCTGCATCCTTATCCACTTTCAAGTCTGACTCCTTGTCCGTCACCCTGTAACACAGTAGCTTCTCTGTTCCCAATGTCCTTTCTTTCCCCATTCTTTTCCTCTTTGTTTGCTTTCTACCATCCCATCGAACCTTACCGTTATCAATGTCCATCCTATGCAAACTAGGTCCAAGTCTGGCATGTCAAACCAAGACCCATCCTCTCTCTTGCTACCTCCACTACTGAGTCCAAACATGTGTCTTACAAATAAGCCTACTATCACCCTCAGTGGAAATTAACTATGATTGAAGAGATTGATGCTATGAATACCAATTACACTTGGGACCTTGTTCCTCCTTCCAATGTCACCAATATTGTTGTGAGTAAATGAGTTTTTTTTTTTTTGGATAAAATATGATGTATAATGGGATCAAAGATTGTATCTTGATCAATTACACATCAAGGGAGACGTGCAACCAATCTCAACATGGGATACTTCACATGAATTAGGGTAGAAGAGGGGATGGTTCACGTGAATAGGAGAGAGAAAGTGGAGGGAAAACATACTATTTTGTCATGAGGACTTTTGTGGATTCAAGAAACAATAAAGATTGAATCTTGAATAGGGAAGAGTGATTCTTGATGGTGGTTTATGGGAGAGGGTGGACGAAATTATGTAGGGAGTATAGGGAAGTGGCGTGAGGCCTTTGAGGAGGAGGAGAGAGAATTGTTTGAGGGAGTTTGTTGGAGGAGAGAGAAAAGGTTGTTGAGAGGTTGTTATAGAGAGAGAGGGAGTTTGTTGTAGCTTTAGTGAGAGAGGGAGAGAAGTGAACGTTTGAGAAGGAGGGAGATGGAGACGTGTGGATGGAGGGATAATCAAAGGGATTATCTTCTATATTGATAGAAAGATAATAGAGAAATTATCTTAACTGCATTGACAGAAAGATAAAATCAGATAGAACTAAGCTTCTAACTTGAATCCACAAGTTAGACAACCTAGGGCTAACTTGATCTAGACCGCAACCTATGACCAAGCTCTTCCTAACCACTTGGGTGCCATGCCAAGATACAATAGAAGAAAGGGGAGAGGTTTATCCAAACACTCTAGAGGGTAAGCTCAAATCTTGATTCATATTTCTAAATTGGATTGTGTGTTCAAAACGATTACAAGCCTAAGCTATTTATACTAGACTCAATCCTAGGGCTTCTAGTAAACCTTAGCTTGGCATGCAAGCCAAGACTTCTAATGCTAAACGCCTACTACTCCATCTCCTCCTTGGATTAGGACTCCTTATCCAAAGGGGAGTTGGTTACAAGAGATAATAATCCTTTTAGGATTTGGCTTTCCTAATCCAAGATGGATTAGTTACAAAATAAGCCAATCTTATCTAGGATTACAAGACTAACTTGACGCCTAATCTCACTATATCACACGCCTACAGCACACATACACACTTCTAGAATATTCTAGAACAACTTAGAATATTCTAGACTTATCTAGACTCCTATTGGACTTCCTATGACTTGATGCTCAAGTTTATAATATACTTGGCATCTTACATTTATTTAAAATAAAACTAAAAGCTAATCACACCAAAATAATAATAAGCTAAATAAAGATAATAAAGATAAAGTTACATCCAAAAGATTAAAATCAAGAATGGATATCATTTTGGATGTGAACTTGGGCCTTGTTCTTGGGCTGGTTGGCGTGATCTTGCATGTTCTAGGATGTTTGGACATCCTCTTGCCATAAAGAGCATACCATATGAATAGGCCTTTGGGCCTCTATGTTCATCTTTTCCTCCAAGATTCATTCTACCTCTTGATAGGTGAGTTGGGCCTCCTTTGATGGGCTTGATGTGGGCTGAAATACATCAAAATACAAATCGGATGGTTACGTGGAACGCTACAAAGCTAGGTTGGTTGCTGCAGGAAATCATCAGTAGTCCGGGGTAGATTACCAGGAAAACTTTGCTCCCATTGTTTGCCCCTCCATCATTCGCTTCATTCTCTCACTTTCTGTCACTTATAATTGGCCACTTCGCCAGCTTGATGTCAAGAATGTCTTCCTTCATGGTATATTGACTGAAACTGTCTATATGAGACAACCTCCAGGCTTCGTTGACCCCTCTCATCCCCATCATGTATGTCGTCTCGAAAAAGCTATCTATGGCCAGAAACAAGCCTCCTGGCCTGGTTTCATCGTTTCAACGGTTTTCTCCTCATATATGGTTTTTCTTGTAGTTAGTTTGATCCCTCTATGTTCATTTTCAGACGCAACCCCCAACTCCTTATTCTCTTCTTTATGTTGATGACATTATTCTCACTGGAAATTCCACGTCGCTTCTATTTTCGTTTATTGATGTACTTTCTCAACAATTTGCAATGAAGGATCTTGGCGATCTCCACTATTTTCTTGGTGTGTAAGTTATTCATAACTCTTTTAGCGTTGTTCTTTCCCAACGAAAATACACTTTAGACCTTCTTCACAAGTTTCACCTTCATACCTGAAAACCTGTCGCATTCCCATCATTGCTAGAACTTCACTCACCCTCATTGATGGTGAATACTTGTTGATCCCACTGAGTACAAAAGTATGGTAGACGCATTGCAATATTTGACTATGACTCATCCTGACATTGTATATGCAGTTCATGTGGTTTCCTAGTTTATGCATGCCCCTCGTACTACTCATGTTGCTGCAGTGAAGCAGTTTTTCAGGTATCTACACTGCACCACTATTGATGGACTTCTACTTCGTCTTGCCCTCCAACTTCTCAATGATTGCGGCCTATTCCGATGCTGATTGGGCTGGTTGCAAGGACACTTACCATTCTACAACAGGATATGCGGTGTATTTTGGTCTCAACGTTATCGCCTAACGCTCAAAGAAATAACACACTGTGTCCAAATCCTCTACTGAAGTTGAATATCGCGTCGTTGCCTATGTCGTAGCTGAAACTATATGGTTTCGCAAGCTTCTACGTGATGTGGGCTTGGTAATTCATGCTCCGACTCGTGTTATGTGCGATAACGTTAGTGCCATTGTATCATGTGGCAGATCCAGTTGACCATGCTCGGAGTAAACATATTGCAGTTGATTACCATTTTGTCCGTCAGCGTGTCACTGATGGTGACTTTGTGGTTCATTACATTCCTACTTAATAGCAGATAGCAGATATTTTCACCATATGATTACCCTCTAGTTAGTTTTCCTTTTTAAAAGCCAATATGTCCGTTCGCTCTCGTCCCGTACAAATTGAGGGGATGTAATAGATGTGATATCATGTTGTAATTATGTCGTCAATATATTGTAACATCCTTGGTATATATACAAGCGCCTGACTCCCTAATTGGGTGAACAAACCGATTCAATTTACTCACATACCAGTTAATCGTGGTTAACCGTTATCGGTTAAACCAATTGGGTTAACCTAAACCACATTTTTCAAAATCCCCCCCCGACTAACTGGTTTGACCGGTTCTATTTTTACAATTTTACCATTTAGTTTTCGGTTTCGATTTTTCACGCCCACCCCTGATTACCACACCCCTTGCCCATTTCCACCCGGTGAACAATCATTTGCAACATGCACTTATTTCTGATCTATAGAGTCAACGACCACATTCAAATTTTGGGTCCATCCAACAGAAAATTGGATATGAGAACATGGCCCATCAGCACTGGTCGTTGATAGTGCCGGTAATTATCTCAACCTTAATCTCAACATCTGATTTCAAGTTTGTTCAACTCATCCCATCAATTAAAAACTCTTCCAAGAATAAGAATAACTGAATAAGATGCATCAAATCACGTGTTTCCCTAATCAAATCTTCACCCAACCCAAATGAAGTAAAAAACACCAGCTAAAGCTTGTAGTATAATGAAGCAGGTACAACGACAATCGTCTTTCCTCTTCGATCTGGCATCTGGGTATCTGTCGAACATCCCCTTCACACCCCAAATAAACAATTCATTACCCATTTTTTTAAAGATTTTAATGTGATTTAAGTGGAGGAAAAGGGTCTCCCCAGCAATTTTTAATGGTCCAATTTCCCATCAAAATCAAAGTCCCATCTAACTGCAGCTAGCTGGGTGGGTGGGTTTAGCTAGCAAGTGAGTGAGCAATCAATCATCATATTCATGGGTGGGGGTGCCGACACCACCCTTCGTTCTTTTGCTTCTGGTATGCTCTTCTTTCTTCTTCTAATCTCATCTAAATCAATGGGTACTTTCTATATTTGTTTAATTTTGTGAATGGGTACTTCAATTTTCATTTTTGTTCTTCAACAGAGGATGGATCATCTCTTGATAACGAATTCCCGCCTCATCCTTCCGCATTTCACTGGTATTTTGAATTGATTTTCCCCCGCCTGTTTTTAGGGTTCTTTCCACTGAATTGTAGAGATTGAATTAGGTTTGTTATCAGGGGAGGTTCTCATTTTCTGGGTGTCTTGTTGGCTTAGGGATGATGATGAATCGCTTTGTGGGTCAGATTGGGTTTTCCCATCAGAATTCGATGAAGTGGGTAGTCGAATTTCTGCAAATCCAGTGGAAATGGATGATAACTTGAGGAGGAGGAAGATTGCTTATACAGCGATTATGAACAACTATGATCAATTGTGGGCTCGAAGAGAGACCCTTTATGAAGCTAAGTATAAAATCTCAAGGTATCTCTCTCACTGACACACACACTTGTGTGTATGCTTGAATAACTAATGATTGAGATAATTTTGAGGTTTCGTTTTTAGCTTGTTTATGGTATTCAAAAAGAGATCACTGGTATTTAATATGGCGATTTCAGCTAAGATTAGTAGTATATCAACTAGGATTTGACTTTCATTTTGCACTGTGGGTAGTAAGAAAATAACTCGATCTTCCAATCATATGTTTGCAATGTCAAGCTAGTGTAGTTCTTGGAATGTAGCACATTGGGAAGGAATGTCGAATTTGCTAAATGGAGCGAAATTCTGAGCCGTACTCTGTGAAAATGGTGTAGATTTTGAAATTTCGCATTCAAGGAAATCAGGAAGTCATTTTCGAACGAGTTATAACGTGTGGCGATTCGTTAACCTTGTCAAGTGTTGTGTTGTGACCACTTCAGCTTTGATTGACTTGCCTCGTTTTGACAGCTATTCCCCTGGGTCATGGATCAGTAATGGGAATGATAAGAAGCGAAGCAGTTATGTGGTACTAAAAACAACCACCCTCTTACTAATTGGTCCAAGAGGATCTGGAAAAAGCAGTCTGGTTAACAGAATATCAAGAGTGTTTGATGATGACAAGTTCTTTGCAGCTGAAAGAGCACAAGTTACATGTATTTTCTGCTTTCCTTCTTTTGGTTTAGACATGTTATATGTGCAGATAGTTCGCTATAGGAACATCGATATGCTTTCGAAAATCTAAAGTAAACCTTTTGATGTTAGATAATCCATCTGCTGGAGAAGGAACCTACTTCCTGCAGGAATACATGATTCCCAGACGCGCAACTTCCTTCTGCTTGTTTGACACTCGTAGTCTGTCTGATAATTTTGCTGATAATGATGAAATGCTCCGGCGTTGGATGACTAAAGGGGTTCGCCATGGAGAGTTAATCACCAGGTTTGATCATTCAGTACTTATCTAATATTGCTTCCCTCATTACGAGTGGGTAAAATATGACTTGGTAATTATTATAGGGATTCAGATACGTCTAGTCTCAAGACAACGTTGAAATTCAAAGCAGAGCAAAGTGGTTCTCCTTCAAGTGAGGTCAGAAGGGTCAACTTTATTATATTTGTTGTTAACGGCTTTTCAGTTCTTAGAGCCATGAATAGTGACAAGAAAGAGGACAAAAGGTATATGGACATGGTGATGGAGACCTTCAGCTGCCCGTATCTTTCTTTTAAAGGTACTGAAAATCTTACAGTCATAGAAATCATTCGTGCACCTGTTTTTGTATCCTATATAGTAAAAATGGAAAGCAGGACTTGTCAATCGTGATCCTAAAGACCTAAACTAAGAAAATGAAACTCTACTTGTCATAATTTTGTGGAACCAATGTTCCTGAATCCTGATCGTTACCAGTGATATTTCAACCGTAGTTTCTTCTGATGGCATATGGCTATTCTCTTTTCTTTTGGCCGTTTTGCATTTCTCTTCATTCTCTTTCATTACAAGTCTGGATCTAGGTTTAGATGGTGTAGTATGTTACCATCTCTTATTGTTTTTATGAATGGCAGATGATAAGCCAGTGATAGTAGTCACCCATGGTGATTTACTTTCCCTAGGCGACCGGGCCCGTGTTCGTGTCTACCTAGGAGAGAAGTTGGGTGTGCCACCAGCAAAGCAGATTTTTGATATCCCAGGTGGTAAAACTGAATGAAGTGACTTCTTCCATGGCAAAATCCTGTGGATTGAAATAACTAACGAGCTAACTTCTTTTTACAGATAACTCTGATCCATCAACTGAGTTAACAATAGTTGACATGGTTAAATATTCTTTAGAGCACGCCGACAAAAACCTTCCTTGTAAAGAGTCTAGAGAGTGGCTGGACATGAGCGGTTTCTCAGAAGACATTTTCAACAAAAAGGTTAGAACTCCTCAAGTTTGCCTCCAGTCTGTAACATGCTCTGTTATTTATGTTTTGGTTATTAAGCTCCAGTTTGTAACATTGAGTAATAGATAATGTGATGGTAAAAAATATAAATAATAAAAGGAGTTCTTCAGTGAGAAAACCTGTTAGGAAGACATGATTCCAGTCATTTCATAAGTGAATTAATGTAAATGGCAGAAGACATTAATACCAAAATCAAAACCAAAGCCAAAATCCTGCCCATACAAGGTATGGAAGGGTCGGATGTAGCAGTCTTACTCATAAATTTTGCAATTTAGAGAGATTGGTCCAATTGACCCAAGATAGTAGAAGACATTAATACTGCATCTTAATCTTAAGCATTCTAGCCTTAAAGCAATATGTTAAAAGACCATAGGGTTGAACTTCCGCGATTGCGTCGTACTTCAGTTCAGCTTCATTATGCGTTTAGTTGTGATATTAGAACGAATGAATTCTTCAATTAATTAGTAATAGATAGATAAGAAGCTTCAGAAGATGGGATATTGTCCGTTGTCATGGATTCTTTGTTAGTGAAACAGATTTTAAAGAAGATAAAAGACAGAAATGAAGAAGGAACTGAATAGTCAATAATCTTGCTCCGACTGACGCATTACACTTTGCAGGCTTTCAAAACCTCCTTCTTGACTACAATATTCCTGGCAATACTTCTGGGAATCGCATGCGTTGCGTTTCCAGTGCATTGGTCTCAAAAGCGTGGCGAACCAGCAATAAATTGGCATGCAAACTCCCAAGTTAATCCGGTTTATGAACCTACTAAAGAACATCTGATGGCATTTCCATCAGACTCGCAGTCAAAATCTGAGGTGAATCAATCCCACGAGAATCAAGGACATCAAAGTCATCAACCAGGGTCCAAATCTGGGTATCAGGATCACCAACCCAAGACTGAATCTTTACCAACTTTGCCGGATAAACTGGAGGAAGCAACAGTGGGGCCAACTTTGCCCGATAAACCGGAGGAAGCAACAGTAGTGCTTAATTTGCCCTCAAAGGATGTCGCACCTGGCCCATGTACACGGGCTGAACCCCGATTCCCATCTCCAGATAGACGGCATCCTAACTCAGCAGTGCAATGGCACAAGTCTCGGCACCGTTGGTTGGAATCTGAGTGACTTCAGCTCTTGCCTGGCTCATTCAAGCAGCTTACTGAATATGTGTCAAATTTTTGGGCATGTTTGTATAACAGTTTGTAGCCTATTCTATTCTGTGATGTAAATGTGCATGGTAAATGTACAGGCTTGTTTTGACTCCATAACAGGTTAAGTTACAGTGTCAAACCTTACTGATGTTGTATGTGAGGGTGTGAAATTCATTGTTCTGTGATGTTCACAATAATAACAAGTAGGGGAAAGGATATTGCCTTTGCCCCCAAATTGACTTCTTTTCGGATGGAATTTGGTTCATCTAGACCCTGTTCTTTTCTGCGGTGGGTAAAATGTGGTAATAACATAGTGTGGTAAAAATATAGATAGTGTGATATGATATGGTACGGTGTGGTTAGTTGTGTTGTTAGCTGAGTAAAGTGATTCTGTCGTTGCTCGTTAGCAGTCGAAAATGATTGGTACTTATGAATAAAATTGACCAACACGAGTTGGAACTCAAAGAGCTTTCCCAGAAGGGCAAATTGATACAATCGGTAAACAGACCAACAGAATTAACTCTTTTCACCATCAATGTGTCCTTTCAATCTAAATAATTTTGCCATACAGACCTGCAATAAAGCCCGACTATCTAAGAACAATGGATTATTCAGGAGAGACACCCTCCAGTGTGATCAGCAATCTTCAGAAACTGTTAGTGCTCGGGAGGCTTTCTAAGAACAATGCTCTTGATTGGGAGTCGGTTGAGAATCGACCTAGAACAGCAACAGTAGATGTGCTGCTCCCAAACTTCTCGATACCCCGAGAAATCATGCATGTATGGCTAGCCTCAGCTACCACCATAATGTCACCACCCAGCAAGGGTGCAAGTGTTTCAGCTATCTGCCTCGTCAGCCTCTCCTGAACTTGAAGCTTGAAACCGTAGAAATGAACTATCGATTGAAGGAGGGATTTTCCAATTGGATTCACTCCTTCACCACAAAAGTATCCTATATGCACTACCCCGTGAAACGGAAGCAAGTGATGCTCACACTGTGACCAAAACGGCAAGCTCAGCTCTGAATGGATCTTCTTGCTGAATTTCGCTTCGCCGTTTGATTTCGGAGATTCCAACTTGTGGGAAAGGAACCCATTCAGCTTCATCTCCAGATTGCAATTTTGAAAGTTCATAATCCACCTCACAAAACGAGCGGGAGTCCCAACAAGTTCTTCCCTTAGTGGGTCCTCGCCCAAGGATCTTATGATCGACGCAACTGCACTCACCATTCCAGGGTTGATCGATCCCAAACTGGCCGGGATTTTGGCGCAGGAAGTAGCCTGAGATGGGCACCAATGATCAGCGCAATCCCTCTTTCTGAATTTATCAGGAGATAAACTTCGATACTTCAACAGTCCCATAAACTCTCTCCAGATGCTAGCCTCTTCATCTTCAAACACCCCGGAGCCTGAGGACACCACCACCTTCATCCATCCTTGGGGCTTTGAGTCGAGGAAAAGAGACTCCAAAGTCGGGAAATGAATGTGATGACACTCGGCAACAACAGCAACCCCAGCTGGCCTGATTCCATTTTGCAATGCGGAACACACTTCATCTGCCAGGCGTTGTGGGTCCTGGAGACGCTTGGCAAAGACATCAGCAACCCTAGAGAGCTTGCTAAGGCCAACAACCCGTTGCCCAGCTGGAACATACCCGACATGGCATTTGACCTGGAACGGCAGCAAGCACGACTCACAGTAGGAAAAGTGGTCAAGATCGCGGACAATCACAAGACCCCCAGCTCCTCCAGCATGCCCAACCTTATGGTCGACACCGGCCTCAGGAAATAGAGCACCTTGGACAATGTCTTTCACATTCTGTTTGTAACCTGGATACATAAGAATTGAATCACCATGACATTTTTGCACTAAATATCTGCAGTGAAGTGACCTACAGATTATCTCCATGCATTATGATGAATTGATTGAACTCCATGATTCAGAAACAGCACGAAAAGGCATAGTTTCTTTTATGGGTAATAACCTACACTAAGAATTTTCAAAGTCGGTCTTATCTTCCCTTCAAAGTTAGTTCCCCTAAGATCCAGCACTTAACACCAATGCACTAAGGCAATATAGAGTTCACAACGAAATCGACAACTAATTAGAGGGAAACCCGCAAAAGCTTCCTTTTCAGGAAACTACGAGTCTATTGGTGAGATATCAATTGTCGCTGAGATTCGGTCAAGGATCCGATACAAATGCCTCTAAATTGCCTCTAATAGATTCAAATTGGGTTGCAACTTTTCCATGCACACTAGATTTGCCACTCTTCATTGGTGATCTCAACATTATCATTTAGAAACAACCCCTCAGATCTCACTAAACATAGGTGGCCTTACCTCAGCAAACATTACTCTTAGTAACATTATCATTTAGCAAACAAGCAAATAGTCTAAACCATCTCAAGAAAAAGTTGCTTTGAACCTTCAACTTATTGCATTACATCAAATCCAATGGTTCAATACTAACATTGCAAAGTTATCCAAGTACTACTCTATGAGTCTATATGCACTCTATAGTCCCTGAAAACACACACTTTCCATCATTTTACATTCACCAACAGGAAAATCAAAGAAAGCAACCACTTTGATAAGATTAACAAGTGAATCCAATTGTACCAAATGAAGCAAAACACATAAACTAAAAGAGACAACTACCTCTGGTTCCTTCTCGAAGAGCCTTAGCAACACGAAGCGGTGTCTTCTTGATGCCTTCCCTATTGACATCCTCCCCCAACCCTTGCAACAGAACTTTTACAGCATCTTCAATCTGGGCAGTTTCCTGCTCTTCTTCCACACCCAGTTGCATCAAACCCAGTTTTAATGAATTCTCAAGCTCTACATCGAAATGACCTCCATCCAAAGCGCCCATTGACAGAAAAAAACTAAACCTAAAAGCACCAACTTGAAAGTCGGCAACCGACAACAATGAATAAAAACCCAGATACAGAAGCACCCAGATGGGTAGAAGGATTCAAAACAAGATTAAAGCAATACCCAGATGATTTACCAGAGAAATAGCTCGAAATTACTACAACCCAGATGGTGGGAATAAAGCAATGTGGTGAGATGAAAGGAATATATGTAGGAGTCAAAGGAAAATGAGATCTAGCATAAAGATTGAAGCAAAAATGTTGTCATGGATTCCATTGGCATGATAGGAAAAGCAATGGGGCACCCTATCCTTGTTGGGGTAAATGTGGCGCAGGAGAGAAAAGGAGAGATTGTTGAGATGTGGAGGGAAGAAGAGGAGGATATGCTACACAACAAAGAGCGCACGAGGAGGAGGGAATGTAACACAATGACTACACACAAATGACACAAGAAACAGACCCTAGGGCTAGGGATTTATTTTTGCGACTTCGAAAAATAAATAATTCATAGGAGTAAGGCGAATCTAGGGATGGGTTTGATCTTCAGAGCATGTGGACCGTCTTTCTCTGTTAGAATCTGGATTTGGAGTAATTGGGGTTGGTTGGTGAGGTGGGGTCGCTTTGATTTGCTGGTCCCCTTTCACGAAACTAGCGATTTAGATAACGGATGATTGTTTAAATAATAAATTAAAATTGGAAAAAAATGATCTAAATTTTAGAGGTATTGGAATTTTTTTATTATATAATTTGCAAGCTAAAAAAAGGTTAAGAAGTCATCAAAGATGCTACATAATCCGTAACAATAGCAAAACTTCAAGAGTCCAACAAAACAAGAAACAACACAACTCGTTATAACGAGATTACAAAAAAACAATAAAACAACCAGTTATCTAACAAGATTCTTCTTTTGTTCCGGCATATCATATCTGAAAGTCGTAATCACAGTCTCATAATCATCACGAGACATTTTCAGCAAACGCACAACCTTCGCCGCTCTATATGAGCCTCCTCATTAAGTCTTTCCAAAGAAAGATCCACATCGTTCAAAGATCTTACTGCAGAACTAATAACTACATCTTCACTGAGAGAATTGCAGCTTCGAGAAGGCTTCTCAAACGCTTTAACACGACTAGGACCACTAGAGCGGGACCTACACGAAGCTCTACTTACCAACCTCCACTTAGGGTTCCACAATAAGTTTACATTCTTTTTTTGCCGGCTCTTAACTTTGACAACCTTATCATAAGAATCCTCAACGACATGAGATAAAGAACAGAACACCTCATCAATAGCTTTGTCAGGCGGGTCACTAACAGTCCGCTCATTATCAGAAAGAGCCACGTTAGTAGCACCATCTGTACCACGTTGGGAAAAAAAAAACTATTTGAACTTACAATTTTGTTATGGATGAACTGAACTTTAACAATTATTATTTTTAGCATTCACCACCTAGTTAAACTCGTCTGAAAAATGATGTGGCAGTGACGATCTTACACAAGGAGCGTACTTTTAACTGTTCTTTGAGCTGCAAAAAGTTCCACGTATAATATCGTCACCACCACTTCACTTTTCGGACGAGTTTAACAAGGTAGTGGATGTTGAAAATAATAAACGTTAAAGTTCAGCTCATCCATAACAAAGTTATAAGTTCGGATTATTTTTTCCGATACCCCAAAGTTTGGGTTATTTTTTTCCAATTTTCCAATAATAAATAGTGAATAGTTAAGAATGACAGTCGGATCTGAGTTTAAAGCAAATCCGACTTGATCCAAGGCTAAAAAATCCTATTCGAATATGATAAAAAAACAAATATGATTGGAGTCCGATTGAAAAAATCCGACTTCGAACATAATCAGTGCGGATTTTGTGGCGTCCACCTTTGATCCGATCAAATTTGATTGAGTCTGACTATTGTATAAAAATAAGAAAATTGAAAAGAATTAAAAATATATGCAATTGTGACTTGGTGGAGAATGAGAGTGAAAACCATAATCTTCCTATAGTCGGAGCGTGTGTTATATGTAATAATGGTTTAGTAAAGACTTGGGATGGCAATGGGCCGGGTCCAGCTGGATCCAAACCTGGACCCGCCAATTTTTTTTGTACACAAACCCGACCCAAGACCCGTCGGGTATGCAAATCCATGGGTCCATAGTTAGTCCTTAATGGGTTCAACACTATTAAGCATTTTTTTTACTAGATTTATCAATTTTTCGAGTTAGTTTTATATGCACAATTGTATAATAATGATTATTCTATTTAAATACGCATATTTTCAACACAAATAAAAACATCTAGTTCAGTGTACGAGGTTATGGCCGAAGTTCAACATAAAAACATTACAAAAGTTATCAACACATCAACTTTAAGAATATAACTATAAAACTTAAAATGCAAAAAAAAAAACACACACACACACACAATGTTCATGATTATCACAATATATATATATATATATATATATATATATATATATATATATATATATTAATTTGACGGGCCCATGGGTCTGCGCCTAGATCCGGATCTGCCAAATTTTTAGTGGATTCAGACCCGACCCGCGTAAATGAGTCGAGTCCAGGTGGGGTGTGGGTCGGGTCCAGAAGTCACTGCCAAGCTCTGGTAAAGACCAAGAGTAAAAACCCTTATCTCTATATTGTCCGAGCTTGTAATTTTTTTTGGTTCATGATTTCAAATTCCTTGATCCTACTTTTGACACGTGAAAGGATAATTGCTAGCAGATTATCCTCAGCATGTATTTTTACAACTCTGATCCAACTCTAACTTCAGCTCTGATTCCGATGCTTTCGATTATAAGCGGAGTTGGAGGTCCAAGTCACCTCTAATTATTCGGGAGTTGGAGGTCAACTTTATCTTCGATTGTTAATTGGAGTCGGAGTTGGAGGTTCCCAATTTCGATCTGCCTCCGATTTGTTGCCATCTCTACCGATAGTCGTTCAAATAAAAATAGTGTTCGGTAAATTTAGCGATTAAGTTAGTTAATAAATGTGAATTGACATAAAAAAGATATGAATAATTTCCAAATATAAAATTTCAAAGGGTATTTTTTTTACGAGAAAATGTGAAACGTTACTCCAAATGTTAAATATTAATTTTATTAACATTTCAGAAAATGTTACTTCAAACACTAAACACTACTTAAAATGCGAGCTTACCAAACTCTTAACATTTGTCCAATTAGGCCCCATTCTTTTATGCGGTAACTTGCGATGCGGTACCGCACCACACCGTGCTACTCAATATTCTACCACATTTCACCACACTCCATCACATTTTACCACAATCATTAATAAAATATTTCTTACTTTTCTGCTCTACTTTTTACACTCTCTCCTTACCTCCCCCACCTACCACAACTCTCACCATAACTCACCACAACCCACCACACTTCACCACACCTTTTCAAATTCTACCGCACCACACTATTACCACACCACACCGCACAGTATAAAAAAACGGAACCTTAGAGTAGTAACTTTAGTCAAAATGTGAAACATTACGCCAAATGCTAACGTCGAACACAGTTTCCTGCTTCAATACAGTACTTTACTTTTCTTCCTATATTGCCCCCTTCCCATTCTATTTTACTCTTATAATTTTATAGTTTTCAACTTTTTTCAACCAATTGTTTTTCAAGAAATATGTTATCAAAAATTGTAAAACCCTGAAAAATCCAACGATATTGACCGTGACGTCGTTAATAAAATAGGTTTGACTTCGTGTTTTATTATTATTCGTTTGTGTCTATTTATGCTAACGCTTGAGCTCGTAGGACCGTTGAGGGGCTAACAAGGGTAGAATAGTAATTTCCGCTTTACGTGATTAATTACGTGATTATTATTTGCTATGTGATTATATGATTATTAGTATTAATATTATTATTACTATTATTAGAATTATTAGGTTTTTAGAAAAATCAGTTTTTAATTGTTTAAATGGGTTGGGTTTGGATTA
The DNA here is from genome assembly GCA_029582165.1 of Portulaca oleracea. Taxonomy (NCBI): domain Eukaryota; kingdom Viridiplantae; phylum Streptophyta; class Magnoliopsida; order Caryophyllales; family Portulacaceae; genus Portulaca; species Portulaca oleracea. Next base: position 26,566,072 of record CM055879.1, read on the forward strand.
GATTGGGTTAATTTGGGCCTAAATGTGTTTAATATAAAACCCCTAAACCCTCCTCTCAAAAACCCTAATATCCCTCTCAATACCAAACCCTAACCTACAACCTCTCTCTCTCTCCCTCTCCTGCGGCCTTTGACCGACTGCGCCGCGCCACCACCGCCGGACGCCGCCGCAGCCCCACCGCGACCACTGCTCCTTCTCTCTCTCGATCTCCCTTTTCTCCCTTCTTTCTCTTTCCCCCTGCCCCGCGTGCTGCCGCCCAGACGCGCCACCCACCAGCGCCGTCGTCGGCCACCCGCGACGCCACCACCAACCGCCACCTTGGTCGTCGCCGTCGACTCCCGACCACCGTGCGACCCTCGTCATCATCGCAGCCACCACCGTGCTCCTTCCCCTCTCCTCCCTTTCTCTTTCTCACTCTCTTCCCCTCTGATCGAGTCGCTGCACCCCAACCGAGGCCACCACCGGACGTAGCTACCCCCACCGTCGTCGCAGACCGCCGCCCCGACGACCGACGACCCTCGCACTGCCGGCCCGACATCGCCGGAACACCCAGTCGAAGGGATTTTTCCCCGTCGCTGCTTGCTGCTGCCCTGCTTAAAGTCCGACGTCGACCGCCGTCGTAACCGCCTCCAACCGCCACCGTTGACATCGCCGGACCACCCCCAGCCGTCGCTCGTCAGAACCCGCTGCTGACTCGCCGGAAAAGCTACCCTAACCCTAACGTAAACCCTAACCCTAACCCTAACTGATTATTTCTGTTTTATGTTTTCTTTTTTATTTTCCTTTTATTTTCTGTTTCAAGATTTTACAAAACTTAAACTGATTTTGTTATTAGTATTATTATGTTATTGTTGTTATTATTCTGTTTAGAATTTTTGTAATTAGGAATTTTTGCTGTAATAATTGTTTAAGAGTAATTATTTGTATTGTTACCTAAGTTGTAATTATTTCCTAATTTGATAAATTGTTAGAAATAGGGTTGTAATAGTTGATTATTAGGGTTCTTAAATATTCTTTGATGTCCTTTATGTTCTTTATTCGATTATTGTTAGACCACTTGTTATTGTATGTACGAATCTTGAAAAGTTTACCTAGGTTAATTTCTTGAATACAATTAGTACTAAACTTTCTTGTTCTTGTTCGTTAAATTAAATCGTTAGGTTGCTTAATTGGTAACCTACCATTAGTTAAATTCTTGATTTCTTGTTAAGTTATAAAAGAATTAGTTATTCGTTTCTTGATTAGTTAATTACTTGTAACTCGTTGTTTTCCTAAAGTTCTTTTAAATCTTTTATTAAAGAAAATTTTCGTGTTAACCGCTTTTGTTTTTTCTTGAAAATCTTGGTTTATGGTTACAAACCTATAACTAATTTTGTGTGGTTAAATTCTTGAGATCTTGTTAAGTGTTTTATGTTTTAAGAAAGTTATTTTCTTTTGTGACTTAAAGGTTTTAATTAAAGTTTTGTTAAGGTGTTTCTTGTTTTTAAATTAAGTTTAGCCCTACAAGTTTTAATTGTTGGACCTAAGATAAGTTGGACCTTAGGTATAAGACCCTAAGTATTGTTTTGAGTCCCAATTAGAATTCCAAGACCTTTTGGTAAAGATTTGAACCGGATAAGTAATTAGCGATAACCAGTTCGGGACAGTTTTATTAGTGTCTAAAGTTTGGATTGCCAAGACTAGCACAGATGTCTTTTGACCAAGCCCTTTTTACTGGAAGTTCCTTTAGGTGTTAGGAACCATAGGAATTTGACGGATCGAACGTTTGACTTGTATTACCTGAGTTATAGCCGTTTTACAAAAACCTGTCAGTTCTGGACCAATTAGGAAGATGTGAGTTTTTAGAGTCCTTCAGGACTGAATTGGGACTAGTCATCAACATGAAAGTTTTAGTAGACATTCTGAGGTTTCCGAAAAGTCCAGAATCAGACCCGTAGGATGTCGGAAAGTCGTTTTATGAACCGTTTTGTGTAAGCGTTATATTCTGTCCCTGCTTGTCTTTATGCATGTAAATTGTTGATTAAATTTCTATGCATGCTTTGTCTTATATTTCCTAAGTGTACTAAGTGTAATATTTTAATTGATAGGAACCTAAGTGTTCCTAGGGGATGGGTTAGGTAGTTGATAGTTAATACTAACCTCGTTAGAACGCGTTTTGATTAGATAATTATTTTTATTCTAGGCCCGAGTTAGTACGTGCCGGTAGTGAGCTCAAGTGTGCCCTTCGTTACTACTATCTTGTGAAGTATTCAGGTAATTGTCTATGCTCTAATCCCCACCGGGATGCTCTTTAAATGTGTTTTGATGTTTTATAATCTATTTTTGAGAATTGCATCCCGAAAGGGGACTTTTGTGGAAATACGACCATCTGTTTTGATAATCTTTTAATTCGTTTGTGATCTTGGTTTATTTGAGTTGAGAAATTGGATGGTCTTTTATTCGAAGTTTTGTTAACGGTTTTGATTTCTGTAACGCCCCGGAAATTCAATTATAAAAAGTCAAAGTCAAACTAACGTTAACAGACAAAACTTAGCGGAAGACTTCAAATTTAGTTTGGGCGTTACAGAATGGTATCAGAGCTCTGGGTTACGACCTGGTAGCTCCTAAGTGTCCCTTAGGTTTAGTTAGACCTTAGGATGCTACGTTCGGAGTGATGAGTGTAGGATGGGGAAATAGGGTTTTATGCTTTCCCTGATATTACATGATTTCGTCATTAATATTTTATGTTACTAATATGTTCTAACCTGTTGGGCGGCATACATGCGCGTTTGCTATGAGCACGAGGCTCTAGCTTCTCTAGAAGACCTAAATCCGAGGAGGTTGTGAAATATAGCCCGAGGAGGGCCTAGAACCAGAAGAAGACCTCGATGAGAATCGGAGGCCGAAGAAGGCGTGACATACGAGGAGTAGTCATTTGGAGATTTTGGGGTTGCAGAGGAGGTAGCCTCAATGAAAGACCGAGCCTTAAGATGAGGTTCTAGTAGAGTTCAAGGTGGAAGCAGACTCCGAGAAGAACTTTGGGAATGAGCTTGACGATCCTGATTGGACCCCAATCGTGGTCCGCATGAACTCTTTTTCGTATGAAAATACTCTAAGTAGAGTTAGTAAAAGAGTAGGAGGAGTAGTCCCCAGTAGTAATGTTTACATGTAAATAGTTTTTGATTGTTAAAATTTATAACTGTGTGGCTTGTTGCTTTTGTTAGCCCTAGTTAGGAGAGAATGAAACTTTATGTTATGCTTGGGTGCAAGGGATATGAAATAATGAATTTCTTCTCTTGAGTTATTGGCAAGTTATCAAGTGAAATGTGGAGTTAATATCAAAGATGGGACCCTTGAATTTTGTTGCAAGTACCAAAGCGATGAAATGAGATGCTATTACATGCGATTAGAGTTAAAAGTTATGTTTATGGTTCGGTTACTTGTCGAGTTCTTTTATGTTTTAGTCTAATAAGAGTAGTTAACTTCAGAATTTGTATCTGCGTTGTGAGAGTAAGAACCTTAAGTAGTCTAAATCGACCCCTTGGAACCAGGATGTCGGACATGAATGGGTCTCACACCAACAACGGGAACCGGGAGCGCCCGCCAGCTGTGGCCGAATCGCGCCCTCAAGCAATCGAGCGCGCAACGCTGGCTCATTTGATACGAGTCGAACACCGGAAGCGACCTTGCTAGCATGCTAATGATTGAGATGCTCGGCAAGCACGAAGACCTACTGAGGAAAGTGGTGGATCGACAAGGAGGAGGGAGGGAAGATGACCCCTCCGCTCTTCTCCAAAGGTTCAATAGCTTCAATCCGCCCGCTTACACCGGGGTAGCTGACCCCAAGGTCTTTGAAGATTGGGTTAGGGAGGTCGAGAAGATTTTCGACACCACGCTTGTCTGAGGAGTTAAGGGTGGATTTTGCCTTACCACTGAAGGAAGAGGCGGATGTATGGTGGGCGGTGTGAAGGAAATGAGAGAGCAGGTTTCGGCGAACCGCTTTAAGACCGTGTTGAAGGATCGATTCTACCCAATTTCTCTCGAAGGCGAAAGAAAAGGAGTTCATGAACTTACGTCGAGGAAACGGCGTACTCGCCTACTCTGAAGTTCACGAACTATCTCGGTTTGCATCTGCTTTGGTAGCCTCTGAACAGCTAAGGATGGACCGTTTATGGGATGGACTGAACTGCAAGATTCAGGACCGCATGTCATCGCGAGAGTTCACGTCTTACCAAAACATGCTGAATGTTGCCTCACCGTAGAAAGGGTGATGCATGACACGGAGCGACAACTAGGCATACGAGGCAAAGAGGAAAGAACCACCCGCTTCAACCCACCTCAACCCTATCGGAGAAGAGGTCATACAACTGGCTGGCGGAAAACCGGTCTTGAGCGTAGACCATCGAATATTCCAATATGCTACTTTTGTGCGACACGGTCATTACTCCCAAGATTGTAGATCAAAGGCCGCGAGGAGGATGTTTTAATTGTGGGAGCTTCCAACATCAGGTCATGTCATCTGAAACGACCTCGGGAACCATAATAATGGAAATGACGAAAATTTGAGAGCCTCGCGATCGGATATCGAATAGGGAGGCTACAATGGAAACCAAAGGCCACAACAACAAAGCGGAGTGGTCGGTGGGAATCGAGAACAACGAGGAGGCGGCAAACCCGCCTCGACAAGTGGCAACAACCGTCGCGCAACGGGAGGACGAATATATGTGATGAGGAAGGATGAGGCTGAGAACGAAGCGGACGTCGTGATAGGTACCTTCTCTCCCTACCACGCCTCGGTTATATTTGATCCTGGTGCTAGTCAATCTTTTGTTGGAGGGACTATAGTAGAGAGGGCTAAGATGAGACCCTCAGAAAATAGTAAGCCCGTAGCGGTAGCCTATCTACCGGAGATACCATTAGCCGTGGAGGATAAAGGGATCGAGGCGTCCGCACCTTTCCGACACATAATGTGCGCTAAGTTTCGGGGACGAAACTTCTTTTAAGAAGTTAATGATGTAAAACCTCGAGTTTTAGGGAGAACGGAACCGTTAGCTTTCTTACCAGGCCATTAGGGCTAAGTTTAAGTTTCGAGGACGAAACTTCTTTTAAGAAGGTAATGATGTAAAACCCCGAAAAATCCAACGATATTGACCGTGACGTCGTTAATAAAATAGGTTTGACTTCGTGTTTTATTATTATTCGTTTGTGTCTATTTATGCTAACGCTTGAGCTCGTAGGACCGTTGAGGGGCTAACAAGGGTAGAATAGTAATTTCCGCTGGTTAATATTATTATGTGATTAATTACGTGAATATTATTTGCTATGTGATTATATGATTATTAGTATTAATATTATTATTACTATTATTAGAATTATTAGGTTTTTAGAAAAATCAGTTTTTAATTGTTTAAATGGGTTGGGTTTGGATTAGATTGGGTTAATTTGGGCCTAAATGTGTTTAATATAAAACCCCTAAACCCTCCTCTCAAAAACCCTAATATCCCTCTCAATACCAAACCCTAACCTACAACCTCTCTCTCTCTCCCTCTCCCTGCAGCCGCCTGACCAGAAGCGCCGCGCCACCACCACCGCGACCACTGCTCCTTCTCTCTCTCGATCTCCCTTTTCTCCCTTCTTTCTCTTTCCCCCTGCCCCGCGTGCTGCCGCCCAGACGCGCCACCCACCAGCGCCGTCGTCGGCCACCCGCGACGCCACCACCAACCGCCACCTTGGTCGTCGCCGTCGACTCCCGACCACCGTGCGACCCTCGTCATCATCGCAGCCACCACCGTGCTCCTTCCCCTCTCCTCCCTTTCTCTTTCTCACTCTCTTCCCCTCTGATCGAGTCGCTGCACCCCAACCGAGGCCACCACCGGACGTAGCTACCCCCACCGTCGTCGCAGACCGCCGCCCCGACGACGACCAAGCGACCCGACATCGCCGGAACACCCAGTCGAAGGGATTTTTCCCCGTCGCTGCTTGCTGCTGCCCTGCTTAAAGTCCGACGTCGACCGCCGTCGTAACCGCCTCCAACCGCCACCGTTGACATCGCCGGACCACCCCCAGCCGTCGCTCGTCAGAACCATTCTTGACTTCGGAAAAGCTACCTAACCCTAACGTAAACCTAACCTAACCTAACCGATTATTTACATTTTATGTTTTCTTTTTTATTTTCCTTTTATTTTCTGTTTCAAGATTTTACAAAACTTAAACTGATTTTGTTATTAGTATTATTATGTTATTGTTGTTATTATTCTGTTTAGAATTTTTGTAATTAGAAATTTTTGTTGTAATAATTGTTTAAGAGTAATTATTTGTATTGTTACCTAAGTTGTAATTATTTCCTAATTTGATAAATTGTTAGAAATAGGGTTGTAATAGTTGATTATTAGGGTTCTTAAATATTCTTTGATGTCCTTTATGTTCTTTATTCGATTATTGTTAGACCACTTGTTATTGTATGTACGAATCTTGAAAAGTTTATCTAGGTTAATTTCTTGAATACAATTAGTACTAAACTTTCTTGTTCTTGTTCGTTAAATTAAATCGTTAGGTTGCTTAATTGGTAACCTACCATTAGTTAAATTCTTGATTTCTTGTTAAGTTATAAAAGAATTAGTTATTCGTTTCTTGATTAGTTAATTACTTGTAACTCGTTGTTTTCCTAAAGTTCTTTTAAATCTTTTATTAAAGAAAATTTCCGTGTTAACCGCTTTTGTTTTTTCTTGAAAATCTTGGTTTATGGTTACAAACCTATAACTAATTTTGTGTGGTTAAATTCTTGAGATCTTGTTAAGTGTTTTATGTTTTAAGAAAGTTATTTTCTTTTGTGACTTAAAGGTTTTAATTAAAGTTTTGTTAAGGTGTTTCTTGTTTTTAAATTAAGTTTAGCCCTACAAGTTTTAATTGTTGGACCTAAGATAAGTTGGACCTTAGGTATAAGACCCTAAGTATTGTTTTGAGTCCCAATTAGAATTCCAAGACCTTTTGGTAAAGATTTGAACCGGATAAGTAATTAGGCGATAGCGTTACGGGACAGTTTTATTAGTGTCTAAAGTTTGGATTGCCACGACTAGCACAGATGTCTTTTGACCAAGCCCTATTTACTGGAAGTTCCTTTAGGTGTTAGGAACCATAGGAATTTGACGGATCGAACGTTTGACTTGTATTACCCGAGTTATAGCCGTTTTACAAAAACCTGTCAGTTCTGGACCAATTAGGAAGATGTGAGTTTTTAGAGTCCTTCGGGACTGAATTGGGCCTAGTCATCAACATGAAAGTTTTAATAGACATTCTGAGGTTTCCGAAAAGTCCAGAATCAGACCCGTAGGATGTCGGAAAGTCGTTTTATGAACCGTTTTGTGTAAGCGTTATATTCTGTCCCTGCTTGTCTTTATGCATGTAAATTGTTGATTAAATTTCTATGCATGCTTTGTCTTATATTTCCTAAGTGTACTAAGTGTAATATTTTAATTGATAGGAACCTAAGTGTTCCTAGGGGATGGGTTAGGTAGTTGATAGTTAATACTAACCTCGTTAGAACGCGTTTTGATTAGATAATTATTTTTATTCTAGGCCCGAGTTAGTACGTGCCGGTAGTGAGCTCAAGTGTGCCCTTCGTTACTACTATCTTGTGAAGTATTCAGGTAATTGTCTATGCTCTAATCCCCACCGGGATGCTCTTTAAATGTGTTTTGATGTTTTATAATCTATTTTTGAGAATTGCATCCCGAAAGGGGACTTTTGTGGAAATACGACCATCTGTTTTGATAATCTTTTAATTCGTTTGTGATCTTGGTTTATTTGAGTTGAGAAATTGGATGGTCTTTTATTCAAGTTTTGTTAATGGTTTGATAACTTGGGATGGTTGACTTGAGAGTCGTGAGTTGAGTTTGAATACTGTTAAATAATTCAAGTGGAAACATTAAGCGGGTTTGAGGATAACTTTGTTGTGCAGGCGTAACAACCTGTAGGGTTATGGACCAGGAGATCGGGGCTTCCTTCCCTGATATAGAATAGTATTTTTAATGCCTTTGGTGGGCGAATGTTATCATGCCTTTGGTGGGCGAATGTTTCGATATGCCTTTGGTGGGCGAATGTTATTATGCCTTTGGTGGGCGAATGTTTCGATATGCCTTTGGTGGGCGAATGTTATAATGCCTTTGGTGGGCGATTGTTTGATGCCTTTGGTGGGCAAATGTTACTTTAAGGGATTTGGTATCCCGCCCGCAAATTAAAATATGGATTGGATGGGTTGAGGAAACAGTATGGGATTAAAGATTTCTAAAACGTTTGATTCGATCCCTCTCCCCAAAATGAATTGAAATGAATTTAAACTGTTTTAAACATTAGGGGTAGACATTATTGAGTTTTCCCCCTCATTTTCTGAAATGTTTTGATTTCAGGTGAAGATCTAAATGCTGGGGACGGGAATTAGAAGTGAGGACGACGAGTTTAGAAGTCCTTGAACCTTTTATATTATTTTCGTTATGAATTCTTAAAGTTTGTTGAGTTATTAGTAGTTGCCGTTAGCAGACAGTTGTGTTTTCCTTTCTCGCCTTGTATTCCTTCGGGGATACGGCAGTAACGCCCAAACTAAATTTGAAGTCTTCCGCTAAGTTTTGTCTGTTAACGTTAGTTTGACTTTGACTTTTTATAATTGAATTTCCGGGGCGTTACAAAAATTATAATATTGATTATATATATAATTCCTCCAGTGACAATAATCTAAATTGTCAGCGGAATAATTTGAACATTAGGCCTCTTTCTTTTATGCGACTGATAGGTTGCGGTGTCACATCACACCGCAACTTTCCATATTCTACCATAAGTCTACAACCAACCACAATCCACCACAATCTACCACAACTCACCACAGTCTACATTTTCTAATTTAATTTATCCTTCTATTAAAAGTTAAACTTTCCATATTCCACTACAATCCACCACAACTTTCCCCGACCCACCACAATCCAACACTACTTTTTCCAACTCACCACAATCCACCATATTTTCTCAACACCGCACTACAGCCAGCCATATAAAAGAGCATGGCAGTATTTAAATGATCCAAACTTTCAAAATTGGATTAAAATAATTCAAAATTTGGCCCTTTCTATACCAACTTTGTACTCCAAAACACAATGGTGATGCACTAACTTACAAAATTTCAAATTGTTCCCTTGTATTTTAAAAGTTTAGATTATTTGACACCAAACAAATTAAAGTACGAATTATTTAAGTTCAATAATTCTATTTTTCTATTTATAATAGTGTTTTTCGTTATAAATCTATAATAATAACAATATCATATAATAGATTAGTTACATATTGTCATATATTGAAAATCAATTTTTAATTTTTATAGCCTTGGCATAAATTTTAAAGATAAACATAAAATAGGATGGGGAAGTGTCATGCTACAAATTATACAAGTATACAACTATTTACTCCCTTTGTTCTATATTAATTGTCGTATTTGAAAATTGTGCAATCAAACATTAAAAATTTTAACCATAAATTTCTCAATATATACAATGTCTTGTTACGTAAGATTACGGTCATTAGATTCGTAACGAAAAAATACTATCATAAAAGTATAATATTGCAATTGTTAGTGTAATACTCCCTCTGTTCTTTGTTATCTGTCATTTACGGTTTTCAGTTCCAATCTCTAATCAATAATTTCTAATATAAAATTTTTATAAAAAATATAATATTATACTTTTTAATAGTATTTTTTTATTACGAATCTACTGACATCAATGTTGTATGATAAATCATGATACAAACTAAAATATTAACGGTCAAAATTTTTAACACAATTTTCAAGGCAACAGATAAATAAAAACGTGAGGAGTAATATACAATAAATTATCAATCAAAAAATAATATTAAAAATTGTGACAATAAAGTATATGACAATTAATATAAAATAGAAAGAGCAGAAGAAGATTTGCCCTTTTCTTATTGGTTAAAAAGTTGCCCCTTTTCCAATCTAGTGGCTATTAATATGTGCCGTTTCGAGTGTGTTAGTTACCAAGAGTTGTTCACTACGGTTGGTGTATGTAGTTTGACGTTTGGGTTGGTGAGTGATTTTGCTTGAATTTGGAAAACCAGACCAAAAAGGTACATCAACCATTTGGCGATTATTGTTGACCGTTGAATATTGATGCCTTTTCAAAAAGTGGTTACTATGTTCTGTCAAAACTCAAAACACATTGGTTGCTATAGGCAGATAGTGTAAAATATCTGGGTTGGGAACTTAGGATAATTCTGATTCCAAGCATATTGGATACAGGTCACCCAAAATTAAAACGTTAAACAACAATAATAAGCTATTAGTATAATCTCGTTAATGTGAGATTTTAAAAATTTAGATATAGATAATTTTCCTTTTATATATAAATAAATATATAAAGATTTTTGGACGTTAATATATAAAATATACACTGAACTTTGACTTTGGACAATAATGCAATGCAGTATACTTTAGGGGGTGTTGGACAATAATATTGGAATTATTTCAAGAGTATAAGTTAATTATATAGCCTAAGTAATTATATGTAACAAGTATAAGGATCATATATAAGTAAAACATCAAGAATATGATCAACACGGGTGAGTCTGAGACCAACACGAGTCGTGTTGGTCTCCAGAGAGCAAAAAAAAACTGACATGGGCTCAACAAGGGTCGTGTTGCATCCAACACGGACCCTGTTGATCCAACACGGACCGTGTTGGACCCCAGAACAGTTTTTAATGCTAACGGCTATATAATCTTGTATAATTAGTATTTGATATCAACTTTAAGGACAATTATTAAGGATTTCCAACAGCTATATGACTTGACTTGGTCAAGGTCATATTAAGGACATAATCTCTCATTAAGTTTCTTGATTATCCTTTGACTAAAGGATATCATGAGAGGGTGGAAGTCTCCTATAAATAGGAGACATTCCATGCTATTTGAGACACACCATTCTAAGTTAATCGTATCCTCATTCTTGTCTAGGCTGCAGCTATACTTGAGTGATTCAAGTGAGAACCTATTTCTTGAGTGTTACAAGAGCTAAGTTTTATCCCTTTGAACATTTACGGTATAGTAAATAGTTCTTAAGGAAAGTGAATACTAGGCCACGACTCTTAGCGTTATCCAAGCGAGTTTCCATTGTTTTATATACCGTTTACTCCATTTCCTCCAACAATCTTAAGAACTATTTACTAATGGCCTCACTTCGTGATATGTCTAGCAATTTCCAAAAGTTAGAACGCTTTGAAGGAGTGGATTTCCGGCGGTGGCAAAGCAAGATGCATTTCTTACTTACGACTCTCAATGTGGCTTATGTGCTTAACATTGAGATTTCTCCCAAGGTGAATCAAGACTCTTCGACTGAGAAGGTGACGACCGAGGAGTCTCCTAAAGAGGACGACCAACAAGATTTCCACGAGTGATGGAGACAAAGGCATGGAAGATGTAGAGGCTACTCGGCAAAGGCTAAAAATGGAGAATGACGACTACATCTGTAGAGGATACATTCTCAACGGGATGAGAGACACTCTCTTCGATGTCTATCAACATGTGGAAACGGCAAATAAGCTTTGGGAGATGCTTGAAGCTAAGTACAAGTCAGAAGATGCGTCACGTAAGAATTTTCTTGTTAGTCAATTCATGAAGTTTAAGATGGATGATAATAGGAAAATTCTTGATCAATTCTATGAGATTCAACGTATTTTGAGTAACTTTAAGCAACACAATTTGAACATGGATGAATCTATAATCGTATCCTCTATTATTGACAAGTTACCGTCTTCTTGGAATGAGACTAAAAGGACACTCATGCATCAGAAAGAGGCTATGTCTCTTGAGGGTTTGGCTAACCATTTTCAGATTGAAGAGGAGTTACGCTTACAAGATGTTTCCAAAGAGCAATCTAAGGTCCATGTGGTGCAAGAGAATAAGGGAAACAAGAATAAGAACCAGAGCCACAACAAATCTAGCAAGGGAATTCAAAAGCATAAGCAAGTTTGTTGGGAATGTGACAAATCGGGGCACACAAAGAGAGAGTGTTATCAATGGAAAAAGAAACATGGTCTTTTGAACAAAGATACATCTAAAGGTAAGAGTAAGGAGAAGGAACCCAATTCCTTTGTAGTCATGATTAAGGATCATATTAACATGGTTTCTATTGGTTGTAATGATTGGTTTATAGACTCGGGTGCGTCAAGGCATGTTTGCATTGACAAGAGTTTATTCAAGACTCTCAAACGGCGGATGATGGTGTGAAACTCTACATGGGCAACAACCATCCGGTCAAAGTTGAAGGCATTGGGCAAGTGGAACTTGTTTTCACTTCCGGTAAATCTTTGCTTTTGAATGATGTGTATCTAGCTCCGGAAGTTTGTAAGAATCTTGTATCCGGTTATCTTCTTTGCAAGTTTTGTTTTATGCAAGTTTATGATGGAGATAATTATGTACTTTCCAAGGGAGGGGCTTTAGTAGGGAAGGGATACGCTTATGGAGAAATGTTTAAGTTGAATGCGAGATGGCATGATTTCCGCTTATATGCATGTGTCTTGTTTAAATAAATCTTTTCTATAGCATGCTAGATTAGGACATGTGAACTTTAACAAGTTGAAGGAAATGTCTAATCTTGATTTGATTCCTAAGTTGAATGATGACATAGAAAAGTGTAAGACATGCATGCTTAATAAAATCACTAAAAGTTCATTCTCAAGTATAAAAAGAACTTCTAAATTGCTTGATTTAATTCATAGTGATTTAGGAGATTTTCATAGTACACCTTCTATAGGTGGTAAAAAGTATTATGTTACTTTCATTGATGATTATTCCAGATATTGTCAAGTTTATCTTTTGAGTTCTAAAGATGAAACACTTGAAAAGTTTAGAGTTTACAAAACTAGAAGTGAACTTCAATGTGAGACCTTAATTAAGACTTTAAGATCCGATAGGGGAGGGGAATATTATGATCCAAAGTTTTTCCAAGAAATGAGGATTGTCCATGAGACAACCGCCTCGTATACACCACAACAAAATGGGGTTGCGGAAAGGAAAAATAGAACTTTAAAAGAAATGGTGAATTCTTTGTTGTCTAACTCTGATTTAAGTAATGGATTTTGGGGTGAAGCCATGTTAGCGACTTGTTATATATTGAATAGAGTTCCATTCAAAGGGAATTCTAGTACCCCATATAAGTTATGGAACAAAAGGAAACCAAATCTAAAGTATTTTAAGATTTGGGGTTGTAGGGCGATTGTAAGGGTCCCGGAACCTAAGAAAAGAAAGTTAAGTGAAAGAGGAATTGAGTGCATCTTTATAGGCTATGCTCAAGATAGCAAAGCTTATAGATTTTTGGTGGTTGAGCCAAATGAGTATATATCGGTGAATACCGTTATGGAATCAATAGATGCAATTTTTTGATAAGACTAGGTTATCTTCAATTCCTAGACCTAAAGATATAAGTCAATCTATTGTTCCTTTAATTGACCCTCAAGATGAAAATCATGAGGGTACATCCATACAAGATGATCTTTTGAGTCATGATGTTGTTCATGATGAAGAATATGAAAGTATTGAATTAAGGAGTAAAAGATCAATGAAACCAAAGGATTTTGGTTCGGACTTCTATGTTTATTTGGTAGAAGGTTCAAGGGACTCAATTGAAAGTGAGATCCTATGCATGTACAACATAGATAAAGATCCAAAAACTTTTAAAGAAGCTATGCAATCTCATGATGCTTCTTTGTGGAAAGAAACGATACAAGATGAGATTGACTCTATAATGGAACACAATGTTTGGATATTGGTTGACCTTCTTCTGGGAAGTAAACCAATTACCTCTAAATGGATCTTTAAAAGGAAAAGGAAAGTAGATGGTACCGTTGAGAGGTATAAAGCCCGGTTGGTTGTAAGGGGCTTTACTCAAAAGTATGGTATTGACTACTTTGATACATATGCACCGGTAGCTAGGATAGCCTCAATACGTGTGTTGTTGGCTTTAGCTACTATCCATAAGCTAGTTATCCATCAAATGGATGTCAAAACGATATTCTTAAATGGAGAACTAGAAGAGGAGGTGTATATGGAACAACCCGAAGGGTTTGTTGTTGAAGGTCAAGAGAAGAAAGTTTCTAAACTTATAAGGTCCTTATATGGACTTAAGCAAGCACCTAAGCAATGACATCAAAAGTTTGATGAAGTAATGCTTTCAAGTTGATATAAGATCAATGACTCGGATAAGTGCATATATACTATAAGTTTGAGAATGGAAAAGGAGTGATTATATGCCTATACGTTGATGACATGTTGATCTTTGGGACCGACATGGAACAAGTTAATAAGACCAAAGAATTTATATCCTCAAAGTTCTCTATGAAGGACATGGGTGAAGCGGATATAATTCTTGGTATTAAAATCAATAGAAATAATGATGGAATAAGTTTATCTCAAGAGCATTACATTGAGAAAGTATTGAACAAATTTGGAGGTGATAAGATGTATCCAGCAGTGACACCTTATGATTCAAGTAAGAAACTAGAAAAAAATTTGGGTTCTCCGGTTAATCAACTTGAATATGCTAAGTTGATAGGAAGTCTCATGTATGCTATGACAAGTACAAGGCCAGATATTGCCTATGCAATTGGCATGCTAAGTAGGTTTACAAGTAATCCAAGTAATGTGCATTGGTTTGCAATTCGGAGAGTATTAAGATATCTAGCTAATACTAAAGATTATCAACTCACTTATAAGGGAGAACCTTCGGTATTAGAAGGATACTCGGATGCGAATTGGATTAATAAAGGGGATTTCTCTTCTACTAGTGGTTGGGTGTTCCTACTAGGAGATGGAACGATTTCTTGGGGATCCAAGAAACAAGCTAATATAGTGGATTCCACTATGTCTTCGGAATTAGTAGCGTTATATGCTGCTTGTAAGGAAGCTGAATGATTAAGGAACTTATGATTGGAAATACCGGTTTGGTATAAGCCAATGGCACCTATCACAATTTATTGTGATAACAAGTCTACTCTTGATATTGTATATAGTCATGTCTACAATGGCAAGTCAAGGCACATTGGTTTAAGACATGCTTATGTACATCAACTTATAAGGGATGGAGTAGTGACTTTAAGTTATGTCAAATCAAAAGAAAATATAGCCGATTCTCTAACCAAAGGATTGACTAAAGATTTGATAATAGGTACTTCAATAGGGATGGGTTGTAGCTTAAAGAACTACTAATTACAACAAAGACTCAACTTTATGAATTGGAATACCACCAATTTCTAAAGTTCAAATGAGTACGGAGTTGTTTAAATTAGTAGGAAGCATCACTTTATCCCAAGGTCAAGTGATGCTTAGAAATATGTAATGATAAGAGGTTGAGTAGTAATACTCTTAATAGACTTTGTGGAAAGTCTAATTACAGGGATGGTATAATTACAAAGTTTACCTATGTAAGTGTGATGTGTGGCCGCATAAAGGAACTATGAGCTAAAGTTCCGAAATACTTATGAAGGATAAGGACACAAGGCCGAATAAAAGTGTCTAGGTTTTTACACTCAAGATCTAAAAATGTATGTGTGTTATGAGTATATAGTTGGTCAATATAAATCCAAAGTTCAAAGACATGTCTACTTTGTGATTTAGATTCAATTTTGGCTCATATACACTAATTGAAAAGTTCAAAGAGTAATCTACTTTTCATTAAGCATATGTTTTGTAGGTTCTCTGGTGATTATAAGTTAAGGTATATCTCAAATAGCAGGGGTATAAGCTCCTTAAGTAAAGTTATTTCAAGGGTATTTTCATACTCTTGAAATAGCAGGGGATTGTTGGAATTATTTCAAGAGTATAAGTTAATTATATAGCCTAAGGAATTATATGTGACAAGTATAATGATCATATATAAGTAAAACATCAAGAATATGATCAACACGTGTGAGTCCGAGACCAACACGAGTCGTGTTGGTCTCCAGAGAGCAAAGAAAACCGACCTGGGCTCAACAAGGGTCGTGTTGCATCCAAAATGGACCGTGTTGATCCAACATGGACCGTGTTGATCCAACACGGACCATGTTGGATCCCAGAATAGTTTTTAATGCTAACGACTATATAATCTTGTATAATTAGTATTTGACATCAACTTTAAGGACGATTATTAAGGATTTCCAACAGCTATATATCTTGACTTGGTCAAGGTCATATTAAGGACATAATCTCTCATTAAGTCTCTTGATTATCCTTTGACTAAAGGATATCATGAGAGGGTGGAAGTCTCCTATAAATAGGAGACATTCCATGCTATTTGAGACACACTATTCTAAGCTAATCACATCCTCATTCTTGTCTAGACTGCAGTTATACTTGAGTGATTCAAGTGAGAACCTATTTCTTGAGTGTTACAAGAGCTAAGTTTTATCTCTTTGAACATTTACGATATAGTAAATAGTTCTTAAGGAAAGTGAGTACTAGGCCACGACTCTTAGCGTTATCTAAGCGAGTTTCCATTGTTTTATATACCGTTTACTCCCTTTCCTCCAACAAATAATACATCCGGAAAAATTCCTACGTGACAGGCGGACCACGTAGGATTGCCACCAAGTCAGCCACCACTAGAATTGCTATGTTGTCCAACACCCCCAAAGTACAGTGTATTATTGTCTAAGGTCAAAGCTCAGTATATTATTGTCCAATACCCCAAAAATTCAGTACATTAGCGCCAAAAATCCAATATAAAGAGGTTGATCTCGACGAATTCAAAAGACCTACACTCAAATTTAGGCAATAAAAAGTATTGTGTCATGATGTTTAGTTGAACCAGCCCACTTCGACATTTGTTTGTTAAATTGATTATGTGCATTTGGTTGGTCCAAAACTTTGGGAGAGTGATATTTTTTTCAAATTGATTTATTTTTCTCATGTTTGGTTGTAAATTGACTTTGAGAAAAATTTTACAGGGTTCACCATTTTCAATATTTTTCTAGGAAAAATTTTCGTTAGTGGGTAAGGGAAATGTTTTCCATGATAAATTTTCCATAAAAACATTTCTCCAAGAAAAATTTTCCTATAATTCTTACTGAATACTCCCTATATTTATTTTTCCTCAACTGAAATCAATCGGATATTCGAACAGCGGAGTTGTTTTACCACCCTAGGATGATTGGTAATAATAAGAAAGATGTTTACAATCCTAGTGATTATGGTCCCATCTCTTATTTTTAGTGGAGATTTGAAATGTACCAACGCACCAATCCTTGATTGAAAAGTGGTCAAATGGTGTACAAATATAGTGTTTACTGTTTAGATCTAAAAACATGACCTATAGCTATTGTACTGACTACTGAATAGTGATAGGTTGTTGGAAATCTAGTTGTTAAGAGCTTGTCTATTTTCTATCTTTCAGTTTGACTTCTAATTTCTACATATCATTTTTTTCTTTTTATGACTGTATTTCTGTATTGTGTTACTGATTCTATTTAAAAAATTGCTCAGAGGTACCTCAATATTTGGGGAAATTATTTTTTGGTATCCTAAGTTTTTAAAACTCATTTTGAGGTACTCTTAATTTTTGGGTTTGTAATTATTAGTTGTTTTTCCGGTCATCAATTTGGTTAAGTGACCGAAATACCCTTATTCTTCTATTTTTGAAGAAATAACCTTGAAAAAGAAAAATAAGGGTATTTCAGTCACTTAATAAAATTGATGACCGAAAAAGCACAAAATAATTATTAACCCAAAAATTAAGGGTACCTCAAAATGAGTTTTGAAAAATTGGGTGGACCGAAAATAGTTTTCCCAAATATTGAGGTATCTCTAAGTCATTTTTTGGACTCTATTGGTAAAAAGAAAAAAAGAGAGGTCTAACACAACTTCTAACATATGGCTCATTAATGAAATAATAATTGTCTGAAAATACTACGATAATATGATTAAAAAAATCAAGATAAAAAATAAAGTAATTTCTATTGAAAATTAAGTATATCTATACAATATTAAATCAACACTTTTTCGTGTAATAAACAAAATCATGTGAATTTGATCACACACACACACACACATATATATACATATATATATATATATATATCAATCTGGCTTGTAAGCAGTGGAGTCAAGTGGCTCCACTGAAATATTTAGAAAAAAACAACTGATTTTGGAAGAAAAGCATATAATATACCTATATATAGAGATTATGCAAGTACATACATGTTCATTGATGGATGGTTAGCGCAGTGGGGTGCTTCCTAGATTTCCCTAGCTCGAGTTTGAATCTTAACGGATGTAGTTAATGGACCTTTTTTTTTTAAAAAAATCGATTCTCTGTTCCCCTCCATTAATCAAGACTTGAGTTCGAATCCGAGAGATATCTAGCTCTGATTCTTTCGTAGCTTTTTAATAGAAAAACTTGAAATTAAGCCAAACAAAGATATTCTCTAACATAGTTTCCTACTTCGTAACTTTTAATTTTTAGTTTTTAGGGAGCTAGTAAAAAAGTTAAAGAAACAAAAAAAAAATTTCACAAATATCTTTGAACTTTCCTATCAATGCAAATGTATTTCCATGTTCTTTTACGATCTTTCTAATTTCTTGTGACTAAACTATATTTTTTTTGTAATAATTGATTATAAGTTTCGTGTTTAATTTATTAATATGAAATAGATTGCGTCCATCTCTTTATATCCATTATCTCAACTCATTCTCTTGTGATTTTTTATTTTAAATTACTCTTGTAAGTTTTTATTATCATTCACTATTCATCTATAATCTATTCTCAGTTCATTCTCAATTCTCGGGACGCTCTAGTATTTTCTCAATTCTCTTGTGGCTAAATTAGAGTTTGTATTTATTGATTTGTTAAATGAGTCAATATTATCAAGTTAGGAGTACATATTCATGAATTGAATTATGTGAATATTATGAAAATAGAATTTACTAATTGGATGCATAACTTACTATGTTTCTATTTGACTTCGGAGAACGTCAATTATTAAGATTTTGAATATTTACTTGCTAGTTAATTGAATTATGAATGACTAATTTGCTAACTTACTTTAGGTGTTGTTAATTTATTTTTATTAGCAAATTGTTATTGACTCCAATAACTTTAAATTCTGGATCCGCCACTGATATATATATATATATATATATATATATATATATATATATATATATATATATATATATATATATAATTCCAATGAAAAAAACTAAAATACACAAAGCTAAAACATATATAGTTACATTTGAACAAGTTAGGCTTTCATTAGCTAATGAGTTCTTGCCTGGTTGATAAGGATTCCATAGTCTCCACCTTTTTCACTACTAAAAATATGTGTATTAGCAACAAATTTTTCCAACAAATTTAAAATGGTTGGAAAAATCAACCATTTTAGCAACCATTTCATATTCCAACTATTTTTCAAAAATTTTAATGGGAAAAAGAGTTGAAAATTCCAACCACTTTTGCTAAAATAGTTGGAAATTTTTCCTACCATTCTTTTTCCTACTATTTGAAATTGGTTGGAGAAATGGTTAGTAATCAAACCACTTTTCCAATCATTTTCAAGTAAGAAAAAGGATGGTAGGAAAAATTTCTAAAATGGTTGGAATTTCCAACCTTTTTTCCCACATAAAATTTTTGAAAAATAGTTGAAATATGAAATGATTGCTAAAATGATTGGTTTTTCCAACCATTTTAAATTGGTTGGATAAAATGGTTGGTAATACACATATTTTTAGTTGTATTTCAATAAGATTTGATACTTAGATGAACCATTCCTTCCTTATAAGAATCTTGCAATATAGTCTGTAAAATTGGGCCATGTATTTGACTTTGACATCCCCTAATCTCATCCACAACAAGTCTATTGAATCGAAAATCCTTGAAATAAAGATCCACGGATAACTATTCAAATCAGAATTATATTACGTAAATTTAACAGATTAATGTGAATTAAGATAAAAAGGATATGTATTATTTTCAAAGATAAAGTTTCGAATCGTATTTTTCACTAAAAAAATATGAAACGCTACTCCAACCGATAAATGTTAACTTCATTGTAGTTTCAGAAAAACTATATAAACCGTTAAATGCTACTAAAAGACGCTAGTTTACGAACACTACTTCAAGCACTACTACAAATACAACCATAGTCATACACATATCACATAGTACTAGCTAAGATATGAATAACCTTTCTTTCAAAAAACTAATGATAACAACCCTCTCATATATATATATATATATATATATATATATATATATATATATATATATATATATATATATATATATATATGTATAGATTTTACACTTGAAGTATGGGGGGATTTTCTTCCCCTTTTCCCCCTTCACTCTTTCATATCTACTTTCACATAAAGTGTTACGGTATTGACATGAGATATGACATATTAGCTTTATGTGGACAACTACCTACCAATTAAAGATAAAAATACATCTTGACTTTTCCTATAGCCTCCCAAATATATTGTTAGGTATACTATTAGTACCAGTCTAAGTCAAGTTTGAGATATACTGTTAGGATCGAGATAAAATATAGCCTAGTATTTGCAGCGGAAGAGATAATTATCAGGATGTATAAATTGAGAAGAAATATAACAAGATCAGTAATTAAAAGATAGAGAGTATAAAGACACACGAGTTACGTGGAAACCCAAATCGGGAAAAAACCACGGACGACACGGAGCAATAATCCACTAGTATAAGGGGAGATATTACAAGAGAGATCCCAAGGGGCTATATAACGCAAGGGGATCGACGGCACGATCACAAGGGGTTAATAGCGCAACGGGATATACTGAAGACAAAACTAACTCTCTAAAGGACTCTCACAACCTAGGGATGGGTAGAGGTGAAGAATGCTCTGTGTGTGTGTTTGTCGTATGCCGTTGGTGTATAAGTTGATAACAACCTATATTTATAGGAAAAACTTTCTATAAACCTAACTTGACTTCCACTCCAATTAGATTTAGAATCGAATACAATTAGGAAACCTAACATAATAAGGAAATCTAAATAATATCCTAATACAATTAGGAAACAAATAATTGTGTGATCAAACTAGATTTTGGGCCATAACACCTAACATATACGAAAGTTATCAAAAAATGGTATCTACATAATAAGTAATAGTCAAGTTGACAACTACCATGCATCCAGCTTCCAAACTCCTAAAATGGCGAGAGTAAAAAATTTTCATGTGAAATGAGTTATATTTGTCATGGATTGATACTCACCTCGTTCCTACTTTACACTATTAAAAGGGGGCAAAAAACGTATAAAGTATCTAAAGACCAAGCCCTAGTTCTTTAAGGGTGTAAGATTATCCGTTCTTTTGTGCGTTGTATTTGTGTTGCGTTGCGTTTGCGTTTAGTTGTGATAAGTTGCGGTAGAAATAGTTAAAAGGTAATGGTAATTTGCGTTGTGGTATGTTGCGTTAACGCATAAAAGAACGAGGCAGGTAAGGTAAGGTAAGAAAGCTAGCTAAAGAAATTAGTGGAGGTAAGTAAATGTCACATCATCTATTTCGAATTTATTTTTAAATAAATTCTATGAGTTGAATAAAGAATTTTAAATATAAGTTATCTAAAAGTATAATTATATTCTTTTAAATGGTAAAGTAAAGTAAGGTAAGGTAAGATAAGATAAGGCATGATATGTTTAAACCTAACCTACCAATTTAAAAAATGAGGCCTAAAGTTAATTGTTTATTTTTTATTTGAACAAGTTGTTTATTCTTAGATTCTATTCTTTTATGTGGTTGGTAAGATGCGAAAATGATGCGGTGCGGTGTGGTGAAATTATGGAAAGTGTTGTAAGATGTGGAATGACATAGGTAAAAATTTGTGGAGAGTGTACATGGTTGATATGGTAGGTGAGGAGAGAGAATTTGAAAAAGTAGAGGACAAAGTGAGGAAAGAGAAAAATGAAGGGATATATTAGCAATGATTGTTGTAAAGTGTGGAAGAATATTGAGTAATATTATGAGTTGTGGTACCGCACGATACTGCACTGTGTAAGCGAACAGGACCTTAGACTTAAGGGCCTGTAAATTTCATGGGTATCTTGAGGTAAGGTAAATGATGAATTTTGGTAATTTTTGGTAATTTTTGATAACTTATGGTAACTTTGGGTAAATTTATATGGGTAAATTTGTGTTTTTGAAATAAAAGGAAAAAAATGAAAAAAAACCTACTTAACAGGTGTCATGTGATTTTCGATAATTTTGGTAACTTTCGGTAAATTTTGGTAACTTTTGGTAATTTTCGGTAACTTTCGGTAATTTTTAGTAATTATTTACTTACCTCAATCAACCATGAAATTTACGGGGCTTTTAGTCCTCCAAAAGAAAAAAGGGGGGAAAAAAAGAAAAAAGGTTGATGATCAAAATCAACCCCTGAAAAAGGGATAGGGAAGTATGAGCAGTATCTAGGATATAGGTTGAAAGATTTGGTGAAGGCAATTTGGTCACCTGCTCTGCTTCAAAGGTTTGGTAAACCCAATTTGGTCTCTTGCTTTACTTGTAAGTTGGACTAGGAGCATGACCGAATCAATAGATTCAACACCTTATGTTGGGTCTAATTCTTTTCGCAGAAAATGTTGACTAGGTCTGATAGAATAAAAATAATTGGATACTACCCGTAAATTTAATTAAATCTGGAAATATTGAATATATTTACGTAAGTATCAAAATTAGTTAAGTTGTTTTTTCCAAGTACCTAATCCACCCACAAAAAGAATAAAATGTTGCTCAAATGCACGACATTTGTTACATATGGGCTATGGCATTTGTTTTTTCAAAAAAGAATACCTAGTAAAATAATATAGATTTTTCATTGAAAAAATGATACACACTAACATATTGCATACAAATGAAGGTTTCTTTTTGTTGGAAGAAATGGGGTAGCATGGTCACAAAAACACAATATGATGGATTAATTGGATGGGTAGGAATTGTGGGTTCAAGTCACTCCCCTTAAGAGTTATTTACATGACTTTGAAAAGATTAAAGGGTAAAACTTTACTTCTTGTGGACAAAGGAACAAAGTTTTTCAAGAAATTATCAAAAGGTTACTACAATTCGACACCTTAGAATGTGTTTAAGCTTTCTAAAATATAAAAAGAAGAGAACTGATATGTGTTGAATGAATGAAATTCATCCTTCATTTATAGTTGAGTGGTGCCTCAAACTTGCGTCACAAATCCCATGATTCAAGAGCTAGCATGATCCATGAGATTAGTATCAAGATTAGGGAGTCAATATTGACTGAACAAATCAGTCAATAGTTGGCCAAAAGATAATCTCCATGTGGATTATGTTTAGGCTAAGACCTTGTTCTTTTATACGGTGGGTGGAGTGCAGTGATGCGCTGCGGTGAAAATTGAAAAAGTATGGTGAAGTATGGTGAGTTGTGGACTTGTGGTGGGAATTGTGGTAGGTGGATATGTGTTTTTTAATGTGAAATTGGAAAAAAGTAAATTGATTTTTTTAAGTTAAAAAATTAAGTGAAAAAATTATGTGGATTTAAAAAGCGTTGACCATTTATATAAAAAAAATTAAGATTCATTATAAAAGTAGAAATGATATGGTGTGGTGAAGTGTGACAAAAATTAAAGAGTTCGGTGCGATGAAAACTAAAAAAGTGTGATGAAATTTGGTGAGTTGTTAGGTGGAGTTGGTGTTTTTTTAATTTGAAATTGAAAAAAGTAAATTATATTTTTAAGTTAAAAAATTAAGTGAAAAAATTTGGTGGATTTAAAAAGTGTTGGCCATTTATATATAAAAAAAATAAGATTTATTATAAAAGTAAAAATGGTATGATGTGGTGAAATATGGTAGAAATTAAAGAGTACGACGCGGTGTGGTACCGCACCGCATAAAGAACAGAGCTTAAAATCAAGGAAATTCAATCTTGAAATATGAGGATTGACACGGTCCACGTCCTAAGGACACAGTCGTGTTGTACATGACATGACATGTGTCAAGCAGACACGGTCCATGTCAGTCAGTCCCCACTTAAATAGCTTCTTTGGGCGTTAACACCGTCCCTGCTAGACATGACACGAGCCGTGTCAGCCCATTTCAGCTCTAAATTAATCCATTGACCTTTCCGGTCAACCTTATTGGAGAGGGACGTGCGAAAGCCTAGGGTCTAAGTAAACATGTGGATGATGGAAATCAACCCATAGAACTCATAAACACAACAAACCAACTTTTTTGGGTTTTTGGATTGATGGAGATAAACATGAAATTAAAAGATATGGACGATTCTAAAGAGAGAAATCTCACCAAATTGAACTTAGATGTTCAAACACTTGCACAAGGGTCTCCCACAAGCAAAGAGTCTTGAATCACCTAAGATATCTCACAAAGAGTATAGGATTAATACCCACTTACAAAGAAGAGAAATCACAAAGCAACTTCCACCCAAAGGATTAACTTTCATTGCAATAGGGTTTGAAAACCCACAATTACAAACTCTCTAATAGAGAGGAATTTTCTTGAGTCTAACTCCTAAACATTAATTATCAAAACCTGTCTCTAATACAGATTTGGTAGGAAGAGAGTTTAGGTAGGAAAGTGAGAAGAGCAAATCACATCCCTTGGTTTTACATCTAACGGTGTGTGGTCATGGATATGAAAAAGTGTGGTCATGAATTTCATGGCCAATCCCTTAAATCCATGACCACATTCCCTCATATCTATTACCACACACTGTTAGATGTAAAATCAAGGGATGTGATTTGTTCTCCTCACATTCCTACTTGAATTATCTTTCTACTGGATCCGTTCTCTTCATATATATAGCGTATTCATATGAAAATCATCAGGATTCAGGACAACACCACCTTTCATATGACATGGGTTTATGGGCATAACGATTTGGCTGAGAGATAGCCCCTTTGGGACAATCTTAGTAGGATTGTTGACAGGGTGAATGGTCCATGGGCAGTAGTTGGTGACTTCAATGCAATCATGCTGGAGGAGGACAGGGTTGGATGAGCGGATGTACAAGCGTTCATGACCCAACCAATGACACAGTGTGTTCAACTGTGTGCCTTCCACGAGTCAAACTACTCAGGAATGTACTACACATGGACTAACGACCATATCAGATCCGGGTTAGATCGTCTTTTGGTTAACACACAATGATACCTTATTGCTGACTTAATGCAGGTGAATTACAAAGCGATTGGCCTCTCGGATCATATTGTCATAGTCATCACCTTTCCCTAAGATGTTGAAGCAAAAATGGGAATTTTGGCACTCTTATTAAGGTTTCTCTGTGGGAGATTCCTGAAGGACACAAGATGTTTCAGTTAGTAAATCTTCTCCAAAATCTCCGTCCGAAGCTTCTGGCTCTGCATAGAGACCAATATCACGACATATTCACGTAGGAGCTGGCAATGCAGGATGAGCTGGCCAAGCTCCAAGACAGACTAAATAGTGACCCCACCAATATGGCGAACCAGCAGGAAGAAAAAGAGCAGCGGAGGAAGTACTATGATATATTGCACTCCTCCTTTCTCCTGAAGAGGCAACCGAGCAAAATTGATTGGGATGCAATGAGAGACAATTGCTCTAAAATGGCTTTTGCTAAAATGAGACAAAAAAGAGCTTAACTGTATGTCAGGGAATTGGAGACTATCAATGGAGACAGAGTCACAGGACTCCAAGTGGTGAACGAGCAACTCAGTCTTTATCATCAACAACTCCTTGGCAACATGGACAAACCTAAGGATGCTGCTCAGGAAGAGATCTTCCTTATGGGTCCTCGACTTACAAGTACTCACCAAATCAAACTTAGCAGATCCATTACAAACAAAGAAATAAAGGAGGTCATCTTCTCAATTCCTAATGACAAGACTCCTGGCCCTGATGGGTTTTCAAGCGAGTACTACAATTCTAGCTGGAGTTTGATTGGGAGTCTTGTTTGTGATGCAGCGCAAGAATTTTTCCTCACTGGGAAGCTGCTAGAGAAGCTGAATGCGACAAACTTGTCCCTTATCCCTAAGGTGCCAAACCCAAGCTGAGTTATTGAATTCAGGCCCATAGCTTGTTGTAATACATTCTACAAGGGGCTGACAAAGGTCCGGGCATCAAGGCTTAGAGAGGTCCTTCCTGTGTTAATCAACTCAAGCCAAGGCGCTTTCGTGCCGGGTCGTGAGCTTCTTCACAATGTACTTTTATGTTAGGAAATTGCCAGGGGCTACAATAGAGCTGCCATTGCTCCCCGCTGCCTAATGAAGATATACCTCCAGAAAGCCTTTGATTCAGTACAATGGAGCTTCATTGAGGATGCCCTTAAAGCATACCACTTCTCGGAGTGGTTCATAAGATGTGCAGTGTCCTGTGTTACTACTCCCACCTTCTCGATTTGCTCCAATGGAGTTTTGTCTCCAAGCTTTCGAGGTAAGCGTGGTCTACGCCATGGAGACCGCGTGTCTCCTCTACTTTTTGTGTTAACAATGGAGTACCTTTCACGATCTATTCAGTACCATGTCAGCAAGCAGACGAAATACAAGTATCATCCCAATTGCAATCGCCAAAGCTCACGTACGTATCTTGTATTTACAAATGATCTCATCCTTTTCACCTCGGCAAATAAGACCTCAATCCAAATCCTCATGAAAGCTTTTGAACACTTCTCAGATGTCACGGGTATTGTTGCCAACAAAGGGAAATCTGAAGTTGTTATTTGGGGGGTGACCAATGATCAAGCTGCGGCTCTAATAAGTGAAACGGGTTTTCGACGTTACTTTTCAAATACATAAGCATTCCAATCTCCTCCTGCAAGCTCACAAAGAATGTTGCCAACATGCTTGTGGAGAAAATTTTGGCAAGAATAAAAACGTGGGAAAGTCGGCACATCTCGTATGTAGGGAGAGTTACCTTAATAAACTCTGTCCTTATGAGGATCTACAACTTTTGGGCAAGGGGGTTCATAATTCCCTCACATGCCATTAAAAGAATCACACAATACTATCCCAATTTTCTCTGAGGGTCTTCACCGAATTACTGCAAAGCCGCCATGGTGTCGTGGGATGTGGTTTGCTCGCCAAAAACTTGGGGGGGGGGGGGGGGGGGGCTAGGTCTCCGGGACCTTGTGTGCTGGAACAATGCAAGCGTTGCTCGACTGGTTTGGGCGACTCAAATGAAAGAAGACATCTTATGGGTCCAGTAGATACCCAAAAATATATTCGAGGAACCTCCTGGTGGGACTGCCGACCCCCATACGATGTTTGCACATACTTTAAACACCTCTGCCATGTCAAGGACAACTTCAAATGGGGTTATACACTTAAGCACAGGTGGAAATGGGAGGGGGGGAATGTAGTTGGTGAATAAAGGGTGTCGGAGGGATATTCATGGAGCCTTGGGATAAAGAAGGAGGTCAACTGGGCCTCGATCATTTGGAACCCATAACCACTCCTCGACATGCCTTCATTGCTTGGGTGCCGATGCACGACAACCTTCCAGTGTGTGCCAGGACAATGAGGTGGAACAGGGACAGGGACACACATTGCCCAATTTGTGGGGGAGAAAATGAGACTCTTGATCACCTCTTTATTGCCTGCGAATTTGGAAAGGAAGTCAGATAGGAGATTGGGGTGTGCATGGGAGCAATTTCTCCGGAATCCGACTAGCCTTCATACATGGAAACAATGTCTTAGTAATCTGACTAGAAACAACAAAGGAGCTGATATAGATTTGGTCCCAAATATACATCATAGGAGCCAAATGCTTGATTTCATGCAAAGGGAGCTAGAATCACTCATGCATATCACACGTCCAAATAGCTTCATCAAGGGAGGATCAGTAATTTGCTCTATAACTCAAGATCCGTGAAGATGTTGTGAAAGTCATCCAAGTACCAAATGATCTACATCAAGGGAGCTTCACAATGGCTTTTAAATCTTGGAATTTGGACAAGGAATGAGCAAGTTATCATAGTTTTAATCTAGCTTATGTACATTTGTATCTTTATGATGTCATACTTGTTTAGGATGATGTAAGCTAGATGCTCTCTATTTTCTTGATTGTACACGCCTAAGGGGGCCTTCATTTAGTATAAATAGACCCCTTAGGGCGCCTTGTAATTCATTCATTCATATTACAAATACAAATCAAATTCAACATGATGTTGTTTTCTCTCTAGCTTTTGTGCTAGTTTTGTTTCTCTTGAGGGAGATTCATCTACTTCTAACCTAGGGTTGGCGTCCTTGGTGGTGATAGGTAGAATTGAAGAGTTCTTGAAGGTGGTGAGCCTATATCCTTGAAGATTCTTCAACGCCATTATCAAAGTTTCATCCATTCAATCGTTCATTCATCATTCGATCATCAAGCAACATTCAAACATTCAATCATCAAACGTCCATCATCATCTTGGTAAACGAATTCATCATTCTTTTCGTTTTCCATCTTCTTTTCTTTGAATTTAGTCGATCCTTTAGAACCTTGAGAAGGAAGATTCTCATCTTGTTTATAAAGATCCTGAATTCTTGTATAGTGTGATCATCCTTGATCCCATTATACATCAGGAGCAAACTTATAAAAATCAAAATCTAGTTAATTTACTCCTAAAAATACTAATTTTTAAATTATAATTTACTCCTAAAAACAAACTAGATAAATTAGTAAAAAAAAATCAAAATCTAGTTAATTTCTAAATGGAATTTCGAACAATAATACACTAGACTTTAGGGATAGTGAACAATAATGCACTGAATTGTTTTTTTGGGACACTAATACACTGAACTTTGAAGGTATTAGACAATAATACTTTCGGAACATTCTAGTGGTGATTGACTTGGTGGCAACCCTACATGGTCAACTGAGAAAATAATGTGAAAAAAGGTTAAATCTTTTTGTCATGCAAGAAAGTACACATAAACATGGTGACTAAAATAATTTTTCTGAAAAAAACAGAAAACGATACTTCAAGGTAGGACCACCACCAATTCAACTATCACTGGAGTGATTTCGAGTGCATTATCGTCCAATGGGTTTTTTGCATTCTGGACCCCGAATTTTAGGGGTATTTATATTCTGAACCCTTAGTTTTCAACTTTAACTTTTTGGACCCTAAAGTTTGTAGGCTGAAAAAAAAGGACCCTAAAGTTTGTGAGGTGAAAAAAAAGCTCGTTTCCCGTTTTTATTTTTCTTTCCATGTTTGAATTTCTCTCCCTATTGGCATCAAACTTCAAGACTAAGGTTAAAACCGATATTAAAGTTATAATAAACCTCTTTTATTCATGTTGGAGTTAATTAAAACCATGTACTCAGGGTTCTAAGTAGCCTCAACACGAATAAGAGAGGTGTATTATAGCTTCAATATTAGTTTTAACCATAGTGCTAAAGTTTGATGTCAATCGGGAAATAAATTCAGACATGGGAGGAAAATAAAAAATAAGACAAGGGTCTTTTTCTTCAGTCCACATACTTTAAGGTCCTTTTTTATTCAGCCTACAAACTTTAGGGTTCAAAATGTTAAAGTTGAAAACCAAGGGTTCAGAATGTAAATACCCCTAAAATTCGGGGTCCAAAATGCAAAAAACCCATCGTCCAATATCCT
The DNA here is from genome assembly GCA_029582165.1 of Portulaca oleracea. NCBI lineage: Eukaryota > Viridiplantae > Streptophyta > Magnoliopsida > Caryophyllales > Portulacaceae > Portulaca > Portulaca oleracea. Next base: position 26,595,671 of record CM055879.1, read on the forward strand.
TGAAATTCAGTGTATTAGAATTTGTTAGGTTTTTGGGTGTTTGAAGGTAAAAATGTTTTGTGGAAATGGAGGAAGGATTGTATTAAGGAGAAACTTTTCTTATTGATGGAGGGAGAATTGCTTACAACTCTTGTTGATGATTGATGCAAATGAAAGCCCCACCACCTATATTTATACTTGTAGAAAGGAGGTGTTGGTAGAAAATATTTAGAAAAGAAAAATCTAAACAGGAAAAATCTAGAGCATGCTACAATAATATCTCCTCAAATTATCTAGAATTTTCTAGGAATTTTTCTAAGGCTGTGTTCGGCAGTAGCGTTTGGGGTAGCGTTTAGCGTCTTGACCAAGTCAAAACTCTAATTGCATAAATATTGGTGTTCGGTAAGCTAGCGTTTTGAGGAGCGTTTAGCGTTTTAAGGAGCGTTTTGTGAAACGCTAATAAAGTTAACATTTAGCGTTTAGGATATAGCGTTTCATATTTTCGGTCAAAAAATACCATTTGAAAATTATCTTTTAAAATTATTGATATCCTTTTATGTCAATTCACATTAATCTGTTAATTCAACCGCTAAATTTACCGAACACAATTTTCATTTGAACAGTCATCCACTATCCGCTACTCAAACCGCTATCCGCTACGTAAACCGCTATCCGCTACGTAAACCGCTATCCGCTACATAAACCTCTATCCGCTACCTAAAACGCTAAATTTGCCGAACAGGGCCTAAGGCTTCTCTTCAACATTTTTCTAGATTATTCTTGATTTTTAACATAATTCATAAAAAAAAAGTTCAGTACATTATTGTTCAATAACCCTAAAATTTAATATATTATCGAATAAGAGCACCCGCAACAATGAGTTTGAGTTTGACTAATTGGATGATGTGGAATCTGTGGACGCCTACCAAGAGAGTCAGAATTTATCCCTTTATTTAACTAGCTTTCTAATGGTGAGCATGAGTTTGACTCAAATTAATTAAAAAAGTAAGTTCTACTTGATAATATAATTAATTTGGTTATATTGATAAAAAATTATGTGGTTGAGGAGAGAAAAAATATGATTAAAAAATTAGTGTGTTAAACTCGCTTTCAAACTCATCACATAAAACTGACGGCGAGATTCTCGCGAGACGAGTCTCATTCTCACCACTAAAATATTCTACGTGACTTCATTTTATTCTCATCTCATCTCATGTTAAAAAAATCCTTTCTAAACATATGTGACACCCAGCCTTCTTTGAAAAATAATACAGGGAGTGAAGAGGAAGAGAAAGGGACGAGGCATGGACTCCTACCGCGCTCACCCTGAACAAACTCCTCACCTGTCTTCCCACCACCAGGTCCACCACCACCGCTGCCACCACCATCACCACCACCACCATCTGTCTTTTCTGCCTCTTTCTCAGCCGTCCCACTACCACCACCACCACCACCACATTTATGTCGTGCCTCATTGCGCTACTCACAACAAAATTTCGCAGCCATCCAATTCCAGTTTTTGCCCTAACCTAATCAACCCCCCTCTCCAAAATCCTCAACAAAGTTTCACTACTGCCCCTTTCATGTATCAAGCAGCACCTCATTCTTCGTGCCATACCCCGTAAGCTTTCTACTCTGGATTTTCTCTCTTTTTCATTTTTTCTTTACAGAATTGATTATAGAGTACTTGGGCGAGTTCAAGTTTCAATGTCTTATGCCTGATTGCTTAGGAGGTTTCCAGATGATTTGAGATGCTTTGTAAACGCCAAATACATCACCAATTGTGTAGTATTAATCTTGAAACTGTTGCAATTTCTTTCACTTCTTCTACTTGCTTCACCTAGTACAATTTACATGACATTTTCATAGCGCATCATTTTGACACAATGATGAGATAATCAGTTGATTTTGGACATAATCCCAACAAAATCCACTTTGGATCAAAATCCAAGAACACTCAAGATTGCCAAAGAATCCCGAAGGCTTAATCCCCTTAGGGCAGAGCTCAATTAGTTGCGGAAGAGAGTCTTTGTAGTTTGTTGACTCACAAGAATCTCTTGTCAAAGTAGAAACTTGGAGAAGGTATACATGTCCTTGTCCCAAACCCTTTAGAAGAACCCGAATACCTTGCATTACCTTCAACACTCTACCTTGAGAGAAGTTGCACCCTTTGGACTCAAGTATGCCCAAAGATATGAAGATGATGTTATGCTTCAAGCCTTCAAGTGAGGGACATCGTTTAGTATCTAACTATGTCTTAATAGTGAGTGCCATCACGAATCTTGATTTTTACTGTACCAATTCCCAAAACACTACATGGATCATGAGTTTCCATGTAAATAGTTCTACCATCAATCATCAATCATCAATCATCAATCATCAATGGGATCATATGTTGAAATTTGAAAACCAATCCTTATTAGGGCACATTTGATGTGTAAAACATGAAATAAGGACCTAGTAACACTTTCCTTATCAGTGGAAGCAAATAGAAGATCTTTAGTGCCTGCAACAAAAATGGCTATAGAGTTTTCTTGTTTGTAGTCACTCTTAGGCTGTTTTGCCCTTTACTATTTTTAGCTTATGACACTCGGTAACATTTCTACAGACTACAGCAGTTGAAAAAGCTTTTGTTTTATCGGCCTTTAAAGGTTTTATTCTCCCTAACAAAAACCTCCTCGCCATTGGATTTATCATCAAGGTCAAATTTTTCTTTGGACATTAGAATTGCTTTGACAAATTCAAAGGATCAAATTTCATCGTTAATGTAAAGCAATATGTCCTTAAGAATGTTTTTGTAGGATTTAGGTAAAGAGACCAACAAAATAGCCTTATCTTTTTCCTTAATTTTTTCACAAGACTTTCCAAATAAACAGTAATAGAATAAAACTCAAGTGTTGTTGAAAAGGGGTACCTTTAGACATCTTGTAGGACTAAAGTTTTGCCTTTAATCGGATCTTGTTGAAATTACTCCTTGACATGTAGAGTTCTTCTAATCAGTTCCAAATATCCACCAGTTTCTCCTTGTCAAGTACTTCCCTAAGAACATGAGAAGTAAAACATAGTTGAATTTTGAAAAGAGCCTTTAATTCCAATTCTTGCCTTTCTGCCTCCTCTATGGATCCGTGCAGCTTTACCTTGTCAGTCATTCATTCTTCATCGGTCATGGTTTTCAGTTTCTTGAGGAACCTGTCAAGGACTCTACATAACTTATGTTGAATAAGAACTGCTCTCACCATCAGACATTTGAATGTCAATTTTCATGATTGTAGACATCTTCAAACCTACTTTGAAATTTGAATTAATCCCAACAAAATAAGTTCTGAAACTACTTGTTATGGGATAATTAGTGTTAGATCAAGAACATTCATGGTGCATTTGTCTGGAAAACTTCACTTGTTGATGAAGACTCCATGTTTGGTTGTATCTAGTGGATGGAAAAATATTGATGTGAGACCCATTCTTTTACTCTCAAACTCAGAAACGTTTTTCCGGGGGGGGGGGGGGGACTTTTTATTGGGAAAGTTTTTCCGAGATTCTACCAAAAGCACCATCAAAGTAAAATTGCATAAGGAAAGATCAAATCAAGAATAATGATGACACATGTTTTATGTGGACACTTAAATCGGGAAGAAACCACGGGCGACTCTAAGCCCAATGAAATCTACTATAGTAGGAAGCGACTAAGCGAGCACAAGTGATCTTAGTAGATACTACTAGATTTCAAATTGAGAATCTCTAGTTCTCAAAACTCAAGTTTTGTAGTAATTCACTAATGAATAAGAAATATTACAAGAGGTAAAGTATAAACTCTCGTATACTCTCGCAACCTAGGATTGAGTAGAGGTGATGGGAGAAAGGATAGGAATGCTTAGTGGTTTGGAGTTTTGGGATGATGTGAGATTTGGGGATTTTGCATGATTTGTAAATGCCGCATACATCACCTATTCGTAGCTTCCACTTCAACTAGTACTTCCACTTACCTCACCTACTGCGGCTTACATCACAATGTAATCATGGATGACACCTTCATATTGCATCACTTTGACATAGTGATGACACCACGAGTGATGTTGGGACATAATCCCAACAAGAAAAGTTAAGCTTGAAAATTGATGAATGAACTGAAATTTGAGTGATGTTTAGGTTAGGGTTGGTTGATGAAGGAATTGCAGAAGCTGAACAAGATTAGATAGTTAATTGATTTGAGTAGCAGAAACATAGGCGGAAATATAGTCACAACTAATAATACCAAACTGCTACTCTTGTATTCTTTCACTCTTGTCTAGGCACGAGGATTTGCAGGGTAGTTTAGATGTACGTAGCTTCACCATTGAATGGCAAAGAGGTTCTATAATCTAAAGCTGAAAAGGAATTGCCCATAAGGGTAAGTTTTATTCATCCTACATAGCTTAAGTGCAAGCTGTAATTCATATTTAGACATATAGGGCTTCACTATATATCAAACCTATATCTGTTTGGGATGACATAGGGTTCAAATCAACTTGGTCTTGGGCTGGTATGCTCACTGAGTGATTGTTGTTTATTGGTGTACAACTGTGCGCACAAGCTCACCTTTTTATTAGATTTGCTGGAAACAGCCTTTGAGAATAGACCTATACACACATGCTTGCACTTCATCCCTTCCCTTGAGGCTTCACAGCTGGGGCAGTTCAAAGTGATTTTCAGGTGTAGCTTTTATCAGGTGTAGTGAACAGCTTATGCTGCAAGATATATGTGGTTTTGTTTGAAGGCATAATGGAAGTTAGCTCCTCCCTTCCCAAGCCCAAAAAAGTGGACCAACATGAGTTTCCTGTCCGTTGTTTCCCAATGCCTTCAGCGATGATGATGCAATGTTGATCAGTTCACTAGCCAGTTACAAGGAAGATAAGAGAGGTTGCTTTCATCTCAGTTGAGTTGAATAATAGGATGGGTTGGTACCTTAAATGACATGCTAGATCTGCATTTCAAATCACTAATCACTTTCCATACATCCGACTTTCTTTTTAGGGTCCTGATGCCTCTTATCATCTGGATCATTTGGACACCTAGATCAGCAGCAGATTACAAAGGAACCCTTCTTCAACCTTTGTATATATGAAGTTGAACAGCATTTAAGCTTTGAATTAGCCCCTGAGTTTTTAATCACTTTTGCATGCTTGAGCCTACAATTAAAGGCAAAGTATGAAGCAACTATTGTTGAGGTTTTTCTGTTTCTCTCTCTCTTTCTTTTTTTTTTTTGTGTGTGTGTGTGTGTGTGTGTAGAATTTTGTGGCTGCCATTGTTGTGATGCATTGCACATGTAAAATCTCGTAAAAATGTTGCTTCTGATATGATCCCCCTTTTTGTTTTGATGACTTGGAAGGACATTACAAGATGACGATATTGAGGAATTAGAAGATGAAGATGAAGAAGAGCCAGTATTTGTTATGACCGATGAATGGAGGGAGTTCTTTGAAAAATCAGAAGCTAGAAGGAGAGAAGGTGGGTTCACTAACTGTGCTTTTCAGATGGAGCAATTTTCTGCCAAAATTTCCCTAGTGTTAGATCAATCTCGAGAAGCTCATCTTGCAATTTCTCAAGGCTACAGCCTAAGCTAAGATGCTTAAGCTTAGTCTTGCACAGGAGAAATTGGTGGTAGAACATGTAGCTTTTCCATTTGGGCAAAAAGTATACTAATCCAATTGTGTCGGATTCTTTGTCAGCGAAAGAACTGGCCAAGAAACAAGGGAAGAAATAGACAGAAACATGCAATGCAGAATCACACCCTTGTCGATCACGATGTCTGTCTTGTTCCAATTCAGATAAATTTCCCAAGTGGTGAACAAGTACAAGTTGGAAGTCCATGTTGATCGCTGAGCATCCCCTAAAAAAGATCTACAGCATTTGGTTTGTTGTAAGGAAGAGTAGGAGCCATGACCCCCTTTTTTGTTTGGTTCACGAACCACATGCAGACATTTAGTTAAGTGTTTACCTTTGTGATCCACTTGATCAACCAGGACATACTATTGTAATTGTCGAAGCTATGCTCAATTATTGTACAAATATTCTGAGCTCAATTACTGTACAAGTATTCTGAGCTACAAAACAGTTTGCATCAGTCAGTGCGATTGTTTCAGCTTCATATGGGTTTTTATGGAATCAACCACTCTGCTGCAAACATGATGTTTACTGAAATAAAGTTGCCTACATTTGAGCCTCTCGACGCCCCATGAAAGTGGGACCCACACTCGGAGTTGCTGCCGTAAAACATTTGATAAATCAAAGGGGCACCAAGAGAAATGGTGGGGTGAGGAGGGGCAAAATATCAGTTGAACTCACCAAGTTCAATATTTTACAGAAGATCGCACAGAAGAGTAGGGTGAAAACCCTACCCTTAACGAGTTATTCACATATATTCATATTACAGATCTGCTTATCTGCTTGACAGAATCCAGTACCGAATATCAGATTACAATCTTAGTTTCCACATTTACCATAGAACAAACTAATTCTATTACAATCATAAAGCACCTCAATCAGGGTCAAGTAGTACTTTGCAACTTGCACGGTTCCACTCTGAATCTCTATGCTTGTCTCGGGGGGAGCTTGCTGAAAGCAATGTTGATCCTTTCTTCTATATTGTTCCTCATGTTGTCATAGAAATCTAGAATCTCCATCGATATGTTCTTCACCTACAAATTATAATCGTGAAGAGTTTTCAGTTTTCAAACTTAAGTGCTCATGAAATGCAGCCGAGCACAGCTTCAGCAGAACCATGAAATTAAAACAGAATCTCAACGCAACAATTAATTAATGATGTGAGAATCGTTTAGTTGTCTAATATAATTCACAAGCCAAAGTCATACACATGCATATTTAGTTATTTACACCTAAAAGTTGATGCTATTATTCAAAGTCTGGCTAATGGCTTGGTTTATCCACTAAAATCCTATTGTCATTTAGGGCTTGGAAACCATTATACTGACATTCAGTTTATTTGTCCCTGTAAGTCTTAACACCAGAAATGATTGGCTGTGAGTCAAGACATACCACGTTCATGTCAACTCGAAGCTCTTCAAACCACGCAACGCTGTCCTTGTCTTTCAACACACTGGCTATGTAAATGCAAGCCAGTGCAATCAAATGCGGAGGGTGAATAAGAATGAGATCCATCTTGTAGGAGTCATTGACAATCCCCCTGCCATAGCTTAGACAATCAGTTTTGAAATCTCACATCAACCAAGAGCAGCAAAGCCCCAGCCTTGGCATTGCAAAGTGATGAACTTACCATGTGATTTGCATTAGATCCATCATGCCAGCATCTTGAAGAAATCTGGGAATGAGGACAACAGACAAGGATTGAGAATGTGGCATGTATACAATTACCATGGAAGTAGGCAGGAAAATAGAAAAGCCAAGTATCTATCTGGTCGACATGCAAATATTGGATGGATGCCCACGAGCTTACTAATGTTTAAAAAAAAATACGAAGATCCTGGATAGGAAAAATCTTGTTACATATATTGTCAAGATAACCCAGAATCACTATTCCTTCTCAGAAGGTGCACTGGCAAATCTATGTATGTCAGATTCAGCTGAAAACTCTTAAATTAACCAAGGCAGTGAACATAAATCATAGAGACTTACTGAGTCAATGATCGATAGGGGTGAAATACAGATAGATAATAGTTGAGAGCTTCTAAGATCTTCATCTCCATTTCAAGAATGTCTTTAATCTCAAACCGATATCTTATATCTTCTGGATCTGTCAAAATTTATGGTGCAACTTGTCAACCAAAAAATTCAGACCTCAAGAGTTCTATTAAACAAGAAGTTAAGAAATAAACCATGGGCTTAGGTGGCAGGTATTACAAATTTTTTTGATGTAAAATACCAGAAGTCTAGCCTGCACCGTGCTTTCTTCCGCTTTTGCTGCCAAGTACAAGCAACTTGGGGCAACTAGACGCGGATCAAACTCAGTCAAACTCCTCCTACAGAAGAGGAGAAGAACAAAAAGAAAAGGAAGAAAACATTAACGAGCCATTAATCATGAGACGGTCCTAATTTTATCCATCAAATCGGCATGGCTGTGGCATAAATCCTATATCGCCATGTTTTCAGATAAGCTAACAAACACATATGTAGGTACCTGGTATAAACTCGTCTCATGTAAGTAATGGCAGTAGCAACAACCCTACAAGAATGAAGCAAATATTAGATATTGACTAAAACCCAAACAAATGACATCTTGTCCTCTACTTACTAAAACCCAAAGCTCTGAAACTTGTTGTGGAGCCCTTGTTTGTTTTACAGACCGTTACAATTTCCAGTGATTTGCTAAGAGCATAGCTTAAACATTTTAGCACAATTCTGAAACATTCAGTACAGCCCTGAAACCTTAGTTGAGCTTTTCAAGTAAGTAGCTAAAAACAAACTCAATAAGCGCCCACAATTAAGTTGAAAAAGGAAGGAATAGGAGCATTGCGGAGGATAAGCTACAAACCTTTGCCTCAATTTAACATGCTGAGCCAATTTTGTAATATCTGTAAACCAAGTTAGAGTGACAGAAAATCAATAAGTTGCAACCAGCCAAACCACATTCAAGAGTCAAAATTCCGAATAAATTATCAATAGAAAAGCCTGGTATAATAAACCATAACTCAGCCAAAATTCACAATTAGAACCACCACTGCACTCTCATACTGCACACGGAGCAATACGGGTCCAGCTACCCTGTAAGTTATCCCCAAATCATAGTGAATGAGTTGCATTCAAAGCCCTTGTTAAGGGAATTGCCTCATCCAAAATTTCCAAATCCAAACCCAATATCCCATATCCTAAAACTTCAAACAGAGTGATTTTGATTGACCCAAGATTTTAAAATCATTCGCAGAGGTTTAGATAGACATTTTGCTCTAATCCATTGCAAGTTGCAACCCTAGCCCAATCCAAATACAAAGTCTAAATTAAACTAGATTAGTGCCAATGAGTAAACCACATTCCTGTAAATTGTTACCCTATGTTCATGATTCCCTATCCTAGTCACAGCCCTTGCTTCAGAGACAACCAACAACCCCAGTTCAAAGCTTTACAGACCATTAACAACGGGCAATGAACACACACCCAGTTAGAATACTCAATTTTAGAAGAGGATCAAAGTCATAACACAAAGGGGCAAATGGAAATCCTCAAACAGGCAGTGAAAAAGAACGAATTAAAACAAACACAAACGTGTCGTCGATAATCATAGGGTAATCAAGAAAGAGCAAGTACAAGTAGACATATGGAGCTTGATGAGCTTGAAATCTTCAAGTGTGATCCCTCGATCTCTGTCGAGTGGCTGGACAACGTCGACCTCTTCTGGGTCCATCAGTTGTTTGCTGCAATTGAATCACCCAAACCCCAACCCAATTCAAATCAATTCTCAAGAAAAAGAAGAAAACCCAGAAACTGATTTAATCAATTGAATTGAATAGAGTGGTAAAAGATGAAAGATGAGGTATTGGGTACTTACTAGTGAGAGGATGTCCAGAAATTGGCAGCCATGGTTGGCGACCAACTGAGAAGCGGAATGAACAACCAGTGATAGGGCGGAGGGAGAAAGAGGGAGAATTGAGAAAGGTGTAAGAGAAATAGTGAATTAATTGAAAAAATCGGCCCTAATAGTAGTCAACCATTGTTTTAGCCCAATTTTTTCAACACGACTCCCTCAATCTTCTCTATTTTTTTGGTAACCATTTTATTTTATATTTTCATAAACATGTTTTTATTATCGTATATAAAATGAATATCCGTTTGACACATGTTAGATACTCCCTCCGCCCCAAATAATTTGTCATTTTTACTTTTTCATAATATTTGAGGCAAAATTTTGATTATTACTCCATACGTTACATATTAATTGTTATCTTTGAAAATTGTGCAGCCAAATTTTAAAAATTTTGACCATAAATTTTTCAACATATACAACGAGTTGCTATATAAAATTACCACCATTAGATACGTAAGGAAAAATGCTATTATAAAAGTATAACGTTCCAATTATTAATAACATATTATATAAGAAATTATCAATCAAAGAGTGACATTGAAGACTATGTAAGTCAAAATTATGACAATTAATATGGAACGGAGGGAGTAACTTTTTATGTTTTATCTTAGCAAAACTTGTAATATATTATGTTTAAGTAAAAATATTGTTCATTACAAATCTTATAGTGATAGCCATGTATAACAACTCAATATATAATTTGAAAAATTAATGGTCAAAATTTAAAAGGCTTGACCTTATCTGTCAAACTATGACAATTTATTTGAGACGGATGGAGTAATTTATATTATATTATTTTATATTGAAATGACTGGGTAGTCAAGGTTGTTTCTTCTATAAATATCCCTCTGTATGCAGTAAAAGATGATCCACACACTCCTTCCTCTCTATTTTATCTTCTTATTATTTCTCTTCTCTCAATCCCGCTTCTTTCAATTATTGCAATTAGTATAATTCATTATAATATGTTATCAGTACCAAACTTTACCTTCTATTATTGAAATTAAAATTTAAGTAGATCATATATGCTACTCTATATTTCATACAATATATTTATGAATTATTGACATATACTCTATGAGTTATGAATTTCTTTTTAAATCAATTTGTTCTATAGTTGAGCTTCTTGGTTCATTCATATAACACTCAGTAACTAAATGATGGTAATCTACTTGATGACATCGTGGGAATAATTATGAGAGTCTTGAGCATTGGAGAGTCGCCTATTTAAGTAAGGGATGATAGCATCCGACCCCGGCCTAATTTTCAACCCATGTTGAGAAACCTGAAACTATACATTTCAGGGGATACCTATGGGAGATGGGTTAAAGGCGTATCATTGATGGATGATAGCCCCCCCCCCCCTTCTCAACTCCAATCATCTAAGGCCCATGCTGTGAAACCCGAGGCTCACCATTCTAAAAATGAACATACTTCTGCTTAATTTCATTAATGAACTTGACGTTCACTCTAATATTGAAAATTTATCTAATTTTTATCAGTGACCAGAAGTTCATTCCGATATTGATTTTTTCTTTTTCTTTTTTATTTTAGTGAACTAGAAATTCATCTCACCGTTAATGATAAATTTCATATGAAACTTATTGATGAACCAGAAGTTTATCACACCATTAATATTGAAATTCAGATGAACAGTAACATGTTCAATGTGTGATTTCTCTAGAATTATTGGATTATCCAAATTGTGTGAATTTTTTACTGTGTGTTCTATATATTGTTAGACAACCTGTGGTTCATTTTCATGAATTTTAGAGTTGTATTTTGCGAGATATGATATTTGTAACGAAACTGTCCTATTTTCAGTACAAGTTCGATGATCTTGCATCATTTTTATTGAATGATATACACAATTTTTGTAACACCCCCAGGTCACTAAGCACCAGATTAAGCTAACTCACTACTTAACTCAATGATCAGCAGCGGATAATCACCTGAGAGTACTACCGCCGCCCATGAAAATGGACTAGGCTAAGATTTCACACACCACGCCATGAGACTTTAACCAACAAATAACTAGACCACCATAACAAGACATTGCAAATCACCAAGGTAGAAGACTCTTAAGATTATACAACCCAAATAAGTGAAAAATTAACATACAAACCATTCATAACCACACACCACAAGATCAAAAGCCACAACAATTCCCACTCATTTCATCACACCCCTAACCCTTTTTCCTATAAAACTTCCAAAAAGCTCCGTGATCACCTGGATACCACCTAGGTTGTCTTTGGGTTCCGCCCGTCGGTGACTTTGCCCTTGCCTTTGCCTTACGGCCCTAAAAGTAACAGACAACTTAAAAAGTGAGTTTTACTCAGTACGAATACTACCGGAATTAAATAAAAAAATAGTAAATAAAACTTTAACTTCGTTAGCCCTAGGCGCGCGGCTCCATTTAATAGATAAATCAAGTAAAGTTCGAAAGAAAAGAGCTTAATAAGTCAACTTACAAGGAATCACATTTTCGGTAACCCCCTGACTTCATGACATAAATACCTTAACTTAGTAGGGTAACCGATCACAGGTTGGTTAGACGTGTAAAGGAAATAAACTTTCAATAGTAAACTTGCAAGGCTAGGAATACAACCATAATTTTATAAAAGAGCATTAAATCATACAAGGCTACAAGAGTATTGAATTTAAAACAAATACGAGAGTAAAAGTTCAACAAAGGGAGATGACATGATACGGTAGAACTTTAAACATGGGTGCCCCTACTTGCGATCATCGGCTTAGCCTCCGTATGCACAAATAAATTCTCATGAGGTGCTCAAGGCACGTGAACATGGTGTGTACTAAAACACTATTTCCTTGGGGTGCTTTTACGCACATAACTCATGGGCGGGGCTTTACAACTTATGACAATTTCTAATTTCTTGGAAAACTTTAACCGTAAAGATAACCTTTAATTAAAACTAGACATCAAGCATTGAAAGAACCTTCTTCAAGTAAAATTAATTTATAAAAAGGCTTCTTAGAAGGTAACCCTTGACATTTCGTACCCAAACTTAAACTAGGTGTTTACAAAAAGGGGGGGAAATTTCTTCTTTAATTTCATAAAACAATACTAGGTCTTAAAGCATGGAACTCACTTCTAAAACCCAAAATTTTTATTCATAAAAGAGCACCTTTCACGTAGGCTGGTTTAGTAATAAAATTTCAGCATGTGAGTATATAAGTAAGAACCACTTTAGCGCACAAATAAGATAATACGAAAATAAATAGCTTAAATCCATGTTTAGCATAAAAGCTAAGTAGTACACGTACCTGAAAACGGAAACCACCAACGAGCAAGGACTTGAACAGTGCACGAGCAACGATCACTTGAGAGAGAGGAAGAAATTTTAGAGTTAGATTTTCTCATCTAGTTAGGAGAAGGGTGAGGAATTCTTAAAGAACACTTTGGTTCGTAAACTAAAAGAATTTTCCTACATTCACAAAGAGGAAGGTAACTATTGCTACTTGCTACAGATATCGGATTGCCACATAAGAGTACTTTTCGGAAAGCTTAGGATGCGCCCCACAACTTTACAGTTAACACCCAAGCCTAGAAACATGATTATAAGGGACAAAACACTTAATTAAGCAATCTGCCCGGAATTCGTACAAGCCGGGTAACGTTTTTCGGAACGCGATATCTTGAGTTATACTACTCGGTTTTGGGCCTATAAGCTGTCTACGGAAAGCTCAAGAATCAAACTTTAACTTTTCTTTTCACCACCAAACGATTTAGGCTTGAGAAAAGGTCTAATTTTAACCCAACATAGGAGCAGCCCCTAACTTCTAATTCTGGAAAAATTCCAGAATTTCTGTCCTTTAAACAAACACCTATAACTTGCTCATCCGACGTCATATGAACGCATACTATACCATTCTGGAAAGCTTAAACAGTTCCCTAAAACTTTCACGTTCAGAACCGACGCTATATCAAACTCTTACTGGACGAAAAATAGCCATTTCCATTCTGCCGCCACTAAATTTCCAGATTCGTACGGTTTTACGGTTTTGGTCATAATTTCTAAAATACACAACGAAAATCCGATCCGTAAAAACCGGGTGTTAGCTAACAATTTTGTCCATCTAATTAAACCTTAATGGTGCCAAAAATCCTTTCCTTTACTTCCTGGAAAACATGAATCCAGCCAGCATAAACCTTTATATTCAAACACTCACATGCATGCTTAAATCTTTGTGATTTAACCAAGGATTCTCCATGAAACATCTTATTACTCTTATATACACAGAAACTCAGCCTTAAGAGGTCAAGAGAACACCAAACACATCTCTTTTAAACTCATGCATCCTCATAGCCACATCCATATTCACAATCTAGCACCAACTCACACATGCAACACCATAATACTCTTTTTAATCCTCATTTACTCCTAATCTATAAACATGCACCTTGAATACACTAACTTTCCCATATTATCACAGAGAATTAAGCCTCTAAAATTACATGCATGCTTGCTTTCATAAGAAGATTACTTAAAATAACCAAGATAACAAGGTTTTACCAAGAACTCTCCCACTTCCTTTCTTCCAACTTGAAAATCTTCCTTCTTTCTTTGAAGAACTCAAGAACACCACTCTAAAATTAGAAATTTACCACCATTTATAAAGAGAATCTCATATTTGATTCATAAACTCTAAAGAATTGAAGAGGAGAAATGAGATGGAAGGATTTACACTTGAATGGAAGAAGAACAAAAGCAACAAGAGAGCAAGGGGGCGGCTTGGTCGGCCAGTGGCGTCTGGCCTGAGCTGGCTCGGTGGCGTCTTGGGGAGGAAGACAAGGAGTCTCCACACTTTGAATGAGAAAGATAGAATGAGTTGAAGTGTTTTAAAAAAATTCTAACACTCCCTCCTCCTCCTTCCTATATATAAGCAAATTACTCAATAAAAAAGAAAACTAAGCCCCTCCTTCTCCCTTGTTCTCGGCTGGCCCAAGGTCCTCAAGGCCCAAAAATTTTATCAACTTATTCTCCCATATCTTATATATATAAACCCCAATTCAATTATCCAAAATATATTACTCATAAAAATTATCCCTGATGACCCATAGTAAACGTAGCTCTCGCTTTACTTTTTCATAAGTAACACCATAAAACATCTATAAAATCATTCTAAAAAGAACGGGGTTAAGTTCGATGAGAGTAGCTTTAACTTTGGTCAAGAAAAGATATTATTAGCGGAGATAAATTCACAGAAATATTAGAAAGGACTGCGTTGCACTGTTCAAGCCCTGCAAAAACGTTCACTGATTATATAGAAATAAATAAAATAAAGTAAAATCATAAATGAGAAGAAATAAGAAGCACGCCCTTTATTTAATCTGCAAATTAATTCTTTTCTAACTTTGATTAACGACGTTAATCACACGTATTAAAGGAGGATTTTTCTTGGGTTGTTACAATTTTCAATAGTATAAATACTATAAATCGTTGTATTGTTTAGTAGTCGTGGTTAAAGTTTGACGAATTTAGGATGTCTATTTGAAGAGATATGAATGTTTGGATATATACGATAATTTGGTGTTTTTGAGTTAGTTTATGTGCTAAGTTCAGTTATCAATTATGAAAAAAATGTCTGATACCTTTAAAGTTAGCGAGATGATTAAGTATAATTTTGGACTCCTAATTGATTTGATATGAAAAGCCAAAGGTCTCACCCTTGACTTGGTTAATTTTATTTTATATTGACTTTGATCGTTTAGTTGGATATGCTTATCTCTAATATATTAATTATTTGTTTATTATAATACCATGTCGAATTTGACCCAATTTGAATTCATTGTCTTTGACATATATGGCAAGAATTATCTTTTATGGGTGCTTGATGCTAAGATTCATTTGGATGCCTAGGGTCTAGGAAACACAATTAAAAAAAAGGACAAAATGACATTTGACCAAGATAAGGCTAAAATTATGATCTTCTAGTGTAGACACCTCCATGATAGCCTTAAAATAGAGTATCTCACAATTGAGGATTCTTTTGAGCTATGGACAAATCTGAAAGAAAGATATGACCACCAAAAGACAGTGATTTTTCCAAAAGCTCAAGATGAATGGATACATCTCAGATTCAACAGTTTTCCAAAGTACCCCATAACTGAAATTATATGGTGAACCAAACACAGATGACCGTTGAAAAAACATTTTCCAATTTCAACCAGGTAATATAATTTTACAACAACAATATCTTGAAAAAGGTTTCAAGAAATATTCAGAACTAATTTCTTGTCTGCTAGTAGCTAAGTAGAATAATGACATTTTGATGAAAAACCATGAAAGTCACCCTAAAGACTCCAATAATCATAGAGGAATCGACGTCGTGCTAGTACTCGCGGTCGTGGCAATAGAAATGGGTATGATCCTAGTTGTGGTCGTGATCGTGGTCGTGGTCGTGATTGTGGTTGTGGTCATGATAGTTCTTTTAAGAGATCATCCCCCCACCAGAAGTGGGGAAAAAACAATGATCGATCAAGGAAAAAAAAAAACTATAGAAAGTCATACTATCGATGTGGAGGTCAAGGACATTGGTTGTGTACCTGTCGTACACCGAAACATCTTGTTGATCTCTATCAAACTCCATTAAAGAACAAAGGAAAACACATAGAGACTAACTTTATGCAAGAAGATGCTAATAATGATTGTGGTCATCCAGTTGATTTCTCTCATTTGGATGTTTCTGATTTCCTTACCTTACCTTGAAGGTAACATTGATCATCTAGTTGGCAATGACAATAAGTTGGTAAAATTGGAAAAAAAAAAGATTAGAATGTTGAACCTGCAAACCTATAAGATCTAGGTCTGGGCCTAAGATTTGTAGACCCGATGGGTCTGGAGCGGGTCTGGGTTTGGGTATAAGATTTTTAGACTCGGTGGTCTAGCTAGGGTGGGTCCAAGTCAAAAATAAAAATTGACGAGTCTGGGTTCGGGTCCAGCTAGACCTGACGCAAACTTGCCTCATTTGTCATCCCTAGTCTAAACTATGGTTCTCAATCTCAAGTTCACTAAAACAATTCACCACATATTTTGTCTTTGACCTACTCAATCTGAAATCGCTAGACTCTAAGGTATCTCTCCATAACTCCACCTTGTCATTTAGTTTTTCCCTCGATTCATCAATAAGCACTATATCATATGTGAAAAATATACACCACAGTAACTCGGATGTCCTCAGTCAATACAACCATCACCAAAGTAAAAAGAAACGGGCTAATCGTAGACCCTTGGTATTGATATCAATTGGAAACTCTCCTGCATTTTCTACCATTGTCCGAACACTAGTTTTTGCATTGTCAAATATATCTTTAATAACATGAATATAAGGATAATGCACCCCTTTTCCTCCAAGAACCCATCATCACTTCCCTATGGACCTTATCATAAGCTTTCTCTAAATCAACAAACACCATATAGAGATCTTTTCTCCTTTCTCGAAACTGCTCCATGAGTTAGCATATGCGATGGATAGTTTCTATTGTCAACCTTTCAGGTATAAAACCAAACTGATTCTCAGACACGTATATAACCTCCCTCAACCTCCTCTCAATAACTTGTTCCTAAAGCTTCATAGTGTGATTCAGGAGCTTATCTGTAACTGTTGTCGCACTATACATATCATTTGTTCTGGTATACAGGGACTACTATACTATACGTCTTCTCATCAAGCATGACCGCCCTTAATACACCTCCTCATTAAAGAGCGCATTGAGGTAGTTTTTCCTTTGTTGTCCAATCTTAGTGCATTTTGGTAGGGAAATAGGTACACACGTCACACATCAAAAAGTTCATAAATGGGATATATTTGGTTGATGGTCAAAAACCAATTGTAGGATAGACCATTCATGATAACCAACCGGGCTTATATGAATCAATTTCACGACATGCAATATAGCAAGCCCTAAGCACTAGTTGGAAGCTTTTCTCTCATAAGTAATGGTTGTGTAATTAGTCACAAGTGCTTAATAAATAATTATGCAAAACCATTTTGTGCATGAACATGTGGCAAAATGTTCAGCTTCTATTCCAATTGACATACGAAAGTCATTTAAAGCTTTAGACTTAAATTCACCAGCATTATGAAAATGAATTTTCTTGATTGACTGATCTGGAAAATATGCTCATTATTTAATCAATTGAGCAAGTAATCTTGCAAATGCCAAATTGTGGGTTACCAATAACATATATGTTACCATTTTGTTGATGCATCAACTAAAACTATAAAATATTTAAATGGTCCACATGGTGGGTTTACAGGAACAAATGTCACCTTGTATACATTCCAAATATGTAGGAACAAATGTCACCTTGTATACCTTAGCTTAGTTGGTGATAGCCTTATGATTAATTTTCCTTGAGAGCAACCGGTGTGAGAACTCATTGGTTTAAAGGATCGTCTGGTCCTTTAAAGTATGTCCATATGAGCTCTTCAAGATTTTGCGCATCATGGTTGATCCAAGATGCCTCAATCTATCGTGTCATGTGATAAATTCTTTGTTATTAGCAAACTTGTGGTTTACTAGAGTATATGCTTCAATTGGGTTAATCATTATGTAGTATAACCCACACTTATTAAAATCTTGATCCTGATCTACGATCTTATGATTTTATCATCCAAGATCTTCGATGCGATTCTACTATCTACATTCCGATCTACGATCCTATATGGGTTAATTCTGATCCTAACTACCCCATGGATTCGAGTTAAAATCTCGATTCTAATAACCTTGGTATAACCCAGAGGATAATGCTTACAACCTTTCTAACACACATCTTTTGCCCAAGATAATTTTTGTGATATGCAAATACTCAACAGTATTTCATTAGTTGTCTCAATTTGATATCCACTTCTGTGGATATCATTGAAACTTAGTAAGTTTCTTTGAGAGTTGGTTGAATATTATCAATGTGAAAACGTGGTGCACCAGGTAGTATATATGAGCTCTTCTGGAGCCTTCAATTAAATTTGAACTATCTAATATAGTACTAACATTTTCATATCTCATTAATAAATATGAAAATTATTTCTTATCTTTCAAAATAGTGTGCATTGTTGCATTGTGTGCTACGTACATATCTACTCCTACATCCATTACTCCAGCCAAAGAAGTGTCCATGATCTTCACCATAAGTAAGAGTAAGAGAAAAAAAAAGAGCAAAAATATGTATCATAAAGTACCCAAAATTAAAATATAGCAGAAACGCCCCACTACAACGTCTCGGCCAAGGCCCGGACGCCATAATGAAGCGTTTCTGCCAAGCTTCAAATGCCATATGGAGGCGTTTCAAGCCCAACATAAGTTCATTATTTGCCGATTTTTTTATCCAACAATTTAGCAAAAAAGTTACCTCTTCTTTGTCAAATGATCTTCCATTATGCATTTTGAAGAGAGTTTTAGGTAAGAGTATTGAATTTAGAGAGAGAGAGAGAGAGCGCTTTGACATTGAGAGGAAGAGTGAGAGGGGTGAAGGGCAATTTAGGAAGTTTTATGGCCTGGGGACGACGACGCCAACCAGAGAAAAAGGGGGCGATGAAGAGCAAAACCCGCATGAATAAGTCACATCATTTCGTTTCTTAGAGGATAAGATAATATAAATTTAGGCCGGTAAAGTAAAATTAGATAAGTTTATATAAAAGTTGAAACAGTATGGAGTGTTAGAAAATATGGAAAAATGCACAAATTTGAGTTGAGTTGGATAAATTAAATAAGAAATTATTTTCAGAAAGTAAGATAAGTTTAGATATAAAATTAGATAAAGTTATATAAAAGTTGAAACACTGAGTGTTAGAAAATAATGAAAAATGTACAAATTCAAGTAGAGCGGAATAAATTGAATACTACATCCATTTCAAATTAATTGTCACTTTGACTAAATTTTGACTGTTAATTACTCATATATTATAATTAGTTACATTATGAAATTATCGTCATTAGAAAGATATTTTCCTATCAATTATAATGGAGGTAACTTTATATTGTAACTCATTGTAATTTATGAATAACTAACAATCAAAATTAGTCAAAATGACAATTAATTTGGAACGGAGGGAGTAATAATTCAAGTAAAGAACATAGCACAAGAAAAATCTAGAGTACAATAACATAGGGGGTGTTTGGTAATTGATTTTTTCATTGGCGTTTTGCTTTAAAATGACTTTTTTTAGGGATTTTGGTTGTTTAACTAGTCAAAAAGTTTGTGGTGTTTGGTGGGATGATTTTTTAAACTAGTTTTTTTTTACTCCAAAAGTCATTTTATTGAGTAATTTTTTGGCGTTGACTGTTTGAATTGTTGACTTTTTGGTGGAATTGAATTATCATATTTTTCAAAATTTTTGATAAAATTACTTTAAATATCATATATTTTTACAACCAATGTCTTTAGGGTTAATTGCATGCAAATTTTATTTAGTAGTTGTAATTTTTACTAATAACTTATAGCAAAAAAAATTGTTGGGGGTGGCACACATCTTTTTTAACTGACTTGCGGGTCACAAACTTTTTTTTAATGCATTCCCGGGATCATTAAACTTACTTAAGTGACTGGGGGGTGACATACCGACATGTTTTGGCCGGAATCAGGGAAAAGTCTTGTTTGCCTTTGAAATATCATCTTTATTCTGAGGTTGTTAATGGCTCTAGAAACCCAAGCTCCCACTAATCCTCAAGTCCTAATCCTCAAATCTTCATCTTCATCTTCTTCATCTCCCACCTCCATTAACAACCCCACATTTGCAGCAATGCTCACTCTCCACCCTCTTTCTCCGATCCCCACCTCCTTCTCTTCCCTTTCATCCTCTAATTCATCCCCATTTTCCCTCTTTCTCAAACCCCTCCGTAAACCCTACCACTCCCTAAACCCAATTCAGCTAGAGCTTTTACGCTCCTTGACAGATGCATCTCCATTCTAAGGCTCCCCAGCAGCATCTTCAGCTTCAACAGTCACATCATTGAACTTGTCCTCTACCTCAACTTCCTCAGCAGTTTGTGCAGCATTTTCATCTCCTACACTTACTTCCTTTACACCCTCTTCATGATTCTCCACAGAACCCTCTTCAGAATGCTCTCTCTCAACCTCACCACCATCATTGTCCCTCTCATCATGGGATGTACCATCATCATTCCCTAACACAGTTTCATCCATCATTCCACAAACCAAATCAGACACCAATCAAGCAAATCCCACAACAAGAATATCAAACAAGGTACCCACAAACCCAGTTTGCCACAAATCAATCTAACAATCGATCAATCAAAATCAAGGGGAACTAACGATCAAATAACAACTAACAATCAACTAAAAACTGCACTATCACCAACTAAAAACCTCCATAAAATCACACTGCGCTCGAGGTCCTCAATGACGATTGTCGTCTCAATCAAGCTCTAGTTAGGGATAAGAGGTGGTCGAATTTCGAGCTGCTTTGTATATCCAAACCTAGATCGAAACTCCCGCTACGAGAAAGCCCTAATTTGGTTGGTTGACTCGCTTAAAGATTGAAATGAAGGGTGCCCAGATTTCATCATCATCGATTGTCCAGCTGGGATTGATGCTAGGTTTATCACTGCGATTACTCCTGTAAATTATTCTAGACATGGGTTTGTAATGGAGGATACTAAATGCAAGAAGGCAGCCATAAATTTATTCAATCAATTATCGAATTCCCTGAGTGTCCCAGTTCTTGAATCATCAGAAAAGAAGATAAACCCAGAAAGGGATAAGAAAAATTGAAGAAATAGATGAATAATTTGCAGAAGCGACACTAAGCAAACAGGTAAAGGGGTATCAAAACATATGTTATCTTGTGTGACAAATTGAGCGGCATGATGTTGGTTGTAGAAGATTGAATTGTAGAAAGATAGACTGATAGAGGAAGAGAAGGAATTCTGCCATGTTTGCAGATGCTTGTGTTTTGCTCTCCACTGCAGTCTGGGCATGCAAATTAAGGGTAAAAAGGACAATTCACTCAATTTTTCAAGGGCAAACAAGACTTTTCCCTAATTCCAGCCAAACATGCCGGAATGTCATGCCCAGTCACTTAAGTAAGTTTAATGACCCTCGGAAGGCATTAAAAAAAAGTTGTGACCCGCGAGTTAGTTAAAAAAGATGTGTGGCACCCCCAGCAAGTTTTTGAACTTATAACATATCCTATTATATTGTAAAAGTAAATTGGTATCAAAAAGTTGTATGCTTCTCAAGAAAATGTTGTCTAATTAATGTTATGCATAAAATGTTCATTCTCTATTATGGTTGATATCAGTAGGTTATCATTTATATTTTTGGACAGATCCAATAAATGTTAAGCTCTTATTATTTATAAATATGTGTAATTAGTAAAAAAATATTGCCTGAAATCATTAAAACAAAAATTATAGGCAATTCAAGATCGTTATTAATCATTTTGAGTCGGGACACATACTATTTTGTTTTCCATAATATCTTCCAATGGAAATATTAATTCTTATTATATTTACCCTTGGTTTTACCATTTTCAGTAAAGTATTTTGATAATGTTCAATCAAACCTTTAAAATGACAATTATTTAGGAATGGAAGGAGTATTAGCCTACTGCTCCCTCCGTACGTTCCATATTAATTGTCATAATTTTAACTTTTACGATCTCCAATGTCACTTTTTGATTGATAATTTCTTGCATAATATGTTATTAACAATTGCAATATTATACTTTTATGATAGTATTTTTTCGTTACGAATCTAATTGTGGTAATTTTATATTGCAATTCATTGTATATATTTGGAAATTTATAGTCAAAATTTTTGAAATTTGACTGCATGATTTTCAAAGACGACAATTAATATGGAACAACGAGAGTATTAGAAATGTTATCTTTAGTGGTTATTTAATGTTGACACAAATACGGAGGAAAGAAACTAAAAATCATAATGTTCAAATAATGTTCGAATAAACACTAAAAATCATAATGTTCAAATAAATAAAAAAAATCATAATGTTCAAATTAAGAATACAGGGACGAATATCGACAGACAAGAGAGAAAGTCTACAACAACCATATACTAGGGAAGAAGTGGAGCTGGCTTTAAAGCAAATGGCACCATTGAAAGCCCCGGGACCGGATGGCTACTGTGCTCTCTTTTTCCAAAAATACTGGCACATAGTAGGCAATGATATTAGTAGGGAAGCACTTCGAATCTTAAATGGAGGGGATATGCTGGACTCTTTAAACCATACAGTAATTTTGCTCATACCAAAAACGAAGACTCCGAAAGAGATGAAGGATCTTTGACCCATTGCACTCTGCAACACCACATACAAGCTAATATCCAAAGCAGTTGCGAACCGACTAAAAACCCCTGTTAAACAATATCATCGATGATAGGCAGTTAGCCTTTGTTCCGAGCAGGATGATCTTGGACAATATAATGATTGCTCTTGAGGCTTTTCGATCACTATCTGAAGAAGAAGACAATGGGGAAGAAAGGGTGGATGGCGGCCAAACTCGATAAGAGCAAGGCATACGACCGGGTGGAGTGGTGTTTTCTGTGGCGAATTATACAGGAGCTGGGATTTCTAGAGAGCACAATATCTCTCGTCATGAAATGTGTGGAAGCAGTTTCATATTCCTTCAATGTCAACGGGCAACAAGTGGGGTTGATCCAACCTGAAAGAGGCCTTCGACAGGGAGACCCGCTGTCGCCGTATTTATTTCTGTTAATGTCCGAAGGGTTGAGTGCCCTCATCTTATGAGAGGCAAACAACGTCACCATCCACGGCCTGAAAATCTGCAGGAGAGCACATATGTTATTTGCAGACGACAACATCTTTTTCTTAAGGGAAAATGAACAAGAAGTGGGTACTCTACAGATAATTCTTAAGGAATACGAGGAGCTATGGGGTCAACAAATAAACCTATAGAAGTCCGAGGTCTTCTTCATTCGAAATGTGGAAGAAGGAGCAAAGAGGAGGTTGCTTGACAGCCTAGGTATGCAGGAAATGGAGTCTCACAAAAAATACCTAGGCCAACCAATTGTGGTGGGACGATCAAAGAGAGTGATTTTCGAGGACCAGAAGCGAAAGTATGGACAAGACTCCAAGGTTGGAAAGAGAAGCTAGTCTCACAGGCGGGAAGGGAAATCTTGATCAAAGCAGTGATCCAGGCGATTCCTACGTATGACATGAGTATTTTCAAATTACCGGAATCTTTCCATACGGAGATCAAAGGAATGATGGGGAAATACTGGTGGAGTGGAAGTCAGGAGAAAAGAGCATTACACTGGCTAAGTTGGGACTCCCTTTGTTTAACAAAAGATGGAGGAGGCCTGGGCTTTAGGAAGATAGAGCGCTTCAATATCGCCATGCTGGCCAGGCAAGCCTGACGTCTCCTCACAATGCCACGTACACTAGCTGAGGAAATCATGAAAGCCCGATATTACCCACGGGGGGATATACTGGGGGCGAAGGAAGGATACTCTCTCAGTTTCGTATGGCGAAGTATTCTAGAAGAGAGAAATCTACTACTACCGGGAGTGGGGTGGACTATAGGAGGAGGAGTCCGAGTGAGTATCTGGGCGAATAAATGGGTCCATACGGATTGTGGGTGGTTTGCAGGAATGGGGACGGATGACACCAAAGACTAGAAGGTGAAGGATCTCATCCTAGAAGGACAACCGACACAATGGAATAGGGACCTCATTTACCAACTGTTTGAAGAAAGTGTTGCAGATGCCATTATCACAACTCCACAGTCTCAATACCAAATGGAGGACACGGTCCGGTGGCTCCACACAAAGAACGGGGAATACACCGTCAAAAGTGGTTATCACTTCCAATGCCAAACTCTGATACCATCATTGTCAAATTTGGAAAGGCAAAGCATAGGAAGAGGCTATGGAGATATAAGTTACACCCCCGGGTAAAAAACTTCACGTGGCGCATTCTAAAAAACATAGAGAAGAGAGAGAGCATGGCAGCAGGGGTGAGGAAGTGCTCACTGGAAGGGAGAACCTGGAGGCATAAAGATCAACTGCGATGCAGCGATAGATTATGAACAAGGGCGGATGGTTGTAGGTTATGTCGCGCGAGATTCCCTAGGAAATTTTATCTGGGCAGCGGGCAAGAGATTTGAAGGTAGATGGGAAGTAGGATATGCTTAGCTGAAGGCCATCCTCTTCGGCATGGAGATGAGCAAGCACCAAAACGTTCAAAACGAAAACATTGAATCAGATTCCTTAGCTGTAATACAGAAAATAAACAATGGAAATCCGGATAGAGGAGCTCTTCGAAATGTCTATATTGACATCTGGAAGGGAAGAAACCAATGCCAAATAACAAAATTCTCCTGGACAAACCGGAAAGGGAATGAAGCGGCTCACAAAACTGCAAAGTGGTCCTTGCATCAGAATGAAAACTTCTTATGGTTGTCCCCCGCTCCCTTCTTAGTGGATGTATTGTTGGAGGACACTCTCAATTTGAGCAATGAGTAACACCTTTCACTGCTTTTGCTCCAAAAAAAAAAAATGAAACTTAGGATATAATTAGAATTTAAGATTTTTGTTTTTTTGTTACAAATAGCTAACTCTACCCAACAGTTTAGCATAAACAACTATAAGAGAACCAACTAACAAAACAATCAAAAATCAAACACCTTATAAAACAACTAAGAACTAAAAATAGTCAACAAGCACTTACCAAACATGGCCATAATCCAGACTAAAGAAAAAGGATTACATCTTATTCAAGCATATTGATGTAGGTGGCATATAACAAGTTTGAGCAAATATAATTTGGTAATATTATTTAGGTTGGTTATTATCCACTTTATCAAATTCAATTCAAATTTACCCATTTTTTTCATATTTTAAATACTCCAATTTTCAATTTTAGCTAAAATTACCAATCTTAATTTATCATTTTCATTAAGGATTCAATTCTGGTGCTTGCAAATTTGTTGGTGGATATTGCAGTAAATTTGGGAAGTCCCTGTGTGCATGCTTTAGATCGAGTTAGCTAGGCCTCCTATGAACCCAATATGATGCTTGTGTTACAACTTACATGTACATGTATCCAGTATCCCGTCCATAACTCAGTGAATTTAGTTTAGGGAGTGTTTGGTAGGAAATTTAGGGAAATGTTTTTTGGGAAAAATGCTAAGGGAAATTTTTTTCTAGGAAAATGGAGAAAATGGTGGGCCCATCGTGAAATTTTTCCTAAGGTCAACTCACATTCAAACATGGGAAAAATAAGTCAACTCGGGAAAACTGACCATTTCTCTGAGGTTATTGACCAACCAAACGCACCCTTATACTATGTAGAGGAAGTGGTAAATTAAAATTGATGGGAAGATTATAATTGTGATGAAATTATTTAGATGGGCCCTGAAAGTGAATTGACCGATGTGAGCTTGAGATATGTTTCCTCCTACCGACCAAGCACTGAAGTAGAATTAAGGGAAGAGAGGAAGCATGGGCGCTGCACAGTTGTAGTTATGGGACCTAACTTGGACGATTCAAACCGTCTTTCAATCATTTTTACATGCAACTTTCTTTCACGCATCTTATACTGTAAATTCAAATACTATGATCTGAGGGGATTTTTGATGAGATTATTTAAGAGGGATCATGCATATAGATAATAATATTACAAAATCCCTATATAATTTCTTGATTTTATTAAAATCCGTGTCATAAATAGTAATATTTTCAAGCTGTTTAAAAAAGTCGATGTTTAATGATGTGTGTTTTAATTGTGGCCCGATGTTTATTTTAGGCAAAATGCATCGTCCAAGCCAAAATTACATGGAAAGAAGTGATAATCCATGTCAAATTTGGCCCCAGATTGATTACTTTGCTCTAGCATGATGATAATAGGTGTCATAGATAGTAATATTCACAAAATGATTCTAGCCTTATTATTTTGAAAAGAAATATTAAGGAACATTACTTGGGCACTTGCATTGTACAAGCGATTATTATAAATGAGATTTAGTGTTTCTATGATGATTAAATCTTCAAATTTAAACACTAACATTGTAAATGTTCTGCCACGATGATAACCAGGCCTAATGATTTTTTTAAAAAAAGAAAAATTTAAACAGAAAGGTGTTTTCATGATTTACTTCTTAGACTCTGTTCTTTTATGCGGCTGGTTGGTTGCGGTTCCACACCTCATCACAACTTTTCATATTCCATCACAACTCACCACAATCCACCATTTCAATAAAATATGTCATCACTTTTTTCAATAAAAAATTTCACAATCCATCACAACTTTCCCCAACCCACCACAATTTTCAAATTTCTACCACACAACACCGCAACCAACTGTATAAAACAACGGGGCCTAAATGGGCCATTGTGAACCGATTTATTACCCAGCTCTATGAGTAGCTAGACTGAAGTATGATACAACTAATTTATTAGAAGTTGCAGTTGCAGTGTGCACGTGGTGAAGTGAGTTGTAGGATTTTGGCTAAGTATTGAAGATGTCTCAAGTCATATCGAAATCATTGCATATATTCACATCAGAGGGAGCAGCAAAAACTAATCCATTGCAATATCATTTAGCCTATGATCTTATTTGTCATCTGTCACAATTCCTGTTTACCTCTTCAGCTTGATCTATATGCATGGTTCTGTCACATGCTACGTTTCCTTCTCCGTTGCCTCAATATTAATGTCTTCAAATTCAAATTTGCAGGTTTATATCTAAGGTATAAAACTGTATCCGGTTCGTCCCGACCGGGACAATGAATATTTTCGAGAACAATTTAAAGCATAAGCTTTCTTGACAATATAAGTATTCGTTACAATCATTTTAACATATACTTTCTAACTATATCTGGAATATTATTGTCGCTTGGACCTAACAACACAAAATGATCATCCAAAATCACAACACATAAACTTACACATCCTCTAAACCTGTGATTTGATTCAAAATCTTTACCCCACTACATGAATGGCCATTACTATCCTATTCACTGGCACATGCATAGCCAGTAAAGACTTTCAGGATCAATAACTGCCTGCACAAATCACATATATGAGTCCTTATAACATGTTTCGTTCTATATCATACACTATGTAGAAAAATTTTATAAGAGGTCTCCTATCCCTAGACTATTTCAAGCCAAACACATCGGGGTGGAAATGAATCAAGTCAACTCGACAGGAAGCTCGTATAACTCAGCTCGAGATAAGCTCAACTTGGCTCGGACTCGAGCTCGTAAATTAGACAAGTCATGCAAAGCCACAAGTTACTGGCTCGTTAGGTTTGACAAGTCTAATAAACTTGTGCATGTGTATTCTAATACTACAATTCATTGACATTTTATGTTGACTTATATTTATATATTTAAACATTTAATCAAAAGAGGCCGATCAAATAGTAAAAACCATTACAAAACCCTAGAGAGGGCAATCTATCTCATAATATTGGAGTAAGATATATGCATCACACCACAACCAAATCAATGCAAAGCATTAACATCATTATGTCTTCATAGTAAAATTAATTTATTTTGTAAATTACTCCCTCCGTCCCAAAATGTATGTCCCATTTGACTTTACATAAAAATTAGTTGACCAAAACCTTTACTCACAATATTCCTATATTGCCCTTGCAATTAAATAATGTTTATAATAAAATTAAAGGGTCCACGTTGGAAATTAAACTATTGGCACTGATTTGAATAGCAGAACAAACGGTTATCATTCACCACTATCAACAGCCCGCCACTTTTTTAAATTTTGAAATTGGAGCCATTTGTTTCTTCTGAAAGCCTCCACTTGATTTATGAATAGCAAAACAAATCCTTTCTTTCAGTGCTTCATACTTCATCAACTAGCTGTTGCTTGAGTTCCATCCTCCTGCCAAACCTATCTTTAAGCTATGGAAAACAACCCAAATCCCCATACTTCAAACAGAAAGTACCATTTATCAAGGGAACAACGTCAAGCTGTATTAGAACATTTGCTACAAAGGAGTCAATATGGAAAAATAAGAAGAGGTGCCATTAGTGAGGTAGCTTCAATCTTTGGAGTTTCAAGTAAAACCATTGGTCGATTGTGGAGACAAGCTAAGCAAACTCTTGATGGCCAAAGTACTCACGCAGCTAATGTTTTCTGCAATCTCGGGGGTCGAGTTGGCCGGAAGCGGGTTGAGATTAATCCATATGATGTGATGAGGATTCCACTTCGTCGGAGGACAAACATTCGATCATTATCAAGAGAACTCAATATGGCTCGATCAACTGTGCATCGTCGGATTAAAGAAGGAATATTGAGATCTCATTCTAATGCTATAAAACCTCACCTCACTGAGGATGCCATGAAAAAAAGGTTAGCCTTTTGCTTGTCTATGCTTGATGTTGGGAACTCAATTGTTGGTAATGCTATACCATTTTCAAATATGTACAATTGTATACATGTTGATGAGAAATGGTTTTTTATGAGTGGTAAATCTCAAAAGTACTATCTGCTGCCAATTGAAGATGATCCATATAGGACTTGTAAAAGTACTAAGTTCATCACAAAGGTCATGTTCTTAGCCGCCGTTGCTCGACCGAGGTTTGATGCTGATGGGAATACAATTTTTTCTGGAAAAATTGGGATTTTCCCATTCACACAGAAGGTTCCGGCTAAAAGAAATAGTAAAAATCGAGTCGCGGGAACATTGGTTACAAGGCCCATGAACTCCATCACGAAGGATGTTTACAGAGATTATTTAATTAACAAAGTTATTCCGGCAATTCAAGAAAAGTGGACTTTTGATGCTGGGTATACTACAATTTATATCCAACAAGACAATGCGAAGCCGCATATCGATCCTGAGGACGATGATTTTAGAGAAGCGGTGGCTACATCTGGTTTGGATATTTGTTTGTGCTTTCAACCACCTAACAGCCCAGATTTTAATGTACTCGACCTTGGTTTCTTCAATGCAATTCAAGCACTTCAATATGAAGAAGGCCCGTCAACAATTGATGAACTTGTTTCGGCGGTCGAGAAAGCTTTTGAAGCTCTAACACCTCGTACTCTTGACCAAGTGTTTGTCACATTGCAACTATGTATGTTAGAGACCATGAAGATTCATGGTAGTAACAACTACAAGATACCACATACCGGTAAGAATCAAGATGATCAAGTTACTTTCCCGGTTCTCTGTGACAAAACTTTGGTGGATGAAGTGAGATTTCATCTCCAATAGTAAAGACAAATCATAAAAGGGGTAAGTAAGGTGAAAATGAAATGTGTTGTTTTGTATTTTGGGGTAGAATTTTGAAGTGAAGAAAAAACGTAGGACTCCAATATTTTGGTGTAGTACTTGTATAAAAATAGAGCAGATGACATCAAAAAGTACTGTATTTTGGTGTGTAGATGCAAGTGGGGTATGAATCCACTCACTTTCTGGGTGCAAACAGTACAATATTTTGGTGTACAGATGCAACTGTACTGTTAAAAAAATTATGGTTTGTACTCTATGTATGTTGATGTGAGGAGGTTTGTATAAATGAAAATGTGGATGTACTCCTCTGTATCTTCATGACTTCATCCCTTATTCTCTATCACTGTTAATTACGGAGTAAGTTTGTGTGAAATATAGTCCTTATGTTGACCATCTCCATAAATCCCTCTCTGTCTCCGTTAATCTTTTTTTACTCAAAAATTCTTCACTTGACTAAACAATGAAGAGGAAGGCCCAATTTGGAGAGGGTGCTTGACAAGGAATTTAAAAGAGCTCAATTTAGAGGAAGTGGAGCAAGAAATGCAGAGAACATCTCGGCTGCAACCTGTGATTCTAGCAATGAATGCAAAACCAACTTCAACACCATTTCTATGCTTTTTCCATGATAGTGACGGAGGAATGAAGAGCATGCAAGGCACCAAGTTTTTGGCTTTATAGAGCTTACTGGAAGAATGGATGGAAGACTTTGGCTATATAGTTGGTTGTAGTTGGTCCATTTTTATCACAAATTTTACCATACCATGTATTCCACACCATACTACACTTAACACTTTCCACAATCTATCCATACCATACCATCTCCGCACTATCTCATACCGCAAAAAAGAAGAAAAAAAACAAAAGACATGGCCTAAATTTGGCTAAGAAGCCTCTAACAATAAAAAGGGGAAAAAAAGGGCTATGGATATGAAGAACTTCCAGCTAAATTTGCTTCTTCGGATCCATTCAAGCACTTATGGAAAAAAACATACAGTTAAAAACGTGCGTATGGAGAAGAATAAAATTTCACAAAAAATAAAGAAAAAGAAAAGAACAAGAAGAAGAAGAAGAAGAAGCAGAGGAAGAATGAAATGTACAATACATCTTACAGTATTTTTTGCAAGAATATATGAGTAGGATAGAAATGGCGAGGGATGTACTTGTCAATATTTCCAAGTAAGTACATAGTCTGACTCTCTGATCAATCTCAAAGTAAGTTAAATGTCATTTAAATATTTATTTCCTTTAATTTATTGATTCTAAAGAAATTAAAGTTGAGGGGTAATTTAGGAAATTCAATATATTATTGGTTTCCATTTTTAGAAGTAGGACATAATTTTGGGACAACTAAAAATGGAATATGGGACAAACATTTTGGGACGGAGGGAGTATTTAGTACTTAAAAAGCAAATGATTATTATTTGCAATAAGGATTAAGTCACAAGCCAAGCCAAATTCACGAGCATTCGCAAAGCCAAGCCTAGGCGAATATATTCCAGCTTGGCAAGCCGCAAGTCAAACTCAAGCTCACTCAAAAAATAATAAACCAAGCCTCACACCTTATAAAATTGGGCTCCACTTGGCTTATTTCCACCACACTTAAGTCAGTTAAATACTTAAATGTGCAGTTTTTAAGAGATGAGTTATTAAAAAGAAAGTACACTTTAATATGATCCTTTTAAGCTACACTTTATAATCATATCACAGTGTTACATGTACCATCCTTAAAAGTAACATACCTTTATATAATTTTACAATTTAGGAGTGATGCTGTTATATGTAATATGTATATGTACATTGTACCAAAAAGATACATGGTAGTTTTACAATTTGATACAACCCCCTTATGATGACCATTGGAGCATGTTAATGGTTACATGCATCTTAAATAAGATCTACTGACCTAACCTATTTAACCTTTATTAAAAAAAAAATTGAAATAACACTCTTACAACTCAGACTTTCAAGATATATTAAGTTAGAAATGAAATAATAATTAGGTTTTAAGATCATATATACCTAAAGTAGCTTGAAACATGAATAAAACAACAATTAACTTGATTGGTGAAGTTTTATCATCAGGAACTTTATTAGCTGATCGATCAGTTTCCCTACACAGTAAGCACTTTGATCATACTAATTAAGGTAAAAGTTTATTTGTGCTCACATAGTCATTAAAGGTACACTAGAACTAATATTTTTCACATATATTTTGTGCTCACATAGTTTGAGTAATTTATACAACGTGCTTGGGAACTTTTACTATATATATCAGTTGAAGTAACTTTCTCAGTTCTCACCATTATTAAGTGCTCTCAATAAGCAACAATATTAAAGAGGTAAATTGCATAGGACCATGTTCTTTTGTGTGTTTGGTAAGATGTGAAAATGGTACGTTGTGGTAAAATTATGGAAAGTGGTGATATGTCGAATGATATGGTAAAATTTGTGGAAACTGTGGTTGATGTGTTAGGTGAGGAGAGAGAATGCAAAAAGTAAAGGAGAAAAGTGAGGAGATATACTGGTAACGATTGTGGTAAAGTGTGATATAGTATGATAAAGTATTGAAGAATATTGAATGGTATAGTGAGTTGTGGTACCGGTACAGTATAAAAAAACATGACCAATAAGGCAAAAAAATCAAATAAGTATGCATAAAATCCATCCATTTGACCGTGGACATTGTGATATATAGCCAACAGAATACCTGAACCAGAAAAATTTGTATATATAAAAAAGGGCCATGAATGTAGAAAGGAAGGTGGAGGTGGAAAAGGATGTTGCCAGTTAAGGTGATGCAGGAATTCAGAAATATACAGTGAATGAATCCCCCCTTACCCTAAATTCAGCCAACTTTAGGTCATAACTCTTGGCCCAATTGACACCATGCATGCAATGCAACAAATATGCAATGCAATGCATGCATGAATGAATGAATATAACTGGAACTGGACCTATCTAGCTTAATTAGGCTACCTAGCTAACCAGCTATACTCATTTGTCAAACTCTACAAGTCAACCATACTAATCCCTAGCGCTCCCTTCCACCAAAATAGTCACTTTTAAAAGTAATCTCTTTTTTATGAATATACATGACTTTTTCCAATGGCTACTTTTTAAAAGCAAAATAAGAGCTCTACTTTTCTAAATATAAATGACCATTTTTTAGTAGAATTTTCCGGCCTTGTTATTTAGGTTGGTAAGTTAGGTTTATTTTTAACTTACATAACTCGATTTCTTAAAAAACATACAAGTCAAAGTCAAAAATTTATCCTTATCTTTCCTTTCTTTACTTTACAAAATCTAACTTGATCATACTCCTCTAAAGAATGGGTATCATACAAGGAAAAAATATCTAAACACTTGACTACATTTTTACAAATGCTACATTTTTATCTGTTCCTCGATCTCCTCCTTAGAATCATCGCCGTTATACTAAATTGCACTACAATATTGACGAAAAATGTAGCCAAAATTAAATGGTGAATATAAAATTAATATATATTTATGGTTTCTTTCAAAAGAAGAGACATGCATAACGGATTGGAGTAGGAGAAGAATAAAGAAAAGATGGATGGAACAACATACAAGTACAAGTCGTGAAGAAAACAAGATGGGCAACGCAAACCCCAAGAAGATGAAGAAAAAATGTGCAATGTTTTATATTATTTTGTAAAAAATAAAATTGATTGAATTGCACACCATACCCAGGGAGCTGAGAGAGTAACCCTATCTTTCGATCCCCCGTGAGGCAGAGGCCCCCTGTCTGCAGAGAGAGTGTGACCCACTGCTATGAATTTTGATATTCAGTAGGCGTGGGGTCTGGGGATCATGCATTTCCATGTTCACTTCGTACGCACTTCGTATCAATTTCCTCCTCTTCCCATGCACTCTTTTAATGTAATGCCCTACACAATTTATGCTCTGTTAAAACTAGACCCTTGAAAAACTAGGCCCGTTCAAGGGTCGGGTCCAACGTCACATGACCCTCGACATGGATCAACCTGGTTCAGACTTTGGGTCGGGGTCCCTTGACTCTGACTCTGCAGGTTGGCTGACCATAATATATGAAATTAAATATTTATCATTTTATCAAATTGTTTTGAAAAAAATCCTAAAATTTTAAATTTTCATCACACATATCGGCTAATAAAATTCCAAATTTCAAATTGGAAACAAAAAGGAAAAAAATTCATCATAAAATATATAACTTATTATAAACACTAAAATTTTTCAATTGATTTGTTTAACGAAAAATTATATCGTGCGTTTATGTATTGGGTTAAGTCAACACACATGTGACCCATACCCAACCCTAATCAAGTCAGGTACTTGAACTTGTCAGATTGAATATGGTTGGGTTGATCGAAAAAGCCTTGACCCTAACCTGCAAATTTTCCAGTTGGTTTGTGCGGGTCTCTAGCCTAGTGTTTTGGTCTGATTAAAACCATATGCCTTTATGTGGGTGATCTAAAGTAAGATGAAATAAAATTGAATAAATTAATTAAAGTAAAAAGATCTAAATTTTGAAGAAAATTGAAAAAAAAGTAAACATATTTAAATTTTACAATGCTCAACTTTTCCATCTTTTTTCCCGAGATCTAACTTTTAAGGGTGATGATAAGTGTCTTGCCTCAAGACACTGTTTAAATGTCTTCTCCCTTATGAAATCAATACTTATTATCATTTTTAACCCCAATTTTTTGACAAATACTATTAATTATCAATTTTAAGAAGCTTGGAATGTGTTGGCTACGCCAACAATTACAATTGACACCCTAACGAATGAACCTCATCCGTTGGGCATATTTTAGACGTCTTTTTGTAAATTTTAAAAAATATCGATAAATGTGTGATTTTATTCAATTTATATATATTATTATAGTTATAGAAGTCATGTAACTTTTTTCAAATTTAATTTACAAATATATAGATTTTTTATAGTGACAAGGTGCACAAGACTTTTATCATTTTCCAATTTTTAACTCATTTATCAAATTTTATGTCACCCACGTTCACCATCCACATGTAAAGAATATTTGAAGTTCTATCCTAGTTAAATTTTTTTCAACAAGGATGGTTGAAAACTCCTTTACATTAATTTGACTAACATGAATTTCATCCATTGAAAAAATTTATGTCTCAATAAATACAATTAAGTGTTGCAAAAAGTTACCAAATATGTTGATTTCAATTTTTTAAGGTAAAATTAAAGGTTGTTATACCCTTTTAATTATGATGGTTGAAAAAAATCAATTCATATAATAAAATCTCTTTTAAGATATTAAATTTTATAAAAAAATTGTATCTCAAAAAATAATATTATTTGTTGCAACAAACCACTTTGATCAATATATATTAATTTTAGTTTTATAAAAATGAAATATACTTTTTAACTAATATAATTAAAAAAAATTTTCAACCATTGTAGAATCTCCAGAAATCATAGCACTAATATATGTTATTATTCACTTTCACTGTTTTTATTGCACCCGTTTTATTTGCAATTTTTAACATAATATATTCAAATATATTCATGTTTCGATGAAATGTTAATCTTTTATTGCATGCTAATATACTGAACTTTTGGGGTATTGGACAATAATGTACTGAACTTTGACCTTGGACAATAATACACTGTACTTTGGGGGGTGTTGAACAATAATACACTTATTATGATTTTGGCAATTGCTAACTTGGTGGCAATCCTATGTAGCGGGTGGAAGAGATGAATTGGTCCCAAAATATTTATCTTCTCGGTCTGTCACGTAAGATTATCACCAAGTTTGCCACCATCGAAATTGTCTCGAGTGCATTATTGTCCAACACCCCCAAAGTTCAGTGCATTATTGTCCAATACTCCAAAAGTTCAGTATATTAGCGTCCAAAATCAATGCTATTTATCACCATAAATACTAGTAATAAGTGACTAAGCATCCATTCTGCTGGTATTGCCATTGGCCGCAAAAGTCCAGCTTAGATTTGCTCTTTTCATTACACTGTACGTACCTATTTATGATCACTTTTCGCACTGATCAATACTAAGCGTTCAAGTTAGTTATATTTTTAGCACCAATCAAATAATCAATGATAGGCTACTCATGAATGATGATAATAAGTTAATACAAGGGATCCTAAACCATAATCAATAACCATCCAACATCTTCAATAGGGTGAGAAAATAACTAAGCCTTAAAAACTAATGTAGCTATAACTAGTAGGGAGAAACTAAAATAAATGCCGTACGTACTTGGGCACCTTTCACGATACTACCCCCCCTTCCCTCTGCTTGTATATATATAAACCTCCCATTTCTCCCCCCTCATAACACCATCTAATACCCTTTGTTTCCAGACTCATAAATATTATGAAAACCAAGTTCATCAGAGCATCCCTCAACAAGTTCAGAAACATGGCTAGCACAGTTGCACGATCCACCGAGTTTTGTTGCTGCTGCTTTTGGACACCTTCTTCCAAGCCATCCAAACATGAAGCAGCTGCTGACAAGTTCATACCGAAAGACGTCCCAAAGGGTCATGTGGTGGTGTATGTAGGCCAACATTACAGGAGGTTTGTGGTTAAAATCCGCCTGCTTAACCACCCCCTCTTTCGAGCCCTCCTTGACCAGGCTAGGGATCAGTTCAACGACGACTGCACCCCTCCTAAGCTGTGGATCCCGTGCCCTGAGACGGTTTTCCTCCAAGTTCTTCAATGCACCCGATAGAGAAATGTTGTGTGTGCATTTTTGTTCATGGGTGTCATATTCTTTGTAAAAATAGGGTGGATTGTATCAAGAGCTTCTGTTTTGAGGCTTATGTATCATTTTTCACTTAAGGGGCTTCAATAACCTAAATATTCCTGGATAATTCAGCTTCAAACACACACTTTAGTTAACTTTTGGACTTGATCAAAACACTAAACAGTCCTTGTAAAACTACCACAAAACAAAAGTTTTGTTTTTTTAAATGTAACACAACTTACTGAAATGCAATCAATTTGTTACCTCGGCTCTGCTTTTGAATAGCTGCCCTGGGATACAAGATACTGATATTATCAGGGAAATAAAGAGAGAATGCAGTAGTTACTGACTTTTGCTCTTTCTGACATTATACATTCAAGATTTGGCAACAACAGCAACACTCAGACTCCCCTCTGCGCAGCAAAATTACCAACTAAAGGGCTAACGACAGCCCAATTTAACAATTACTCCCTCCATTCTGTATTAACTGTCGTCTTTGGAAATTGTGCAGTCAAACTTCAAAAATTTTGACCGTAAATTTCTCAATATATACAATGAGTTGCTATATAAAATTACCACCATTAGATTCGTAATGAAAAATACTATCATAAAAGTATAATATTGCAATTGCTAACAACATATTATGCAAGAAATTATCAATCAAAAAATAATATTGGAGACCGTGAAAGTCAAAACTATGACAATTCAGCAAAGGAATGAAGAAACATGTGAGGCACATGCTCCCCTCGTTTTCCAAAGAAGAAAAATAGTCGCCCGCAAAACCCAAGAAAAATAAAGTACACATTTTGGAGCCCCCACCTTGATGGAGTACAGCAATCCCTAGACCATGGCCTTAGGCAGAAACCATATACCCCCATGAGCCTCTAGAAACTCCGAGAACAGGCTTGGTCGATTTACCATACTCCTACAGAGAATAACACTTTGTGTCCCTTTTATTCATAGTTTTGTCCACAATAATTTGGTCAAAAGATTAACTATGAGTTTGGAAGAGGTTTCTTGTTTGGGGTTTAATAACCCACTTCTCTGAGACTGAGAGTACTCACTTTCTGTTAGTTATCTCTGTTCTTAAACCCCAAAGCTTCTCCTTTCTTTTCTACCCAGTTGGCAATTTTGGGTTTAGATCCTCAAATTGTTATTCATTTGTATCATCAAGCGCTGGTACATCTACAGTTCAGCACACTTTTTCAGATAATGGAGACCCAAGTTCTGTTTCTAATAAATCCTCAGTGCCCACTTTCCAACAAGCTATTCAATGCCTCCAAGTTTAGTTTAAACTCTAAACTCATATTCTTTGAATTTGTTGGAACTTGTCTTCTGTGAAAGGTTGCAAATTGTGCTAGAGTGGAATTTGAATTGAGGGTGATGTTCAGTTTCATCGTTTTGTTCACATGTACAGCCTTGCCATTTCGATTGTGATATACTGTATTTGCATATGGTAGATCCGGAAATTCGGTTTATTGGCTTGCATTTTCAAACTACTATGAAGCAGAGCACAAGCCTTAGCATTTCATATATTGTTATTTAGCAACACAATTGACAATTTGAAAGAATTGAACTCATAACCATAACATTGCCCGTATCACTCACCACTGTCATTTGTTGCTCGACTTTATCCTTGTATTGTAGGGTGCACAGTGTACAAATCGTAGGTAGAGGCCTTGTGCCGAAGCTACCATAATTCAAAGAAGAACTTCATTTATGGTTAAATACTCCACAGCTTTAATTTCATGGTTACTGGTTAGTCATTTTCTCAAAATTCTTCATTTAAAAAGCATCTTTCCTATCGTACCCATCAATCAAACCTTGCAAAAACTATTGAGTTTCATCACTCAAACTTGGTACTTCAGGAGTTCTTATGGAACAACGTCAACAACCATTTGATGTGCAATGTGATTCAATGCATAATTTTTTCAAAAGGAGGCAACAACTTTTACTTATATATGCAACCGAACTGAACACTTAAAAGTTCTATTGTCTCCTTTTCTTTTCATTTCCTCTGCCTTTGATGCAAATACCGGATATGATGAGAAGCAACATGATAAATTTAGTAAGAGTTTTGGAATAAGAAATCAACGCATGTAACCAGACCTCTGCAAATAACAAGGGCAAGTAAAAAGCTATTGCTCAAAAAGTTGTATTGTAAAAAATCAACATTCTCACGTTCCACCTTCGATTCCAAATTCAAACGCATGTTCTTTGATCAGGTAAGGTTCAGGGTTGATTGGCTAGGTTACGAGAGGAAATGAAAGAAAAGGATATGATAGGAAATAATATGATTGGTTTGGGTTAAGTTAGTTGTTGGGTGAAAATATTTTATTAATAAAATTTGAATATTTTGGGGAAAATAAATGAAAAAGTTTTTTTTTTTGACAATCAAAAGGGTGAAAGACTTTATTCAAACAGCATGAGAAAACAGTCTGTCATCTGCAACCAGATCGGCTACCACTGACGGACAAACGTCAACCAAACTCTAGACACTCTGTTGTTTACAGCAAAGCGAGCAAGCGAGTGGGCACACATATTCCCATCTCTCTTAGTAAATAGAAATCTAACAGACGGGAAACCATCTAACAGAGCTAGACAATCTATGATAATCCCTTGGGCCTCAACTTCTATCTGTCGCCTTTTGGAAAGGGCAAGATAAACAGGTTGACAGTCCATTTCAACTTCGATCTGGTGCACCCCAAGTTCACGACCCAGTTTTAGTCCCGTCTTCACCGCTGCGGCCTCCATTGCTTGTACCCCCCATTGTATCTCCCTGTGTTCCACCTTCGCCCCGATAACTCTCCCTTCTTCGTCTCTTGCAATGGCAGCCCAACTTCCCCCCTCCTTCGAGCCCAGCGCAGCATCAACATTAATCTTAATCCATCCCCTCTCTGGTTTCTTCCATCGTGTCTCCTCCTCTCGTGTGTACTGTGGCTCAGCCTTCCTGTCCTGGGCTTCACTGTATCTTCGCACGTATGATAGAGCGCGTGACGCAGCTACCTCTGGGGAAATTATGTGATTGTCATGTAGCTTACAGTTTCTCGCATGCCAGATGAACCATAGGATTGTTAGGAAAAGCTCCCTCTCCTCTCCATCTATTACCTTCATGTTCTCCTCCATCCATCTTCCAACGTCCCTCTCACCTCTCCTCCGGACATCCATCCGGAAGACCGATAAATACCAAACTTGTGCTGCCCAACTGCAATCCAGAAAGATATGGTCGTTAGACTCATAGCCGTCACCGCATAACCGGCAAATTGGGTCCTCCTCTACTCCCTTCCTCGTTAGGTTGACAAGGGTTGGTAAAGCATCTCTCCAAATGCGCCATGCACAATGCCTTATCCGTGGAGCCGCTTCCGCCCCCCAGGTCAATTGTGCTCTTCCCTCTTCTGCCCTTGAGGAGAATTCATCCCTGCTGTTGGCTCGTTTCTCCCTATCCCTGGCTACTTGTTATCCCGAACGTACATTATATTCTCCAAACTTTGTATATTTCCACGTCGGGATATCCTTTTGTGGAGTTTCGCTCAAAGGGATTGCTAGGATTGCCTGCTTGGTCTCTTCATTGAAGCATATATCCAGAATGTCCCTCTTCCACTCCGTCCCATCTTCGCATATCAATTCGCTCACCGTCCCTTCCTCCTCTAGTAAAACAACCGGTGTGGTGATGCGACCTCCTACTATTCTTGGTATCCAAGCATCTTTCCAAATCTTGATTTGACTACCATTCCCCACTCTCCATAACATGCCATCCTGGATCAAATCATGGGCCCCCAAGATGGATTTTCGCTATTAGCAATCCAGGATTATGGACAAGTCGCCAAAACTGTTTGGCGAGTAAGGCTTGGTTGAAAGCTTTAAAGTCCCTAAACCCGAGACCTCCCCTTCGCTTGGTCTCACGGAGTTTGTCCCACGCAACCCATGGAATGCCCCTCCCCTCCATGCGGTTTTTCCACCAGAATGTCCGGCATTAGCTTACCATATTATCACAAATCGATGACGGAATATGGAAACATTGCATGACAAATGCTTGTACCACTGCTTTAAGGAGAACCTCTTTTCCTGCCTTTGATAAGAAGTTTTCTTTCCACCCTTTTAGTTTCTTCCGAACTCGATCTTGGACAATTTGGAATACCACCTTTTTGGATCTCCCAATGAAAGTTGGCATCCCAAGGTATTTCTCATGATAATCCACGGCCTTAAAACCCAAACACTCCTGGAGCATGTTCTTCGTTTGTTCGTTCACATTTCGGCCATATCTCTGATTTGTCCACATTAATCACTTGTCCCGAAGCAACTTCATAGAGTTTCAAGACTTCCTGGACTTGCTCAGCCTCTTCCCGGCATGCCCTTATGAACAGGAGGCTGTCATCTGCAAAGAAAAGATGAGAAATAGTGGGGGCGTCCCGAGCTACTTTAATGCCATGAATGAGTTTACATTGCTCTTTGTGTCTAATAAGAGCGGATAACCCTTCTACACATATAAGAAACAGGTAAGGAGATAGAGGGTCTCCCTGCCGTAAACCCCTCTGAGGGATAATCCCATTCGATGGTCTCCCATTCCCTAAGACTTGGTACGACACGGTTGAAATGCATCTGGTCACTAACTCACACACATTCGAATGAAAACCCAAGGCCTCCATCATATCCCTAATAAAAGCCCACTCCACCCTATCATAGGCTTTGCTCATGTCTAGTTTCAGAGCCATGTGACCCTTTTTGACATTTTTTGGTCTCTTCCGAAGGTAATGAAAGTGCTCAAAAGCTACAAGCACATTATCTGTGATAAGTCGCCCCGGGGCAAAAGCACTCTGGGAGTCATGGATAATAGAAGGGAGGACTTTTTTGAGTCGATTCGCAATAGCCCTCGATATGATTTTATAGATCACATTACAAAGGCTAATAGGTCTGAAGTCTTTTGTGGAGGAAGGGTTTTGGGTTTTTGGGATGAGAGCAATATAGGTTTTATTTACTTCCTCCGAGGACCGACCATTATTCAAAACATTAAGCACGAAGGTCACAACATCAGAATTTATAATATGCCAAACTTCTGAAAAAAGAGAGCAGGCATACCGTCCGGCCCGGGGGCCTTAAGGGGATGCATTTGGTTCAGAGCTGTCTGAATTTCCTCTCCTGTGTAGGGTCGTTGAAGCATAGCATTTATTTCCTCCGTTACCAAGGGTTTTACTAGGCGTGTTACCGGTCGTGTATCAATCTCTTCAGAGGAAGCAAAAATATATTCAAAGTACCTCATAAAGACCCCCTCTATCTCCTGTTGGTCCTCCTTCCACCTCCCTCCTTCGTCCATGATCCTGGATATCTTATTTCTTCTGAGTCTTTGTGTGGCTTTTTCATGGAAAAATCTGGAATTTTTGTCACCTTCCTTCAACCAAGATTGCTTGCTTCTTTGGGCCCAGTAGGCCTCCTCCTTCTCTTCTAGGTCCTCCATGCCATTCACAGACTCCTTGAGCTTCTCCAAATTTGCCACAGTGGGTGGTTGGCCTTGGATGTTTTCTATCTCCCTTCTATAGGCTTCTATTTGTATTCTAATTTCCCGCACATCGAGCCCAATGGAACGGCCCAAATCTTTGCAACACCTTTCCAAG
Organism: Portulaca oleracea; assembly: GCA_029582165.1. Taxonomy (NCBI): domain Eukaryota; kingdom Viridiplantae; phylum Streptophyta; class Magnoliopsida; order Caryophyllales; family Portulacaceae; genus Portulaca; species Portulaca oleracea. The sequence continues at coordinate 26,637,765 of CM055879.1, forward strand.
TTCTCCCCCCAGCCCAACTCACAGTTGCTCCAAGCACTTGCTACCATTTCCTCAGAACCATCCACTTGTGTCCATACCTTCTCAAAACGAACAGGCCTCTTTTTGGTTTTGGTGGACCATAGACTTCCCCTGTGTTGACAACATTCAATTAGAATAGGGAGATGATCTGATCTTCTTTTTTGGAGGTGACTCACATGGTTCCACGCAAACTTCGATATCCAAGCTTCATTACCCAAGAATCTGTCAAGTCTCTCTTGAACGTTCTCTTTCCCTTCGCGTCCGTTGTTCCACGTGTATCGGTAACCGTCATACCCCAAGTCCTTCAGTGCACACGTGCTCAATACCCCATTGAAAGCTTCTATTTCCCTATCCGATTTTTGTCCCCCTCCTTTCTTCTCCTCGTAGGAGGATATAGCATTAAAGTCACCCCCACACAGCCACGGCATGCCCTCATCCCCACGCAGCCTCTCCATTAAATCCCACGTTAGAGCCTTCTCCTCATCCTTGGGGAAGCCATAAATCCCCGTAAATCTCCACTCTTTCGCACCTCCGCTGTCAATACTAAACACATCAATGTGATTCAGTGATGTTTGCACCAGCTCCATCTCCAAACTTCCCCGCCACAGAAGACCAAGCCCTCCACTTCGTTCTCTTGCTTCACCTCTACAGCTGACAAATACACCATTCTCCATATTCCAGTAATTTTTCAATTTTACAATTTCCCACTCCTTTAGACATGTTTCGCAAAGAAACACCACATCGGGATCTTCACAGAATATAAGGCGTTTGACGCCTCTAATCGCACGTGGGTTCCCAAGCCCACGACAGTTGTAGCTGAGAACTCTCATTGCTGTTCGCGGAGCCGCGTCTCGAGCTCCGCTACTGTGAGTTGGGTAAGTTCATTGATGTGGCCGCTTTCTCCTCGAGCTTTTTTGCAACCATCTGCTTGCATTTCTTCACTCCCCTCCAAGCTCCTTTTCTGCCCCACTGTGACGATCTTGGTTGTTTGCTGGTCCCCTTTGTACCTAATTTGTCGTTTCCAGGAATACCTCTTCCCCTCAGACCTTTCCTCCTCCTCATTCTGACCTTGATCTAGTTGCTTGTCTCCCTTGTCGCCCACCTCTACTGAATTGCATGAAGTAACTGTATTATCAGCATTTCCTTCGTCTTTTTTGGTGGTGTCACCCACTTCCCCAATCTCTTCTGTCTCCTACACTTGGATTTTTCCCAAAGAGTCTGTCACTTCATCCACACTTGGTGGTGCGCCCCTCTCTTCTGTCTGCTTTGGTTTGAAAATGAGCTTTCTTGCCGCCTTTGAGCTCCCTCAGGATTCTTCCTTTAATATTCCCCTTTTTGCATGCCATGGTGATGCTTTCATCCAATCCCCGTATCGCATTTCTCCATCGTTCTCCTCTTTCCCCTTCTCCTGGCAGTCGCGTTCACTGTGTCCCAATCTCCCGCATTTGTAACATATATTGGGCAGCCTTTCATATCGTACTTTGAGCTTGACCTCCCCGAAACCCTTCCCTGCAATGGGAATTTCCGTAGGGAAAGGACGTCGAAGGTCCATCAGAACTCTTACCCGCACCGACTTCTCCCAGTTCCCCTTTGCTGAGTCGTCCATGCACATGAAGACGCCCAAGTGATTTGCAAGGGCTTTAAAGTTCTTTCATTTCTTCCCTTGAACGGTGGATCATAAACCCTAACCCAAAAAGGCGTATGGGTTAGGGTTTCCCCTACTTGTGATGGCAAAACCTCCCCCACCACATCCTTCAGACAAACCACTGCTTTATCGAAAGTCCATGGTTCTCCCTCCAAAATTCTTTCTTTGTCTTCCAATGGAAGAACTGAAAAAGAAAGACATTATCGGCGATCTCTTTGCTTCTAAATTGTGATCCGTTTGCCATATTTTTTCCATTGTATTGAGGAAGGCAAAGGAATTGAATTTCTTCTTAGTCCAAACCTTCCCCACCAGACAAAGCGACAACTTGGACTCCTCCTCCTCAGAGGCGTCATCCACCCATTGAATGGTTCCCTTCTCCTCATCGTCTGAGATATTCACCCTTTCCTTCCCCTTCGTAGATCCGGAGGACATTGTCGATCCTCCTTCTGAGGCACCTTTCTCGAACTGGCCGGAGACACGCCGCGAACACGCCGTCGACAAAAACCCTAGTCTAGGGAGAAAACTCACACTAGGTCAAAACCCTAGGAGAGGCTAAATAAATGAAAAAGTTATAAGCGTTGGAAAAAGTGGATTGATTTGAATTTTTTAAAAATTAAAAAGTTGTTTTGGGTTTGAGTGTTTTTTAGGAAGTTGAGTTAAGTTGGGTTAGGTAAGAATAAGTAAGTTAAATTACGTTGGTTAGGTCTACTGAACTAAAGAATAGGGTCGAGGATCGGGTTCTTGTAAAGCCATCAATCATATTACAAAATACACATTTATGTGTAATTTTATATTTATGAAATAAATAAATAATTAATTATTTTTATATAGTTTGTATATCGTAATAATCCTCAAAATAATGAACCATACATTTATAATCATTTAAATATACATTTATTTAATTTTATGAGTGATTTATGTAGAATTCAATATGGTTATTACACATTGGAAAAACTTATAGTAATTGTCAACCATAACAACCATTATAATGAAAATAATGTTTATCTATATACGTGTCAACTTTTATCTTCTTCATTTATTTTTTTTATTTAGTACAACATTATAAAATATATTTTCTTAATTAAAAAAATTGTAAAATTTTTTAAAATTTAAATATCTTTTCTAACAAACAAACATATTTCGAACAATATTTATTTTAAATTTTTTTTAAATGAACTAAAATTTTAAAAAATATATTTTACAATTTATATTAAATAAAAAAAGCTAAAAGTTAAGATAAAATTTGACACATATATAAGTAAAATTTATTTTACTTAATCATCATTGACAATCACTATCAAGATAAGGTCCCGTTCTTTTATGCGGTGCGGTTGGTTACGAAGTGGTAGAATTTGAAAAAGTGTTGTGAGTTGTGGTGAGAGTTATGGTAGATTGGGTAGGTGATGAGAGAATGTAAAAAGTAGAGAAAAAAAGTGAGTAGAGAGAAAAATAAGAAGATATTTTAGTAATAATTTGTGAAAAAGTGTGGTGGAATGTAGTGAAGTGTGATAGATTATTGAGTAGTGTGGTGTGGTGCGGTACCGCACCACATGATACCACATAAAAGAACCAAAAAATTACTTAGAGGTACCATAACTTTTAAAGAAACAATTTTTTGGTACCTTAACTTTTCAAAACTAATTTTGGGTACCCTTACTTTTAGAATTAGAAATTACTAGGTGAATTTCCGGCGAAACTCCGATTGATTCAAATCATTTTCTTCCACAAAAACATAGGACATTTTCGTCCACAAAAACACTTAATCAATTTTTCGCCTAAAACTCACCAGTGAATTCAAATCATTGGCCGGAAATTCACTTAATTATTTGTAATTCTAAAAGTTAGGGTACCCCAAAATTAGTTTTTAAAAGTTAGGGTACCCGAAAAACATTTCACCAAAAGTTTGGGTGTAATTTTTTTTTGTAAAAGAAGGGTGCCTAAAACATTTAATCATTAACGAAAAAATGTGAGAAAGAAAGAAGAAGGCACGTGAATCTCGTGTTGTAGGTCCCCTTTTAGACTATGAGTGAGTGAAGATAGCCCAAAACAACGTGGTGGAATATAATTGGCCAAAAGATGTCACTAGTCTGGGATGGCAAAATCAAATAGTAGAAAGCCCATATAGTCCTTACTCTCCCAACTCCCAACAGACACCCTTGTTTGCTTGTATTAGCTCTAGTTTACAACTAACATTATCCAAATTATCGACGACAGACATTGATAGAAGATCGATCGATAGATGGGTCAGAAGACGGGAAGTTTACCGGCGACGAAGCAGCTGACGAGATGGATACGGAGCCGGTCGGTGAGGGAGAAGGTTGCCATGGGTGCTGTTGCCGCCATTGTTGCATTGATTTTGCTGAAGTGCTTTGTTAGAGATCGCAATTACTTCTTCATCTTTGCTGAAACTGCTCATGCTGCCGGCATATTCCTCCTTATCTACAAGCTCACCATCTCCAAAACTTGTGCCGGTATCCTATCCTATCCACACTTTACTCTCTTTTTTATAACTCTTGCTTTAGGCCAGGCCTGTTCTTTTGTGCCAATCGTAGAATATGGATGATCATATGGTATGGAAGTACAGTGAAAAGTGTGATATACTATGATATGATGTGGTAAAATTTGTGATAACAGTAATTGATGTGGTAGGTGAGGAGAGAAAAAATAGAAAGTTGATCAGAAAAGTGAATAGGAAGAAAATTATAATTATTGTGATTATGTGTGGAATAATATAGTATAATTTAAAATAATTGTGGTAAATATGGTAAGTACGATATGATACGTGTGGAACCTCACAAAAGAAGAGGGCCTTATTCAATCACTAGTAATTCCTACAACTGTGTCCTGGTATTAGGTACTGGATATCAACACCAAAAATAAAATGAAGCTTTATATTAGGTACTGGATATTTATCATTTTAACTGCTCTTTTTGTATTTCTTATTCTTTATTGTTTTATAATCTTAATTGTTAGAGAAAAGTGAGTAGCAAGGTAACAGCGGAAACGAATAATAGAATCGAAAACGAGATGACGGATATTACGACAAAATTTAGGAACGAAAAATAAGCGATAAAATCAAACACTGAATTACGTGGGAAACCAAGAACTCGGAGAAAACCCACTGACGACAAATGTAAAATAATCCACTATGAGAAAGGAGAGATAACCCGATCACTATCACAGGTGTGATACGATCCACAAAAGGAGATTCTGATAACAATCTCTCAACACTCAACTCACAATCTCTCAGATACATCTGGGAAAATATTGGTGAGACCTCTCTCTCAATATTTTCTCTCTCTAGCTCTCTGTGTTTGCCGATGTCTTTGGTGGAAAAACATGCACTCTATTTATAGGAGAACTCCCTATAACCTAACTTGACTCCACTCCAAATAGATTTAGAATCTAATACAATTAGGAAACCTAACACAATAAGGAAACCTAAATAATATCCTAATACAATTAGGAAACAAATAATTGACAGATCAAGAGATTTGGTGATTTTAGGACACTTTCCTAACAAACTCCACCTTGGACTAAAATCAACGAATCATCTCGGTCCGATAAACATCTTGATATGTCGCCATCAACACGCCTCCGCAGGCTCTCACATGCTTAGAACACCAACTAAGTCCAAACAATATTCGAACTTAGCCATAGATGAGGCTTGGTTAACATGTTGCAGGATTATCGGTATGAACCTTCTTCACCACGATCTCTCCTGCAGCAACTATATCTTTGATAAAGTGGTACCTGACGCTTATATGCTTGGTCTTCGAATGATAAGTGTCATTCTTTGTCAGATGTATAGCACTGATCGTTCAATAAAACCACGCCTCGCCTGTGGTACTCCAAGCTCCACGACCAATCCCTCAACGGATGGCCTCCTTCACTCCTTCCACAGAAGAATATATTCACCTGTAGTAGACAAGGCCGCTATAGATCAAGTGAAGCTTTCAAGATATTGCTCCTCCACATGACAAACACATACCCAAATCGAGGCCTCCTATCCAGATCTCCACCATAATCAAGATCAACATAACTCGCAACATCGACGTCAGTAGCACTACCTCTATCATACAGATGCCCTTCTCCAAAGTACCCTTCACATAGCGAAGGATCCACTTCACTCCTTCCCAATGCTCCTTCCCCGGATTCTCGTATATCTACTCACCACACTAATCATGCGTGGACAGTCAGTCTAGTACACACCATAGCATACATCAAACTACCAATCGCACTAGCATAGGAATATTAGACATCCTCCTTACCTCCAAATCGATTAGGATGGGCTCACTGCATAACTTGAAGTGTGCAATAAAGGAGTCAAACCGCTTACGCTTTCTCATGTTGAATCTGGCCCAACACCTTCTCCAGATATTTCTTCTAAGACAGAACAACTTCCCCGCTTTCTATCCCTTCGATCTCCATACCCAAAATCTTCTTCGCCCGAGGTCTTTCATCTCAAACTCCCTCTGGTTGAGTTGAGATTTCACTTCTTTATTAGTGACATGTCCTCGAGGCAATCAACATATCATCCATATAATAATAAATAAATGAAAGACCTTTCTTCAAATTACGTAGTACACAATTATCATAGTGACTTCTTATGTACTGCCTCTACCATAAAGGTATCAAACCTTTTGTACCGCACTGGTGCCTGCTTAAGTCCATACAAGGACTTCCTTAATCTGCATACATTGCCTCGCTACTGTAAACGATGAAACCCTCCGTCGCCTCATATATATTTCCTCCTCCAACTCGCCACGGAGGAAAGTCTTGACATCAAGTTGGTCCAACTCCAAATCAAATAGAGCAACAAAGGCAAGCAAGTGCGGATCGACGTATGCCTCACGATCGCGAATACTTCGTTGTAGTCGATTCCTTCTTTCCGTCGCAACCCCTTACCACTAATCGCCTTCCACTCGCACTTTCTACACCGGGGATACCTTCCTTTCTCTTGTACACCCACTGGCAAGAAGAGCTCGTCGCCTTTAGGCAACTCACATAGCTCCCATGTATGATTTTTCTGCGGACTCTCCATCTCCTCTTACATAGCTCTATCTAATTTGAGGCATTCGGACAAGATGGCCTCTCGATAGGTAGAAGGTTCAAAGACCTTCGTGAGTCTCCTCTGCAACACTCACGCATAAGCAATCATAGCATCATCTTCTTCAAGATATCGCCGGTCTCCGATCTCCCTCCGGGACGATCTCTATCATCGCATGGTTGTTCCTCCACCGAGGAACATTCGCCTCAATCTCGTGCTCATCAACCTGAGTTGGTTCAGAGCATCGATGGTTGCTCCCGATTGCAGTTCCAACCGCAATCCGTAAAGATATGGTCGTTAGACTCATACCGCCACCGCATAACCGCAAATCGGGTCCTCCTCTCCCTTCCTCGTTAGGTTGACAAGGGTTGGTAAAGCATCTCTCCAAATGCGCCATGCACAATGCCTTATCCGTGGAGCCGCTTCCGCCCCCCAGGTCAATTGTGCTCTTCCCTCTTCTGCCCTTGAGGAGAATTCATCCCTGCTGTTGGCTCGTTTCTCCCTATCCCTGGCTACTTGTTATCCCGAACGTACATTATATTCTCCAAACTTTGTATATTTCCACGTCGGGATATCCTTTTGTGGAGTTTCGCTCAAAGGGATTGCTAGGATTGCCTGCTTGGTCTCTTCATTGAAGCATATATCCAGAATGTCCCTCTTCCACTCCGTCCCATCTTCGCATATCAATTCGCTCTCCGTCCCTTCCTCCTCTAGTAAAACAACCGGTGTGGTGATGCGACCTCCTACTATTCTTGGTATCCAAGCATCTTTCCAAATCTTGATTTGACTACCATTCCCCACTCTCCATAACATGCCATCCTGGATCAAATCATGGGCCCCCAAGATGGATTTTCGCTATTAGCAATCCAGGATTATGGACAAGTCGCCAAAACTGTTTGGCGAGTAAGGCTTGGTTGAAAGCTTTAAAGTCCCTAAACCCGAGACCTCCCCTTCGCTTGGTCTCACGGAGTTTGTCCCACGCAACCCATGGAATGCCCCTCCCCTCCATGCGGTTTTTCCACCAGAATGTCCGGCATTAGCTTACCATATTATCACAAATCGATGACGGAATATGGAAACATTGCATGACAAATGTGGGGATTGCTTGTACCACTGCTTTAAGGAGAACCTCTTTTCCTGCCTTTGATAAGAAGTTTTCTTTCCACCCTTTTAGTTTCTTCCGAACTCGATCTTGGACAATTTGGAATACCACCTTTTTGGATCTCCCAATGAAAGTTGGCATCCCAAGGTATTTCTCATGATAATCCACGGCCTTAAAACCCAAACACTCCTGGAGCATGTTCTTCGTTTGTTCGTTCACATTTCGGCCATATCTCTGATTTGTCCACATTAATCACTTGTCCCGAAGCAACTTCATAGAGTTTCAAGACTTCCTGGACTTGCTCAGCCTCTTCCCGGCATGCCCTTATGAACAGGAGGCTGTCATCTGCAAAGAAAAGATGAGAAATACACAAGGCCCCGAGCTACTTTAATGCCATGAATGAGTTTACATTGCTCTTTGTGTCTAATAAGAGCGGATAACCCTTCTACACATATAAGAAACAGGTAAGGAGATAGAGGGTCTCCCTGCCGTAAACCCCTCTGAGGGATAATCCCATTCGATGGTCTCCCATTCCCTAAGACTTGGTACGACACGGTTGAAATGCATCTGGTCACTAACTCACACACATTCGAATGAAAACCCAAGGCCTCCATCATATCCCTAATAAAAGCCCACTCCACCCTATCATAGGCTTTGCTCATGTCTAGTTTCAGAGCCATGTGACCCTTTTTGACATTTTTTGGTCTCTTCCGAAGGTAATGAAAGTGCTCAAAAGCTACAAGCACATTATCTGTGATAAGTCGCCCCGGGGCAAAAGCACTCTGGGAGTCATGGATAATAGAAGGGAGGACTTTTTTGAGTCGATTCGCAATAGCCCTCGATATGATTTTATAGATCACATTACAAAGGCTAATAGGTCTGAAGTCTTTTGTGGAGGAAGGGTTTTGGGTTTTTGGGATGAGAGCAATATAGGTTTTATTTACTTCCTCCGAGGACCGACCATTATTCAAAACATTAAGCACGAAGGTCACAACATCAGAATTTATAATATGCCAAACTTCTGAAAAAAGAGAGCAGGCATACCGTCCGGCCCGGGGGCCTTAAGGGGATGCATTTGGTTCAGAGCTGTCTGAATTTCCTCTCCTGTGTAGGGTCGTTGAAGCATAGCATTTATTTCCTCCGTTACCAAGGGTTTTACTAGGCGTGTTACCGGTCGTGTATCAATCTCTTCAGAGGAAGCAAAAATATATTCAAAGTACCTCATAAAGACCCCCTCTATCTCCTGTTGGTCCTCCTTCCACCTCCCTCCTTCGTCCATGATCCTGGATATCTTATTTCTTCTGAGTCTTTGTGTGGCTTTTTCATGGAAAAATCTGGAATTTTTGTCACCTTCCTTCAACCAAGATTGCTTGCTTCTTTGGGCCCAGTAGGCCTCCTCCTTCTCTTCTAGGTCCTCCATGCCATTCACAGACTCCTTGAGCTTCTCCAAATTTGCCACAGTGGGTGGTTGGCCTTGGATGTTTTCTATCTCCCTTCTATAGGCTTCTATTTGTATTCTAATTTCCCGCACATCGAGCCCAATGGATTTAGAATCTAATACAATTAGGAAACCTAACACAATAAGGAAACTTAAATAATATCCTAATACAATTAGGAAACAAATAATTGTGAGATCAAGAGATTTGGTGATTTTAGGACACTTTCCTAACATTAATACTAGCTATTTTAATGAAACTTTTACTTATATGTTTCCTCCTGTTAATTACTCCCTCTGTTTCCCAATATGTACCACCTCTGTTTCTAATTGTACTCCATCCGTCCTTTATAAGCTAGTGTCAAAATACATAATTTTGTAAATCCAATGTTCACTGAAAATAGAGTAAAAAAATTTGTTCAACGATATATATTTACCTTTCCACTAATTTTGATTTGAAGAGAGGAATAAAGAAGAATTTTAAAAGGTAAAATAAAATTTAAACTCATTAATTAAGGGTAATTTTGATATTTTAATTATTGGAATTGTAAAATTAACAATTAAAAAGGAACAAGATAGTTAGGAAAATTGACACTTATTAAGAAACGGAGGGAGTATGTCACAAAAACTAACTCATCAAAACTAATAAACATAGGAAATGATGTGAAAAGTCTACAAATTGTCAAAAACACCCTTAATAATACCCTTGAAATGAGTTAAAAGATTATTTATTAGGGATAGAATTAATATTATAGTTATTAGAATTGTAAAAATTAGTAATTTGACAAATAAAAAAATAAAGGAGTTAGAAAAATTGACAAATAATTAGGGACGGAACTAATATATGTTAGTTTAGCTAATTTCTATTCTTCTTAATACATATCACTTTAGCAAAATGATAAATATCTTGATGCAAGATGGTTAATAATCATCTTGCATATCACCTACGGAACTAATATATGTTAGTTTAGCTAATTTCTATTCTTCTTAATACATATCACTTTAGCAAAATGATAAATATCTTGATGCAAGATGGTTAATAATCATCTTGCATATCACCTAAATCACTCATAAAGTAAAGCTTAAGTATATTTAAATCATTATAAAAGTATGTTTAATTACTTTGAAGGTTATTACTTATTACACCTTATAAACAATATAAAAATAATTAATTATTTTTATTTTTATTCACAAAGATAAAACTATACATAAAATGTGCATTTTCTATCATGATTGATAAAATTCGGCTATTATTTATATTTTTTGACCTAGCTCATAAGTATTATACTCTTATAGTTGATAAATATAAATAATTATTAGAGAAAATATTATTAAAAATTATAAAAATGTGAAATATGAACAATTCAAGATGGTTATTAACCATCTTGAGTTAAGATGTGTATCATTGTTCATCACTTTATAATTCTAATGCAATATTAATTACTCTAATATTATATTTCTCTCCTATTTTATCATTTCAATACTATTTAGCTAAATTGATGATATTTTTGTTAGTATCTTTATGAGTGATGATACTTGTTTTGGGGCAAGATACGTCCTGTTTAACTATCTACTTTTCATAAAAGTAATATTTATTATTATTATTATTTATGTCAATTTTTTCGATAGGTACAATAATTATCAATTATAAGATATTTTGGAATGTGTCAGGTACACCAACAATTATAAATGACATTTTAATATAGTGTACCCCATCCTTTAGGCATCCTTTAGACTCTCTTTTTTTTATAAATTTAAAAAATAATGGATATAAATATAATTTTCATAATCTATATATGATACTCCCTCCGTCCTAATTAATTTGTTCACCTTGTTTTTTTATGGTCTTCGATGCAACACTTTGATTGTTAATTTTTCATGTTTTATCAAAGCAAGACTAATAGTACTGTATTCAAATAAAAATATTTTTCATCACAAATCTAATAATGGTAGTCTTGTATAATAATTCAACATATATATAATTTGTTAAATTAACGGTCAAAATTTAAAAATTTTAACCTAAAAAGTCAAACATGGAAAATGCATTTGGGATGGATGGAATATTATAATTATGTAAGTCAATCATATCACTTTTTTTTTTCAATTTAAATATGATAGGTAATTGTGTCTGAAATTAATACATGAGATCAATTGTTATGTTAAGCATATATATGAGGATATCCTCTCCCTGATGCATTTGTGTGCAGGTTTGTCATTAAAGACTCAAGAGCTAACAGCAATATACTTAGCAGTGAGAATCCTATCCACCATTGGCTTCAAAGAAGTTCATGCCATACTTAGTTCTCTAACCTTGGTTGCCACTCTCTGGGTTATCTACATGATGAGATTCAAATTACAATCCACCTACACGAAAGACCTCGACACCATGCCTTTATACTATGTGGTGATTAATCTCATCTTTCCTGCACCTGATTTATTTATATAAGCTTACTTATTATCACCCTTCAATTCTGAAAGCAGAAAGTTAACTAGTCTGAATGATAATGGCTATTTACAGTTGGTTCCTTGTGTGATTACTGCATTGATAGCCCACCCTCGTATGCACTTTTCGTTTTTCTTCACATTCTTCTGGACATTATCCAACTGCATAGAGGCTGTTTCTGTGCTCCCTCAGCTTCGCCTCATTCAAAATGCTAAGGTATTGTAACAACTAATTAACATCTTTTTCCATCCTATGATCAATTATTATTTAAGCTATGTATGTGTTTTCATTGCAGATGGTTGAGCCATTTACTGCTCACTATGTCTTTGCTCTGGGCGTTGCACGCTTCCTTGATGCTGCACTCTGGATAATTCAGGTCAGCATCCATCCTGAATGAAGTCTGTGATCTAATTTTCTTACCAAATATCCTGTTTTTTCGGCCTAAATTTCTGGCTCGAACAAACATTGATATGGTGTTTTTGTTAATTGCTGAGTTGAATCTGCAGCTAATTGAGACAAAGGGAGCACACTTTTATCTGGTAGGACAGGGTCACATTTGGGTACTTGTGGCTCTCCTTTGTGAGATCATCCAGACATTCATCTTGGCTGACTTCTGTTATTACTATGTCAAGAGGTAACATCTACTAGTAATTAAGTAACTAAAATTAACCTTCAAACTTTATACATTATAGGGCCCGTCAAATTCATTGGTAAAAAATACCTGGGTAAAAGTTAAATTTTGGTAACTTTTGGTAATTTTAGGTCATTTTTGGGAAATTCTGGTAACTTTTGGGAAATTTACGCCAATATATCAAAATTAATTTTTTTTTATTTTTTAAGTTTGGTATTTTTTGGAAAGTTTTGGTAAATTTCGATAAATTTAAGCAAAAACTGGTAAATTTTGGTAAATTGGAATTACCCATTAATTTCTGTTCAGTAATCTAACTTTATGGTGTGCTCCATCTTTAATTTAAATTTGCAGTGTCATGGATGGGCAGAATATGATGAGACTACCTTCGCTCGTATGAATACAAGGGGCTTTCTGTAGATTCATCATCAATGGCTACGAATAAATTTGCTCCATCTCCATTAATAAAATCTGCCTAGAGTTTTAGTGTGGGTATGTGCATTTAAACTGGGAGTTTTGTTGGCTTTCAAGTTGTACTGAATTGCTCATCTGTTACTGAAACTCCTGCAAATACATACAACCAAGTAGTTGTGGCAAAAATTCGAGTTTGAATCAAATCGGGTTCGGACAATTTGGACATTCGGACAAAGCCCCAAACCCGAACCCTGTCCGAGTTTCAAATTCGGATATTTTGTGATGTCCGAACCTGGCCACGAATTGTCCGAATTTGTCCGAACCCGGATTTATCTGAATATACTATGTTGGGGAGATCCAAGGGGGAGCCCACTTCAACCAAGGCCCATGGTACACAAGTTAAGTGGACAACTCCTCTTAACACCAATTGGTTTTAAAATGGAACCTCACTTAACTTGTATACCATGGGCCTTGGTTGAAGTGGGTTCTCCCTTGAATCTCCCCAACATACTCAAACCCGAATTTACACTAAATTTAGACACAAGTTCAATATTTTGTCCGAGTTTCAGGGTTCGGACACTATCCAAATGTATCGGAACCCGAATTCAACACAAAACTCGGACGTCCAAATTTCTTATCTCAGCCCCGAACCTGACCCAATTTTAGAATCGGACATGAATAAATTGTTCGAATTTAAAACTCGGACAAAAAATTGATGACCAAACTTGGTTTAATTTGAGTTGGATAAATTTAGACATTTTGGCCGGACGGATTTTTACCAGCGCTACAACCGATCACGTTACAATTTGGCTTTTTCATGGATAATGTTGGGCATGATAAACAAATTGCGGTAATTATGAAGTGAAAGTCCATCATCCAAGTTGCAACACTCACGATCTTTGCCCAGATTGGTACTATAAGTTCCACATTCTTAAGAAGTTGACATTCCACGTAGGATATAGAACTTTCTGTACGTCAAAATTCAAATTTAAGGACTACTTTGTCAACTAGAACGGTTATAAAGTGAAAGTCACAATTCAAATCCGAATGCTAGTCAAAATATGGAAGGAATTAGAAGAGATTATGGTCCCAAATTCAATCTCCCAAAATCAAGGAGAAATTTGATTAGTTAGTTATTTATAATCTTGGAGATATATTTTGCCAAGATTTACTTATTCTTGTTGTCTAAATATAGTATGGAATCAATCATCACATGTGCTTATTTAAGGTGTCAAGAATCCACAAATCAAGACAATGAAAAATTTGGAAAGAATTTGTGAAGATCCTTGACGAGATTCGCAAACGAGAATCAGTAACCTTCATTGGAAGAATTAAATGAAAAGCAATGGCAATAATCCTGAAGAAGATTATATAATGATCATATGGTGTTGAAGACCTCATCAAGATTCTTGAAGGATGGAGTTGTCTTTCTTCCGGTGGAACAAATATATAGAAGATAAGATTCTTGATTCATGTCAAAATCCTCATTAATCTTATCCAACGGCTAGATGAATGTAAGACTGCTTAAATAGCAAGCTCATTCTTACTAATATGTGTTGATTGAAGAGACTCGAAGCTAGCACTACAATAGAGAAACATCTCATCCCTAATCTTTCTTCTTCGTTCTCTTACAATCAAAGCTCTTGATCATTGAACTGTACTTATACTAAGGGACTTGTATTAAAGTGGCTGAGAAACTCACTTGAGTATTAAGAGTGCATCTTAGTGAATGTATCTTACTGGGAGAATCAAAGAGTAATTCATGAGTAGCTAATTAAGTGGTATACTTTTTTTCGACTGTTGATAGCCAACCAGCTCTAAAAGAAAAAAGTAACAACCAAACACTACTAAACATAAATAGCACAACAAGGACGTTCGCACCCACTACAGCCAAAACTCATCACAGCTCAATCCCGTAGCTAAAGGATCAATAACTCCACTTTGGTGGATCATCAAGGAATCACACTGAGCTTTGTGTGTCATGGAAAAGATTCCTTGACAGGTTTACAAGTTCATTTATCAACCACTTGTTATATTTCCCTTGTTATATTGCAATAATATTTTTATTTCTCTTTTTTTATTATTAACTTAACCTTGACTGATTCAAGGTCCTCAAGCGCATAAGTATTTGTAGTGTTCTGTTGTAGCCCTTGACCCTTCCAACGAGGTTTTCCACCTTCATTCTCTTCAAAGGATTTTCAAACCCTCACCTTTTTTTATGGGTTTTATAATTTTCTCTTGTAATGCTTCTCAAAGTCAGAGAAACTTGTGGTGAGTTTCTTCAATATTCCGTAGAGAAACTTTTTTGGGAAGTACTTAGGAGGCCAAATTTTTCAAGGGTATAGTTGGAGAACCATGTTTAATGACATCCAAGCGAAATCGAATGCGAAAGTTTGTAAGTGGGGACATGCGAACTTTTGCAAAGCAGAAAGAGGTACTCTGGTGCAAACTCATTTAGAATCTATCCATTCCTATACATGCAATGTTTCTAATTGCTGTAAATATTAGCTGAATTTTGTTTGAATTAATACATTTTTTTTCAAGAAAATGTCCAAAGCTCGCATTGCATTTCCTTTGATAGCATGGAATAAGGCTTGTACTCCTTCGTGCTTGGTTGGAATAAGGCTTGTACCCAAACAATTTAATTATGGGTGCAATGTATGTAGAATAACTATGGATTGCCAGAACGCTTCTCGTGATATAATCGTCGACTTACTAATTCCTGGGCCTGGAAGGGTATGCCCAATAATGGAGAACTATTCCAACAAGGTATAGTATGGAAAGTCAGCAATGCACAAGCAATCAATTTTTTGTCAGACAATTGGTGTTCTTTGGCCTCTCTTTTAAACTTGGGTGGAATTCCGAAAGAAAATATAGACAACTTAGATTCCTAAGTTGGTGATTTCATCATGCCAAACAAATTTTGGAATTTACTAGCTTTGAAATCAATTCTTCCGGAGCATTGTGTTGCTTTAGTTTGTGTAATTCCAATCCCTCAATCAAAGATTAAGGATTCTATTTGTTGGGGCCTTGCTAGCTTGGCAATTTTTCAACTAATCTGTAACCTGGTGGGCAGACCAACAAGACCCACTTCCGTCCATAGTTATCAAAATCCCGATCCTAATCTACGATCCTACGATTTTATAATTCAAAATCCCCATTGCAATTCTATTATCTACATTCCGATCCATGATCTTATATGGGTTAGTACTGATCCTAACTATCCTATGGATCCGAGTTAGGATCTCGATTTTAACAACCATGTTCCGTCTAGAAAATGGAAATTCCAATTGATTCGGAAAGTCCAAGTTCTACCGAAAATCAGGATTTTCATATGACCAATTTGTCATAGGGCAATCCGTGTAAGAGCTACACTATTAGAAAGATGAATTCTCTTATATCTAATTTCCCGATCATGTTTCCTAGATCTAGAAAATTTTGAACATTTTTTCTTGCAGTTCTTGCTTTTCTAGAAAAGTTTTGGAATTAGCTTGTGCTCACGGCTGCCTCTCAATTGATTTTATGAACTTCGACATGAGTTCGTCCTTATGAGATATAACACGGGAACTACATTCATATTATCTAACTTAGTTGGGCAAGATTGTCATTCTAATATGGAGATACTCGGAAAGAATGGAACAAAGTTGTTTTTAATATTTAATGCTCTAAAACTTCTTATTCCTGATAAACGATATTGGGTAGAATGGAAGGTCATGGTGTCATTTAGCCTCAAAGAACATATTTTTAATCATTCTAATTCTTCTCCTTTTTCTCAATAAAAGTCCCCATCTTCTCATCCATCTATAGCCTATGTTGTCAGAACCGGACCGGTCACCAAACCGGTTGACCCAGTGGGTTAATGGTTCAATCGGTCGAACCGGTTTGGCCGGATTAGACCGGTTGAACGGGTCAAAACCGGCATGAACGGTCACGAATAAAAAAATTTCATATACTTCAAGAATAATTAAGATACCAAAATAATTAAACCGGCATGAAAATTGCATGAATGGGTCAAAACCGGATTGAACCGGATTAAAACGGGAATTTTTTAAATGGATTATTGGATGATAATATACTGAACTTTAGGGGTATTGGACAATAATGCACTGAACTTTTTTCTTGGACTCTAATACACTGAACTTTGAGGGTATTGGACAATAATGCACTCAGACCAATTCAACTGGTGGTTGACGCGGTGGTTGTCCAACTTTGGGTATCGTTTTTCTATTTTTTCCAAAAAAAATATATTAGTAATCTTGCTTATGTGTACTTTCTTACACGGCAAAAGTTTTTTCCTGAAAAAAATAGAAAAACGACACCTCAAAATAGGACAGCCACCGCGTCAACCACCAGCTGAATTGGACTGAGTGCATTATTGTCCAATACCCTCAAAGTTCAGTGTATTAGAGTCCAAGAAAAAAGTTCAGTGCATTATTGTCCAATACCCCTAAAGTTCAGTGTATTATCATCCAATAATCCTTTTTAAATTTAATCATCAAATTTCCGGTCTGACCATAAACCAGCCGGTTCAACCGGTTCACCCGGCTGAACCGGTTTTGGCGTTTTTTCCCCGGTTGAACCAGTTGGCCGAGTTAAACCTGGAACCGGACCGATCAACTTGCCGATTCACGATTGAACCGGCCGGTCCGGTCCGGTTTTTACAACATAGTTTATAGCTAGAAGATTTTGGCACCTCTTCCTACGGATTACGTGAAGATCAACATTTATGAGTCCAATTCATCATCTTCAGCAACAACTACAACTTTTTGATGCCCCGTCATCCAAGTAGGGAAGGTCTCTCGGATCCGGCCCATTTAGGCGGGTTTGGGTCCAAACCCATTGAGTCTGGGTCTGGGTCTGGGTCTGGATCCACGAAAAATTTGGCGGGTACGGGTCCGGGTTTTTGGGAAATTGGATTTAAATAATCTAAACTTTGGGTCATAGTAGACTAAATAATCTGAACTTTAGATTTGGTTCTAAATAATCTGAACTTTTGCACCCTTGGATTCTAATAGTACGTCACCGACTTAAGTTGAACTTAACTCGATGGTGGGATGACGTGGCGGCGCAGGAGGGTGAATTGGCGTGCCCAGTCAACTGTGACTTACAACCTCATCATCCCCATTTCTATTCTCTCTCTTCCAACTCCTTTCTCTCTCCTCCCTCACCACTCCTTCCTAATTTCCATGGCCATGGCCAACTGGTTCTCCCCCTCCTCTCTCTCAAATCTAGCCCCCTCCCTCTTTCACTCCCCTCTTTCTCATTCTCTACTGAATTTTCATTCTTCCCAAATGAAAAGAACCATTATTTTTGTCAGAACAACGCAGAACAGAACAGAACAAAGAAGAATCGATCAACATAATCACCTTTAAACAGAAAGAACTGATTTTCTGAGGGATACACAACATCCTTCAACAAGTACAGAACATCGTTTAACTGACCATGAACATCGCCGACAACAATAACGAATTAAGCAGTCGAAATTGGGGACGGGTAATACCGAGGGGAGTTTCAAGGGGGGCACATTCTGAGAAGCCCAATCGAAGACGGTCATGAGAGAGAAAACCCAGTCTAGGGTTAGGGTTCCGTCGGGGGGGGCCATTGAATCGGGATTTGATGGGTTTGTTGTTGATCTGACGGCGTCGATTGAGTCTTAGGAGGAGGAGGAAGAGATGGTGATGGGGAGGATGAGGATGAGTCTTTATGCTCCTCAGTTGTAAATCTATCGGAACATGTTGGAAGGCTTGCTAGGCTGCACTAGATTCTACTCCAAATGGTTTGTCACCTTGCTCAATCTCAACCACACACTCTCTCTCTCTCACTTTCTCTTCTCCCCACTCCATCTTCTTTGCTTTGCTTTGCTTTTCATTCATGAATTCATTCTCATATTCTTCCTTTTTCTACAATTCATTCTCATATTCCATAATTGAGCTACGAAAAAACCCCCCACAATGATAATGTCAATTCCCTTTCATTCTTTTCATTTGGGGAAGAATGAAAATTCAATAGAGAATGAGTTAGAGGGGAGTGAAAGAAGGAGGGGGTTGGATTTGAGAGAGAAAAGGAAAGAGGAGAGGAAGAACAATCATGGCCATGGCCATGGCCAACAATTGGGAAGGAGGGGGGAGGGAGGAGAGAGAAAGGAGTTGGAAGTGAGAGAATAAAAATAGGGATAATGAGGTGACAAGTCAAAGCTGACTGGGCAAGTCAATTCACATTCCTCCGTCGCCAAGTCATCCCGCCACCGAGTTAAGTTCAACTTAACTCGGTGGCGTACTATTAGAATCCAAGGGTGCAAAAGTTCAGATTATTTGGAACTAAATCTAAAGTTCAGATTATTTAGTCTACTATGGCCCAAAGTTCAGATTATTTAAATTCAATTTCCCTTTTTCTTTTGTATTTTAAGTTGTATAGTTGATGTGTTGATGACTTTTGTAAGATTTTTATATTGAACTTCGCACATAGTCTCGAACATTGAACTAGATGTTCTTATTGTGTTGAAAATATGTGTATTTAAATAAAGGGTTTTTGGCTCAAAATAATTCGAAGTCGGAGGTCATTAGCTGAAAATAATCTAAACTCACTTTATGGCTGAAAATAATCCAAACTTTTAACCTATTTACTCGGACTAAACCGAAATTGATTTCCGGCGTCAGAAATCCTGACTGGGTAGCCAGAGCACGTGTTTCTTTAATTGATTTTGGTTTTTAATGTATGCTGACTGGGGTTTACATAAGCTGACCGGTCAGCATTTTGACATCGGAAATCGATTTCAGTTTAGTCCGAGTAAATACGTTAAAAGTTTGGAATATTTTCAGCCAAAAAGTGAGTTTGGATTATTTTCAGTCAATGACCTCCGACTTCGGATTATTTTGAGCCAAAAACCCTTAAATAAAATAGTTATCATTATACAATTGTACACATACAAAATTAACCCGAAAAATTGATAAATCTAGAAAAAAATACAAGAGTGTTGGACCCATTAAGGATCCGCCATGGACCCGTGGACCCAACGGGTCTGGATCCAAGTTTCTGGGACCAATCAGGTCACGGGTCGGGTTTGGATCCAAAAAAATGACAGGTCCGGGTCCAACTGGACCCGACTCAGACCCGGCCCATTGTCATCCCTGCATCCAAGTCAAGACGGCACTCCAGTGTCGTGTTCGAATTTCACGGCTGCTTGAGTTATTATAGTTGTGAAGGGTTTCCCCTTAACACATGTAACTACCCCATTGCCTTCTCCCTTAATCAGATGTACCTCTCTCCCTTTTTGTAATTTATGTAAGCTTTTAGTCCTTAATTGTGTATAGGGAATAGATCCTATAAAAATTACATTAAGGCTAAGAAGTGGAAATCACAATCTTTAATTATAGATCCAATGGCTCACACGCATGATTACTACACGTGTGTCTTAGACTCACAAAAGCACTTTTCTGGTTTGGAAAACAACCTATGCTTTATTAAAAATAATGAAAAATCAAGATTGTTAGATTTGGTTATGGTGATATTAGCATCCTAATTTGAAGGAATCTTATTTCTCAAATTTAATGCCATTGTTAGGAAATAAACAATTAAAAAGGTCAATTTCATGAATTAGAATTCTAATGTCTGTTGGTTATCTCCATCGGTGTGGTTGCTCCAAACTTGTTTGTACACACTGCAAAGTTTATATGACCACAGCAACCTTTATCTTATATATAAGTTCATAGTATCTCTCCCTTTAATTGTTTGACCACACTACGTAGTGCATATGACCTGTTGAAACCATCTCAACCAAAAGCTTAAGCTGATGGTTGAAGCCCCAAGAATGATTTTATACTCTAACATGCCCCCTCACGCGAATGTCCTTTGGGCTTGAAGCGTGGATGCTGCAAAGGCCCTTTTTACCTTGCGCAAATCAATATGGGGGTGCTGAGATTCGAACCCAAGACCTCTTATTTATTGGTCTGGCTCTGATACCATGTTGAAACCATCTCAACCAAAAGCTTAATGTTAAGTTTCACCCAATTTGGGGAAACTAAAGAGAGAAGAGGGAGAGAGATTGGAGAAATGATGTTATTGATTATCTCAACTCCATTACAAATGAAGGGAAAGAAGGCTTTATATAGCCAACTTCCTATACCTAATCATCCAAGAAAATACAAGATAAAAAAACAAGATAACCAAGAAATCAATACAAGCTTTACTAATCCTAACACCCCCCCTTCAAATTGGAGAGTGGCAAGAGTCTGATTTGCCAACAATTTCTAGCAAAGCTGAACGACAAGGTTACTATCACTGCCAATGGAATCAACGAAGGGCAGCGCGACCTTGAAATCTTGAACTCAAACTCCAACAGCTTCCTTGTCATCACCACAACTCCTAATAGTGGGTGAAATGGACGTAGATACGGAAGAACTTCGTGGAGTTGAATGACGAAAGAAAGAGAGAAAGATAGATTGCCAAACTTTTCCAGGTATTGAAATTGTCTCCGGCGAATACAATGGCCTAATAGAGCCTTTCCTGGTTGATAGGACAAGATAACGAAAAGAGGAAAAACACACGTTTGAAAGCCATCAGATAGTAAATGGCATTTGCTATAGCAACAACAGAGACAGTTCCCCGTTTTCTTCCGCTTTCTGGAGAACAATCGTCACCACCCAATTCGCTTCCTCAATGAATCCCCATAGCAAATGAATCACAGACACATAATTTCTCCCCAGAAAATCCTCTCCAATTTGAGGTTAAAACAGAGGAAAAAGGCCCCAAATAATACAATTTACACCACCGAAACTAGAAACCCTCATGGGAAATTTCCTCAAATGCCCAATTGAGCTTGGAGTCAGACCACTGACCCACTCTTTAAGGAATACCCAGTATACTAAAGCAACCAAATATATCAATGTGAGAGAACCCAACAATATCAGCTCAAACTTCATCAAGAAAGAAGCTTTTGACGACTCATGCACCACCATAAGAGGAATTTCTGCCGAGAAATATGTAAAGAATTGCAAGAATTAATCAACAAAATCAAATTTACCACAACCATACTTCAAACGTAGTGGGGAAGCAGTGAGTTGGTTGAGGTGGTAGGATTTGGACGACTTTGGAGAACAAGACGGCGTCTCCGGTGTGCAGCGACGTCGCACTACAAAAAAAAGGGCTTATACCAACAGATAAATAACAACACAAATTTTTTCTGTTGGTAAAAGAGTTTTTTTACCAACAGATGATGTTATTGTGGGTACAGCAAATATATTACCAACAATGGCCAAATCTGTTGGTAAAAATAATCTTTTACCATCAGTTAAAAAACAAGATGTTGCAAATATTGTAGTAATACCAACAGTTTACTTATTTGTTGGTACTAATTATTTTAGATCAACAAAACAAACACTTATGCTGGTAAAAGTTATTCTATTATGTATAAAAATTGATAATCTAATAATAGTTAATTTACTTGTATAGGGTAATTGTTTTTTCCCAAAAAAAGGGCCAAGTTCGTACAGTTTAGACCATTTCGGTGCAAGTTCATCCAACTGCTGCTTCTTCTAACCCTAGAATCCCTAATTCTATAGAATGACAAACGACGATCCTCACTCATAGTTTGCCGACGATCCCAGCACAAATCCTCGGCACAGGCACACCCCTTCCCCCGGCAGAGCGGCTGTACGAACCCCAACCACCGCGACGATGACAGGGAGTGGCGCGATAACAGGTGCGTCCACCGGAGCAACGCCACCACCGTGTCCGCCACCTCCTCGGCGCGCGAGACGTCGACGTGCACCAGCCGCAGCCAACACTGACAAATACTCCAAGTGTGAAATAAATTTGGGTTGGTGCATTTCACCTCTTGTCTTTCAATCTACATCTTAAAACCTTTATATCAATTCAATTGTGAACTACTTCGTATTATATTTTCAATCACTTTTTTTTTCCACTATTAATTATCATAAAATAGTTATCTGAAATTATTTATCCCGTCCATGTGCTTATAAGACTGCATTCTTGCTGCAATTGGTGTAGACCTCTTTTGTCACTTGTAGAATCAAGATACTCCTTGCGGGGAACTCTTTGAAACCCTTAATTTCTCTTGTTCCTTCCTCTTTGACTTATTGTTGGTTAGAATTCAAGGATATTACTCTCTAAAATTGTTTAGTATTATTGTTGGTTATGCATATACCGTTTAGACATGAGCATTCCAATCAGGCAGTTCATCTTGTTCCTTCCTCTATGACTTATTGACAATAGTACTGCCAGGTGATTAAGGGATGCAAAATCTTATTCTTTAAGATTTTGGAAATTTTAAAGGCTTACGTAGGCATTGTATGTGTTGCCCATTTTTACTGGTATGGTGTGTTTCATAACAAACATGTTACAATTACTCTTTGCCTCTTTGTGCCTGAAGTGGGGAGGGGGGTGTCTAGAGTAATGTGGTGAGGGAATGCCCATTATGGGATGCTAGCCCCTGTGATAAAGGGTTAGACATAGGTGATCGATCAGTGATAAGTTCATAAAAAAAACATCCCATATGATTATTCTTTCTTATAGGCATCGCATTTTTAGAAGTGTATGAACTTTTTTTACTTTATTAGTTGTTTTGTCCAGTACCGATGAATTCTTCTTCCTTTTGCCAGGCCATTGCATTTTGGAAGTGTATGAACTTAGTGAAAGCTAATGAAGAGGGTGATGACCCTGGTAGTGCATTGGCCGCTGTTGGTTGTTAGCGTGCCATAGGCACCATTCTGGAATCAGCTGCCTACGTGTCACAAGCCCTATGCTCCCTGACAAGGCTTGTCGTCTTGGTTACAAGGCCAAGCAGGTTTTCTTTCCTTTTCATTTGTGTTGCTACATGTTGTTACATGTTATTAGATAGGTTACAAGGCCAAGTGGATTTGAAAATTGAGTCTTGGAGGAATAATAATTGATTCAGCTTCCTAACGTTACATGCCCTATGTCCCTAGTTCTAAATTTGTGAGGAAATCTCTTGTTCAAGACTGAATAGGTGGTCTTTAGTGATTTCATAGGTTTGTGCTTCACCAAGTTTTTATCATTATATTGCTTTATGCATTATCAGCCTTGTTGTAAAGTGGGTTTAATATGTCCTGAGGTTTTGGACTTATTAGGCTAGGGGTTGTTTTTGTTCTTAGATTTTCAACTTGTTATGCTGATTTCATTTTATTAATTATAATTATAATTGTTTGTCGTAAGTTGTTTGCCATATGTTGTTTTTTAGGTTTTTGTTCTATGGGCTTCTGTGGATAGATTTTGGTGGATGAGTTAGGGCCAGAGTGTAAGCATTTGTTTTCTGTGGTTTGCTGCAATTTCATTGTCAGTGCAGCTAAAGATATTATTGTGACATCAATGTCTTTAATGTAACTGTCTGGTACCAAACTAATGAGCTAACTTTTCCTGATTCCACATACCTGACACGGGTTGGGTTTTCATAACAATGGGCCGTAAGAGAGGTCATTGAGTAGGTTCGTAAGAGAAGTGATGAGGGCGGAGTCGTTCAGAGGGTAAAGGCGAGATTCTTCGAGAACACTCACGATAAAAAGAAGTGCAAGTCTCATGAGTCGCTAAGCGTAGGAGGTTTGTTTCTTTCTCTATATGGGGTTCTTCTTTTTGTGTTTCTGGTGTATGTGTTTGCAGTTTTTTTTTTTTTACAAGAAAATGATTTTAATGGGGGCCTTTTGATTGATTGGTGAATTGAAAATGAAGCTGGAAGGATCAATTGAAAATTCCGACTACTATTATTTTGAACTCTGAGTTTTTGGCGGTTGCTCAGGAAATTTTGTGTTGCATGAGAAATAGGCTGAGATTTTGTTCATTTTAGTGGGGGAAATATTAGGGAAAATTTAAGCAAAGAAAAAAAATCAAGCAAGGAGAATTTTGCTTTTTTTTAAAAAAAAAAATGTGAAATGCATGTCTTTTCTCTAGTTCTCTCTTGCATGACGATGAAGATGATTGCTGAAGTTGAGACGTATCATGAGAGCAATCAAATAAGCAAACTTGGCTTTGTGGCTCTAATGGCCTAATTTATGTTGGAAATGAATAATATGTGGAATTCTATCCCTGGACAATCAGTTTCTAACCTAGACAGATTCAGAAGAAAACCTATTTTGTTGTGTCTTGAATTCTTTTTGGAGCAAGAATTAGAGTTATGTTTGGATTGTGATGTTTGCTATTGAACACTTTCACAGTAAGCCAATGAGTGCGAGCAGTTACTATGTTTGTCCCACATGAGTGAATCATTATAAAACAATGCATTCAGAAAACCTGGACATGGCTATAAGAACTCAGTTCTACACCTGATGCAATAACATGTGGATTCTTATTATCCTTGTAGGTTGGTATTTGTCTGTGGTTTCCTATCATCTGTGATTTTGTGAACCTTCCGGAAACTCCATAAAGTTGATATGTGTATCAAAAGTTTTCTATTCGATTCTAGAATCAAATTCGACTAGATACTAGACTAAGCGGGGAATAATGAAATAAAAAGACTTGCACAAACCAACGAAGTAGCCCCGTCCCCAACAGTCCAAAGATGAAAAAGATTCGTCTGTTGGTTAAATAAAATAGGCATAAACAGGAGTTTGAAAGAAGCAATTTGTTGTAAAAAGAGGCAATTAGGATGTTACAGGCTTTTGGCTTCAGCTAAATAGTGCTTGTAGTCATATCCTTAGTGAATGAAGTATGTTTTGATTAATATTCCCTATTTTATTAGATATTTTAGCTCTATGTTTGGGTTAATTTGCAGGATTGTCATCATTCTTGGTTTGTATTGTTTAATGGGTGTTTCAATTTATACACAAATATTTCAACTTTAGCTGCTTCAGTTCCAGTTGGAGTTCAACTTATTGCAAAATGTTGCATCTTTAATTCTGCTGATTTTTGTTGTCCTTAATGTACTCTGTAGTGCAGTTTGATTGTCAGTTGTTGTACTCCTTGCAATCAACGTGATTATCTGGAAATCAATGGCAAGACTGACTGTGTTTTTGGACGTGTCTTTGTGTAAATTGTGAATTGTGATCCATACATTCACCAGTACGCTGATTAGTTGTTTAATTGAGGTGGCTAGTGTGTAGCTCTCATTTTGGATTCTGTTTTTATGACTACATATTCAGCTTACTTCCTTCCTATTCTAACTAACGTTCAATCAAACGACAATGTTGTCTGCTAAGAAACCGATTTCTGTTGAAACAGACTATGAATTTCTGTGAATTTTTGTTCCATTAGTTAGTCATAACTCTCTTTTTCTGTTGTTACATGCTGCAGATCATTGGTCATGGTCTATGATGGCATCTACATCCATCAAGTTGGTGTGGCAGCTGAATCATCTGAGGGTGATGGAGTGGAGACTATGGATGCCAGTAAATTGATTCAGAGGCCACTTTATGCAAGGCTTATGAAATATGAAGCTCGTAAGTTAGTCAACAATTATTAGATTCTCCTAATTCCTCTAGTTAATAAGAAGACAAAACTGGTGAGCAGTAATTGTCATTAGATTTGGGCTCTACTTTTTGTTTAGGGTTTAGGTAGATGGAAAACATTAGATTTAGGTTCTACTTTTTATTTAAAATATTAGTCTTGTATAGTTGCAAATTTGATTTGCTGAACAATTGAATTTCAATTTGGTACTTTTCACTTAATTGAGTGAAATGGAACTTAGTTTAGACTTTATGTATTTTACTTACAATTCGGAACATCCAATGAAGGAAATTTCAGATTTTTCAGATTGATATTGTAATTCAATTAATCCCTTAATTGTTTGTGTACTACCGGTATGATATATTGTAATCATATATTTGTAAACTGTGTATGATTATCATTCACTATTTCTAATAATAGATATTTATGTTTTACAGTTGCGTCAATTGTATTACCAACAAATGTATTTGTTGGATAATGTCTATTAAATTGGGTGGAAAATGTATTACCAACAGATAAAGTGTGTAGGGATTATTTTAACCGCCTAAAAATACATTTCCCATCATTTATATTTGTTGGCAAAGATGATGTATTTCCAACAGACATGAACTGTTGGTATAAATTTCCTAATAACAACAGAACAAAACTGTTGGCATTACTTAGTAATACCAACAGAACCCAATATCTGTCGGTAACACTTTTACAATCAGGTTTATTTCCAACAGGCTAGTGACAGATACTTATCTGTTGGTAAAACTTTGTACCAACATATATTGTACTTTTACCAACAGATAAGCCATGTTGGCAAAAGCAATTTTTTTTGTAGTGTCGTTTCGGCTTCCGGGCAGGAGCTGGAGTCGGACCTCGTGGGCCTGCCGTGCAGGCTTGCGGTCGGTCGGATTGTCAATCCCCAACGCTTTCTCGCACTCCAACACCACCTCCGCAATGTCATATCTCTCCGTTCTTGTCGGAGCTCTCGACTTCGAATTTTCCGGTAGCAAAAGAACCCTAGATTACAATTTCTTTATACAATTGTACCCTATAAAGAACAAGAAAATGGAGGAAAATTCCGACCAAATTGATGGGAATAATCAATATGAGGAAGATCAAATTGAAGGGGAAATTGGGGATGATTTCGAGTGGGAAAATTTGTGGTGGTTGTTGGAGAGACGTCGACGGAGGTGGAGAAGCCGAAATAGGGCCGGAGAACGGTGTCGTTTGGATCTGGGTGAGAAATCAAATGAGAGTCGGACCCTTCTCGACCGGCGAACACGCAGCAGCAAAGTCGTATTCCGCAAACAAACCCAAACTACCGAAGACCAAGTTGTCGAATTTCGCCGACGAAAAGACGTGGAGAAAGAGATGGGGTGGAAGTTCAAAAAATCGTTGGGAACTCCGGTGTCGGTGGTGGGCAATGGAGGCGGCGAATCCGCGGCTGCGGGTGGTGTTCGAAGACGGTGTCCCAGAAGGTGACAGGAAGAAAGAAAGAGATTCGATGGTGGTTTGTGTGATATTGGGTGAAGGTAGAGAGAATCAGGGGAAGACTGGATGAAGAAGAGGATGAAGATGACGGTGATTGTGATATTGGGCGAAGGGAGAGAGAGAGGTAGAAGAAGAAGATTAAATGTGAAATGGAGGAAAAAATAGGTGAATCAGGGGAATTAAACCCGCTCTGATACCATGTTAAGTTTCACCCAATTTGGGGAAACTAAAGAGAGAAGAGGGAGAGAGATTGGAGAAATGATGTTATTGATTATCTCAACTCCATTACAAATGAAGGGAAGGAAGGCTTTATATAGCCAACTTCCTATACCTAATAAACCAAGAAAATACAAGATAAAGAAACAAGATAACCAAAAAATCAATACAAGCTTTGCTAATCCTAACACCACAGTTACATATAACTTGTAATTAAGTACAAAATGTATAAAAAAAAAAGGATATGTGACGACAATTAGTCAATCTTAACACAATTGACCACATTATATAAAATATTTGTCCACAATATGGATTTAATTGGGTCTTACCTTTTTTGGGGGGCTTCCCTCCCTTTTTAATTTTTTTGAAACAGATATGGTTGTACGCTGCACACACGTGACTTAAATGAAAGGTATATATATGTTATTGTGGTCATATTTAATGGGTAGAGTGGACAAATAATTTTTACTTTGATACATACCCAATATGACCACACACTGCATAAATTTGTTTATACTCTGAATTCACCACCTTTAAAATTGCATTTAGTTGACCAGAAATTGCTCCCTGATTTTCAACCCCCTTTTGCAAATGGCAATGAAGGATTGCTGCTTCAATTGATATTCAAGCACCTTTGCAAATTTATGGAAGAATGTGTGCAAAAAACCCTAACAAACTGTTGCTACAATGGCGTCGTGATCTAGGTTTCAATGGTGCTTGCTCAATATCTTTTCCTCCAGCCCTACTTTGACGGGCTTCAAAGTTGGTCACTACTTTCACTCTCTTGAACACAACATTTGGGGAGTCATCAAACATCCTTTTAGGTTATTTCTTTTGTTTAGAAAAAATGCAAAGATCACAACTTTTTATAATCATGCACACCACAATCAAAATCTTTCCATGAATACCACTCTTTCCTCACGTGCATTGGTTTTATGTATATCAATAGTAGTTTTAATCTTACTTGTGGAATCTAATATCAAGGGTTGTGGCTTCTGCTTCTCACCTTCTATCTTAAAGCCCTTCTCGATGGATCTGTGTCTGTGTGTATGTGTGTAACTAGATATGTGTGTGTGATAAACCATAATTTACGGGCTTTTAGCCTTCTTTACTTGGCTTATTTTTACCTTCTAAGGTCCTTTTACCTATATTCAATGTTTAATTTTGCTCACTTTGTTCATTAATGACTAAAGTGTGTGGATTTCTGTGTTTTATCTCGTCCTTTATGATGAAGATTACATGGATTCGCGATATTAAGGAAGAGTGCGGGAAATAATAGAAGGATAGAAAGTGAAGAAAGAAATTCAAGCCAAGTGAGAACAAGTTGTACCAGATTCCAGCACAGGCTATGCTAAACTGCTGAAATCAAGGAGGTCAACACAGGCTGTGTCAAATTCAACATTGCATGTGCTGAGATTCAGTTTTAAGTTAGAAACAGCAGTTTTCATTATTACGTTCATCCTAATTCTCCTCTAGGTTTTGGGGGGAGGTTTTCCATCTAACCCCCTCTAGTTTCAATTTCTTCTTTCTTAATTATTATATTAGATTATGATTTGCTAGGATTCATCAAGTTCGTTCTTCGATTAGTCTTTATTACTAAGTTTTCTTTCTCTCGCTCTTTACATTTATGTTTATTTACTTTCTCGTTTGCTTTTGTTCCTTTTTAATTGTTGTAGTATGTTAATTAGTTGTTAGTTTAGTGTAGTTTGGGTTGCGATTGATGTATTCAATGATTAGTTGATTTGCTTAGTCCTATGCTGTCAAATTTGTGTTTGTAATTAGAGGGTTTTCTCATGCCCACCATGTGTTCAATGAAATGCTCGAGAAAGAGCTCATTTGTATATTTTAGGCAATTGATTTATGCTGAGAGGTAATGTCAATTTGCTAGTGTGGGTAAAGAAAATGGCTAGGGTTTTGACACGAGAGTATTGAATTCTGACTAGGTCTAAGTTGTTAATCATATAGTTTAATTATATTAGACTAACTCTATGAGAATAGGCAGTTAGAATAGTTAAACTAGCCTCTAACCTTCGAGAGAGGGCTTGGGCGAAGTCTCTGACTCGTGAGAGAGGGTTTTGATGTTTAATATGTTGCAATCGACCTCTCTTAATTACTTGTTTAGAATTGATAGGTTAGGCCATTCAAATTAAGTAGTTGTTGAATATTTATATCGAACCTAAGCATTTTTATTGTTTCCGTAGTTTGATCGTCACCACCATTATTCTTAGTTTATTTACCTAGCTTGAAACACTTGAGTTAGTTCTGAGTACCTAGAACACCAGTCCCTGTGGATACGACAACTGTACTCCTAAAAGTGCTACAACATTGTGATTATGTGTGTGTAGGAAAATTGGATTCTAATAATTCCAACTTTTGAAAATTGGACAATAATAATTCGAACTTTATTTTTGTATGTTAATCCCAGATTTTGACTGTGGTTTTGTGATCCCTAACTTTGCGATTGTTTATCACAACCTGTATTTTTAGATTTTCCTATGTTTTTTCATTCTTACTATAAAAAGTTATGAGATGTACTCTCCACGTTCCATATTAATTGACATATTTCACAATTTCTCACATACCAAGGTTTTAACTAAATAAACTACCCAAACAATTAAATTGCACTATTCTCCAAAACTTTTTTAGCATATCAAAGTCTAGGTAGTGAGAGAATGTGAGTATGAGTATTTTTTAATGAATGAAAAAGTAAAAAGTTAACATAATTACTAAAACTAAAATAATTAAATTAGATATTGGGAAATAAAAAGTGACAATTATTTTGGAACAAAAAAAGTTAGTTAAAGTATCAATCAATATGAAACAGAGGGAGTAGTTATTAAACAAATTTTTAGATTTTTTTGTAGAATTTGAACGATTATTATAACCTTTTTAAAGTAATCAGAAGGGTAAAATCATAAAAACTATTTTAAAAAATCGAAAAAGTTTGGGACAAAGTTTCTAAATTCACTAAAAATCATTGGAAAGTATTCTGTTAAGTTTGAGAGCAAACACAAGTCAAAATCCATCATATTTAGTGTATGCACTTGGTGGTGACCCAAAAAATACAGGTTTATTTTTTTGGACTACTAACATACAAAAACAAAATTTAAATTATCATTATCCAACTGTTACAACTCACCACACTTTACCACAAATCATTACTTTTCTCTCTCCTCTAGTTTTTACATTCTCTCTCCTCACCTACCCCATATACCAATAACCTACCACAATTCCACTACACCCACCACAATTCCACCACATCACACCACACCATACCGCAAAATACCGCAAAAAAGAACATGGCCTAAATATTGGAATCATTGGAATTCAATTTTCATATATATATATATATATATATATATATATATATATATATATATATATATATAGTGGGCTCAACTACAAACTCCTTTTTAATTGGTAAATGATCATGGAGGGGAAATAGTGGAATTCTGGTGTGATGGAGCCTGGGACCAGAAGATTCTGATGGGTGGAATAGGATGGGTGGCAAAGAAGAATAGCAAGAAAATAGCAGAGCGTAGGGAAGTAACATTGGGACTGCCTTCTTTTCAACTCGAGCTTCAAGCAGTGGAAAAGGTTTTACAGTTGCTCATCATCAGGGATGCAACGGATCGCAATACACTACACACAGATGCAGCAGATATGATTAGACCCTTCAAAATCAACAGTCCACGAGAACCTGATTGTTTTCATCTTCTAATCAGTTGTAAACGTTTTTTTTAGTAGTTTTACTTTCGTTAGCATTGTTAAAGTTAAAAGAACAAATGTTAAGGAAGCACACACTATGAATATAAAAGCCAAAAGGGAATATCCTTCCTAATAGGGGTGGGAATTGGGTGGGTATGGATGAGCACAGTCCATACCCACATTTTTACCCAAAAATTATAAAACCCTGCCCATACCCTACCCGTGCCTCTTAATACACACATGGATATTACCCATGTGGATAATACCCACTAGGATATTACTTCCATGGGTATTACCCATGGGTATTCATGGGTATCTAGCTATTCAACTAACTATTCTTATTTTCTATTCTAACGTTTTAGATAATAAATTTATATTTGGAGCTCAAATTTCATATTTAAACTTTTTTTAATCTATCCTATCATATTATAAAGTTTCAATTTAAATCGTTAAAATTGAATTTTAATTTAAAATTTTAGTTAGTTTTTGTGGCAAAAAGTGTCTATATATGTCGCGA
Source organism: Portulaca oleracea (assembly GCA_029582165.1). Classification (NCBI taxonomy): domain Eukaryota; kingdom Viridiplantae; phylum Streptophyta; class Magnoliopsida; order Caryophyllales; family Portulacaceae; genus Portulaca; species Portulaca oleracea. The sequence goes on from CM055879.1 coordinate 26,669,833, forward strand.
TAAATGTTATCGAATAAAAAGAATTAGGAGCTCAAAATTCATATTTGATCTTTTTTTAATCAGTACTGTCGTATTACAAAGTTTCATGTCAAACTGATAAAATTGAATTTTAATTTAAAGTTTGATTAGTTTTGCTAATATATATATATATATATATATATATATATATATATATATATATATATATATATATATATATATATATATATATATATATATATATATATATATATATGTCGCGATAAATGTTATCGAATAAAAAGAATTAGGAGCTCAAAATTCATATTTGATCTTTTTTTTAATCAATACTATCGTATTACAAATTTTCATGTCAAACTGTTAAAGTTGAATTTTAATTTAAAGTTTCAGTTAGTTTTTGCGGCAAAAAATGTATATATATGTCGCGATAAATGTTATCGAATAAAAAGAATTAGGAGCTCAAAATTCATATTTGATCTTTTTTTAATCAATACTATCGTATTACAAATTTTCATGTCAAACTGATAAAGTTGAATTTTAATTTAAAGTTTCAGTTAGTTTTTGCGGCAAAAAATGTCTATATATGTCGCGATAAATGTTATCGAATAAAAATAATTAGAAGCTCAAAATTCATATTTGATATTTTTTTTTTAATCAACACTGTCATATTACAAAGTTTCATGTCAAACTAATAAAGTTGAATTTTACCTTAAATTTCAGTATATAAACGTAATCAACTCAATATGCATTTAGCTAAGACATTAATGGATATATGGATATCCATGAATAATGGATATCCACACCAAATTATAGGTAACCCATACCCATCCTACCCATTATCCTTCTCTAATGGGTTTTACCCAATATATGGGTAAGGGCGGGTACCCAATATATGGGTATCAGTTCCCACCCCTACTTCCTAACACTCTAGGAGTAGTTTTTTTGTTCTATTTTTTTTTTTTTTTGTCTACACTAAAAAAAACAACAAAAAACAACAAACTCCTTGGATAGAGAAGTGGTGATGATTCATGAATTCCAGCATGCAAATCTCTTTGGTCCCTTTCAGGAGATCAGAAGCAAATCTTGACACAAAGGCTCTTTTCCAAGTGGTCCTGATTCATGAATTCCAGTTGAATTTCCATCCCACACAATATGCCAAACTCTTTGGGCCGTGGGTCCCATTTTGGATGAGTCACTCAACTATTTGTGAGATGAGATTGAGTGAGGATAGGCGGGATAAGATAGAAATGTGGATTATTATTCGGGGAAATAAGTTATATTATTTGAATATATAAATTTTAATAATATAATTTTTAATTTTTAATAAAGTATTGTGAATAAAATAATTGTCTCAATTATGTCGCTTATTAAATATATGAATTTTTAACTGCAGTATATTGTTCTTTAATTTGATAGGATTATCTTTACCTAACCTAACCTAACTTAATTTTACCTTACCTTATCATTCAAAAGAATAAAAATTATTTTTAGGCAATTTATTTTAAAATTCTTTATTCAACTCAAAAAATTTATTTAAAAATAATAAAAAAATATAATATGACATTTATCTACCTCCACTACTTTCCTTACTTTTAATTTTCTAACCTAATCTAACATTACATTGCTTAACTTAATCCTAAATCCTTAAATAACTTTCAAAGTTAAGGATTCTCAAACATAATAATCCATTAAATAATATATGATTGAAATGATAAAATAATGTATGTTATTAAATGAAAAACATTCATTTAAAAAATCAAGTAATAAAAATACAGGAATCTATATAATATTAATAGTAAAATTTGTGGGTCCCGCAGAATGGAGAAAGAAGAATAATTGTAGGAATTCTGACCAATCAGAAAGCAGATAAATGCAAAATAAATTATTTTAGTGCAAATATCAGTAATTATATATATGTTGCAGGATATTTATAATATCATCTTCCACTTATGGAAACACCGACCAACTCGCAACATCATTATATACTACATTTATTCAAATGCATTAAGGACGAGAGAAAACTCTTTATCATGAAAAATACTAAGATATTAGCATCAAATGTATCATGTAGGTCCAAAATTGTCACTCGAGAAACAACTATGTCTTAAAATGCAATTGTCCATCTATCGTCCAAGTTATAATTATATTATACCATCTATTAAATAGTTACGTCCATCTTTTTATTTGACAATATGATCAATGTTTTGTTCTTTTACAATTGTATTTGCAGGGATTAATTAATTTTTTTAAAAAATTGTATTCGGAAATTTTTTATTGCTAAATTAGATGTTTTGTCGGAACAATTTATTATGATGTTTTACATGGAACAATTTCATGAATATTTCGTGTGGTTTACTTTGTATGGACAGTTACTTATTCATAACTTTTATAAAATTTCAAAAATATGGAGTAACTAATTTAGTTCACTCCGTGCATCGCACGGGTTGAAGCCTAATACTAATTAATAAGATTACAACAATGTGGATGCAATATAATATTAGATGGTAACGGTTGATGCTTATTTTTCACACGTCCATAGGCCAACACAACTAAACAAATATACTATCATTATTAGTTGTACAATTAATCCAAGTTGTCATCATTCACACTACTAACTAGTTACGCCAAAGGTGTTGAATTTATGGAAACTGAGGCCATGTTCCGTTGGGGTGTACGTGAGTATTACTATATAAAATAGGATTTTTAGATGATAATTCACTGAATGTTAAAAGCATTGAACAATAATGTACTGAATTTTTTTCTACTTTAATACACTGAATTAAGAGGATATTGAATAATAATACATTCGGAACAATTTTGACGGTGATTGACTCGGTGGGCCGATAGCAGTCCTAAGAAGGAATTACTTGTTGGGGACATGGTGAAAGTGGAAGGCAAACACATTGGGTTTCCAAGCAAAAATTATGTGGAAGGAAGTCCAAAGGAGGACTGGGCAACCAGGCTCTTCTAGCAAAACAAGTGTAGAGGATAGCCACCGGGGAAGAGTTTCTAGTGTTCAAGGTATCGAAGTCCGCCGATATGGCCTAATTGCACTTCTCCTCTTGTAGGCCAAGACGTTTGTAATACTTTTTCAATTAATAATTAGTTCTAACAAGGTTTTTATTATTAGAGTTTCGCAATGGCGAGTTTGAGAGTGAGATATCGCAGACATGGTGAGGATAAGGACGAGAATGGCAGTACAACATTGAAGACGAGTGTCAACAGTGAGAAAAATCCGAACCCATGCTCATTGTGTGAGGATGACACGATATTCTCAACATTTTTTTCTTTTTTTAAAATTTCTACAGCGTATTTAAATTATTAAATATGGTGCATATACTTTTTTAAAAATATTTTAGTCAAACTCATACTCGTTATTAGAAAGTAAGTTAATATGAGAAATTTAACTTTGACTCTCCTGGTGGGTCATACAATTTCTACTTCATATCATGAGTATAACTCATACTCACCATTGCGCGTGGTCTTTAAAGAAAAGAAATAACACTAAAGACATTAAAAAAGTTAAAAAAAGACAGATAAAATAAGAAAGTTACACAAGTTTTGGATATTAGCAAAATTATATACAATTTTCAATAACAAAATAATTCTCAAAATTCCAAAAAACCTCAAGAAATTAATTGAATAAAGATATTTAAATAAACATGGATTGGGCCACAGACAAATTACGTATGTCAATCAATGTGGCCCATAATCAAGTAGACCAGTACCAATCCCAAGTACTTGTACCGTACTTCCCACCAAAACTACTCATTACACGACACGTGTCAAACATGTATCAGCACTCCACAGCTTTTACGATTATAAAATTACTCCAGCGGGTCCCACAGCAGTAACCTCTTACGTGGCCCATGCTCTTTTCGCTGGATCCAATCACCGTCGCTCTACGTGTACTATTTCACACCAAATAGAATTAAAGAAATCCAAATAAAGTAAAAAGTGAATTTAAAATTTAAAAAAAACAGCAAAATCGTTATCCAAAGGCATCTCGCCACGTGTTGTCGCTATCAGTCAGACGTCACCGTCAAACCTCTGCACACTTCCTTGCTTCTCTGAGCTGTCATTCGTGCACACGTGTAGCAATATAAACGGTCTCGTGGGGCCCGCCTTGGTGGACACGTGTCGAAGAGTTAGATAACAATGTTACGCTTTACTGTCACGTATTAAAACTGTAACTATGATAAATCACTTTGACAGTTGTGCTATCTAACACGTGGCGTATGGTGGGAGATTTTTACCCGGGTAAGTTTCTTCCGCGTGGCATGGTAAGAAGCTGTTTGGTAAATTAAAGAAAATGAAATTTCGTCATTAGTCAAGTACGAAAATTAGGTGGTGATTAGTGAAGTGTTCAAGGACTAAGGGATCGGTGGTTAAATTACCATATGTTTTCGTATGATTAATTGCGTAAGATATTAAGATTTGTTATAGAATAAAATTGTGATTTCTGTAACGTTTAGTTGAGTGTATTTTGGGTGTAAAACATTGGCGAAATCTAGGCTTTTTTTCCCCCCAGTTCATTCATATGAGGTAAATTATTCCTATTATAAAGTTATGGTGAAAAAATTATGAAAATACTGTATATTCAATGTTAAATTAGTGGATTAGTGAGAATATATAGAGTGTAATTAGTTTTACGGTTTTGCTAAATGTCGCCCTAGGGGCGATAAATAAGAAGGAATCTTATCTATTACATATTATAAATTTTATCTATATATGATAAAAAATATCTATATTATCTCTTTTAGATTCTATGTAATCAATTACTTAATCAAATCCGTAAAGATCTTATATATTTATATTTAATAATTATGAATACTTTCTTTAACAAAAAAAATGACGTAGAAAATGTTTATGGAAAGTATATTTTCTTAATTACTTTGAATATTTTCTTTTTCTTTTGAGAAATTTCTTTTGAATATTTTCATTCCTTTTTACTCAAAAACAAGAATCCAACTAGATTCTACTATGAAATAATCAGTTCAAGTAGCAAATGATTTTGTAAACGTTAAAGACCATAAAAAATTAATGCAAGAGGTTTAGAGAACCTCTCTTTACTGGTGAAGTATTTTACTAATCATTTGAAGAATTTTTGAATTAATGTCACTGAGTTCTTCTTGTATAGTATGTAATTTGCTGTGACAGAAAGGCCATGTTCTTTTATGCGGTAGATTGTGGTACGGTACCACACCGTACCACAACTTTTTATTTTCAACCACGTACACTTCACCGCAATCATTACCAATACATTTCTTCATTTTTCTCTCTCATCACTTTTTTCCTCTACTTTTCATATTTTCTCTTCTCACCTACCCCACTTACCATAATCCCCTCACCACAATTCACCACACTTTTTCAAAGTTCTCCACATCGCACCGTTACCACACCGCAACTAACCGTATCAAAGAACGGGGCCTAAAAGGAGTCAAATGAGGTGTCAAATGTTATATTAGTTCAGACATGCATGATCTTTGATTTTGAATGTGTCGATGGAGGATGGACTATATATGTTGCCAAACTCAAGCATTGAAAAATTTAAGCCGCATAACTCCAATTTGTTTAGATATAAGTATACCTTTTTTTTTTTTTGGAACTCTGATCTAGAAAGCATATTGTGTGATTATACTATGTGATTAGAAAGTAGGAATGGAACTCTAATGCCATAATTGATAATAGGAAAAACTTGACGTTGGAGTTTTTTCATTCTCATATCCTACCACAATTAATATCAACCATTTCTAATATATATAAAAAAAAGATTCAATTGCAGTGATAAGAATATTGAGGTTTTTATTTTTTCCATAACAAAAAGAACATAAGATTTTATGGATTTGATAAAATAGTTAGAATCTAAAAAAGAGGTAATATAGTTATATTTTTATTACATATAGGTAAACTTCCTAATATTTAATGGATAACATTCCTTCTTATTTATCGCCCGCAGGGCGTTGTTAGCAAAACCGTTATTTTTAAACACTTAAGTGGTTGTGATAAGCGGGAAAAAATTGATCATTTATAAAGTATCTATATTAAACAACGTTAAACTATCCCAATATATATTTAGGACCTCTATTTTTAGAATGTGAGTAAGATGTAAAGATAGTAATGTAGGGAAAATAATGTAAGATTTAGTATTAATAGTTAAGGTAGTGTAATAACTAGAAATATGTAATGTCCAGAAAATTATTTTAAGTGTCTGTTTTTTGGAAGTTAAATAGAATATAATGCAAGTAACGTGAAGAAAATAGTAAATTGAGTAAGCGTTAGTAGGTAAAGTAGTGTGAAGTCTATTCTTTAATTAAAAAGGTAATTAGGATATATAAAAAGTAGATATATAAAATAATATAGAATTGGATAAATAAATAAAAATAGGTAAAATAATTAATATCAATTTATCAAATTACACATATCATAAGTGCAAAAGAATAAGCTCTTCTCAGTCCTTAAAATTACAAATATATGCGTGTGTTTTGAGAAAAATTTCTTTCTTAACTGCAAAAGAATATGAACAAAATATGTACGTGCTTTTAAAATTTACGGATTTGAGGGGGTCAGTCCTTGTATAGTGGGGTTAAACAAGTTCTTCTCACAATTGAAATAAATATTAAAAAGAAATAAAATTGTATAGAAGTAGGAGTATATATATTTGTGTGTATGGGGGGGGGGGGGGGGGTGGTTTAAGTTTTCACATAGTAACTAGCATTTAATTACTTTGCAATGTATGGAATTTTTTTAGTAATTTTATATGATTTAATTTTATAGTAATTATCAATTCAAATAATAATTAATGAAAAATTATATGACAATTATACTATTATTATTTATGCATTCTCTTCATAAAAATTGTCTTAGAATTAGTTTGATAATGTATGAATTTTATAACAATTATGAATTCAAATAATATCATTCTTATGATTGTAATTAAGTAAACTTTTTTTTTAGTTTAGAGGTAGCTTAAGAGTACCCAAAGCTTCAAATTCGTAATTTCGTACCATATAGCTAGATATAAATTTTCCTTAAGTTATTTCGTTTTAACATATTTATAGATTCTAATATGTTAGTGACATATCATGAGAAGAATACATGGTAAAGACCTTATTATTTCATATGATAAAGGATCATCGTAAATAAAATTGTGTACGAGCTCTATGTTCTTCATGCCTTAATAGTTAATGCCCAATAATAGTCATTCAAAAAGCTACATTACAACTCTTTGGCTCTCAAATTAGGGCTATGTTCTTTTCTGTAGTGGGTAAAGAGCAGAAATGGTATGATATAGTAAATTGTAGAAAATGTGGTATTTTACGGTACGATATGTTAGGTTCTGGTGAAATTTATGGTAAAAATTGTTGATGTGGCAAGTGAGGATAGTAAAAAGTGAAAGTAGAGAGAAAAGTAGAAGAGAACAAAAAATATGGTGATTATGGATAAAGTGCGGTATGGTATGGTAAAATGCGCTACTTTGTAAATAGTGCGATAAATTGTGTTAAGTATGGTATATGATACTATGAAAAAGAACAAAGTCTAAAAAGAAAAAAAAAAGAAAAAAATACATCTCTTTAAAGCTAATTATATATGTTTGTCCAATTGGAATTGAAATAAAATGATTTTATTAGAAAAGTCAAATAATACTTATTGCTACGTATATATATCTAAAACATAAATATGAAATTTAACTTTCAGTGACTATTACAAATTTTATGTGGAAGACCCACTTAGAAGTTCTGACAATCAATCTTATTATAAACTCTCTATAATAATATTGTATCTTTTCATTGGCGGATAACCTCAAAATTTCAATCACATATTTGAAATCAATCTTCCTATGATGTTGTAGACCACGCCAATTGAACGATTATTTTTTGAAGTCACGCTAATTAAAACATAACTATCAAAAGAGACAAAAACTCTTATACAAAGTTAAAACATAGCTCCCATGTATAAAAAAAAAGTTAAAATGAACTTTATTTATAGAAACCTAAAACAAAACTATTAACTAAAGTACAAATCTATCAATTCAAGATTTATCATCGACAAAAAGATTGATGATAATCCCTTCCAAGAAATGGACAACATGGTATCTAAGGAGAAAAGAAAATGATAAGCTTCACATCATTACATTCAAAGAGAAAACATCGATTATAATCCCTTTCAAGAAAGTGACAAATAAGGTAAGTAAAAATAAATATGTTAAAAATATGAATAATGATTGGAATGTATATGTAGGGAACTGATCATACGAATATGGTCCTTTCGTAAATATATGAGCATTATTAGATATCTGAGGGACATTAAGTACTATTTTTGTAGATATCAGCTATGTAAAGGAATACAAAGATTTTGTCATTTGTTTATCAAGTACTATGTTCGTAGATTTCAAGTATCAAAAAGAATTTAAAAATTTTGTTTGGATGACATCAAATATTGATCTCCATCCCTTCATACTTGATGTCCATGATACAATACGATGTCTGTCAAATATCAAACTATGCTCACCAAAAAATTTGCTCATATGATTAATTTCCAAATATCTACATGGATCCCTTTTTAATTATATCTTGGCAATATAGTTTCTTGTAAGTTTTGGAGTATTAAAACTTGTATCATTTACTTCTATTATAAAAGGGAGAGTTGCCTCCCTTTTTTGTTTGTGTTTTGCATGCTTGGTTGTTTGGTGCCAACTGGAGCCTTTTACTTGCCTCTTCACTTGCCACTTCCTGTATCTAATCCCTTGTCCATCTACAATTCATCAATTCTTCCATATATAATTCCAGGAAAAAAATGCCCCTTCACTTCCATAGTTATTGATCTTCTTCTATGAACCATTGGGCCTTGGTATAATTTTACCTTAAGTGATAATTAATTTGAAATAAAAGTAGCATACTACTAAATTTCAAAAAAAAATGTCGTACATTATTAAGGATTAGAATAAACTTTATTTTATGTATATACTTTTTTATAAATAATTTTTAATCCACTGTGAACAAATTTTACTGTAACTTTTTTTATTGAATTGTTGATAATGTTAATATCGAATTTGGCCTGACTTTTATCCAACTCAAGCAAATTTTGACTTGATTTTTGTCTATACTAAAAGCAAATTATGCTTTGTAGAAAGAACGTTTGTAAAACAATAGTTAATTTTTCTAATTGGTTTAGGTACGAATACAAACTATGAAGGAAAGGGCTAAAAACATTGTCAAAATAAGGGATTGTTTTTTTAGAGATGTAAGATAAAGTTAGTTCAGGTTAGTTGGGAGATTCTATCATAGTTGAATTTTTTTTCAACTATGGTAATTAAAATGTGTAATTACTCTAAAATATACCTTTAAGAAAATCAAAATTAATATATATTAATTAAAAAACTTGTTACAATAAGTAATCACATTTGTTAAGAAATAAATTTTTACAAAAGTTAATATTTGAAGGATATTCTACCAAAATTGATTTTTTTCAACTATCATAGTTGAACTGTAAGTATTATTAATTCTACCATAAAAAAATCAAAATTAAAATTTATTGATGAAAGTAACTTATTACAACAGTTAATATGATCTAGTGAGATATAAATCTTTTTAATATATGTGATTTATTTTTATGAGTTAATGGTTAATTATGAAATTTTCAACAACCATAATTAAAAAAAATCAACTATGGTAGAATTTTCAAGGTTGGGAAAAAAAAATAGGACCTAAGATTATATTGAAAACAAGCTTTAGGATATACATCTTTGATTCTATTGTTTTTTATTTAATGGGTAAAATAATTGCTATATTTTTTGAACTAAATCCATATAATTTTCTACGTTTAAAATAATTCATTATCTATTTTATGTATCTAACTTTTGCATACACTTAAAGAAGAGATAATCATATTAAAGACCCGTCCGACTAGTACTATAACAACATAGAGTTATACGAACTCAACTTTTCTTTTGCTTATTTCCTCAAAATTTCTTTGTAATAAATTTACTCGTCCATTGTATAATAATGAAAAAATGGGTTTCAATAAGTTCTTAAAAAACGATGATGTGGAGGAGTGAAATCCCACCAAGCTCGATTGTAGACTTGTAGTGGAATATTATTATGCATGCACGATTTGTGCTAAAATTAGTATAATTTAATTCAGGTTAAGGATAATGTTATCTTTAAAAGTAACTCGAAAATTTTTAACAAATTGATACATATCCATTAGAACAAGCCTGGTCGTCATATTTGTGGGCCCTGGGACAATATAGTAGACCACAGTGTAAATAGGGTTATTTTAAAAAGATATGATACTAAAAATTTAGTCAAAATATATAATTGTCAAAGCCAATTTTTTTTTCATTTACAAAAGGTGGCTCATTTATGAAAACTTAGTAAGAAATTTATCATTACCGTTATCCCTATCAAAATAGACTTCTAAAAAATTCTTTTTTATTTTCACAAAATGACATATGAACCCCTTCTTTCTTTCTTTCTTTATTTTATTTACATAACATATTGAGCATTTTGATACTACTATCTATATTCTCGATTTGATTATTAAAGTAAATTATTTTTTTAAAATCGTGGGCTAGAGGTTGAACATTTTGTTAAGGGGAACCATCAAAGATGTGATACATAATACTAAAATAGTTAATCATTCAAACTCTCAAGTTGTAAAACATTATACATAAATTCAATATCTAAATTTTTTCGAATAATATTCTAAATTGTCAATTTACTAATTCAAGTTTTAAGTAGATCTCTACCAAAACATTTTTTATCCAAAATTTATTTAATTATTGATGTTCTTAAATAATATAATACTTCCTCCTTCCCATTTTATTTGTCACTTGGGACATAATTTAAAAACCAAAAAAACTTCCATTTCACATTAATTTACATCATTGAAAATGTGAAAATGTTGAATAAAATGATAAATAAAAAGGAAAAATTGAAGAAAAATATGTGAGTAATAAGGTTAATTTGATAAATTAGTAATTAATGTATTATTAGAATTATAAAGTGACAGATATTATGAGAAAAAAGAAAATTAGTTAAAGTGACACATAATATGAGAAGGAGGAAATATATATAGTCTTCAACTTTAAAGTAACTTTTAATTATTTTTTCCACATGTGACAAAAATATTACAGGAAGGTCATTCACTCAAGTAAAATACCCGAGACTCCTCATTTGAACCAACCTCTATTTATTTATTACTCCCATAAACAAAACTCCCCAACTAAACATAAATTAAACGAGGGATTAATCAAATTCCAAACATTAATTAAGTTTTAATTCTAATCAGTAACCACTAACCATAATAGAGTATACTTTTCTTTCTCTCCTGAAAATTCAATTCCTAGCGTGAAAAAAAAAGGAAAATCCAAAATCCCACCTTCTACGTGTTCGCAGGCAAGCTCTAACCCATCTCTTTCGTCCCACCACGTGTCACCTGTTTCTTCCACCCTCTCTCTCTAACTTTCTCTCTCTTCGTTTAAATTAAAAAATTCCATTTTCCATTTTTTTATTTTTCCTGTGTTTTCTTGAAAAACCCTGAAAAGTTAAAACTCCCCCTTCTTCCTCCCTCCATTAATACTCTCAAACCTCGGAAGCTTTCTAGAGAGAGAAACAATGGCGGAAGATGATGAGAGAGAAGCGCCTGAAATCACCAGCGAAGAGAACCCCATCGAAGAGGACGAGTTAGAGCTCAGCCTAGGGTTACGCCCTATCCACGCCCGCCAGAGCAGAGCCGTAACCTCTCAGAACTTTCCAGAATTTTCCGACGCTAACCCTAACCCTAGCCCTAACCCTAATCCCGCGACGTCGTTCTCGAAGCGCGACGTTCAGGCACTCCGTCGTCAGGAAGCGAAGAGGAAACGGGACTTGAAACGGAAGGCCAGCATTAATACCGACGGGAACTCCGGCGATTCTCCGGCGGGTGAGGACGTCGGAAACTGCCGTAAATCGGCGAAATTGGACGCCGTCTACTGGCCGCCGGCGTCGTGGAGTTGGAATCCGGCGGACGGTGGCGGTGGTTTTAGGGCGTACCAGGGGCAAAACGGGAAGATCACATCCGGATGGCAGAATGTTGATGGTGAAAATCGGCAATCAATTTCGAGTGGGAGTTCTTCTGGAATTTCTGATAATTACCAGAGCACCTCTGGCCCAGGTATTTTCTTTTTTCTTCTTTAATCATTTTTTCCAAAAATTATTTGGTGCAATTTTGCCTCATTTTTGTGATTAATTGTTTCCTGTGAGGTTTTTTTTTTTTAAAAAAAATGATTTCTGTGCTGCGTTGCTTTAAATTGTAAAATTACAAAATTTAGGTTTTGGTTTTGATTTTTTTTATTCCTGTGTTGCATATGCATTGCATTGTGCTGCATGTTGTTACTTGTTTTAGTCATGATGAATGCTTTACAATTAATGTCTTTTTCTTAGAAAAAGATTTTAGTAATTTCAAAGAAGCAATTTGCAGATGTTCTGTCGACAGAAAATCTCCTTTTCATTGGGCATTATTATTTTTCTATTTTTTTGAAAATAAATAAAATAATAATCTTATAGTCAAGTTGCCAATGCAATATGAAAAAACAAGGCCAATAAGATAATAGAAATATTGTTAATTAATAATGTCATAGAAAATTAGCAAATTGCGAACCAAGAATTAAATATTGAATCCAAATATGAAAATATGAGGCATCCCACTTGTACCATTATTATTGTACATTGAACAAAAACTTCAACTTGGCACACCCATAAACCAAGTTGTAATTCTTAAAGTTGTGGAATGAAATTAAATTAGGGCAAATTGCATGATTAATGGGGAGTGATTAAAAAATATTGATGCTGATTTGGTAATCACAGCACACAATCAATCATCTAATTTCATGTAATTAACAAAATCAACTTGCCATAAACTAAAAGATATGTTACTCTTTGCCTTGCATAATTAAAAATATCGTGTTATCATCCCAATTTTGTGTACCCCAAAATCTAGTCCTAAACTAATGCAACTTGATCTTAGAATTGTACTAAAATTACATTATAAAATTGAGGCGAACCTAGTTTATATTACCTCTTTCATATTATTTTTCATATTATTTGTCATCTTTGAAAAATAAATAGTCAAATTTATAAAGATTTGACTATAAATTTCTCAATATATATAATGATTTAATGAATAAAATTATTATCATTAGATTCATAACGAAAAATACTATCATAATATTATAATATTACAATTATTAATTAAATATTATATAAAAAAAATATCAATCAAAAAGTAATATGTAGGCCATCCTAATGTACATAAGAAGTGACGTCACGAGTTACGATGTTTGGTATGGGTCTTTAGCGCTATTAAAACGTTAACTTGACTTCTTCGAAGTTAATTCTTGTATATTTTAAGATCGTATTGATTCTATTGGTCTATGTTATGTTTCATGGGAGAGATAAATAAACAAAAAAAAAGAAAGAAAGCAAGAATTATTATATTATGCAAAAAGCAGGGTCTTAGTTGCGTGTTCCGGTGAAAGGCATGCTTATTATTCCATTTATAAATTAGATTAATGAAGCTAAATGGTAGTTAATCAAGTTAGGTGGGTACTAACCTAGCTAGGGTTTGGTGAGACTTGGTGCATAATATAATTACTTTAGTCAATCAGGATGTTTGTTTGGGATCATGGTGTGGCACCTAACCATGTATTGTTAAGATCAGTTGGATCAACCTTTACAACTATCAGTACAATTAGATTTGAAAGCCTTGGTTAATTACTAAATTCTACAATTGTGATTTTCAAATTGCATAGATTGGTTCCTAATTTCTTCAAAATTGGAGAACCTAAAAATGTTACCAAAGCTGTACTCTATCCAGGCTGGCTAGAATAAACTGCTAAGTTAGCGTTCCTATTGTGAGTTAAATGATGTTGGTGACACATAACTCTAAATTTTTGTCAGTTTTGCCATGTTGGGCTTCAATCTAAGCATTGGGCCTAGTTTTGTGTAGTGTTACCGTCTCCTGTCACCCGTCAGTTTACTGGGTTTACACCCTATGAAGGGTCTCGTTCGTAGCCAAATTTACCAATGGTGGAAAATAATATATATATAGGAAGAGCAAAATGTTGGTTTCGGGCAGAGTTGTTGTAAGTCGTAACTCATGTTCAAATGTTGTTATGCAGGTGTAACAAGCAGTGATGTTGGGAGCCAATCGAGCCATCCTTACTCTCAAGCCTCACCTCCAGCGATGCGAGCAGCTAACCCTTCTCAACTACAGGCAACGAGCCAGCAAGCTAAGTCACCAGAGGGGGCGGCAACTTCATCAAGTCCAAATTCTCATAGCCAAACCTCTGTTGAAGATGGGCCTGCGTCAGACAAAGGGGCCGTTCCCCCCACTCAAACGCCAAGTGCGAAGGTGGAAACAGGGAAGCCCCCAAAGCCCAAGGCACCGACGGCTAACCAACAAAAGCTTATGGTGGGGCAAATGCCGTGTGTTTCAGTCACCGGGAACGGACCCAACGGGAAGACGGTGACGGGGTTTTTGTATAGGTATACCACAGCAGAAGTTAGCATAGTCTGTGTTTGTCACGGGACCTCGTTCTCCCCAGCTGGGTTCGTGGAGCATGCCGGGGGTGTAAATGTCGAGCACCCTCTCAGGCATATCAGAGTTGTGCCGTTCGCCCTCAGTTGATCTCATCTCACCTTATTTTCTTTTATGGGTTTTCTGATTTAACTGTAGTTTTGGTCAGCATTGTTGAGACTGTCCATCTAAGTAGAGATTTTCAGATGGCAATCCTAATTCTAATCCTAATCCTAATCTTAGTGGTATCATGATCATCATGATGAGCATCAGAGGAAAGCATTATCAAGGAAATTCATTGATTGTGGAAGTTAGAAAGAAGGCTTTTTCTAACTGGATTTGTACATTCAATCTCCAATTTGGGATGGTGTTTCCGTCATCTGAATTTTCGGTTCCTCTGTGTTCTGACAATTGATGCTTCCTTTAGTTGGTGCCTGGTGGTCTATGTATGTTATATATGTATGATTTGAAAGCTGAGTCTGCTAATTGCTATGAGAAATCCCCAAGTGCTGATTCTGTTTGTCAGTTGTTTTTGAGAAATGTCCTTGGCCTCAAAAGGTTTTGCCCAAGTTTGTATCATTTTATTTCTAGGGATCGGTAATGGCAGAGTCCACACAGACAAAGGCTCTGTTTGGCAATTTGTCGTTAGTTATTCGTATTAACTGTTAGCAATTAGCTGTTTGACTTAACAATTTAGATTAGGTGTTTGCTGTGATAGGATTTGGTAAAATTAGCTATTTCAAAAAACAACCAAGTTAAAAATTGGAATAATTTTTTGAAAAATAGTTTTTTGAGTCCAAAATACTAATTTAAAAAGCTATTTATCAAATCTTATATTAGTAATTTTGACGGATCAAAAATAATTATTCTCACAAAGCTCTTTTTGATCCGAAAAACTATGTTGTCAGTTTTACTCCAAAAAAAACTATATGTTGGCAAATGGGACTGAAGCTAATCAAGAAACACAAGGTCAAAGTCATTATTATTGGGCCGACCTATTTACAATATTAGAGTTGGTAATCAGCCGAACCAGATTGGTCCATTAATTATCCACAAAATAAGCCATGTTCATATTACTTTACTGTTAAATTTAGTTAAGTTTATTAATAATACTCTACATTAATAATAATTATCATAACTTTTAATATATATAAGTGCTTCATTTGAATATTAAGCCAAACGGGTACCTATGGAATGGTCTTCTTTTGCTTAGAAAGTCTCAACCAAGCCCACAACTTCAATGGACTTAACCATGACCCGAACTAACCTTTATATAGCTATGGGCCAACCCAACCTGTTGCCCAACCTATTCGGTTTTAAAAGTCCCCAGGTTTGGGTTATCACTTGTGACTCATCAGATCCAATTTTCCTTTAAGAACCTGTTAACGTGGTGGTCTTAAATTACAACCGGCGACACACATATTACTAACCGATTAAACCATTGTATCGCATTATATTATACCCTTGACACAACTTTTGTCCAGGAATTGGATTCAACCTAACATTTAAAGGAAGTTGCATTTGTATCAGATAACATGTTGGCAGTAGACCACTACGAATCACATTATCCGGATCAATAAGACAATAACCCAGACAACGTTTAAGATTGGTGACTTCTCTCTACTCGCTTAGCAATGTAATGTTTTATACCTTTGTTCCATTAATGGATTCGCATTCAGCTGTATTTGAAATTTGTGGGAAAAAAGGTTGTTCCCGAGAAGGCCAAACACACAAGCATGTACCGACATTGCTAGTGTGGACCCCGTACACATCGACATACGGCATGGGGAGATGTAAATGTACATAGCCTTACCTCAGCACACATAACTGCTAACTGACATACCAATTCCAAAAGACCCACAATACCATGTACCATGTAGCAGCAAAACAAAATCTGGGGAACCCCACAGCTGAGAGAGCCGGAAAATCAAATACTCTAATACAGACATACAGTTATCGGAAAAGTATGTATTATGAGGTAATATACATTTTGGATGGAAGTGGAACATGAACTCTCAAACTATAGGATCCTGTCACCATGTTCATAGTCATTGAAGACATTTTTAGCTTAGAAGATGCGAAGTAACAGCCTATAAAATACAAAAGCTAAACTTACGTCAGGGACCACATCTACACTTAACCACAAAATTTCCTATCACTGAAGACTGAGAACAGGTAATGCAAGAGGAAGAGGGGGTAGAGATGAACCTCTCGCATTTGATCACTACTTGCGGAGTGGACATTATATTATGGGCAAACTTGGAGTCGATCTCAACGGCGAAAAGACAAGACCACAGCTTGTGATCCACATGTACTTGTATAACTCAGATGTTTCGGACCAACAAGCTCGATTTTCGATCCCAATGAATGAGTTATTCAATAGTGAAGATGAGTTCCTTGATCCCGAAGAATTGACAGAATTGTATGAAAAAACAGGAAGGATGAGTCTCAATGTGATCCAATATCCAGAGGCTGTGCACGACAGAGAGAGCATCCTTGCAAGATGGCCAAAACCAAGGAAGTTCATTCCAGTCTTCTCCCAACACATATTTTGGACTCCGTTTCTTCTTTTTCCAACACAGGTGGAAGAAGAAGAAACCGAATCCAAAATATGTATTGGAAGAAGAGTGGAATGAACTTCCTTGGTTTTGGCCATCTTGCAAGGATGATCTCTCCATCTAGCACAGCCTCTGAACATTGGCTCACCTTGACGCTCATCCTCCCCGTTTTTTCATACAATTCCGTCAATTCTTCGGGCTCCAAGAACTCGTCTTCACTAGTAAACAACTCATTCATTGGGATTGAAAACCGAGCCTAGAGACTGAAGTTGCAAGAACTCGTCTTCACTAGTGAACCATCTTAGTTATACACGTACTTCGGTACCTGTGGATCACATGCGATGCAAGGCCAGCCTAGAGACTGAAGTTGCAGGCTTGAACATGCTCGTTCTCAGTGTCAACATACTTTGCCCATAATGGTTTGAATTGACCCATGGCAATGTCGAGCCATGGTTTCATATTCCCATTGAAGTGGACCACTGCAGCGTTGCGGATTTCATCCCAGCTAATGCTTGGATTATAACCCAGTCCCAGCACATGCCATGACTTGTCGAGTGGCTTGGTTGTGGAGTAGAATGTGATCAGGCCAGGGGGCAGGGTTCCGAGTTTCCACAGTGTACGGTTTTCATTCTGCAACCGGATCAAAAATAGTTGGTTAAAAGTAAAACACAAACTATGAAAACTCAAAAAAGTCTACTTAGGGAATCTGGTGCTTGCAAGTTGCAACAGCTTCAAGTTCAAGGCTAACATATTCAACTTATCTCAAGAGCATAATGTGGGAAATAAATCAATCATTTCTATCATTTTCATTCTGTTTTCTTGGGAAAAACTAAAAAATGGACTTAGAAATTTGCTTCCATAGGTGGTACCATGTGGCAGCAGACTCAGCACATTCATGAAACGAAAACAACAAGAATTAAGGTGATAGGATTAGCCGATTAGGAAACTTATACAAATAGGAATTTAAGAGAAGTGCCCTTACCATGTTCTGCCAGTAATGGTATTGCTCGGTGCAACCTTCCTTTCTCCAGGCGTCGAGATCAAAGAAGTTCATACCATAAGCCCACGCACAAGCTTTCGGGTTAAACTTCTCCTTGATCAGTGGATGTGAAAAATTCATGTACTGAGCATATCTGTGGAATGATCCGAAACACGTCTCCACTGCTCCATTCACCTTTCCATCCATGTCTATCTCCCACAACCCAGTCAAATCCTTCTGAACAACAATGTCATCATCCAAAAACAGTATTCGGTGCAATTTAGGGTACATCTCGGGCAAATAAAACCTCAAATGGTTCAGCATGGACAAGTACTTGGGGTTCCTAAACTTCATGTTGGTAGTATCCTTTGTTGCATTCTCAATCTTATTCTCAAAGTAGAACTTCTGCAAGTTAGCAGACTCTAGCTGCTTAAGAACAGGCACATACGATGAGTTCAAGAACTTGTAATCCTCATATGCCTTCACCTCAATGTGAGCACCACCATAGTCCTTCATTTTCATCATAACTTGCATGGCCCCAAGATTCATCTTGTCAGTCACAACATGGAAGACATGTTTGGTAGGGTCCTTTGCATTCTTCATGGCCGAATTCACCACCACAGACGCAGCAATGACATTATCAGAGAATATTGCATAATGATAAAGATCAGGGTCCTCCAATTCCGGCATAGGAGGCTTTCCCTCGTCCGAATACTTCTCTGGATGTGCAATTCTTTCTTCCATCAACCTCATAGACAAACAATGCAAGCTTTTGGGTATGGATTTCGCAGCAATCAAGCTCGAGAAAGCCCCTTGTTTCTTAGCCTTCGTTAACTGCTCATTCAACCCGAATATTGTATCTTTAAGCTTCTGAATCTTCAGCTGGTTATCAAAAGACTCTTTCGCCTCCGCAATCACCTGCCTCGTGAGCTTAATCCGCTCCTTAACCTCCTTCTCGAATTGGCGGAGAAGGGATTCATCAATGGAGAGAGAATCTGCCTCATAAAGGGCACGGTAAGAAGGCTTATTCAGAAGATCAGTGTAATTCCTTGAAAGCTCAGCAAAGATGCGCAACATCTTCGAGTTTTCAAGCTTGAGTTTCCTAGCATAAGATGCATATGCCAAGACAAGGTTTCGGTGATCATCAGCTTGCTTCCTAATCTGATCGACCCGCGGCTTTAATGGATCGGATTTCAGGGCCAGCATAGATCTCCGGAATGGTAAAACACTAATTAACTGACTACTGTAACCCTACATCACACAAACACATAAAAGTCATTACTAACTAGGCACTTGCGAGAGGCGAAGAATCAGAATCTGAGAAATCAAAAACTAATCCAAAGGATCTGCAGCACTCAATCATGCTATGTGGTATCAATTTTCGTTAGGAAACAGTCAAATTTATAAAGGAATTGAGATTCAGGTGTATACGAAAGAAACTCAGCACTGCAAACCTAATCAGAAATAAGAATCACAATTTCCTTGAAAAAAGTAACAAACATTTACAAATCACCACGATGAAATCTCAGCAAAAACAGAAAAAGAAAAACAACAATCATTATGGAATTTAATATTGAACCAATCAAATTCAGCAACAACGCGTGCGGCAAATCAGGTGAGACAGAGGGAGATCAATGATCTATAGTAGTCGCAGTTAACAAACATGAATTATGCAAATACAGCAATAAATTCCGGCGTAATATCGCACAAATTAGAATTGAATGCGAAGGAAATCGAGCAGATCTAACACAGAAAAGGGACAAGAAAGAAACGAAAGCAAGTAAAAAGAAAAAAAACAAAGCGGATCTGAATCACAAGGACGATAAAGAAAAAGAAAGAGCGTTTACCGGCGAAGAGAGGTCGGAATGGCGGTGGTGGTGGTGGTGATGATGAGTGAAGAAGAGAGAGGAAGTGAGGAAGAAAGTGAAAGCAGCGGCAATGGAGAAAGCGAGGAACCTGAAGGCCGTTGCCGACACTCCATGTCTCGCCATTGTTGTCGTCGGGTGCTTCAATCACTCTCCAGATTCCTGAGCACAGTGTGAATGGAGTATGGCTAATTGAGTGACTGGCTATGGCGGTCAGAGTGAGAGTCTGAGAGAGAGAGAGAGAGAGAGAGAGAGAGAGAGAGATTATGGCGGAGAAGACGGGTAGCGTACAGCTAGTGAGTGATTTAATGCGTAACAAACTTATGTACTTTTCAGAGTGTCAATTCAATTGCATTTTATTGATATGACACTTCTGTTATGAAAATTCTACCCTTCTGTTAACTAATCCAACCTATCTTTAGTTTTTTTTTTTTATAAAAAAAATAAATAAATAAAAACTTTGAAAAGTACTCCCTCCATAGGCTCCATTTTTAACAAGCTTTGATATTGTATGTGAGGCATGATGCATAATATGCATTGATAGTTTTTTGAAAATTGGATACTAACAATTCCTAGTTTGGTCCATTATATAATAGTAATTCTTATTTTTTTGTCTTCTAGTAGTCTCCAAAAAATCATAATTATATTTTAGTGGGATATCATCAAGTTAAATGACAATGACTCGGTGGAAATTTAATGTGGAGAAGAAAAAGGAGAGTTTCGTAGTGTACCTAACTGTAGAAGAGAGGAGGTTAAATAAGTTCGAGACTATGACTCTGTTCTTTAGATTTGATAAAATCAAGTTTGGATGAATTGGATTGGATTTGATTGAATACCTTTTTGAGAAATTGTATTTTTAGAGAGAAAAAGTGTTTGGGGAATTGTGTAAGGTTTGGATTGGATTTGATTAGATTGGATTGGAAAGAGTTATCAATCCAAAGAATAGGACAGCTTGGGGGTACTAATTGGCAAATGGACAGCGAGGACTCTCTTGTGGGCATGAAGGGATTAAAAAAGGTGGTTGCCCAAGCCATCCCAACATACGCAACGAGTGTATTCAAGTTCTTGGAAGAGATTTGTCACAAGATCCAAGCTGTCATTAGTAAATATTGGTGGAGTCAGGGACAGAATAGGCAGAAGGTGCATTGGGTCTCGACTGAGGGATTGCGCTATTGAAAGATGGAAGGCGGTCAGGGATTCAAGCACATTGAGCATTTAATTTGGCATTTCTTGCTCGCCAATTTTGGAGATTAATGAACATGGAAGATTCATAGGTGTTTAAGGTGCTCAAAGCCTATTATTTTCCCCATGGGGCTATGATGGATGTCGAGAGAGGGAGAAATTCGAGTTATATGTGAAAGAGGTTGTGAGAGGATGAATGGGTTGTGGAAAAAGATCAGTTGGCTGGTGGGGGACAAATATTCTTTGAATATCTAGGAGTCAAAATGGCTCCCTAGACCTATGACTTTCAAAGTGATTACCCACCCTAAACTAGAGGCAACCCTACTCAAGGAGGTAGATCTAATGTTACAAGATCAAGGCATGTGGAATAAGGATTTTATTGATTGATGCTCTTTTTCTCCTTCATGTGGATGCAAATATCATCAAACAAATCATGTTATGCAATAGGTGGCCAAGAGATATACGTGTCTGGCATTTCACGGTTAATGGACATATGATAGTGAGGTTAGCCTATCAACTCATAATGGATGAGAAGAGGAGGGATTAACCTCAATCGGGTAGCAACAGGTCCAAGAAATGGAATATAGTCTAGTAGCTGAATTTTCCCACGAGTATCAAGTTGTTTGCTTGGAGAGCGTGTGTTAATGCGTTGCCAACAAAAGAGGTGTTGGGAAAGAGGATTCAAGGTGTTGATATCAGGTATGACATATGTGGCCGGGGATATCCAGGAGTCAAACATGTATGTGTTGTTTGAATGCCTGTTGCTTAGAAGTATTTGGGAAGTGACCCAGATAGGTGGGGGCATAATGATGGGAAGGAACTATCAGTCCATATGAGAGAGTGAGGACAATGATGTAGGACCATCAAATTGACCTTGGTGAATGGGTGGCAGTGTGGTGGTGTATCTGGTAAGCAGTAAGCCCGAAAACGACATCATCTTCAAGAGAAGGCATGCAAGGCCAAATGAAAGGGTTGAGAGGATCCTCACCTACATCCAGGAGTTTGGGGTTGCCCAAGCTTCTTTGACATGCCCTCAAGAAAACCTGGTAGATCACTGGAAACCATCGTAGAGAGGGTTGATGAAGGTGAACTTTGTTGGAGCACAACTCAAAGAGGGATGGGCAAGTAGGGGTGTCCAAAACTGGTTGTTGTCCTACTTTTAGGAATACGGTTGTTGTATTCACAGGGAGTTGTATTCTAGGCAATCAGAGTTGAGTCAAGTGTTTCAAGCTAGATAAATTGACCATGGATAGTGGTGGTGATGATGGAACTACAACTATGAAACCAATAAAAGATGCTCAAGTTGCAAAATCAGTTTTCAACAACTAATAAATAAGAATGACCTAACCTACCAATTCTAAACAAGCAATTTAGAGGGCTCGATTGCACCATTAAATTATGCCAAAGCCTTCTTTCGGGGGTCACTGACTCGGCAAAGCCCTATCTCAAGGGTCAGGGGCTAACTTAATTATTCTAACTACTTATTCTCATAGAGTTAGTCTAATTAAACTATAGGAATGACAATCCTAAACCTAATTAAAATTTAACTATTCTTATGTCAAAAACCCTAACTATTTCCTCTACCCACGCTAGCAAAATGATCTCACCTCTCGACGTAAATCAATTGCGTAAAAATACATATGAACACTCTCTCGAGCATTTCATAACATGTGGTTGGCAAAGAGAAAACTTCACATTAGCATGAATTTGGTAGATTAGGCCTAAACAAGATTATTTCATCATCAAACACATCCGTCACAACCCAAACAACACAAAGCTAACATTTAATTAACATATTAAAGTAATTAAAGAGAAACAAAACGAATTCAACAAACAAGGATATGAACATAAAAGAGAGGAAGGGAAAGAAAAATTTAGTCTTGGACTAGAATTGAAGAACAAAGTTAACGAATACTTGCAAATCATAATCTAATCTAATTGTTATGGAAAGAAGAAACTAAAAACTAGAGGGAGGTTTGAGAGAAAACTCTCCCCAACAACATAGAAAGAAAAAACCCCGCAATCAAAACTCCAAAAAAAAACTATTTCTAAGTAAAATAAAGCAAAAAAACTGAAACTGCATGGTCGTGCAACTGGGTATGCGCCAATTCTAGAATTTCTGTTTGATTCTAGACTGGCGCACAGGTGTGCGCCTAGATGTGCGGGTCTGGAAAGCTTCAAAAAACATCCCTTAGGTTGTGCTACCTCACGTGATTGCTTCCATACACCTCATTTGGGATGCTTCACCCACTCTTTTCATCCCGACTTTTCTGCGTCTTTCTCATCTTTCATTCCACAATCATAAAAGTACTGCAAATCACCCAAAATTCACCTACAATTGACAATATTATTAGCTACAACAAGCAAAGATGAGCTAAACAAAGTCGATTTTGTGCCACAGTAGGTAAAGCACCCCCGAAACAAAGCTAGAAAACTGATGTTTAAGGTGGTAAAATCGAAGTTTATCACCGGTTAATCACATTTTCAGTTAATCGCATTTGCGGTTTAAGGATTTTGTAAACCTAAACCTAAACCGCATTACGCAGTTAACCGTTTGCATTTAATCACATTTAAAAATTAGAAACCGAAACCATCAATTAACTACATTGAGAACATGGCTAACCATTTTTTGGGTTTGGTTTAAGGTTGACCATTTTTAGCCGTTAGTTCCTAGAAATTTAATATAAGAACATAAGAAGAAAAATTAATATTTTGATTTAAAATTTAAAATTTTGCGGTTTTGATTTCAGTTTCGCTATTACTTGGAGACCCCTAGGGGGAGGAATGGGTGAAGTAGTAGAGATGCTGATGGGCTGTTACTACGACAAGTACGGAGCAATCTCAAGGGTTCTATGGGGCAAGGTAGTTGAGGCAAGAGCTTGTCTAATGATACTCGAACTTGCACAAGCTAAATGCTACAAGAACATTGTGGTGGATGGCAAGTGCTTGGGGATAATTACTCCCCTTCAAAAGAAAGATATTCCAAACTCTATTCTTGTATGTTTTTATCTTATTGAGATTCTTAAACTTTTGTTTTGGCTTGATTGTTGTGTTTTTAGTCATGTTAAGAGGTCGGAGAATAAAGTAGACGATTTTTTAGCCAACCTTCAACCATATACCTACTCGAGAAAGATATGAATAAGAGAGGGGTCATACTGTATCTAGGACCTTGTTTTAGAGGATCTAAGCACAATTCTTGATCATTATTCAAGTCTTAAGCACCCTTGATTCGAAAGTCTAGATCAGCACTAGCAAGACAAGATACAACTCAAATTCTTCATTTTAATTTCGTGAGAAATATGGCCATGTGACTTCAATTAGCGTTATAAATATTCAAAAACAAAAAACTAAATGGCGATTTTCAAATCATCTTATCAAGATGATCAAAGCACTGAGCATCTCACCATTTTCATGGCATTATGAACAAAGTTATCCTACGATAAGCTCATCAAACAACCAAAGGTAATTTCATAAAATTCAAGACATCGCCTCAATGGTAAAGATCCGTTGTAGAATAGTTTGTTCTTTACTTTCTGTATGGATCATGTTGTTGCAAAGAAACTTGGATCAAAACTCTTTTTGACAAATTTACCTATATTAGTTGTTTCCACATTTGAAAAGGGACTCTAATGGAAAATGATATCATGATATGAGATTTTAAATAGGGGTGTCCAACAAAAACCTTAACCAAAAACCACACCGCATAAACCAAACCAGTTAAAGCGGTTAACTATTTGGATTTTTCGAAAATTGCGGTTTAGGTTAACCAAACCGGTATAAACGATTTAGGTTTCAGTTTTACATTTTTGTGAAACGGTTAACCACGGTTAACCGGTCTTGATTAAATTAGGTGCAAACTTTGAAATTTTAAAGCAAAATGTTAATTTTTCTTCCTTACTTGTTACTTTAAATTTCTAGGAACCAGCGGTAAACCATAAACCGAACAAAAAAAAGCGGTTAACCATGTTATCAATGCGGTTTCGGTTTGGTTTCGGTTTCTAGTTTCCAAAAGCGGTTAACCACGTAAAGTAGTTTAGGTTTATGTTTATAAAATCCGTAAACCACAAAGGCAGTTAACCGCATATGCAGTTAACCGAAATTGCGGTTAACTGGTTTTGGACACCCCTAATTTTAAAGCATATGCCAACTTGCACCATATCAGCCATGTTGTATTCACAACAGTCCCAGTATGTAAGAAGTTGGGGGAAATTTAGATGTGACGTGGGAGAGAGCTATATATAGACAACAAGGCAATGGGGAGGGGAGTGCTTGGATAAAATTGCCCTTAAACTTTTCAAAATGGGCAAAAATGCCACTGAATTTTGCGAAGCGAAGGGAGAAGAAACTCTCCCGAAGCGTAGCTCAAAATTGTCACTGTAGTTTTTATAATAATAAAAAATGCCCCTCAAAGGTCGGTTAACTGGTAACAGCCGGTTACCATATTGATAATATGGTTGTTGAGAATGTTGAGGCCCAAGAGAGAGAAAACAAAGGTTGGATTTAATAAAATTAAAAAAAAGGGCCTCAATCCCTTCCTTCTCCTATTAAAGCACGACACCAGAGAGAAAGAGGGGAAAGTAGGGGAAGACAAAGGGTTGGGCGATCGTGGTCTATGATGCTGCACGACAACGAGCGACGGGGTGGAGCGATGGCAGTGGAGAGCCACAAAGGTGATGGTAATGATTGTGATAAAGTGTAGAAGAATATTGAATGGTATGGTGAGTTGTGGACCTTGTGGTACCACATTGCACCAAACTATATAAAAGAACAAAGCCTTATTGGACATGAGTTCTTTATAAACACTATTGCGAGATGAGGGGAAGAAGAGAAAATTAAAGGGAAGAAAGGAGAAAGATGTAAGAGAAAAGAAGAGCACAAAAAGAAGAGGAAAAGAGAATGACTTATATTATTTTCACTATTTTTCTACTCTAATATTAAATACTCACAAAATTTTTCTCACAATATTCACTATTTCTTCACTCTATTGCTTAGGTATTAAGGCTATGTTATATGGTTAGTTGTGGTGTGGTAATGGTGCGGTGTGGTGGAATTTGAAAAAGTGTGGTGAATTGTGATGAGTTGTGGTAAATTATGATGAGAGTTATGGTAAGCGTGGTAGGTGAGGGGAGATAATGTGAAAATAGAGAAGAAAAGTGAGGAGAGAGAAAAGTGAATAAATATATTGGTAATGATTGTGGTGTGGATCGTGTGGTGTGGTGAAGTGTGGTAAAGTGTGGTGGAAATTAAAGAGTTACGGTATGATGTAGTATCGCACCGCAATCTACTATATAAGATAACAGGGCTTAAGTATTACGGAGGCAAACTAATTTTTGGCTTGAATGAAACTACTAATTTGAGTAATTTCCACTTAAATGAAACTATTTGTTACTACTTGTAGATGCTTAATTATACTTTAAAGTATGTGGACTATTATTATACTACTTTCTTAAGTTCAATGGACTCTACAAATTAAATAACAACCGTCTTGTGATGGTGCAACAACTTACCAAAGTACAATCGCAGTGTCTATTGTACTCCCTCCATCCCAAATTAAGTGTCACTTGGGACACAATTTAAAAGATCAAGAAAACTTCTCATCTACATTAATTTAGTGCATTGGAAACATGGAAATGTTGAATAAAATGGTGAATAAAAAAGGAAAAATGTGAATAAAAAAGAAAAATGAATGAAAACGATGTAATTAATAAGGTTAATTAGATAAATTAGTAATTAATGTGCTATTAAAAATATAAAGTGACAGATATTATGGGAAAAAAAAAGTTAGTTAAAGTGACAGATAATATGGGAAGGAGGGAGTAAGATCTTGTACCTTAACATGACCCTGTTCTTTGAATTGATAATTCTTTCTAATCCAATCCAATTCAAACCTTACACAATTTCTCAAAAATACATCCTCTCTAAAAACTTAATTCCCCAAAAAAGAATTCAATCCAATCCAATCAAATTCAATCTATCCAAACTTCATTTTATCCAATCTAAAGAATAATGTACCATTGTTCTCTTTAAAATCACAATTATGAATATCACTACAGAGAAAAACATACACACAATTATCACATTACAATTTCTGTACACTAAAAAAAAGGTCAAAGTTCATCATGTGCACAATGCACTTTATTGTGAAACATTATTACTTCACCATGGCTATGATTGCATTTGCCACAGCAAAACAGGAACACACCTCTCCATTCAAAAGCTATGGAGACACAACAAACAGAAAAGAAGATTAAAGCATACACCTTTTTTGACAATAAGATCAATATTTACTTCTTACTCCCAGTAATCTATAATTATTAATTAGTAGTACATATTTTACTCAATTAGCTACTTTCCCAAATTAACACTACTACATAGTATAAAAATTAATTAAAAAAAGGAAATAAATAAATCACTTGTATCCTTTCTTCCCTGATCTTCTGACATGGCTTTGAAGCCATCCAATTCCCTTGAATGCCTTCCCAAATTTGATGAAATTGGGTCTTCCCATGTTCAAGTTCATCTTCCCAGCTGACAATTTCAAAGCTTGTAAGCAGCATAATTTCCCATTTTCATCACCATCATATTCACAATCATCATCATCAACATCATCATCATCATGATTCACTGCCATGAAATGATCTTCAACATTCTTTCTTCTGCAACTCTTCATTTTATCCTCCTTTCTCTTTCCCCTGTTTGGCTCTGTTTCATAAGTTTCCCACAGCAAATCCATCCTCTCCTCACTTTTCACACACCCATTTGCGTGAGCTATGCTGCCGTTGTGCCTCTCTTCGAAGAGCTTGCAAGCCAATGTCCTCCGCCATTCTTTCTCCTTCCTCATCGACCCAAAACTCCCCAGATGTTGCTGCCCACCAAGTGTTTGTGAAAATGCCTCAGAGAGTGTTTTCACCGTTTTCTCGTTGCCAACCCTCAGGGATCCAGTTCTGAGCTTTAAACTATCATTGAACTGTGTGTTTTTACTCACCTCGGATCCGCTTCTGATGAACAGCGACTCAAATTTCTTCACCTGCTCTTTCACTTTATCGGGGTTTGTGCTCACTGTTTCGAGTTTAGTAGTCAAATTTTCACACCTAACCTCTTCCTGCTCTGAAATTCCAACTGGGTTTTCTTCTAATCTCCCATTCTCATCTGGGTTTCCTTCGTTGATCTCAATTGTGGGCGTTTCAAAGACGATCTTGTACACTTCAAACTCCTCAATATGCAACAAATTTACACCCTCATTGTCATATCCTGGACCTAGTTTCTCCAACACAGTGTTGTATGCTGTCAAGAAGAAGCCCTCTTTGGAGTTGATGGCAGATTTGAGAGGAATAATGGTGGTGAGAAGGGATATAATGAGGAGAGAAGTGGTGATGAAGAGTGGTGAGAGAAAAGAGAGGAGCTTGAGAAGGTAAGGGGAGAAGAATATCAAGTAAGAGAAGTAAAGAGGGTGAGAAAAAATGGTGGATAAGATGACAAAGTCAGAAGATTTGTTGGTCTTTTTGGTGGGAGTTGAACTTGGAGGTTGAAAGGACTGCTCTGTCATTGTAAGATTTGTCAGTTTTGGTTAGAAAAACAGAGAAAATGTGAGGAAATTTCGAAGGAAACTGAGGGAATTGGTAGAAATTTGTAGGGTTCTTGGCATTGATATGATGCCAATGAGGAAGAAGAAGGTTAAAAGGAAGGTGAGTGAGAGTGGAAAGGGAGTGAGAGGGGCGTGAATGAAGGCAAGAGTGAGTGAAACAAGGGGAAAAGTAAAGAAACTACCATATGAAATGACAAATTGACAATTGACAATTGCAAAGAAAGAGAAGAAAAGGTGGCAAATGTTAGTTTACAATGACTACAGTTGCAAACTAGCTATACCAATAATTTTGGCACCTTTTGTGATTATGATTTATGACTATGCTAGGCAAATTCAGTAAAAGGCCACCCTCAAGAAAGTAGTACCTTAGTCCCGGAATATTTGTCCAGTTAACTATTAATTACTCAAAAATCACAATTAGTTATAATATAAAATTAATATAATTGTAATTTTCTGTAAAATATCTTTCTAACAACGGTAGTTTCATATTGTAATTCGTTGTAATTTGTGAATGATTAATGGTCAAAGTTTAGTCAAATGGACACACATTTTGGGACGGATATAGTATTATAGTTAACGCTAATGATGTAAACTAGCCGAGTCGAGCCAAGTAGAACTCGAATTTGATCTATTAGCTCTAGATCGGGCTTGGGCTCTGCTCTTTAGAGTGGTAGGATCAAGTTAGGTTTGGTTAGGAAAGGAAAGATAACAATAAAATTTATGGTAGGTAAGTTAGTGATAGGGTAAAAGTATTTTAGAACCAAAATTTTGAATTTGGTTTGAGTGTTTTTTAGATAAATGTGTAAGGTAAGGTTAGGTAAAATTAGGTAAGAATAAACCTAACTTACTACTATAAAGAACATGACCTTGGTTTAGTTTGAAAAAAAGTTACTTCGAAGCTTTGCTGATCCAGCAAAGTTGAGGTTCAAGCTCAAACTCGACTTATAATTACTTGTGTTCAGATTTGGCTCGTACATTAGACCTACTTTTTATATTTTTAATTTAAATTATCCAAATTTAAAAGCAAAACTTAAATAAATTTTTATATTTCATGCAATTTAATGAGAAAATAACAATTTTTATATTAATGACATAATCAAACAAAGCTTAAACATTAAATTATCCAAAACTTAACTAAAATATTAAAGAACATTAAATTATGTTGTAAAATTAAAATTTAAACATGCAAAATAATATATAGTTTAGCTATACTTATAAAACATAACATAGAGTCGATAAGCCCATGCCTTAGTGGCTAGGTCTCTACCTCTCATCCTTCCCTCCAAAACAGGGGGGAGGGGATTCTCTTTTTAGTCATTATGTGAGTATTGTAAGAAGGATGTAAGTCCAGATTTAGGCATTGGCATCGCCCCCTTCAGAAAAAATAAAGCACAACTTAATTCTCTAAATCGTTTTTTTGTGCGTTGCGTTGCGTTGCGGTAAGTTACGATAGAAATAGTAAAAAGGTAATGGTAATTTGCGGTATGTTGCGTTAGGTTGCGGTAGGTCGCGGTAATTTGCGTTACAGTTAGTTGCATTAACGCACAAAAGAACGGGGCCTAAAATACTTAAATAAGCTTAACAAAGTCGAGTTCAAGCATCCCTCTACGCTTGGAGTCAACCAGTAGACATTCGAGTCGAGTTTTGTCAAACCAAACTCTAGTCAAGTTAGCCCGAGCTAATTGCAAGTCGGCTCAGCTCTGTTATAATTGTACTTAAGGCTATCAAATAGTTAGAGTTAGGCCCTGTTCTTTTCTGCGGTTGGCAAACTGCGGTGCCACAGCCTACCGCAATTTGCCACAACCCACCACATTTTACCGCAAATCATTATTTTTCTTTCTCCTCACTTTTCTCCTCTATTTTTTACATTATCTCTCCTCACCTACCCAACATACCAATAACCTACCACAATTTCACCACACCCCACCACAATTCCACCACACCTCACCACCATTCCGCAAAATACCGCATAAAAGAATAGGGCCTTATAAGGGGAAAGAATGGTTAACCCTTTGATAAAATGGTTAAAGTTTTCAAAACATCTCTGCTGTAGTACAATTGTGGTATTATGAGTAATTTGTATGAAGGTTCTAAAAGTTTTAATAGTTTGTATATTGCCAGCAATTATATGATTTGCAAAGTAATTTGTATGACTTGGATGAAAGTTCATATAAATTTCCTATCTTATTGTAAAATTATGGTATTGGGGTGATTTTATGCTATAGTAAATGAAGGTACCATTTTGTAAATAACTTGGAACATATTTGAATAAAACCTTTAGCTCAATTTTTATATAAATTCGAGCTTGAGTTGGGTAATTTTATACTCAAATTTTCAGATTTATTTAGAAGTAGATTCGGAGAGCCTAAGTGGTGTTAAAATTGGTTCGATAAACCATAGTTATTAAAATTTCGATCCTGATTAAAGATCCTACGATTTTATGGTCCCAAATTGTCGAAACGATTCTACAATTTACACACGATCCACAATCCTACATGGGCTAAACTCCGATCCTAACTTCCCCATAGTTTCGAGTTAGGATCTTGATTTTAACAACCTTGCGATAAACTAAAGTTTCAAAAATAACACTGTTAAAAATTTAGATTAAGTCAATAAAATGTAAAAGTTTAATAAAAAAAAATTGAACCAAACATCTAAGGCTCTGTTCTTTTTTGCGTTGTGACTGCAGATCTGCTTGACAAAGATAACATAACTTTACCACAAATCATTACTTTTCTCTCCTCACTTTTCTCCTCTACTTTTATATTCTCTCTCTCTTTCACATACCAATAACTTACTGCACAATTCCACCACACCATACCGCAAAATATCGTAGAAAAGAACGGGACCTAAATTGGGTTTTTTTTTTCTATTAGCCCAAATTATGACCTTGGCTTCCTGGATCTCTCCTTGTAGGTGGAATCTTCATGAATGAGGAATTAGTTGACATTGAAATGATGGCATGGTTTTGACAAAAGAGCAATGCCAATGACCCACTAGCACTGTTGAGTTGATAAGGACCGTCGGTAAGAGCCACCCATTTGGAGGAAGGAGACCCTAGTTTATCGTCACAAACTTCTACAAGGTTTAGAGGTCATATCAAAATGAAGGACAACAACACTCTACTATTGTTTTGAATGAGAAATCTTCGGAGCTTCCTTATGATTATTTAGAGGATATGATACGCAGAGTGACAAAATTTAGTTCTAATTCGGGATTTATTCGTGGGGATCCTCAGATTATAATAGAACGACTCAAAGAGAAATGGCGAAAAAAGAAAATGTCAAATTCAAAGAAATAGTGTTGTTATGTTATTTTAAACTGATAGAGTATGATATTCCTTTTTTTTTTGTTTGTTCAGTTGTGTTGCTATTATTGGTATTTTCCTTTCTGCTTCGTGATGTTCGTTTCGATCATATTGGTCCTTGCATTATTAAAAAGATTGATAGGTAAGGTAGAATAAGTAAGTTAAATCAAATCATCAAATCATTTAAATATATACATTTTTAAATATATATTTTATAATTTTTAATAAGATAGTGTGAATAAAGTAAGTTATATCAATAAAAAGTAAGTAAAATAAGTAAAGGTAGATAAATTAAAACAACAGAGGCCTTAAGATCATTTGGTTAAGCTATAAGATAAATTAGTTAAGTAACCCTTCTCTCATGTATTGTGATTAAGTTTCCAAATTAGCTATAAGAGGGTAATTCTTTTTTTTATATATATATAATTAGCAGTCAAGAGACCTTTTTATTCAAAAAAAAAACAAGTTGCGCCATTAAAACTGGCTGACGGCAGAATATGAGAACAAACCACCACCATCAAATAGAAAATTCTCTACAACCAGATCCATTCCCAAAGAGGAACAACAAAGAGAAACCTATACAGAACCAGCAAATGACATATTTCAGTGACGACCCCTGGTGTATCATCTGATGGTCACCAGCAAATAAGAGGGTAGTTATAATTTATTAAGCTATCAACATTTGGGAAATATTAAGGTTATGGTTGAGAGGGATTATAAGATAAAAGTTATGGTCATCTGTGGTAGTAAACAACTATAAGCATTTGTGAATGGCAAACATCAAACGGATATAGAATCAAAATGTTGATATAAGCTTGTGAACTAGTGTATCAGCGGAAGATATATTAAAGAGAAAAAAATAGAGAGCAAAGTTTCTGATTGTATTGAATTGATTAGAATAGAAAGTCTAGATCCTCTATTTATACAAGAGAAAAACAAGAATAACAGAATCAATTTTGTTATAACTAACTACCTATATTTCACATTCCCCTCTCCTCCCCCCCCCCAACCCAAGGTGGATTGGGAGGAACATCTACTATTCCTAACATTGACGAAAGCTTGTTGTGTTGATATTCGCCTAATAGTTGAGTTAAAATATCAGCTAATTGATATGTAGTATGTTGTCTGAATGAGTTCTTTTTGTATCTTGTCTCGAATATAATGGCAATTAATATGGACATGCTTTGTTCATTCATGGAAAACAGGATTAGTTGCAATCTGCTGTGCATCTTTATTATCACAAGAGAGGGTAATAAGGGTTAATGATGTGATATGAAAATCATCAAGAATCTGGGCAGACATAACATAATATTCTGCCTTAGCAGATAATTTGGAGACCGAGTTTTCAGTTTCTTTAAGTTTTTAAGTGAGGAGTTCGGTGGAAAGTTGACAATGGTACTAATATTAAGTTCTGAATTGATAATTGGTGTCATTAAGAGCCATTAGTTGATATTTCCAAGTTAAATATGTGGATGACTCTCAACCTGTGAGTGATTTCATTATTGATAAAAAGTAGGATATTCCTAAACTAACGAATGCTCTAGGGAATGAAATTGCTAAATTTGTTCTTTCAACCCCTATTCTTTCCTTTGATCAAGAGGATGAACTGTGTTGGGGTCTGACAAGTGATGATCTTTCCGTTGAGACAACCACTTGGCTTTGCCATGGGCATAATAAAAGAGATAAATTGGAGGGAAGGTGGATTTGGAAACTGGACGTCCAACCGAAACTAAAATCTTTTCCTTGGCAAGCTTTTCATAATAGCCTTCCCCTTAAAGGGAATTTGGCCCGACGAAGTGTCAACATAGATCCTACATGTGCCATGTGTTTAGAACACATTGAAACTGATCAATATTTGATCCACCGGTGTCATTTTCTGGTAAAGTATGGAATGTAGTTAAGGATCGCAATTGACTAAACACCATAATAGACTGACATCTTGGTTCGAGTGGTAAGGACATCCTTTTAAAACTTCGGGCTTTGTTGTCTCCGAGTGAGCTCAAAAGAGCTACTTACCTTCTTTGGAGCATTTGGAAGGATCTAAATGACCGCACTTACAACAACATTGTCTTCAATCAAGTTAGGGTCATTATTAGCACGAAATAGAATTATGCGGAATGACAAGCTAGGAGGTCCTTTAACGTGTTTCCAATCTCTTTTCAAGCTCCGATTAGCTTCTCTTCGTACCAACCATATGATTCCTTTTGGATGGGAACGTTCTAGCCTTGGGTGGGTTAAACTCAACTGTGGCGACTCAGTTAATCAACATGAGGCAACAACGGGGTTCCTCATCCGTGACTATCTTGGTAGGCTTCTCCGTGTAGGAGCTCTTAAACTCCATAAAGAGCCTATACTTCTTGCAGAAGCCCAAACTCTCAAAGTCGGGGTTCAGCAAGCTCTTGAAGCAGGATTCAAGAATGTCCAGGTTGAAAGTGATAACCTGGTTTTAAATCAGGCAATTAAAGATTTTTTCAAAGTTCCGTGGCAAATTGATATAACTATCAAAGATATAAGGATGTACTCGCAAATGTTTGAAGGGGTCTCGGTTAAACATATTTTTAGGAAAGCCAATATGACAACACATTGACTAGCTAACAGAGGGCACTCCACTCAAAACTTAGTTGTTTGGAATGTTAGTCCCTCTCTTGATTTTTTTTTCTTTAGTTTCATAATAACTTAGGAAGATGTCTTGTGAGAAGATCCCCATGAGTTTCTTTATATTCCTGCTTTACTTGGATTCAAATATATATATATATATATATATATATATATATATATATATATATGGATAAAAATGAGTATGTTTAGTTGCATTTGGTAAATAGGATGTTCACCCATTGAAAAAACAGGGCTAAGTGTTCAATAGAGTTCAAACCCATGATGCCATGACTCATAGTTAGCTATGCAAGGGCTTGATCTAAATAGTGACAGTACATGAAAAACTGAAAATGATGAAATACTCTTAGGTTGTGTTTCTTTTATGCGGTATTTTGCGAAATGGTGTGGTAGGGTGTGGTGGAATTGTGGTGGGGTGTGGTGGAATTGTGGTAGGTTATTAGTATGTGGGGTAGGTGAGGAGAGAGAATGTAAAAAGTAGAGGAGAAAAGTGAGGAGAGAGAAAAGTAATGATTTGCGGTAAAATACGGTGGATTGTGGTAAATTACGATAGGCTGTGGCACCGCAGTTTGCCAACCGCAAAAAAAAGAACACGACCTTGATAAATCATAGCAAGGACTGTTGTTGATGGGATTTGCCTCCAAATATTTGAACTAGATGGCAGATGCCTTGTGTCCTTGACTTTTTAACAAAAAGCAAATACCCCCAATAATTTTCCCTTCATTACAGTTGTTTTTCCTTCTCTGCATCAAAAATACTGTTTTCAATATACTTTCCACTTACACGAGATGCAGAAAATTTTAAATATAGAACCATAGTTTTATTTCGATAAAAATTACTGTTTGTTAGGAGTGATTTTAAGAGCATTTAGGCGATGTTCTTTAATATAAGGTAAGGAAAAGAAAGTTGGATAAGAAAATAGTGGAGGTATATTACATCATTTATTTTTTTTTTATGTTTAAATAAATTCTGTGAGTTGAATTAAAAATTTTAAATATAAATTATCTATAAGTATAGTCATGTCATTTTGGATTGTGCGGTATGGTATGGTATGGTATGGTTAAATCTAACCAGTCAATCTAAAGAACAGAGTTGACCATGTGCTTTAGAGTAGTAGGATTATAAATTAGGTAAAATAATGTTGGAAAGGAAATGAAAGATAAAAAATAATTTGTGGTACGTAAGTTAGTAATGAAATAAATATTTAATTTCTGAATATTTGGAAAAATAAAATGACATTGATTTAAATATTTTTTAAGGATTTGGGTAGAGTAAGAAAATAACAAGACTTTGCTCATCACACAAAGAAACATTAGGAGCAATGACGAAGCAACATAATCTCATAGTTTAAATTGCATTAATTGGTCTGGCATTTAAGACTACAAATATTTTGTTGGTGATAATTGACAAGATATGTAAAAGCATTTGATAGGGAAAGTTGAAAGAGTTTGGGGGATGGGTTGGTAAGTAGTGAAAATGAAGAAATAAAAAAAGAGAGGGAAGCATCACATGGAAGATGAATCCCCCCTTTTATTAAGGGCCAAAATCTAATCAAGTGCATGCCTAATGTTAATCAACATGATTAGTACTCTACTTTTAAAAAGTCCCACATATGATTATGCAGTAGTGTCTCCCCTGTTCCTGTAGATTGCTCTGGTCTTTCTTCACTTTGACCAACATCATTCCTGCAACTTCTGTACCCCTGCCCTGCCCTGCCCTGCCCTGCCCCTTGTAGATTACTACCACACTACTCAAACCACCCCAAGTTCAAGAATTTAGGTGACAACTCAATATGCAAGTATACTTACTTTTCAACATAAAGGGTCCCTATTCTTTTCTGCTTAGATATACCAATAAATTGAGTTTATTGCTTAATGTCGCCCCACTTTTTATTAATATCGCCCCTCTAAAAGATGTTTTTGCCCTTCATATATTTCAACTCACTTCTCTCTAACTCACATCCTCTTACTCTCCTCTCACTCTCATCTCCCATTCTCTCTCTAAAATTTTGATTTGTTTTTGAAATTTAACCTAAAATGTCAAGAGAATGTGATAATTTTTTTTTGAAAGCGAGAATGTGATAATTTAAGTAAAGAGGAAGAGGTAAGTTTGTAACTTTTAATTTTGAAAAAAATAAAAAAAAAAAAACAATAACAACCGAAAAATTGGATGGTGCCGCGCCCAGGCACACCCTCCGCCGGCGGCCTTGCCGTGCCCAGATCCTGGCGACGCCGCGGCGGTGCCGTACAAATTGCGCGGCAGCACCATGGCGGTTGCCGTCACGGCCCAATTTTGCGGCATCGCGCGGCGGGCCATCTGAAGCGCGGCGCGGACAACGCGCGTAATCTTGAAATTTCAAGCCTTGTTATTGTTTTTTTTAATTTTTTCAAAATATTTATAATATGTTAATATTATTATTATTTATAATATGTTAATATTATTATTTATTTATTTATAATATTGTTATTAAGGTAATTAATGTTGTTAATTATTATTATGTTAATTATGTTAAAATTATTAATATTGTTATTATTTATTTAGGGTATAATAATATTATTATTATGTTAATTAATATTATTAATATTATTATAATATTTTATTTATAAGTGTTGTTATTATTATTATAATTTGTTAATATTATTATTTATTTATAATATGTTAATATTATTATTATTTATTTATAATATGTTAATATTATTATTTATTTATTTATAATATTGTTATTTATAAGTGTTGGTCAATATTATAAATATTTCCATTATAAATATTGTTATGTTGTTATGTTAATTAGAATGGTATGTTAATTATTAATGATAAAGCTATTATTATTATTAAGTATTAGGAATTAGTATCCCAATTATTATTAATATGATAATTGTTTTCTATTGTTTGTAGGTTTTTTTTGGAGGACTTTGGTGGGAACGGCGTTGATTATTCAACTTATTTTGTAACGCAAAATGTTTTTGAGAGTATTGAAGAATTGCAAGAATGGGCCAATGGAATAGCTGCGGGAATCGGATTTAGGTTTGTACGGGCTTCGTACAAGAGAAAAGATGCAGAGAGTCCGTTAAGGTGTTACTTGAAGTGTTGGAGGTACGATAAATATCGTGGGAAACTGAATGATCTCGATGATGCGACTCGTCGGAGTACGTCAACGAAGGCGTGCCAATGTAAATTCGTCATTGTTGCGTGGACTCGCGATGAAACGGAATGGCGAGTTCGTGTGTGCGACAGTGACCGGGGGAAGCACAATCATGCCTTTATCGTATACGAGGAAGGGCATCATCACGGACATCCATTAACTTCTGAAATGAAAGAACATGTCCGGGATATGACCAACACGGGGTGCACACCGGCCATGATACAAACGTCGCTGAAGATTAGGTTCCCTACCTCTAAGATAAACGTGAAGCAAGTATACAACGAGCGGGCAAAGATGCGCACCGAGAAAATGGATGGTAGGACGCATGCGCAATAATGTCTGTACATGGCGAAACTCGGCGGGTACGTCTCATTTGTTGATTATGATGATGATGGCGAGCTTCGTCAGGTTTTTTTATGTCACCCTTACTCGTTAAAGTTGCTACGTACATACCCGCATGTCATTCTCATTGACACAACGTACAAGACAAACAAGGCAAAGTGGCCTTTATGTGAGCTGGTAGGCGTGACATCGACATACCGCAACTTCCAGATTGCTTACTCGTTCATGCAGGACGAGAAGATGGAATCATATGAGTGGCTGATGTGGAGGGTGCATGAATTGTTGGGTCCTGATGTTACTCCATCAGTGTTTGTGACGGACAAGCAGGATGCTTTGTTGGGGGCTGTTGCCAAGGTTTACCCAAATGCGCACCAACTATTGTGCGTGTGGCATATTGAGAATGACGTGGAGAACAAAGTAAACAAACTTACTGGGGGCCCTAAGCTCAGACTCGGGCTTCATTTCAGACATCATTTCTGGAACGGCATTGTACATGCGAAGACTGTTGCGAGTTCAAGCTCAAGTGGAACGACGTTGTTAACGCGTGGATGGGGCAAAACAAACCGAGAGTTGATTATCTTATTGGGACGTGGCTGAGTCATAAGGAAAAATTTGTTTGTGCTTTTACCGACAATGTACCTCACATGGGAAACACGGCGACTTCTAGAGTTGAGAGCCAGCATTCTTCACTGAAGTATTATATCGGCAGTTCTAGAGGCACCTTCGATCAAGTGTTTGCTAAGATTCACCAACACTTGAACAATCAACATACTGAGATTAAGTGGGAGCTTGAACAGTCTAGGAGCACGTACAAGAATTTTGGTAATTGTCATTTCTTTAAGAATTTGCACGGGCGTGTATCTCATCACGCATTGGACCTGTTGTCGTTGAAGCTCAATAGGATGCTGGCGATGAGGTATGAAGGAGGCTGCGACTTATGCGATCACCGGGTGTCGAGAACCCACCTCCTCCCGTGCGCGTGTTCTATGCTGGAAGATTACGCAACTGGAGAGCCAATTCCGCTTACACGGATAAATATGTTTTGGAGACAACTAACAGTGATTGGCGATGGTGAAACTCCTTGCTCAAATGATGTTCCATCAGGTACGGACATGGAAGAATTTGAGGAACTCGCTAAACAGGTTCGGGAGAGTGATCCAACAGTTGTACGATACGTAAACCAGGTCCTCAATGGAGAGTTGCATCCCTACAGTCAGGATATTCCTGATCCGCAGACAAGCCCCCCACGCCCCGGGAGACCAAAGACTTCAAGATCCACGCGACGCAACCTTAGTGCTTTTGAGTATGGCCGAACATCAGGTCGGGGTAGCAAGACTACAATGAACTCCTTGAGGAAAAAGGGAACCAGTTTTTCATCAGTTGGAATAGGTTCAACAGGTGTGGATTTCTTTATCTTTATAGTCGATGTTAACCACATGTTTAGGGCTTTCAAAATGTCTATACATTATTGCTTATAACTTAAGATAATCTCATGCGCAGGTATCCCCCGGATGTGTAAAGATCCGTTCCCGTACGAGGACGCTTTGCCACATTTCATTCTACCATACGTCGCTGGATGGACGGATGTTGGCGCCGATAATGCAACGGGTTCGAGATCGTGCGAGGCGATTCTGAGGATGAGAAATTGTGGGCAACTGCTAGGTGGTCAATGAGCATTGAATTGCAGGCGAGTGAAAATGCATATGTTAATGCGTTTTTTAACAGCAAGGAGATGTTCCTTGCCCCGTATGAACATTGGATGTCGGCTCCAAATGATTTATTCCCAGCTGCGACACTGATGAATATCATGTGGATTTTCTTGGCAACACCTCCTGGTCCATGATCGTAGACAGCTGAGCTATGCATATCAGTATTACCCATACGAAGAAGGCCTAGACTTACGGCACCTGCGAAAGTTCAGGGAATAGTGCGAGTGAACAACCACTTCATGCTTATCCATTTACGGGATGACTATCTTCTACCGCCGACTCATGTTGGATGGCAAGTAGCTAGAGACATAACTGTTCAAGGTTGGGATGAGTCTTTCCAGGCTCGTATTGATAGATGGCAGACTATTAGGGCCGCTCAACGCCGGTGATGGCTGTAGTTATACCCTTATGTAATTATGAATGGCTAATTATATTTATATTGAAACTCGTGCAGTAAATTGGAAATCGTAAAACACAACACAAATTAACACAAATTACCAAGGAAACGCAATGTCACGGTTGATACAAAATCAGGTCAATTAGTAAACACAACACAAAATCAGTTAATCAATTCAACACAAATAAACACTAAGTTTAGGGTACATTAACAACAACGAAATTGAAAAACACACTCTACTCCTCCTGCTCATCATCTTGCTGCTCGGGGACCTCGATATGCATCTGACGGCACCAACGCCCGTGCAAGTCGACCATCTCATCATACCACCCACGACTCACTGGCACTGTCTCTTCGTCCGGTTGGGGTGGATGCCTCCCTCGCTCCAATAGTGCGGCATAGATATAGGACCGCTTTCATAAAAAATAAAACACAAAATAAAGAAGTTAGACCAAACATGATATCAACCATCCTAAACAAATCAGTTAAACAAAATATTGAATTATCTTTGAGGGTTTAGGGTACTGCTCGAGTGACGGTTGATCATCGATCGTCGATTGGCCGGAGGCGTTGTTTATCAAAAACTTGTGTGAATGTGTCGCAAACCAATCGTTGTAAGCAACACCGCTTCCCACGGCACATGTTTTCAG
The DNA here is from genome assembly GCA_029582165.1 of Portulaca oleracea. Lineage (NCBI taxonomy): Eukaryota > Viridiplantae > Streptophyta > Magnoliopsida > Caryophyllales > Portulacaceae > Portulaca > Portulaca oleracea. The sequence goes on from CM055879.1 coordinate 26,710,703, forward strand.
GCGGTACATCACTCACGACATTTTGTTGTATATCGAAACCCCGCCTACGATCACGACGTTAGCATCCACAAATTCCACTTTGTACGGGCCCTTCGTGGTCGTTTGCTCTTGTTTCAGATCGATAATGCGTGGGATATGTTGTAGGTGCCCTAACTGACGGACGACGCGATCGGGCATGTACAACTCAGTGATGTCGTATGCACGAGTGTCGCCCTTGTACAACGTCCTGCTGCATGACTTGTATGGGGCAGGTCCATATGGGGCCCAACTCACACGATCCGGCATCAACGCATCCAAGGAGGCCCTCAACTGTCGTAGGCGCTGTACCGAACTCGGCTGGCGGATGGGGAACCACCTGCTCGCGCGAGGACCATTAACCGGCCGCTCCCCGTGTGGCCTGAAATTAGGAAAGTACTCGTAGATCCAGGCCTGTAAAAGGGTCAAACACCCGGCCATCTTGGCTGTCCCGGCCCTGCTCGCCATCCCTAACTGCCGGAAAAAGAACGCCAAGGTCACCGTACCCCAAGCAATGCGATCAATGATAACGTCAGTGCTAGGCCACGGATGCGGCCTAACTCTATCCATCGATTTGTCCACGAGGATAGTGTTTCCCAACATCCTCAACAACCACGCCCTTATCCTATGGGGAATAGGACAACTGGTCGATAAACTAATCGACCTCAAATGGGAGTCAACTATGCCACCCTTATCATAATGTTATCGGCCTTCAGCTCCGCCATTCCTTTATCAAAAATCTCGGGCACATACTGGTTAACCACTTCTCGAGGAAGACCTTCAGGCATCAGGCCATCAACTGCAATACCCAATATATGTTGCACATCATGCAACATGATCGTCATTTCACCGAAGGGAAGGTGAAATGTGTTTGTGTCGGGTTGCCACCTCTCAACGAACGCCGAGATCAACGTCATATCGATGTGGTCATACATCAAGTCAACCAAATTGGTGATTTGGATCCTTCCCAGTGCAGCCTGGCATGCGGGATCCATCCTGAACTGTACTGACCTCAATTCCCTCAACGCATTCTTCTTCGTCACACAATCAAGAACAACATGCGGCGAACGCTCGCGACCCTCCCATATTACCCGAGTAATGTGACCTCCAAAGCTCTGGTATAACAGACCCAATTGCAGGTCCCCCGGGCACGTTACCATCAATCTTCCAGGTATTGTCACCGCTCCGCATCCTCTTCCTATATCTCTGCCGACCTGCTTCACCAAAGCGTGACCGCTCCCGCCCACCCCGTCAATGGGGCAAACTTACCCGATGCATCCCTCATCGGCATGAAACCAATTGGCCTGAATATTGGCCCACTAGGTGGCGCGACTGAAGTCAGGACCATTCGTGTCTCGGGCTCCCCTGTCGAATCGTCCCCCGATGTCTCTGTTCCGGTTGATTCATCCGTGACTTGGTTGAGATGGTCAACGAAACCTCGCGTCGTCTGACTCCCCGTGTCCTTGGGCTGGCCGCCCGCATCATCATCTGCACTCGTATCTCGACCAGCACGGCGTGCTGACGCAGTCACATTGCATCTGTGGGGGTCACCTGAATCACCCCCCTCCAACCAGCCGGAAGCTTATTCGCCCGGTCCAGAAACCCTCGACCCTTGCCCTTGCCTACCATTTTAGATCACCTGCAAAATGAAGACATATAACATAATAATAATTTTATCGGCAAGAATAAGCGCAAATGGTTAACGTGAGTTGTCGGAATGGACGCGACTTCACTCTTTGGGTCATAACTCCTTCAATTTAACTGTTACGTCTCTTCCCCCATTTCCCTCCCCTGAACCGACGGAGAACGCACATACGATCTCCATGACCGCACCTACGGTGTCCCGTACCGCAACTGCGGTCTGCCTCTTTCCCCCATTTCCTATGAATACCCCCTCCCATCCAATATTTATGTTAAAATGTCTACCTTATCGCATTTATAACTAAGTCGTGTCACGAGGCAAGAGGATCCTGTTATTGTCCAAGGAGAGTGTGTTGGTTAACTGTTAATCTATGGGTGAAAAAGACTTTCATCAACCGTACCCACTTCTCGTTTATTTGTTTGGTTCCCAAAAAGTAGCGCCCTGTCAGCAGTGAAATTGCGCGAGGTCTATAGTGCTATGGGAGTTAGAAGCGTCTCAGATTCGGTACAATGCAATGTTTCTATTGTGCAGCCTGGTGGGCAACAAGACAAGGCGGATCTTACTTTGATGGACCTATGAATCTTACATGCAAAAAAGCCCAACACGATTTCTATTAGACCCTTCACTACTAGCTTCTCTTTCAGATCCGCCTTGTCTTGTTGCCCACCAGGCTGCACAATAGAAACATTGCATTATACCGAATCTGAGACGCTTTTAACTCCCATAGCACTATAGACCTCGCGCAATTTCACTGCTAACAGGGCGCTACTTTTTGGGAACCAAACAAATAAACGAGAGTCGATGCGGGGCATTGGTTAACCTTCTCAGCCATACATTATCAGGTTACAACACACACTCTCTTTGGACACTAACAGGACCCAAAACTCAACCTCTTTTTATGACGCATACAGCTAACATACTAGAACTATACATTAACATAATTATTATCCTAAACTACCATCACAAATAACCTATTTACTTACGTATCAACTGGTTGTTGAGTACCTAAGTGTAACGCCCCGGAAATTCAATTCTGAAAAAGTCAAAGTCAAACCAACATTAACGGAAAATTTCAGCGGAAGTCTCATTTTTTTTTTCTTTTCAACTGGGCGTCACTGCCGTATCCCCGAAAGAATAGAAGGCGAGAAGGAAAGACTACAACTATTCGACGACGGTAAACCAAACTACAAACTCAAACTAACTTCAAGTCTTTCAAAAAGAAACATAACATAAAAGATAGCTTCTAGACACGTCATCCTCACTTCTAATTCCCGTTCCCAACATACAGATCTTCACCTGAAAACAAAACATTACAAAAATGAGGGGGAAATCTCAATAATGTCTACCCCTAACCGTTAAAAACAATTCAAATTCATTTCAACTCATTTAAGGGAGAGGGAACTAGTCAAACCATTTCACAACCTTTAACCTTGGAAATTGTTTTCCTCAACCCAACTAGTTCATTTTATTATGCAGGCGGGATGTCAGATCCCTTAAAGAAACATTCGCCCACCAAAGGCATAAACAATCGCCCACCAAAGGCATAAGAACATTCGCCCACCAAAGGCATAAACAATTGCCATAAACAATCGCCCACCAAAGGCATAAACATTCGCCCACCAAAGGCATAAACAATCGCCCACCAAAGGCATAAACAATCGCCCACCAAAGGCATCAAAACATTCGCCCACCAAAGGCATAAACAATCACCCACCAAAGGCATATCAAAACATTCACCCACCAAAGGCATCAATAACATTCGCCCACCAAAGGCATCAAGCATTCGCCCACCAAAGGCATATCAAAACAGGCGCCCACCAAAGGCATTACTCAAAACCCGCTTGTTGTTTCACTTTGAATTATTAGTATCTTATGCAAATCTCAGCTCACAACTCTCAAGTCAAACCCAACCCAGGTTATCAAAACTAGTATCAAAACTAATCATAAAAGACCATCCAATTTCTCAACTCATAAAACAAAGTACAACAATTACAAACAGTTATCCAAAGCAGATGGTCACATTTTCCTCATAAAGTCCCCTTTCGGGATGCAATTCTTAAAATAGATTAGAAAACATTAAAATACATTTAAAGAGCATCCCGGTGGGGATTAGAGCATAGACATTACCTGGTTAGCTTCACTTCACAGCAAAACAAACACACTTGAGCTCACTAACGACGCGAATTAGCTCGGGCCTAAAATAGAAATAATTATTCTAATCAAAACGTGCCCTTCGAAGTTAGTATTAACTACCTTCTATCTAACAATCCCCTATAGGTTCCCATCATTCATGAATTTGCACTTTAAATTACCTAACACATTCCAAGTAATCACATAACAAGATCAAAACAACAATTTCACTCAACAACATTTTTATTAACAAAAAGCATCAACAAAACAGATTACAGCATCTACATAAAAAATGTCAAAACTTGACTTCCCGACATCCTATGGGTCTGGTTTTGGACTTTTCGAAAATCTCGAGATGTCTACTAAAACTTTCATGTTGAACTCGAGACCAAAAACACCTCCTATGGTCCCCGAAAATGATCATTAAACCAAACTATCCAGATCTGACCTAGGTCTGGTATTCAGGATATAACTCGACCTATACAACTCCAAAGTCCGATCCGCAAAATTCCTATGAAAGCTAACATCTAAGGGAACCTCCACTTCTAAGGGTTCAATCAAAGGACGACTATAACTCTCATGGTGATCCGTTCTTTAGACACTAACAAAACTGTCCCGATCCCGGTTCTTATTTAATTTATAATTTCGGTTCTAACTTTCACCTTTCGGTCCCGGGGTTCTAATTTGGGCCTAAAACAGTGACTAAGGGTAAGGGTTCAATGTCTAAAATCTACCACTTATAACTAACAGTTAAACCTTTTTACGTAAAGAAAAATCAGTAATAACTAAATAATAAAAATCGCCACTTAATAATAATAGAATAATAATAAAATAGGTAAAGTTTGAAACTTTAATAAATATAATACACAATAAAACTTATGAAATCAGTAAAAGGGGTTTTAAAACACCTTTTAATTAATTATAACATAACTTTTTAGTATAAAAATAATACTTAATTTAAACTCTAAGATGATTTACATATAATGTACTATAATACTCACACATTGACACATAGAAACACCTAAAACAACAATTATAAGCACCTTAATTACCACATAAACACTTTCCTACTATTTCTATATATCTCAAACCATTTTACGTAAATGTAGAAGGAAGGAATATAAGTAATACTAAACTAAAACTAAAATAATAAGGAAATGGACTATTGAAAAAGGGTTTTACTTAGAGAGAGATTAGAGCAGGGGGAACTGTGGTCAACGGCAAGGAGCAGCGGCAGCGGTCAACGGAGAGTCCGAGATGGTGTTGGTGGTTATCAATGGTGGCCGGATTTGTGGGAGGTGGCGGTTCGACCGAAGCGTAGCAACAGCGACGTAGCGAAGTAGCGGTAGTAAAACAGAGCCCCGATGCCGAACGAACTGGAGCAACTGCGATCGCGACTCCGGGGCAGCGTCGGTGGTGCGGTGGTCGGGACGTCGGTGAAGAAGCCCCGGAAACGGTGATGCTGTGGTGGTGCGGTGGTGGAGGCGCAGCGGCGAGAACCGAAACAGACAGTGAGGCCAATTAAAAGTGAAAGCAAAGGGAGGAAAATAGGGAAGGCTATGGTGGTTCGTGGCGGTTGCTAGGGTTCAGAGTGGCGGCCGGCGATGGTCTGGGCGGTGCTCCGATGATGTTCCCGGCGGTTGGGAACCTACGGCAGGGGAGAGAAACAAAAGAGAAGAAAAGAGGAAAAGAGTGTGTGTTGCGCTTGTGTTTACTGATCCAGGTTAATTAACCACATTACTCCTAATCTCCTCATTAATCTACTTCTAATCCTAATATAATTCTAACCAATTCCTCTCACTGACTAAGGAAATCAAATCTCAACCGAAAAGTCTATCTAAGGTGGATTTTACCACTACTTACACTACTAACTTATCATGCTAGTTAATACTAATAGCTATATTATTTCTAATAAAACTAATACTAATCATTAGTCCTACTAGTTAATACTAACAACAATTACTACTTCTACTAACTAGTACTACTATACGAATCAGAATGCTAAAAGTGATACTAATAATAAAAAATCTCATAATACTAATAATCATATAATAGTAATAATAATCATATAACAATAATAATCACATAATAATAATAATAATAATAATAATAATAATAATAATAATAACAACAATAATAACAATAATAATAATAAGAATAATAACCACACATGAAATTACCCATTTACCCTTACCCCCAAGCACGTTCCCGTAACATCTAAAATTACTATTATACTCTTGTTAGTCCCTCAACGATCCTATCAGCTCAAGTGCTAGCATAAATAATCATAATCGAATATTTAACAATTAACGGAGTCAAACCTAGTTTACTAGCGACGTCACGGTCAATACTTTTGGATTTTTCGGGGTTTTACACTAAGTTATTAAATGGATGTGACATAACTATTCTTTATATAATTTATGTCTTCATTTGGAGTTATGAGTACATAAGTTAACAATTAAGTTGGATTATGAATAAATTACTCATACCAACTTTAAACGCCAACTCACTTACTAATAACAACCAAAATCACCAAAACTCAATATCCTTTTAACACAACTACATATAAACTACTCGGAATACCCTAAACCCTAAACTTAATCTTACATCACAATTACAATTTTTTCTAACACAATTAATCACTAAATATTAACACATGCTTAATCACTAATATTAATGCATCAAATTTTTTATATTAACAACGAATCACTAATCACTAATATTAATCACTAACAATTCTCATATTAACACATGCTTAACAATAATATTAATAATAACAATATTAATATTAATCAAATTTTTATAACACATTATTAATAATAATAACACAATTAATCACTAATAATTATCATATTAACACATGCTTAATAATAATAATAATAACAATATTAATAATTATCATATTTAATAATAACAATATTAATATTAATAATATTAATAAAAATAATATTTAATTTTAATTTATTATTTTTAAAAAATAATAAAATAATAAAAAAGATGGCGTATGGTTGCGTCGTTTATATGACAATCATCCGCACTTTTTTTCATTTTTCAGCAAATTACAAAATTACAAAACACAAAACCACAAATTCAAGCACAAATTCGAAACATACCTCAAATTCTTCGATTCAATCCCGGTATGAGGGTGGTTTTTGGTGGTCGTTGGTTGAGAGCGTTTTCTAGAGAGATAAACCAGAGAGAATGTGGAGAGTGAAGTTATGAGGTTCAAGGGCAGTGACTGGAAATATTATGCGAAAGGTGGGCGACAATAGTAAAAAGGTAGGCGACGAAAAGCAAGTGGGTAAATTGGTGGTAAGTTATAAATTGGTAAATTACGGATGGTGTGGATAAAGATAGGAAAATATTTATAATTTCTTATACTTTTTAGTAAAACTAGTATGAAGAAAACGCGCGTTGCGCAATAAATATATTATGTGATAGAGTATCGATCATTAGAGAAAGGTAATAAAGAAAAAAAAAGTGGCCTTGCATTAAATTTAATAAAAAGTATAAATTTTTTTAAAGTTTTGGCAATTTGAGTAATGTGTAGTACGTGTATTCATTATACGCTTTGTAAAATTTTCAAGAGGCAAATATCTAACTTTGAAATTAAATAAAATGATAAGGGTTTAGGATAAACTTTCAAGAGGCAAATATCTTAAATGTCATACGAACAATACTTGTAACAACGCTTGAAACAAATAAGTGCAAATTTCTAACTTTGAAATTAGGAAACTAAAATAAAGGATAAAATAAATACAATAATTAAACCATAGAATAATCTCCCAACTTGGGTGCATTTGCTAAATGTCATTTGGATAATACCCCATATATAGTTTTGAATAGTAAAAGTGGATGTAGAATTTTAATATTTAATGATAAAAATAAAATGAAAACAAAATAACAAAATAGCCTAGAATATAACCCTTTAAGTTTAGTAAAATTACCAGAATGCAATTGGAATAGTAAATGTGCATTCATGGTTTTTAATATTTAAGGATTTACACGTCCTCTCAACACCTTACCAACCAATATTTTGACAATAATTACCAAACTTAAATCAACCCTCCAAAGAACAAACTAAATAAAATGATAAGGGTTTAGGACAAACTTTCAAGAGGCAAATATCTTAAATGGCATACGAACAATACTCGTAACAACGCTAGAAACAAAGTAAGTGCAAATTTCTAACTTTGAAATTAGGAAACTAAAATAAAGGATAAATAAATACAATAATTAAACCATAGAATAATCTCCCAACTTGGGTGCATTTGCTAATTGTCATTTGGATAATACCCCATATATAGTTTTGAATAGTAAAAGTAGATGTAGAATTTTAATATTTAATGATAAAAATAAAATGAAAACAAAATAACAAAATAGCTAGAACATAACCCTTTAAGTTTAGCAAAATTACCTAAATGCAATTGGAATAGTAAATGTGCATTCATGGTTTTTAATATTTAAGGATTTAATGATAAAAATAAAATGAAAACAAAATAACAAAATAGCTAGAACATAACCCTTTAAGTTTAGCAAAATTACCAAAATGCAATTGGAATAGTAAATGTACATTCATGGTTTTTAATATTTAAGGATATAGTGAATAAAGCAAATCATATCATGTGTGAATAAGCAAGGTAGGAGAGTGATATGAATAATGTTATAATGTGAATAACTACAGATAAAAAAGAATCGGAAATAATAAATGTCTTGTGCAAGACACATATTAAGTGTCTTGCTATGGTATATAACCTATATATTTGTAAATTAAATTGAAAAAAAAATTACATAATTGACTTCTGTAACTATAATAATATATATAAATGGTATAGAATCACACTTTTATATATATTTTTTAAAATTTACAAAAAGACATCTAAAATATGTCTAACGAACAGGGTTCATTTGTTAAAGTGTCAATTTTAATTGTTGGCGTAGCCAACATGTTCCAAGCTTCTTATAATTGATAATTAATAGTATCTAACAAAAAATTTGAGGTTAAAAATGATAATATGTATCAGTTTTGTAAAAAAGAAGACACTTAAATAATGTCTTGAGGCAAAACACATATCATCACCCCCATTAGAATAGGGAAGTTTTGTACATGGGTAAAGTGATATTGGATGAAATAGAATTAAGTAAACAAGGGCAAAAAGATGTATACTTTGGGAAAAAATGTAAAGTTTGAGTCTCATAAAAATTTGAGTATGCTTACCTCTTTATTTCGATTCTCTAAAATTTATCTCTTTTTACCACAGTTTATCTAATCTTAGATAAACAAAAGAGCACCATAGGGGGAAAAAAGGGGACCAAAAATGAGAGAGAAAAGAAGAGGGTAAGAAATCTGTCACAATAAGCAAAGCAGCAGGTGATAATGGCAATCAAGCCCTAACATTCAACTGTAAAGCAAAGAAATTTGCTACACTACAGACACATTCTTGAATGGGTAAACAGGGTAAACTTGAATCACATTCATCTCAGAAGGAAATCAAATCACATTCATATTGCAGAAATCGAGCAAGAACTGTGCTCAGTCCCATCCATGCAACAAATTTAACCCGTGGGAGAAAAATACTTCAGTTTCCTGAATCTTACATAGCATGACATATGCTGCGTGATGTTTCGTTTCAGACGAACAATCAAATGTTCAATACTAATAAACAGATAGCGATTCCAAATAACAAAACATGGTCATTGCTGATCAAAATATCCAAATCAAACAGGCATCACATGGTTCAGTATTAACATCAACTCACAAACCATTTTGATACATTTGGCTGTTCATGATTCTTTTCTTAAGAGCAGTTCAAAAGAACAAAGGCTACATAGCTAACAAGTATGAAGGCCCAGCTCCACCATTTACTCATTCATTCATGACTGGCTTGTTCTCACTTGCCTTGGGTTTCTGATCCTTTGGCTTCTGCTCCTCTCCTTTCCTGCAACCCACAGACAGATGCAAGTCTCTATGTGAAAGGTTCAACGGGAAAGTCGTGTACCATAAACAGCGCTAAACATGAGCTATCACAACTCACTACATGTGAATTTCAATAGCATAAACGTGAGTAGGGGAATGTCCAACACAACTGACATGAAATCATATGCCCACATAACCCTTTTTCACCCCCACAACACATCCATAAGAACCTACTCATTAGCCAGCTGCATTTTGCATGTGTGGAGGTCACCAAATTTGTGACAAACCCTTGTAATTATAGAACTATCAGGCAAACACCATCCTCCTACAAACCATGCTCTGAAACCATGCTCGCGGAAACAATGTAACACTTATAGCCAGTTAGTCACTATACCTCTCAAACAATAAGCCATTCGGGTTTCAGTTACTGAACAAATAGAGTTTTAAGATTACAGTTATATTATGTTGTTAAATGAAAGAAAATCCATCAGTGAGTCTTTATCAAGCTTACACATAGAATAGAAATAACAGCACCAAATAAACTCAAAATCTCCTACTGATTCGCTTTATTCAGATACCAAGTAACATTTTTCAACACTTCAACCTACAGATTCACACACCATCACAACATGATCAACTTTCTGAAGTGAGCAACATTTCCAACCCTCCAAGAATACCTACCATCAAATCTGTTCCTAAAGCTCAAATCGCAAACGTACGATAAATTTCACCTCCAAAAGATGCAACTTAACTATGCACTATCCAATATCCATTGCTTTCAAATGCGAAATCCCAAATATAGTTCAAACTGAACAGCTAAATCCCAAGAAAGCTAGTTCAACCTCCTTCGGAAAATGATGCAAAAATACTAGAAATCCCAAATACCTAGTTAATCTTCTAAATAAACAATAACATTCACATGACCTACCATCATCCAAATGATCTTCCGAAACTATTACCGAGCTTGTTATCAGCAACCAAGTGCTCTTTTTACCCTCATTTTTCATTATATACATTGCTAAATGTGCAGAAAAACAAATTAAGGTTACTTTATCGCAAGAACAAACCAAACCCAGAGAAAAATCTACAAAGACAAGCACCAACTATGACAATTAACTTTCATATTTCCAGAAATTCCACTTCATTTCAATTTTTGACCCAGAATCTTGAAAACAATATTCATTATAATCATTGACAACATTGATTACACCAACAATTACGAACGAAACGAACAGAGAGAGAGAAAGAGAGTTTACCTCTTGTCAGCGGCACCACCCTTCTGGCTGAGGAAAGAACGGAAGAGAGGTGAATTGACGTCGTAAATCATGGTGATCGTATCGGCGTCTGCTTTCCGAACAAAAATCGAAACCCTAGAGTTAGCTTCTTCTCACAACCGAACGAGGTTTTCTGTTACGCTTAACACCAATTTATACCCGATTAAATGTTGGTTTAAAGAATTGGGCCGACCCACAATTTGTAGAGAAAGGCCCAAAACAAGAAACGCTGGTCTAAGAACACGTTTCCTACCGTAATTATTGGTAAGGTTATTGACCCCAACTCCCAACGATTAGCCACGAAGGAAACTGACGCTAAGGCTCTGCTTGGAAGCAGAGTTAAAAATAGAGAGTAGAAGCTCATAAGAGTAAAGGAAGGTGAGAGTATGTGAGGGTTCATAAGGGTAATTATTTACCTCTGCTTGGGAGAATAATTTGAAAAGTTCATAAGAATAAAATGTTAATTGATATATTTACCCTTTCATAATATATGTAGTTCAATGGTGAGAGTATGAGAGAGTTAGGGGTATAATGGTCATTTTCTATGTTATGCATGATATACACCTCTTTACACCCCAAATTGGGGTGTTAAAAAAACAAGAGTAAAGAGGAATAAAAGGGGGTAAACCCTACTCCCTCTTACTCTCCTTTACCCCCCCCCCCCCTCCCCCTCACTCTCTTCCCAAACAGGGGTAAGGAGGAGTAGGAACCCTCCTTAACCCCTCCTAACTCCCTTTTACCCATCTCCCAAGCAGGCCCTAAAGTTCCAAGCAAAACTAAGAGATTTCAATTTGTGAAAAAATATCACTTTTAATTTTTTTGTGGTTTTGTTTCGTATTTTGATGATTTCGAGACAAATTTCATACTTAGTACACCCAACAAAAATATTAAAAAAATTAAAATTGATATTTTTTCACAAATTAGAATCTCTTAGTTTTACTTGGAAATTTATGGTCCATTTGCTTCATGGGACATCCCTTGGAATCTAAAATCCTTATTGGCAACTAGTTCCCTGTTCTTTGGATTAGTTCAACTATCAAATCCAATCCAAAAATATCTAAATTTATCCAAACCTTACATAATTCCCAAAAAAATATCTCTAAAAACATAAATCCCTAAAAAAGCATCATAATTTATCCAAATCAAACCAAACTAATCCAATCTAATCCATCCAAACCTGATTTTAACCAATCCAAAAAATAGGGACAAGCGAATAGTGTGATGTATGGAAAGTCTTTCAGTTATTACTATATATCTTAAAGTGAATTTTCAATTTTTTAATGATTATCAATTCAATCCTAGTAAAAAAATATCAACTCAAATTATAACTAAAAATTAGTGAAAGAATTATATAACAATTGTAATGAATAACTTGATGGTGGGAGCATATTAAAGTTTATGTTACCTGCAAATATCCTTACTTTATATTAATTAAATTTAATGAAAAATATAAAAGTTTGTTTCATCAATTATAAATTAAGAACCATATTTAAACAGTTATTTACTAAATTAAATACTTGTTCAATTTTAAAACTTTGTTTATCCATTTATAAACCAAATATAATATTTTTTTTTTTAACTCAAGCAATGAGAAAGTTCACCCTTTACAGGGTAACTGATGAGGGGGACAACCTGTAGTAAGTCATCTCCTCTTCAATGTGAAATAACTAATCAGATGGGACAAACAACAAAATAAAATGAAAAGTCTAAACTTAATACAAACAACAACAAGAAGACAAAAATATAAACAAAACCAAAGCAGAGGACTGAACAGTCACGACAGTGACAACACCTAAAAAAAGCGACAGCCGCCTAACACATAACTTGGGGAGCGAAACTTGACCGCTGAAACCAGGTGAAGGAACTTGAAAACGGAAGTCTGGCATTGTGTCGAACGTGACAGATCTCTAGCAGAAGCGGAATCTCACCTCATACTATTTCCGAATACAATTAAGACATGACCAAACCTAATACACGTCTCGATTGGAAGAAAATACAGAAGAAACACCAAATCTAACTTTAAGAGAGCTAAAACCCGGAAGACCAAACAAAATCACTCAAATAAAAAATCTGAGTGAGAATAAACAAAACCCAAAAAACGCAACAACCCAACAAAAGAACGATGAAGACGGAGCTAATGGAATCGACGGCCATCTAACACAAAGATCGAACTAGTCTTACTGTCGTGACTGTGTTGTTTGAACAGAACATAGAGATCGAACAACCCAAGAACCTAAAGACGAAATCTGAGATCGGGTCAGAGCAAAGAAAACTCCATGAACACCATGGGACTAGCTAAAAGAACATACATTTGAGGGAACAAAGGAAATCCTAGAAACAAAACAATCCCAAATCGCGCAAAAAAACAACCAAAGGTAAACAGAGACAAAAGCAGACTCATCGATTTTCTCTGAGGAAGGACAAGGTCATCGGAAACCACAGAGAACCTTCTTTTTCACTCCGATTGACAACCCAAGCAAAACCTGGAGATGGTCGGAGTCGAGGCTGTAACGCCCCGGCCCTTCCCCGGATGCGAACATTACCGATAACCACTTCAAGGATCGATGACTGGCCCCACAAATCACCACAACTCTTTCCAGCGTGCTTCGTCCTCGCTCACACGCTGCTTGGGAAAACTTCCTAGGAGGTCACCCATCCTTGGACTACTCCCAGCCAAGCACGCTTAACTGAGGAGTTCCCAACGGATGAACTACCATAAAAGAAGGTGCACCTTGGTGATATGAGTAGTCATTTCAATCTTTTTAAGCCACACTTAACCATACAACCCGGGATATTATAGTCACCCCCACTTAAGCGCACAAAGTCCTCGTTGTGCCACAGTCCAATCCAAAATCTTTGCCCCGCTAGGTCACTGCCCATGGCTCTCCCGTCCACTAGCGCAGCTCCCGGTCGCGGGTCGGCTCTGATACCATCTGTAACGCCCCGACCCTTCCCGGGCTGCGAACATTACCGATAACCACTTCAAGGATCGATGACTGGCCCCACAAATCACCACAAGTCTTTCCAGCGTGCTTCGTCCTCGCTCACACGCTGCCCGGGAAAACTTCCCAGGAGGTCACCCATCCTTGGACTACTCCCAGCCAAGCACGCTTAACTGAGGAGTTCCCAACGGATGAGCTATAATAAAAGAAGGTGCACCTTGGTGATATGAGTAGTCATTTCAATCCTTTTAAGCCACACTTAACCATACAACCCGGGATGTTACAGAGGCAGAGTAAATCAGAGCCAAAAAAGACTAAGATTGAGGGTGAAGAGGGAGAAGCAAAAATGAAAGAGGGGGTGGGGGAGAGGGGAGGGGAGTTCTCACACTCTAGCATTTTCTCTCACTCAATCAAAACCCTAGGGATTCTAGAGAGAAGATGATGGAGGTCTATCCATAGATGATCAACATGAGGGTCAAGGAAGTCAGCCACAATGCTTCCAAATCTCATCCAACAACATTAAACTCCAAGGATTGATCCAGTCAGTCCTTGCTAAGGACCTTGGCGATTATACTGCCAATGTCCTCCAAAACACGCTTGGTTTTAAGCCCAGATTTGTCTACTGAATTGCATGAGTCTGGGAGGCCCTTTTGGAAGGTTTTTCACTAGTTCGTAGAAGGTCCTCGTATGTATGGAAGAATCTATCAACGTTCTTGGAAGTTTCAGTCAGTAAGAACCTTGACTTGGATGGAAAAATTGGGCGGCAACTTGTTTTTCATTGGTTAGCCGAAAAGAAGCTTCCATCATTACTTTTATGGACAACTGAGCTATAGGCTGCTAACCTAGCATGTCATTTCGTAAATAATGCTAAATGTTAGTCCAATAGGAGCCTAGTTTAGTGTTTTAATTATTGAGTTAATGTATGTTTAACAGTTAACCGAGGTCCTTAGCGATAAGCATGTTTTAGTTTTCCTAATGGCTAAGGGGTATTTTGGCGAGAAAGGTTACCTATAAATAGCCTCCCAAGCTGCTTGTAAACACAAGTTGAAGTTTATGAAAGAGACGAGCATAGCTCCTTGTGTTTCCCTCAAAATTCTCTCTTCTTTATCTCTAATTAGGCCGATTAGAGTGATATTCAAGTTAAATCTTGATTCTTCTCCTTTGGCGGTGTATTTGTATCAATTGGAGGGTTCAAGAGCCCTAACTTTCTGCTTGGTGATGCATCTGTATCCAGGTTTGAGGTCAGCTCTATCTGTTTCACGAATCCTGTCAGTGTCCTTAGTCAATCATAGGCAACTGCCTCACTTGATTTGATTGGTACCTTGGTCATCCTATTGCTTCCTTTCAGCCTGGAAGTACATCATATTTAGTATTAGAGCTTAGGTTTCTCCTAGGCTTGGTGCAATTAGCCCAAACATAACCCTTGTCCAAACACATTAGTCAAAAAAAAAAAAACCTTATCATGAGTACTAAGTCAAACTTTGGAAGAAAAGTTTGAGAAGTTGATGCAAGATCAAGATCAATTGAGGGCTCAAAATGAGTATTTGAAGAAGGAACTTGCTGACTCCCTCAAAGCCAAGAAGACAGTGATCCAACGTACTCCTATACCAAGCTCTTCTCAGTCAGCCTTGGAAGGAGAAGAAGATTACAATAACCCTTTTGGAGATTCTAATGAGGAACTAGAAAGGAGGCCAAGGAGCAGCTGGAGAAGTCACCAAGGTTATCGTGATGTCAAGATCAATATTCCACAATTTGAAGGAAAGTTGGATCCGGATGAGTTCGTTGATTGGTTGAACACAGTTGAAAGGATCTTTGACTACAAGGACATTCCGAAAGCAAAAAGATAAAACTTGTTCCTTTAAAACTTCAGAAGTATGCTAATAAGGAAAGTAAAGAAGATACCCTCAACACTAGAAAGAACACAAGCAACAAATCCATATCCACCACTTTATCATACCCAACAATTACAACAACTGTATAAGTGAAGAAAATCATAGGTGGGATTAGCGAGAGAACAATTCTTGATGACAAAGAAGTTATTATATGCCTCACATGTCGAAACGAGCTCAGCAGTGATGGTCTCATAGAAGAATTGTGCAAGGGGTTTAACTCCTGATGGATAAATGCTACTTTGCTTGTCCAGCAAGATTTGAACAATGTTGATTTGCAGAGTATGCCAAATGAAAGTGATTATGATGGTGATGGGATGCTGAACACATGGCGTTTTGTGTGCTTATATTTAGACTGAGCCCGAATTAATGGACCTGGCTGAGTTTTCCTTGATGAAGCTCTTCAACATCACCATTAAGGACTACGATTCTTTTTCCTTTAATTTAATTGGGTTAAAGTTTCCTTTCTTCTTTCTTTTTTTTAGATTTTAATAGTGCAAGTAATAATTCTTTGACCTAATGTCAATAATTATGAATACAGTGGTCACATACTTTGAACTACTATTCCTATATATGGAATATTGGTGAAATTTGTAGATGGCTTTTGAGTAGAGAGGAAAATGGTGTAATCAAAGGGTGATTTTTGGGGTGAATTTGGATGAAAGAGGTGGGTTTAAGGTGAGTTTTAAGGTAAGGATAAAGGTTTAGCATTTGGGATTTAGGGTTCTTGAATTTGAGAGTTGCAATTGAGGATTAAAGATGGAAGAGATGAAAATTAAGAAGAAAAATGTGTTCACATGCCCACATATACCAAAAGCCATCAGTCGACAACATAACATATCATGTAGATCCAGTGGCGAAGCTATTAAAGGTCAAGGGTGGTCAATTGACCCCCCAGCTTTTTTGGAAAAAAAAAATCAGTTTAGACCTATTTTATAGTTAAAAATAGTATATATACTAATTTGTATGAAAAATATGCAAAAGCATTTCTGTGGCCGGATGGTGAGGACGGAAGTTGGATGTGCCCCTGCCTCCCTGAGGTAAGGGGTTCAATATGCTGAATTGCGGAGGGTGGATATTTTACTTCTGTATATGTCGCGCGCCTTTATGCTGGAATCAACCAGTCAGGGGTTCGACGCCCCTCAGGCCCAATTTTTGGAAATTTTCATTTAACCTTAATCATTAATAAACAGTCACCGTTAGCAATGCAGCATTGCTGCCCCTACTTCTACAATTTTACTACGCCACTAATTGATCAAATAATTAATTTGAGGTATGTTATTTTATAAATTATTATGTTTAATTTATTAATTTTAGTTAAATTTGTATTGAACAATTAATATATTTGCGAATTTTGTGATGAAATAGCAATCTTTGAATAGAACGAATAGAGTTCCTGGTTTTATTTTGTATTTATAATTCAAACTATGTAATTTATTTGTTTGACTCATTGGTGACAAATTAAAATACTATTTTGAGATGGTGATTTTGTTATAGTTTATTGTTGATTCTAATAATTAAATTTGCATTGAACAATTAATAAATTTGAGTATTTTGTGATGGCAAGTATTGGTGATCTTTGCAAGAGTTTGGTTGATACTAAAAAGCACTTGAGCTTTCCTCACCTATATTGACTTGTGACTTTAGCATTGGTTTTACCAGTTTCTACAACAAGTGTTGAAAGAATCTTCTGAAATTCATAAAGACTGCACTGCGCAACAAAATATCAGATAATTTTTTAAGTGACAATGTTGTGACTTATTTTGAAGATGATCTTTTTGATAAAGTGACCAATGAGGAAATCATGTTTTACTATCAAAATATGACTACTCGTCGAGGACAACTTTAGATTTAAGGTATGTATTTTTAGTTTCAAAACTATGTCATTAAACTTAATGTTATTTGCGAATGTTAATTTTTTAGAATCTGTACCAATATAATTTGTCTTTTTTATTAAATTCTATTTTGACACCCCTGCCTTTGAATCTTGGCTTCGCCACTGTGTAGATCACTATTTCATTGCTAAAGTTCACCTCATGAGAACAAAATCCAACATGCATGGTCATAAACACCACAATCACTAGACAATGATGGCAATTTGTTGGGGGGGGGGGGAGTGGAGAACAAATAAAAGTATGTTTGTCTTATCACATGTTTCACCATATTATGACAAATATGTCTTTCTTCATCGAGAAAGTCACTTTACAATCAGAGTTTAGAAATATGGAGAGTCTCATAGCGAATACATTAAAATAATGTGGTACCCTTTGACTAAGTTTTTATAAAAATATGTACATGCTAGCAATTAATTACATTTGGAGAAGGAACATTTTATGACTTTTATGAATTAAGTACTTCTTTCTTCTCATTTTATCTGTCACATTGGGCTATGTATTAGTCAAAATTTGGAAACTTTAACCATCAGTTTCTTATTATCTATTAAGTGTATTAAAACAAAATAAATTGAATGAGCTATTGCCATGTGTCATGCATATAAATGTTTCTCATTGATGTTGACTTGGAAAATTTTCATTGAATTGGCTCATTTGTTTAAATCATGGTGTTAAATATTAATAGTTGTTAATTAATAAAATTATTATAATAGCTATCAACCAATAAGTACACAAATATATTTTCATGGAAAAATGAAGAGACATTGTCATTTACACATGCACATAATAATAGTAATAATAAATTTACCAAATTGAAAAATAAATTATTTAATAAGTATTTTCTAATATCACACACACACACACATATATATATATGAAAAATAAATATTTCAATTTTAATTAGCTTAACACAAATATTCTTATAAAAAAAGTTCAATGCATAAGTCTCAATAATTTAATAATTGACAATCTTCCCATACATGACACAGGATATATAACGCTAGTATATAATGATAGAGTATTAGATGAAATTACTATTATTACATTTATGATGGGAAAATACTATTGTAACTTGTAAGAATAAAAATGAAAAATAAAATGTGAAGAATGAGAAGAATGGAATCCTAGTTATTTGTTTGAGGGATGAATTAATGTTGGGGATATGGATATTGAATGATAAATGCAGGACGACTTTATCTCCACATGCTTGTATTTGTAGTAGTAATTTGTATGGCAGGCCACCCAGCCAATCATTCCACCGTCGGTGCCCCTTCCATTTCTTCCCTCTCTTATTTCTGTCTTATGTTTATAGGTAGCTACCAACCAACCAAAGCAACCACAATAATAATAATAAGACTAGAAGTAATATTCCCTCAGTCCTAAATGAATTGTCCAGTTTGATTTTATAGGTCAAAAATTTTAAACTTTAACCATTAATTTAACAAATTATATATTCAGTTATTGTACAAGACTACTACTATTAGATTTGTGATGAAAAATACTTTTACTTGAATACAATATTATTAGTCTTACTTAGGTAAAACATGAAAAATTAATGGTTAAAATAGTGCATATAAGACCGTGAAAAAGTTAAGTGGACAAATTAATTAGGACGAGGGAGTATTATTTAACCACAATGTTTGTCGAAATAGACATTGCCTGCCCACCAACAATTTCTACAACCACCACCTCATCATTTTTATATACTTTATATCAAGACTTTGTTTATAGGAAGGTTTATGTGGATGGTTGGATTATATCCACGTGTACTCAACAAATGAATAATTACTGTCCAAATCAATTTGGATATGATCAGTTAAATTTAAGAAAGGAAAATGATAAATGTCTTGTACAAAATACATGTTAAGTGTCTTGTCATTTTATAAAATCTATGTATTTATAAATTAAACTGAAAAAATTACATGATTAATTTCTATAACTATAATAATATATATAAATGGTATAAAATCACACTTTTGTTTATATTTTTTAAAATTTACAAAAAACATCTAAAATATATCCAAAGGATGAGGTTCATTTGTTAGGGTGTCAATTTTAATTGTTAACATATTCTAAGCTTCTTATAATTGATAATTAATAATATCTGTCAAAAAAATTGGGATTAAAAATGATAATAAGTGTTAATTTCATAAGGAGCAAGACATTTAAGCAGTGTCTTACCCCAAAACACATATCATCACCCAAAAAGAAAATAGACATGTCTGCAACAAGGTCAAAATTTAAGAAAATTGGCATGTCTACAAAAAATAATAATCCCTAAAAGGTCATATTGGTCAACAACCTCCTTAAAAGCATATAAAATTATTACATCTCAAATATTGATTTTCTATTTTAATCTTATATACTAGTATTAAGGAAGTCTATTGTTGTTGTTGTTGTTTTACAAATTAAATTCAAGTCCATTCTTATATCCTTAGCCCTCTCATACTTTTTATTAATTATTATTATTGTTTGCAAAATATGTTCAAATTCAGTCTTATTTTCAATTGATTTCCTTAGTCCCCTTCTATGTTGAGTATTGTATTTGGATTATAACTTCAAGCTAATTATATGTTAAACTATTGATATATTGCATGCATCATAGGTTTATATATAGAAACACTTCTAATTCCTTGTATATTTAGACCAAACTATAGCTTATAACTATGTTTTGCCAATTTGCAACATAATTTCAATGAGTTTATTATTAATTTTATAACCATATTAATATGATATATTATGGTAGGAAAGAGTTCAAATAAAATAACTAGTTTCTACTGGGGGTGACAATAGAGTGGGTGGTCTGGGGGAGGTCCAACTAGATCTATATCGATACTTGTCCAATTTGTTTCGACCTAGACCTGCCCAAACTCATTGGGCCTAAAATATCAGACTCAAATCCAAACTCATTATGTCTGCTTGTCCATGAGTCCTTAGCATGTTCTTAGTGAGTCCAACATTCTAATTTTTTTTTAATTAATTTTACCAACTTTTCAGGTTAATTTCTACTTACACACCTATATAATATTGAAAATTCCAACCAATTGTAATTTTTTTCAATACAATAAATACAACTAGACATCACCATGATTCCCTAACTATTAAGTTTAATGTAATAAGTCAAAGATGAAAAACATTACAATAGTCAAGTGATCTATGAAAATAGAAATGTAAAAAAAAAACAAAAAACAAAAAAGCAAAGTTCATGTTCTTTTAATTTTTAAATTTTTATTTTTCATACCATAATTTTATATATTTGCAGGTTTGCGGGTCGATTCCGTGGGAGTTGGGTCCAAGCCTAGACCCACACACAAGCCTGTCGTTTTTCTGACAAACTCGGCCAAACCCATCAGGCCCAAGAACTATGGACCCGAACCCGCTTAAGTAGGACGAGTTTGGCAGGTTTAGGACGCACTATCGTAGGGTTGGCAAAAATCTGTGTGACCCAATGGTTCGGATTTGTCCGACTCGGAAAAAGCTGGGTTGATCATAGAATTTTTGTCCGTGTTTTGACATTGACTGATTTGATCGAAAATTCAAACACAATTCTTTTTTCAAACTTTTATTGTCAGAACCTGACTCAGACCCGAATTTATGTTTGTTTGATTTGTCTGGCCCAAGTTTGACCCTAAAAATACACGAAAAGTTGGGTATCGAACATCAAGTTTTGGTCCGATGCCCCAAAATTACCCGGACCCATATTTTTGTTAGCTCTACGACCTGTCATCCCTAGTTTCTACTATGATTTATAGTGTGTTTTGTACTTTTCCACAAGCAACTAATCAACTAATCAAATCAAATCCAAATTTAATCTAATTTTTCGTTTTAGGTAAGAAATTTCTATTCAATATTGCAATACTAAATTTTATATTTATAACCGTTAAGTCTAACATGTGTTTTGCATACACTAGCTAGACTAATATTTAAAAAGACATGTCAGTATATTTCGTCCTGTGGCCCTAAAAGTTAAAATATTTATGCTCAATTGTCTAATCCAAGCGAAACAAAACTCAGCGGAGTTGCAAATCTGCAATCATCAATAGGTAAATATCTATGGTAGCAGTGTACCTGAGAGGCTCACTACTTCACACTCCCTTGTGAAGTGGTTTTCGCCTCAGAGCGGTCAAACTCAACTTTGATGGTTCGTTTATCAACAATTCGGTGGCAGGCGGCTTCATTATCATGGATTGGAGGGGTAATCTTCTTAGGGCGGGAGTGCGAGCATATGGAGAAACTCCAATACTGGTTGCAGAAGCAAGGGCTCTTCGAGATGGTCTCTTAGACGCAATCAATGCAGGGTTCAATAATATTATCATTGAAGGGGACAACTTAGTGGTAATCCAATCTATCAAAGGCATTTTTACAATTCCTTGGCAAAGCAAAGGGTTCATCCAAGACAATCAGAATCTTATAACATGGTGTCAAGAAGTAAAAATTTCACACATCTACAAAGAGGCAAATGCAACTGCTAACTAATTATCAAAACAAGGGCACACAACAATGATAGTTGGAACTTGGACCAACTTAAATAATCCAGTTTTAAATAAAATTTTGTTGTTAGATAAAATAGGCTAATTTCTTGTGAGAAGATGTCGTTAGCCCGCTAAAAATTCGTGTACTTACCCCGTATTTATTAAAAAAAAAAAAAAACTTATGCTCAATTGTTCATTCCTAATTTGCATTTGTAATGTGTATGCAGTTTCCATGTACGAAAAGAAACTTAGCCTTGCCTAGTTTGATGAGACTTAGAGCATGTATAATGCAAAATATAAAGTTCCATTCTCTCTCCTATCTCTCTTCTCCATCTCATCTTTTTTTCTTATTTTTTTTTCTCTAATTCAAAGCATTCCAAGCCATTTTAGAACGGGGAAGATTTCTAAAACATATGAAATTTTTTTAGAGAGGTGTGAGGGAGGAGAGAGAAGGTCCACATCAACAAAATTCTTTGGCTAAAGTTCTGCATGCTCTTGCTGTTAATTTGGTTAACCTTGCCATCCATATTTGAAGTTAGGGGACAAAATATTTGGCACTTTGTGTGTTCAAAAAATATGTGGGTGGGGCCTTTTTCCTGAACCTTGTGCTTGGACTTTAGTATTTCTTATTCCTAAATACATGTAATTTATTAGTCATTGGATGCAATATATCATTAATAAGGTTTGAATTCTTCAGTTGATACCAATTCTACTGTGATATATCCCATATTTTGACATTTTCAAAGAGAATGCATTATGCTCCTTTTTTCTCCGAGCAGGATTTGTTGCAAAACAAGAGGCATAAATAAAGGTTGTCCCCCCTATGCTGGTTGATTTACTGGGCTTTCTCTCGAATAGAAAATTTAGTGGATAGCTCTTGCTTTCCAATTATTAAAAAAAAATACTACCTCCGTTCCTAATTGTATGTCACAAAAACTAGCACATCAAAACCAATAAACATGGAGAATGAGGTGAAAAGTTTTCAAATTGCCAAAAATACTCTTATAATATTCTTGAAATGAGGTAAATAATGTATTTATTAGGGGTAATTGGTATTATGGTTGTTGGAAATGTAAAAGTTAGGTGATTTGACAAATAAAAAGGGACAAGGTAGTTAGGAAGTTTGACACTCATTTAGGTATAGAGGTAGTACAATAGTTTAGTCCGCTTAGGCCCTATTATTTAGAGTGATATGATTAAGTTAGGTTTGGTAAGTAAAGGAAAGGAAATGAATGGTAAGGATAAAATTTGTGATAGGTAAGTTAGTGGTGGGGTAAAAATATTTTATTATTAAAATTTTGACTTTGGTTTAGTGGTTATTAGGGAATGGTGCAAGATAAGGAAAAACAAAGATAAATCTAACTCATCACTCTGAAGAACATGGCCTTAATTCAACTACTTAACTTACCTACTTAACTTACTTTACTACTTACCTATATATTTAATTACATGTTCTCAAACTACTTGATGTACCTAACATAATATATATTTAAAAAATCATATATTTAACAAGTGATATGATTGATATGACTTAACTTAACATTACCTTATTTAAAAATTTATATATTTAATAATTGATGTGATTGATATGATTAACCTTATTAACTTACACAATGTTACTAACTTTCCTACTTTGCTTTATTTATCTTACTTTAAATTTGTACTAAATTTAGTTAATGGCATCCAGATAAATTGTATTAAATTTAGTTGATGACATTGAATTGTATTTAATATGCTAAATTATGGTTACGTTCTTTTGTGTGGTGGGATAGGTGTGGGTGCGAAATGTGGGAAAGGTTGGATGGTAAGTCACATCACTTAAAGTGTGAATTTTTAAATATATAATTTATAATTATTTAATAAAATATTGTGAGTAAGATTAGACACATCAATCACATCACTTATTAAATACATAAATTTTTAAATATATATTGATCATGTTTTTTAGATTGGCAGGTGAGATTTAATCATGCCTTGCTTTATCTTATCATATCACATAAAAATACATGACTATACTTTTAAATAATTTATATTTAAAATTCTTTATTCAACTCAAAGAATTTATTTAAAAATAACAAGAAAACAGGTGATGTGACATTACATATCTCCACTATTTCCTTACCTACTTTTACTTGGCTTATCTTACTTAATCTCACACCCATAATGTAATTAAGATAAGATAAAGTAGTATGGAAAAATGGAATAAAATGGAAAAGATGGGGTAAGATGAAATAATTTTATACCACCTCATAAAGAAAATTATTTAAAACCCACCAATACTATAATGAGCCTATTGTTTTTATTTAGGGCATATTTGGTAGGGGAAAACACTTTCTAGGAAAATATTTTCCCAATTTTTTTGTGTTTGGTATAAAAAAAGTTTAGAAAATCATTTTCAAAGAAAATCATTTTATCCTAAAGGAAGGAAATTGACTTCCTTTGTTCAACTTAGAAAAAATATTTTCTACATTTGATTGTTGGATCGATTTTCACTACTAACTCTAACTGAAATTTGAGGGTGAAATTCAATGTTAACAGTTTTGCTTTGTAACACGATAGAATTGATTAAAAAAATCTCAAATATAAATTTTTAGCTCAAAATATTTTTATCTGATAACATTTATCGCGATATATACCAAAATTTTTTGCCGCCAAAACTAACTGAAACTTTAAAAAATTCAAACTGAACTATTTGAATAGAAACTTTATGATTTGATAGTATCGACTAAGAAAAACTCAAATATAAATTTTGAGCTCCAAATATTTTCATTTGTAACATATATCTTCACTTTTGTTGACATTTTTTTTTGCGGTTAAATATGACTGAAACTTAAGATCGCAAAATTCAATTTTATCGGTTTATCACGAAATTTTAAAATATGATAGAAATAATTAAAAAAAAGCTCAAATATGAAGTTTGAGCTTCAAATATTTTCATTTGTAACATATATCGCTTCTTATGTCGACATATATAGTCATTTTCCGAATTTCTTTCCTCCCAAACAAAAGGAAAATTTAATATAGAAAACCATTTTCCTTGGAACATCATTTTTCCTAGAAAATGATTTCCTCCGAAATATTTTTCCTAGAAAATGATTTCCTTCCCAACAAACACAACCCTAGTCTCATTAAAATAGGTGTACGTGATGAAAAGTATATATGTTGTTATCAAAAAATTTTGATACAACAAAAGAACAAAATCTACAACTTGTTATTGATGTTAGATTGCCAAGTACATCCAAGCTCTTATAAATAAGTGCATCCTAATATCCAATACACACAACACAATCCCTTTTTGTCCTCTTTTAAAACCTCCATACTTCACATTTATGCTTAAATTGCCGATCTTTGTCAACGTTCTTCACGTAATGCTCCCTCTACTTCAGAGACAAAGTTAAAGTTTATACAGAAGGAAGGACAGGGACTAGATTGTTATCGCCTTGTTAAGGATAATAATATTAAAAATTTAAATTGCTTCATATATATATCTCATAACACCATATATATATATATATATATATATATTAGGAAAATTGGATTCTATTAATTCCTACTTTTATAAATTATATAGTAATAATCTCTCCTTTCATTTTGTATTCTGGTGGGATGTCACCGAGTCAACTGGTAGTGACTCAGTGGTTTGCTGAAGTGTACCAGCGAGAATGTGTTCAACTAAGAAATTATTATTTTAGTTGTATTCTAGTGGTCCCATTTAAATAGTTATTGTATCATAGTAGTCTCATTAACATATTTATTGTATTTTGGTGATCCATTTCATGGTTGATTGTATTCTGGTGGTCCGAATTTTTGGTCAAACACACTGTCGCCGGTACACGTCAGCAAACCACCGAGTCACTACCATTTGACTCGGCGGCGTTCCACCAGAATACAATTTTAATTTTTTTTGGACCACCAGAATACAAAATGAAAGTAGGAATTATTGCTATATAATTCATAAAAGTAGGAAAAAATCCAATTTTCATATATATATATATATATATATATATGAAATTATCGTATGCATGAAATGTCGACCGGTTCCATTGAAACCACAAAAAACATTAAAATATTAAAGAAAGGGGTAAACAGGAAAACAAACTTAAAACTTTATGTATATCAAAGATCCAAGTCTTATTCACTAGGTTAAGACTTCATCAGTAGAGATTAAAATACCCTTATAAGCTTTGTGAACACTAACTTTTTTTTTCCAATGGTAAAAGATACAAATATTTAGGAGATCCTTCTGTTAAAGACATCTCCCTAAAATACCAGCAACCAGAATAAAAGAGAGAACAGGGGAAGGGCTAGAGTTCCATAAAGTTAGACGTGGAAGGTTATGGCCCGGATTTGCTAAGCAATTGGCTGCATAATTGCCTTCTTGATAGATATGATAAAGAATGATTGTCAAGCATATTTAAAAGATACTTGATGTCTCTGATGATCACGTCAATTTGACATGGAATTCGACAGTAGCCTTGAATAGCTTGGATAAGGATCAAAGTGTCGCATTCAATTTGAACTCTTGAAAAATCTGCCTGGAACACTAACATACTAAAAATAGTTTATTCGACATACATACAAGGAAAATTATATTTCTTAAGAGAGCAAGTAATATATTACTAGTCGTTTTTTTTAATGGTAAATAGAGCTACTTATTATGTCTGTTTCTTGCACAGAGATAACTAACAACCAACAAGCTGTATAAGTCGAAGACAAGGGAGAAGTATCAAATTTTTTTGATGAAAAATAGCAACACCTTTATTATCACAGAACGCCGATTGTACACTCAGACGTACAGTGCCATAGTGCATCCAACCAACTCCCCTTCGATAGTTTAATCTTTACTTTCTTTTTTCTTATTATTTTTTTAGGAAATACATGCCGTGTCACCTAAACATTACAATGCATGAATTCTATCGTTAAGCTGGTTTTAATTATATTTGTATTTATATATTATCACCTTGCTAATCTCACGCAGTAAAGCCCCAACAAAACTTTCAACGCTTAAATAAATAATTTTGATAGAAAACTCATCTCAAAATTAAAGGGTTTAACTTATGATGAAAATGGATATTTTCTTAACTTTATGAGCATTCAAGTTTAAATTTATGAACAATCAAGTTTAGATTATGAGCATTCTTGTTCAAGTTTCTAAACGTTCTAATTTACGATTATGAGCATTCTAGTTTTGATTTATGAGCATTCATGTTTAGTTTTATGAACATTCTAATTCAAGTTTATGAGTATTAATGTTAGATTCATGGAGAAATTTTTGATGTATAAATTATGAGCTTGTGAACAGTCAAATTTAGTTTTATGAACATTCTATTTTAGATTTATGAATATTCTAATTTAGGTTTATAAGTATTCTAGTTCAAGTCTACGAACATTCAAGAAAATAAAGAAAAAAATTACAAAGAAAACAAAAAGATGCAATGAAAACTTCAAAAAAATTTAATAAATAAATAAATAAAAGATATAAATGAATTGAACCAAAAATTTAACCAATTTGGATTAAAATAAGAAAAACCTCATTAAAAATGAAAATGAAAAAGAAAAAGAAAAAGAAAAAAAAGAGAGTTGGGCGCACAATGCACTGAACTCCCTGGAGCATGATCATTTTTCACTCCAAACTGACATTACAAGCATCATCAGCAATCAACCTGCTAATTTTCGGAGACCCCACATTATCTCATAACCTTATTATTAAGGTAACGGGTCGCATATGAACTAGTGCATAAGCCACCCTATTCATAATGAAAGTGATTTTCTCCGCATTACAATTTTTTTTACATAACAAGATTCTTAAATTTTGGGAGGGAACTCAAAGTCCTATTTTTGGCATCTCAAACTTTATTTAGAAAACAAAACATAAATCAAAGAAAACATGATTCTTAAGAAACATTTTCCATAATGGGGAATTGATAGAGCCTTGAGGGGCAAAAAAGTCAGTGAAAAGACTTTTAGCCAAAAGTACATAGAAGCATACGTTCCATCCCACATTTATCAACCTCCCTCCCAACTCCAAGGACTCCCCTCTCTCTAACTACCACCCCCTCCCCTCCCTCTTCCCAAACACGGCATTACGAAAACGAGAGAATCAGTAGAGATTACAAAAAATATACATCAATTGGGCAAATTTTATTAATGGGCTTTTAAGATTATTATTAAGGGAGGGGGGGTTTAATTTCTTTTTGGTGTTGGTGGTAGTGGTAGGTGCATGAGAGCATCATCAACCAACCCTTTTCAATTTCGCCACCTTCCCTATTTCCTATTCCTATTTTCTTTCTTTCTTTCTTTCATTCTGTATTCAGTATTAGTCACCTTTTCCCCCTCCAAACCTACTGAATTCCTCACTCTTCTGGTATAACTTTCTTACTTATTCTGTGCATTGTGCCCTTGATTTGTATGTTAAGGTGATTTTGTTTTCCCAATTGGGATACTTAATCTTATCTGGGTAGTCCCCAAATAGTGTTGCGTAATGTGGGTCGTCGTTGTTTCTTGTTAAGTTTCGATTTTCAATGGTGGGTTGATCTTGATCGTCTTCCATTGAATGTTTGTGATTCTGGGGTTTGTTTGGCCGTGTTGACTGAGGGAAGACCAGAAACCAAGACTTGGGTTGGGTTGATTGTTTGAGGGTCGTTTTCATTGAATTATATACTCTGTCCTTTTTGGGGGTTTTCCTTGGTGGAAAAATATGTATTTGGACCATACGATGCTTCAACTTTTTGTGTGGATTCCTTACCCCAAAAAGGAGGTTGAATTGTTCTTAGTCCTCTGAATTCTTTTCTTGGTATGCTTTGTATGGTATGTTTGTGGGGTTTTAGTTTCTGCCACCTAAATGTGTGTCATGTATCTTATTGGTAATGAATCAGTAACTAGTAGTACTCCTTGCTTTAGCTATATCTAGCTATATGTGTACCATGACTTTGTATGTTGGATGATGTACTCTGGGTTTTTACCAAATATGCATGATATATGGATCATGTTTTATAATAATATTCTTGCTGTTGACTTGGTTCCCCAACCCCTAATGTATATTCCCTGATTCATGTACTGATCATCTGTCCATTACTTCGAATTCCATTCGACTTTATCGTAAGACCTTCTTTTTCGTGTTTTTGATTCTTGAAAGGAAAAGTAGAAGTAGAAGAATGTTGTCTAACACTTTCTTCAAGCTTGTCCTGGATATGGTATTCATAGTTGTATCACATAAAATGTGTTTTGCTGTCAACATGCCGTGCATCCTATTTCTGAGAATATGTAACTTGTCTTGGCTGAGATCATAAATTGAGAAACAACTAACTTATCTTTCCATCTAAATGACAATTGTTTATGCCAATCTATTAATCTGTACGTTTATTTTGTGCAGATTTTCAGATAAATCATGGTGAGTTTGAGGAGGCGCAGACTCTTGGGACTCTGCTGCGGTGAGCTTGAATTGAGACGGAGACTTTCTTACTGTGTACATATATTGGAAAGAATCCCAGCCTTACCATTTTTTGTGATTTTTGTGATGACTTTGTAGGATCACGGAGTTCTTTCCTCGGGTCACCCTCCAAGTTACCTGAGGAGGGAAGTGTTTCTGAAAATGCTGGTCGTAGCTCAAATCCATTCAGTGTGCATCCTATGCCTATGGATGACATGAAACTTCCAGTTGAGGTAACTCCTTCCTGCATTACTTTCACCAGTATGTATGAATTTTAAATGAACATAACGAATTGAATTGAAGGCAATTGTCAGTAGCATGATAGTGGAGAGAATTTGTAGTGTTGGGTTTTATTATTTAGGTTCTCCACGTATGTATATGTGTATATATGTGCGTGTCCGTGTATATCTAAACATCAAGATTTGGTTTCTAAACACATTGATACCGAAGATTTGGTTTCTGAGATTAAGAACTTGAGCATCATGAACTTGAAAATGTATAAGTGATGGCTGTTTTATCAGGTCAATGACCTGATGGGAGGAATAGAATCCCCGAATATTTCTGGTTTTAGCCAATCAAAAGAGCAGAATAATCCAGCCAATGCTTCTTCAAAAGGGCAGAATAGTGAACCCCATGCAGGTTTGTCCTTCATTCTACCAAAACATTTTATCACGAGATCGTTCTGCTTCTCTTAGTTGTGTACATTCTGTACGCCTCTCTTTTGACATGCATTTGGTTCACAGATCAAGAATTCGTGAAGCGAAGAAAGCAACACAGGAGACGGCGTGCAAACAATCAAGATCAATGTTTGATGAGGGGTGTTTACTTCAAGAATATGAAGTGGCAAGCAGCTATAAAAGTTGACAAAAAACAAATTCATCTAGGGACCGTTGGCTCACCAGAAGAAGCAGCCCATCTGTATGACAGGTACAACTACAAGAACATCTTCTGTAGGATATACTGCTGTGTGATTCTCTTGATGCCCCTTCTTTCGTTGCTGTTTTAGCACCATTCGTTGAGGTTGATGGAAGTTTTGAAATTTAGGTTTTGAGGGTAATTTGTTATCGTTCTGTGGGTCGTTTTGGAAACAACCACGTTCCACTCAAAGATAATGCTACTATATCCAGAATATAAACCTTATTGAACCCTGGATTGGAAGGATGCTAACTGACTGATTATTGTTGTTGTCGTCCTCCGCTATCTATTATGTTTCCTTTGTTAGTATGCTTGGGTTTCCATAAAAACCAATGAAACATGTTGTGCAAATATGGGATGTCCATAACTAGAATGACACTGAAAAAACTCATTTTATGAGACGCCCCTAATGTTTTTGACGAATATATATGGTGTTCAGAAATGTCAGTTACTGTGCTTCTGACTTCTGTCCATATGATTTTGGTGCAGAGCTGCTTTCATGTGTGGCAGGGAGCCAAATTTCGAGCTCCCTGAAGAGGAGAAGCAGGAGCTCAGAAAATACAAGTGGGACGAGTTCTTGGCCATGACACGCCGTGCTATAACTACCAAAAGTAACTCCCTATGCATTTTCAGAACCCCCCCCCCCCAAAAAAAAAAAAAAAAAACCTTAATGTGGGTTCCGGTTTCAGTCTCCTGAACTTTTACTGAATTTCCCGAAATATAAATGTTGCAGAAAGCAGAAGACGACACGCTGGAGGAGCAGGGCTACTCTCGGTCCAAACCTCTGACTGGGAACATGATCAAGGGGTTGAGGGCTTCTCGGCTTCTGATGATGTAGAGCAAGATGCATCGACCACCGAGCACTTATTTTTGTAATCCGGGTTCCAATTTTTTCCCAAGACGGTCGCTAAATTGATCCTCGAGGTTTTAGCAGAAAGGCTCGCGATATCATTAGTGCTATTCTCTGCTGACAACCAGATACTGCAAATAGATGTTGCAATAGTAAAATAAAGGTGGTTACGTTATAGTTACATGCCTGATTTTGAGCTTTACTGCGTCAAAGATGTAATTCAGTTTAGGCTGCGGTTCTTTTAACCAGCAGAATTGTAATACCTTTCAGTAGACTGATCATAGGCTACTTGCCAATGACAGATCACAAAGGTGCTCTGTTGATATCATACAAGTTCATAGCTTTCTACCTCGTCGATCTTTTTAACACTGGCTTGATCATTTAGATTCATTCGGATACGGATTCAAGTCCGGACAGAGTGATTGAATTAAAATTCAGTCGGGGTTCAGGTTTAATCAGTATATAATCAAATGACCAAAGAGGTGGTAATTAAGTGACAACTGACCCCATCATCTAACCTTTCCACCAAAATTGAACTTTTTTCCTGGCATGTACAGTTTACTTGTAGTTGCCCTGAAATAGGGGTCCAATGACCCGGCCAAATTTGCCAGGAGTAAAAAAGAAATGTGATCAAATGACCGAAGACCTAGATACAAACTTTACCACCCCTACTAATAATAAAAGTCATTTTAACAAGGAGTTGATTAGATCAGATAATGACAAAAATAGCTTCTTCAATATTCATCCCACCACAAGGTTACTTGTAAAATAAGGTAAAATTCAGAATTTTTCTAATTACAAAAGATAAATCATATGTCAAATTCTGCATACAGGTGGTGCTTTTAGCTTGACTATCAACACAGATAACAGTATAAGAAAGAGTAGCTCCTGGAGAAAGTGTAAAAATTTATGTCAAGTCTTCAACTGTCTGTCATCATAGCAGCTCAAAACCAAATGCAATATGATCATTGATCAACATTCTTTCCTTCACCTCTATCTGGGTAAGCACAGTGATCGGCCAACCCTCATCCCAAGAGCTCTAGCAAGACATTCTTTCGCAGTCAATTGCAGAAAACACTTCACAGCACATACGCCCGAAGATTAGATGAACCGAAGGATTTTGAGGTGTCTGAATACATATTCTACAGGTATAAATGTCAACGAGCTCAGCAGATTATTTCACAAATGGTATGCCAGAAGGGACCCGTCTAGCATACTCCACGTAATCTGTCCCAAAGAACCGCTTTAAGTAATGCTCTTCATATGGGATTCTCCCAGCAAAGAAGCGCCAAACTACTACAGCAAATGCAACTGTTGATATGGGATTCAAGAGCATAATCTGGGTACCCACTGACCAAATTAAGAAGCCGGTATAACTTGGATGCCGGACAAAGCTGTAAACTCCATGGGTTACCAGCTTGTGATGCTCCTCACGGTACGTTTTGATCAGATGCGTAAATGCCCTGCCAGCAGTCAGAATTGCTAGTTTCCGAATGATTTCGCCCGTGACAACCAATGCAAGACCTGAATTGCTCAACCAACAATGCTCCTTCAACCCGGGAAAGAATGTATATTCAACTAAGTATTCAAGCACAGAGAAGACCATGGCAATTATGTAGTGTTTGCTTATCAGGAGCGATTGGATGGTCACATTCCTACTACCATGAAAAACAATTGCTAAAAGGTATTCGGAGAGGTGGAAGAAGAAAATGGCTATGAACATTTGAGATAGCTGCCAGCTCGCAGTATTGTGGATGACATCCATAATTGACAGTGATGAACTGATGAAGCTCAATCACAAAAAGCAGCGATCTTTCTGGTCTCTAACTCAAATCATCAGCATAGATGTTGAATCAAGTGTTGTTTAGTTCTGAAAAGACAACAAAACAGATAAGACACCTGAAATTTTAGATTCAGAACCTCATAGGAAGAGCACTATACTAATTCCGAGCATACTTGAATTCCAATACAGAATAAGAAGGATTAAGACTCGATTCTACCATAAAAACCCAAAAAAACAAATGATGGATGAATGAATTAATCAGAAGTGAAACCATAAAAGGAAATTTAACCAGAAAGATAGACGCCCACCAGGTGTTGGACAAAATGTCTGAAAGAGAAATGTTAACAAGATATTGGGTTTGATGAATGAATCAACAGGAAGTAGAAGGTATTTACCTTGCTATCAGGGCGATGGCGACGGAGGATCTAAAGTGGCAAAGAATCGACGAATTGATGGAGGTGTGAGCGTTAGTTAATCAAGCAGCAAACCCTAGATTCCCACTCTTTGGTTCATTTAAAAAAAAAAAAATCATTTGGTTTCTATTTCAAGTTGTTAACCATTAAGTTGTCACTTGTCAACCATTTTAAAGACTACTCCAAGTGGTGAACTTATTTTTAAAACAACGAACAAAAAATTATTTGAAGGTACCCCAATTTTTGGAGAAACTATTTTTTGATACCCAACTTTTCAAAACTCATTTCGGGGTGCCCTTAATTTTTGGGTTAGTAATTATTAGGTGTTTTTCCAGCCAAAGTGTCAACAGTTTTGTTAAGTGACCGAAATATCCTTACTTATTTACAATGAAAGATGATGTTGCCCTTCATCCTTTTCAAAAGCCCGTGTCTACAATCACCTTTGCATTTACTGTCACCACCAAACAATGTTTCTTGATATTACCCTCCACCTTCAGATGAATCCCCCAAATTCCTTGATATTCCTACTCCCAATTCATGCTACGATTCGGACCTAGATCATCTCATGTGGTAAATTGAGAGACAGACAAGATAAACAAGAGGCAAGCTGCCCCATGAAATTTTCGAAACAATGAGAGCATCTAGTTTTACCAAACGCATTATCTTCAGTGACAATTCCACATGCCTCCTGACAGGGCCGCAAGCGCACGGTGTACGTAGTAGCACGTCAAGGTCGATCTCACAGGGACTCAATTAACAGCTCAATAAACTAATCTCTATCACGATTGCTAAGCTAATCAAGTTTTCGGTTTTGGAAGATTTTAGAAAACTAAATAAACTAATAAAGCAGAGAAAAACAATCAAAGGTTCTAATCAAGAGAGAAAGACTTCTAGGGAAATGCTAACCTAACAACGAGTTTGATTACTAAAAACCTAGCCTGCACAATCATACATTCAAGAACGAATCAAGAATCGACAACCTCTGAATTCTATCACCCTTTCGATGCTAAATAGAATTATTCTAAACAACCTAATCAACAACTTTCGTCTGCATTTTAGGTTAAACAGAATTGAAGGTCTCAAAAAGTCAGGTTATCTAATGACTCCCTAGTTCACTACTCATTTCTCAACTTTCACAAACCTAGGTAGACAGGTTGGTAGTCAGATTACCCTAATTCACCTTTCAGTACTTCTTAGGTTAATCTCAAACTCATGAATATTCGAGCGCTCAGAGAACACACATGAACATGGAAAACACAACCTTCTATTGATTCTAATCAAGAATTCATGCACAAACTAATAACAATCAATCAAATACATTGCTTCGGGTTGCAAAATCCTAGAATTCAAGAAATCTACTCACTCATATTCAATAAAAACACAAAACAAGTTCCAAACATCTTAATCGAATCTCAAAACTAAGAAGGAAATCGAAAAGAAAGAATAGAATTGCGAAGAATACAACCCGTCGAGTCTTTCGATCCCGGGGTAGAAACCTTCTCCGCGAACGTCGCTCCTTTCCTTTGCGAATCTTGATCTTGGTTTCTCTTGAATCGATTCGGTCTGGAATCTTGATGGTGGGGAAGAGGAGTAGAATGGAAGTATTAGGACTCTCTTTTCTCTCCTTGACCGCCAAAGAATGAAGGAAAACTGATAGAATATGACTCCCCCTTGAAAAACCGTCGCTTCCTCGCTTTTCTACTCGCGAAAACAACCGCTCTACATAGGCAGTCCGCCTCGGTCCGTACAAGTTCGTACACCACGGACCGTGGTGATCACCACGGGCTGCTTGAGGTTGCCACTGTTTCGTTTCTTTCTTCTTTCCTTCGCAAAA
Source organism: Portulaca oleracea (assembly GCA_029582165.1). Taxonomy (NCBI): domain Eukaryota; kingdom Viridiplantae; phylum Streptophyta; class Magnoliopsida; order Caryophyllales; family Portulacaceae; genus Portulaca; species Portulaca oleracea. The sequence goes on from CM055879.1 coordinate 26,746,100, forward strand.
AATGAGTTGGGCACAAGGAGTTGAACCGCCACGGACCGTGGCCACCACCTCGGGCTGCCCGAGGTTGCCACTGCCCGGCCATTCCTTACTCATATCCGTCCCAAATTTGTACCACGGTTTGGGTTTGACATGTAGAGGTCCGTGGTATATTCACTCTTGCCTGAAGTTGAGAGAAAGTTGGTGTTTTGGCCTCAAAACCTACAAATTCACATCAAAAACAATAACACCAAGTGTAGTAGGGAAATTGGAATAAAAATCAAGGTTCACACACAAAATTATCCCTAATTTACTATTGAAAACCCCCAAAAACATAGTCATGAAACGCAGTTATCACCTCCTTTTAATGGCTTCTACTGCTGCTGCTTGAGAGGGAGATAGAAGATGTGAAGAGGTAGGGGATAAGAAACAATCGAATGATATTTAGGGAGGGGATCGAATTAATTTTTTTTATAACAAATAATATTGCAAAATTTAGATTTTAAGGTGTTTTAATCAACTCAAGTCCACAATCTCCTTCCTGCCTAAAACATAACAGAAAATTCATTTTCGTTGCCGGAAAAGCACCTAATAATTATTAACCCAAAAATTATAGGTAATCCGAATTGAATTTTGAAAAGTTGGGTGGATGCAGCCAGAGTTCAGATGGGTCAAGTTGAACTTTGATGGATCCAAGTTGAACATGATTATTGAGTGATCCATCAAAGTTCAACTTGACCCATCCGAACTTTGGGTCAAGTTGAACTTTTTATTCAAATTAAGGGTGACTTGAAATGAGTTTTGAAAAAACACCTAATAATATTGATTTTTTTTTTTGGTAATAAAGAGCTTGTACAACACAAAAACACAATCAAGCATGTCATCTCCATCTTGTAGGAGTAGCAAGATCGTGGTCATCCTTGACATTATTTCTATTGGTTTTACATATAACACATAAATGAATGTTTTTCTACTCCTACAAGATGGAGATCATAGTCACATATATGTAAAACCAATAGAAATAATGTCAAGGATGACCACGAGCTTGCTAGTCCTACAAGATGGAGATGACATGCTTGATTGTGTTTTTTTGTTGTACAAGCTCTTTATTACCCAAAAAAAAAAATCGTGAGGTAGATCTGACAATTATGAGGTGGCTCCCCTTCATATGTGGGTCGAGACATCATAGTCACAAAACAAATGATGAAAAGTTTCTAGCTCATTTTCATAAAGAAGACAACGAAGCTCCTCTACACACCAAACAACTTCCCCCCAATGTCGGAGATGTAAATCTTCCAAAAAACTGTCATTCATTTTGCCAGAAGGTTAAGCCTCCAGAATTTCTTCTAGAACTTATTACCCTTAGATTTTGTTGCTCTGACCTATTTCTCACTCCTACACTCATCTTTCAATAAAAAGAAATGGTATCTAGATTTAATTGAGTATATCTCGGTAACTGTTTTCCCTCTTTATAAAATGGGATGTGATATGAATTTTCATTGCTAAAATTCTCGACTGAACCCAAAATAAAGGAACCTAATATCCTTTGGTGTCTAGTTCAATTCCATAACCTCCAATCAAATTTACCCTAAGGAAAAAAAGATTTTTTTCCTTTCTTTTTGGTAAAGGAGAACTTTGAAAAAAGATCTTTGTTCATCACGTAATAATATACTTTGACGTCACGAGTTGGAGTTTTGGTAGCAACCTATTAAATAAATATAAAGTAAAATTTGCCTACATTAATCCTTAGTAGTGGGATCCTTCCCGAGCCCCACAAGCATGTGTATTGGGTTACTCCTTAATAATTTCAAATTCCAACCGAAGATAAAAAGAATTTTGAAAAAAGGGGTATGAACGTACGGTATAGTTAGCTCTTTGGAGTGGAAAAAAGGGAAATTTCATTTACATTTGGTAGCCTTCAACTTTTACATATTCCAAGTTGTCAACCATTTTTAAAACTATTTCAAGTGATAGACTTATTTTGAAAATTATTTTATCTTGTGAGTTTTTTCTTACACCGTTGTTAAAATATTGCTCATATAACTTTCCTCTTCTCTAAATTTCATTTAACTCTCCCTATCAATTTCATATTCGACTCAGTTGGAATAATATCTAAAGTGTTTGACAACTATAAAATGTTTTTAAAGTGCTTGAAAACTTGGAATAATTTTTAAAGTTTTCAAAATACGCCTACCATTTGGAATAATTTTCAAAATAAGTTTACCACTTGTAGTAGTTTAAAAAATAATTGACAACTTGAAATACGTAAAAGTCAAGCGTACTAAATGAAATTTTAAAAAAAATAAAAAAACTGGTGGGAGCATAGTCGCCGGCGAGAGTAATGTTATTAAATTAACCCTGAAGTATTTGGAAATGTCAAAGATATCACCTTAGATTATTTTTTGTCAAAAATAACACTGAATTTGTTATTGAAGTCAAAAATATCACTTTAGTAATTAACAACCAGTTGAGCCATTACCATCTCCTTTCTTTTTTATTTTTATTTTTTTAAGAAATATAACTATCTCATTTCTAATTTCTTTAACAATAGCCCCCATCCCCTACTCCACTCCCAACCTTTCCTCCTTTTCCTGCGAAGCTTATTCTTCCATAGTTCATGGTGGAAGAGCTCGATCAACCTGGCTAGCGTCAGATCATGGTGCTTTTCTTTTCTGCCCCTATTCTTCCACTGTTTATGGTACTTTTCATTTCTTCCCTATTCTTCCATTGTTCATCATGTGTTTCTTTTTCTTTTTCTTTTTTTTAAACCACAAATTTTGGAATGAGTTTTCTGATTTATTCAGTCTCTACAGAGTATAACCGGTCAAAGTGTTTTTTAACTTCTATAACAAGTTCAGTGTTATTTTTGCCAAAAAATAACCTATGATGATATTTTTGACATTTTTAAATAGTTTAGGGCTAATTTAATCGCAGTACTCACGCCGGCGAGGCAAAACTAATCGTCCTTCTCAAATCTCAATCACAACATTTTAGTGGATTCTGATTCGAGCTGATCATCTAATTCTTGATCCAGAAATGGCGGATTCGCCATCATCATCTTCTTCATCATCACCCGTTGCAGCTCCTTCTTCCGCCTCACCGCCCTCGTTCTTCGATGGTTGGAAAGAGCGAATGTTGTACCCTACTCTCATCGGAGGTTTCTCTCTAAACCCTAATTCTCCCTTAAATTCTCCATTTTCTAATCTTATGCTTACACAGAGGGTCTTGTTCAATAGGGTTTAGTATTGACTCTGAAATCATTGTCGCATTCAGGGGTTGTTGGAGGAGCAGCTGGGTTGGTCTCCAAGCATCGAAAAACTCACGGCCTTGCCAATATTTCAGCTACCTATGCAACTAATCTCGCCATTGTCACCGGCTGCTACTGCGGTATTCATTCCGTCGATTTCAGTTCGTCTATATTTGTTCCCTGCGATTTTGATGGATGTTTGTTTCTCTCTTAATTTTTGTCATTCTATCATTTCGATCAAATTATCATCAAAATGCTTCTTTTTAGGTGTTCTTAATCAACTGAAATTGGTGATCTCCTTGATTTTTGATGAATCAGTTGTGTACTTGTGTTGCACAATTACAAGAGCTTATTGCAATTGATTAGGTGCATCCGGAGCATGTCCTCCAAATATTACGAATTGTTCACCCACTGCTCCGGATGCATGTAATATACTGTATATTGGTAACTTATTCATAATATCGAAAACCGGGTTAGGGTGGTTATATAGAATTAAGAGGATATGAGCTTACTAAGGGAAGAAGGGGAAAAAGTAATAAACAAGGTTGTAAGTGGTAATGTCACAAGGCACAAGCACAGCAGTATTTCCAGAGCTTACAGAACTGGTTGTTCTGGATTTTGATTTATGTCCAGGGGCTTTGTTATGTCTTTGTTGGAGAGGAAATGTAGCTGCGGTTCGCAGGTTTGCTTTAGGAAACAGGTGTAAAAATCTAATTGGTTGCTGTTGATGCTATTGGGTCATTTGGGACTTCAAGCTTTCCATGATATACTGATACCAGATGCTATCAAGATGCATTTACCATGAACTGTAAATATCCTGTAAAGATGGTCATTTAGAGTTTTTTACCATGTGGAAGTGAACTTCTCCATTTGTCTTGCAGGAGCACGCGAATTCGTACGAGTAACTCGAAAATCTGACCATGATGATCTTATAAACTCTGCCCTTGGTGGATTTTGCAGTGGTGCCCTTCTTGGACGACTTCAAGGTCAGTCCTACACTCCTACCCTTTAATTCACCCTTCCCTATCCCCCTCTGTCCGACTTCTAAATTGGGGGAAACTGCATGAGAACTCTTGGGTCCAAATCCTTGATGGATGAGGCAAATAGTCCATAGTTCTTAGTCTAAATATACAAAGCAAAATTTCAGTGTTTAGCTTGGTTACAGTTGATGGAAATGTATCTTTGAAAAATTGCACTCCGGGCTATATGCAAGTGAACGATTACACTATTGGGAATGAACAATTACACTATTTGGAGTGAACAGCCTAGTATAGGCAAGTGAACAATGACCCTGTTGGAGCACATGTTCACATGCTCCAGGAGCATGTAATAAGTTGCTAGTGTAGCCTACCTGTTCAAGTTGAAAGCTGAAAGCATCATTCTGAATGATCTCTCATCAGTTAAACACTGATCAGAGAGATTCACTGATGCATCTGATGACACTGGAGACGCACGATATTGCTATGTGGCTGTGGTTGTGTATTTCCTAATGTTTTGTCTACCAGTGTCTTAGCATTTGAGAAGGAAGCCAACTTTTTGGAACTTCCAAACCTTTTTAGCATATCCTGCTTCTAGGCAGTATTCTTTTGCATCCTAATTGGCATATACTCTAATTTTGTGACCTAAGATACTAGTAGACACTTAATTTCAGTTCAAGTGCCCTTGTTAAATGGTCAACAATCTGACATGAATATGGACCGTTGAGATTCAATTCATATTAAGAACATCATAAAATTCTCCGCAAACGACCAACTTTGATGACTAAACTGACCATGCCTGAATTGGAGTTCTTGTAGAATGCCCTTTAGTTCCAATTACATGGGAACATCCACATTCACTGAATGCTGATATACTTTGTGTCACATAGTTAAAGTTATTACGGCAGAATGGGTGCGGTTTTCTGACATTAGGACTACATTATCCTTTTTCTATTACAGGTGGGCAGTTGGGTGCTGTTCGATACTCTGCTATGTTTGCCGTTGCAGGAACAGCAGTTGATTACGCTACACTGAAATTGCGACCTGTTTTAAAAAGCTACCGTGATTCAATACTTGGAGGGGATTTGAAACTGCCAGAATGGTCTCCAATTCAGATACTTGATGAAGAAGCCCTGGCTGCCAAACGAGCTCGCGAAGAACATTTACGTGCTCAGACAGCTATAATTGTCAGGGAGAAAGATGCTAGAAAAGATGTAGCTTAATTATTCCTCATAATTCCAGTGCCAAGGATTTTCAAGTGAGCAACTTTTTCGCCCCTTCTTCCTTCATATACATAGGAGGTATTTTCTCCCAGCTTAGCAAATTGTGTGGTTCCATCGCACTTGCTGGGTAGAATAAAATGATTTTATTGCAACTCGAGAACTGTGCACAGCTGAGAATTCCAAATCTCACAGTTTGAGAAACCGGTCTTCTAGGACCGATCTTTATCTTCAACTGTTCTGTGGAGAGTTACAGTTAATCTTATCCGAATTTTGCCACACGATCATTATCTGTATTGGATGTAGAACTCATGATTTTCTAGATACAGAACTCTTGCCTGTTGCTTACAGTGAACTTTATTTTCGAATTAGTTAGCATTTGTTTGTATCAATATTAAATACATGGATCTATTGCTGATTCAACATTTTGGTTATATATTACAAATCAAAGTTTTATTTTTTTGATCCTGATTGTATCTACATGATAATATATCTAGGGGGGCTGCTAAGTCAATAAAGATTACTCGACTTTTAAATGCACATAGGATATTTGATATACTTGGATGAAGCAAGAGATTTGTCTACATCATTGGTAGAATTTATTAGATCACGAATGATCCTGAAAGGAAATGAATGGAACAAAGATCATATTGTGTTGTATTGCACGTAGAACTCATATATTCATGTAGAACTCATGATATTCTAGATATGCGGCTCTCGCCGTGGCATACACAGTTACACTAAACTTTGTTTCAAATCAGTTAACAATATCGTTTCAATATATATTACATGCACCCAAAGCATGTGCTCTAGATATTTGCAAGTGAACAATCATCATAATTAGAGTGAACCTAATATATATGGGTGAACAGCCCAATATATGTGGGTGAACAATGCGATGCAGCAGTATCACAACTCACCACACTACTCTATATTCTTCCACACAATACTATACTTTATCACAATCTTTATCAATATATCTCCAAACTTTTTTCCTCCACCTTCACATTCTCTTTCATTGCCTACCATATCAATCACGCTTTTCACAAATTTTACCATATCATTCCAAACCTTATCAAACTTTCCACAATTTTACCATACCGTAACATTTTTGCACCATACCAACCACATAAAAAAAAACAGGGCCTAGCGGAAATGAACCCAAGGATTTTCATCAAGTGACCTTATGTTTTTACACTTTCTATTAGGTCCTATTCGTGCACTTTTTTTTTTTTTCTATTTTCTTTACGTTGCACTAAGTCTGCTTTTTAATTTCATCTTTCCCTCTAATGCACCTCAAAAAATTATTATTAGTATTATTATGTTCCCGTGAATAGTAGATGTTCAACTTCATTCCAACCTCAAGTCCAAATATTTGGCTTTTATTTTGAGTTTCATTTTTGCCTTGTTAGTTTAGTTTTTCATTTTTTGGGTTTTTTTTTTTTTTTGTGAGATAGGTGTCAAGTTTAACATCTATTGTTAAGAGAAATATACTAATAAATTTTAGATGCACTGGTTGCGAAGATGAATCTAAAGAAAAGGACCTAATACAAAGGTGTTTGAAAATGAAACTAAAGAAAAGGACCTAATACAAAGTCTAAAAACACTGGTGCACCAAATGAAAGGTGCAAGTAAAAACTGAAATACAGTACCTAATAGACGTTACTCAATTTAGGTCACGTACTTTTATGCAGTAGATTGCGGTGAGGTATCACACTATAGCGCAACTCTTTAATTTCTACCACACTTCACCACACCACACCACAATCATTACCAATATATCTCTTTACGTTTCTCTTCTACTTTTCACATTTTCTCTCCTCACCTACCCCACTTACCATAATTTTCACCACAATTCACCACACTTTTTCAAATTTCACCGCACCGTACCATTACCACACAGCAACCAACCGTATAAAATAACAGGGTCTTAATATTAAGCATCACCAATTCGTAGTGTAGAATTTTGCCGCCAAGACTCAAAAGTGGAGAAAGAATCATTTTATTTTCTTCTTTCTATTAGTTGGTGTCACACTTGGGTCGCAACTGACAAGTTATAGCTACACATGATAGTAAAAGAAACCTCAAAAGAGACTGGCTTCACTCCTGGGTGAAAAAATCAGCATAAGAAAATGCAGGTAAAATTGCTGGGGGGTGTCACACATCTTTTTTAATTAACTCGTGGGTCATAACTTTTTTTTAATGTATTTTCGGGGGACATTAAACTTACTTAAGTGGCTAAGGGGTGACAATCCGGTTATTTTGACTGAAATCCGGCGAGATATGTTGAAAAGAACGAAAATGCCCTTATTTTTTTCTCTAATTTAACTTACTATGTCATTCATCCCTCTTTCTTCATCCTCTTCCTCCATAATTCAATCCTCTTCCTCCAGAATCAATAGCAATCCCAAAGCAAGCAGAGTGATCTACAAGTAACCCCTAAAACAGGGAGATGATGTGGGGAATTGGGTCTAAATTTTCAAAGGAATAATCTTTGATTTTCATACAGCTCTAGTATGCCATGGCGGCCTCCTCCTCGCACTCGAACGCCATGGTGACAAACATTCTGCCAATACACAATTCTCTTCCCCAAAAAGGCCTCCTACTTTTTTCCCACTTGAACTGCAATTATTAGTCATTATGTTTGGTGGGCAAATTTTTCCCGTAAATATATCTCCGTTTTTTCCCCCAATTCATCAACCCATTTTCACTCGAAACACAAACATCGAAATTCCAGAAAAAAAGTGAGTGATTAATGGGTGTAGAAGGGAAGAGGGTATGTGTGACTGGAGTTTCTGGGTTTATCGGTTCATGGATCGTCAAAGTGTTACTCGATGGATGTTACATTGTCAATGCCACTGTTCGAAGCACAAGTATGTCTGTTTTTCTCCTAAAATTCTTGTTTTCTGGAGGTTAAGTAGTGATGTATGTTCATATTTTCTCGTTTTCTGGTGTTTTGAAATGGTTTATAGATGATCTGAAGAAGATAGACCATTTGGTTGGATTAGATAGAGCAAAGGAAAGGCTGCATTTGTTCGAAGCAACTTTAATGGAGGAAGGTTCTTTTGATGGTGTAATTCAGTGGTGGACACCATTGAAGAAGAAGAATAGATTGAGGAGTGAAATTAAGGGGAAAAGGGTCACTTCACTCAATTTTTAAGGGCAAATAAGACTTTTCCTTTTTCCCGGCCAAAATATGCTAGATTATCACCCTTCAGCCACTTAAGTAAGTTTAATGTCTCCCGGGAATGCATTAAAAAAAAGTTGTGACCCGCGAGTCAATTAAAAAAGATATGACACCCCTAACAATTTTTTGGAAAATGCACCATAACGTATGTCTATCACGAGTCACTACTCAGCCAGTGCCTAGTATTCCATTTTGCTGCTGTTGGGTAGTAACAAAAATGCAAACGAAGCCCCAATAAACAATTGGATGAAATCCCACTATTTCAGTAATTTCACTGATTTTCCCTAGAATTACAACAATTTATTTTTCACTAAATTCACCTACATCTATGTTCTGTCCATGTTAAGAACCAAATAAAAAATAAAAAAAAAATCATCTACTGTATAATCAAACCACTGAGATTTGAGAAGTAGCAAAACTGATCAGCGCCGATTTTCGCCCACGATCAGGTATGACTCTTATGAGCATTAGCCTAGATTGGGGCAACTGTATTCTGATCCAAGCCTCTTTCTCCGAGCTAATAATGCTCATTGCTTAGGATTAAGAAACTTATTTGGACAACTAAATGAATGGGTAATGACCTGATGATTACCAGGAGGTTCAATTGAACTTGAGTGCTGAAAAAATGAAGCAATGGAGAGCCCCTCTACACTCTACAGTCCTATGAAATAAGCGAAACAAGAGAAACAAACTCCAGTATGACACGACCCTTTGACCGGGTGTTGATCACAAAATGCTCCGGATATTTCCTTAGCAAGATGAGCAGGCCGTACCATGGTTTTCCTTTGGATTCAGAACTTGGCCAATCTTCAGATGTCAGATATCTCCTCACACGACTGTGATGCCAAACGTTACTGTACTGCTCCATTAGCTGCACCACACATACAGGCAGCACGATTAGGAAAAGTCTCGGGAATAAGTTAAACCATTCATCAGAGTGTTAGAAATAAGAATCTAGTCGAACTAAATGCAACAATCAAGAAATTGAAGAAACCCTAAATACAAGAGAGGGAATCCTGGGTCACACCACATAAAAACACCGCCTGTATCCTGTGAATACCACTTCCTGGAGGGTTTACCCCAAAATCTAACAAATTAACCCAAGCAGCAGTTCCTCTTTGCTATGCAATTGCATCTTTGGAAAGGAAAGATTAAAGAACGTAGCATGGCCCCACATACTAAATACCAACAGATGTTTCCGTCTACACTTCTTGTTCTCTAGAAAAGGAGGCATCGTAAAAGGATATAGCTCAGCATTTGACAGCAGAGCACAATGTGAACTGACGATGCATGCACTTAAGCTACATCAGCATTCTTCTCTCAGATTTATTCTACCTTCATTGTGCTCAATTTTGATGTTCCTTGGTCTGCAGATTTTATTATCTTACCTCCTCCAATAACCCCCACCACAGTAGATATCCTAATTCATTGCCCAGCCATCTGTATGAGACCAATCATGTCTGCTGAAGGAAATTCAGGCCAGCAATATAGAAAAGGAAAACCAGAGGATGTTTCACAAACTTCTAATACTAAATATTTGCTGGGCACTTCATACAGAGAAAAGGAAAGGAAGAGGCACACCATAATTCCATACAATATGATCTTTAAAATCAAACTGACCTCAGCATGAAGTCTCTCCATAGGCATCCATTCACCTGGACCACATAGATCAGACAGCACAGTCGCCACAGATGACACGATATCCTTTTCTTCCAATTGCATGAGCTGATCATCATCAGCATCTGAATCAATTCTCGATCTTCCATCCGATTTCTTTTCTGCAACAGAATACAGAATATCAGAGTAGTAAAGTCACTAAAAAATTCAAGTACCTTAAGCGCCTTAAATGGCAAGATAAAGAAAAGGCAACATGACAGAAAATGAAATTCAGATAAACCTTTCAATGAGAGAATCTACTATCTACCTCTACTACATGGATTCACCACTATAGAATATCTTTGTGAATTCACGAGAGTCATCTCTCACATAGACAATTATTAATTACTCCCTCTATCCCTAAATAAGTGTTAATTTGACTATACTTTGCCCGTTGATTACTCAGAATTTACAATGAGTTACAATGTAAAATTAACACCATTGTAATTTTTAGTACAGTATCTTTCTAACAGTGGTAATTTCATACTGTAACTCATTGTAATTTGTTAGTAATCAACGGTCAAAGCATAATCAAATTGACACTTATTTAGGGACGGAGGTAGTACTAGTTATCATCTACCAGCTGAACCGTAAATCAACAGGTTTATACTCACCGGAGGTAAGCAACAGGCAAATAGACTCTAAGAACCATGGAGAGATAGATAAACAGAACTGAAGGAAATAAGAACGAGTACGGTGGACAGGTAACCAAAATGATAACCAGAAGCAAAATCACAACAATCTAGAGCTCAATATAATTGCATACATCCCTTCTATTGATGGTTTTCGAAGTATAACTGAAATGAACTGGGAAAACGTTATATTAAATGAATTATTGTGATCTTAATATCTCTCAAAATAGAAACATCATATGTCACCATATCTACATCGCCTAGTAAGTTCCTAGCATTGCAATCTTATGTATTAATAAGCTAGTTCATATTATGCATTAGCCTCTATCTCATGAAAAATACAATTTTGTAGAGCAAATCATCAAGGAAACCTACCAAGCCAAGATTACAAAACATCAACGTGACCAAGGACCAAGCCTAATAGCTAGGATTTTTTATCCTTTGAGCAATCACGAGCCAAACTAAGCCCTCGTGACTTAATGGATAAGGCATTTGACTTCTAATCAAAGGATTGTGGGTTTGAGTCCCACCGAGCGAGCATGATTTTGAACTTATGCTTATGGGGGAAGGTTGCTCACATTTGTATCCCTAGACCGCACTCAAACATGTTTCCCCTTAGGGAAATTTTCTTTAGGAAAATGTAGGAAATGGTGGGCTCCCCATAAAGTTTTTCTCAAGGTCAACCTACATCTAGACATTAGGAAAATAAGTCAACCTAGGGAAATTGACCATTTCCCCAGGGTTTTTGACCAACGAAACACACCCTAAGAGTTGTTGTTGTTGCTGAACAATCACGAGCCTAAATCCCATAACCACCCAACAATTTTGAGACAAATGTTTTATGATATTAGAATGAATCAGTCAATGGCTTCAAGCAACTATCCTGCACCTAGTTTCCTGTTCAACACCTTCACAAACATCGGCAGCATATCCCTCTCGATTGTTTTCGCTCATTCAATGACTCAAGTAATAAGAGATGAACAATTTCTGCATACTACTATCCCATAGAACATGTCAAACTTTGGAAAGTAAAACGTTCACAAAACATTTCATGTGTAATCATATTCACGCCTTGGAGAGCTCAGAAAAAAAATCACTTCAGGCCAATTTTTTATAACTTGGATTAAAATAAACCAAAATGGCCGTTTCATTTGTGCTCTATAACATGATGTCAATGGTTTTAATCCACAGTGCAATTGAATCAACTCTTTGTGACTCAACAGTAAGGTCCTCCCCCCCCCCCCCACCCACCCAAACAAAAAAATAAAAGAAAAAAACCCAAAAAACAGGACTAAAAACTTTATCAGCAGGTGGCATTGGAGCAGTAGGGTATAGATTTGTTCATGGATTTGGATCATTTCATTGTTTGTAATCTTCTCAATTATATTCATGTGATAGGATGTTGGGTTCATCATCACAATAACTTGAAGTTGTATTTTGGTAAAAGGAAAATAGATAAGTATTAGTGACGGAGGGATACTAAAGTAAGGATACAAGTTTAAGGTGTTGTTTATCTCTACGAGTAAGGAATGAAACATGTGTCTATTCTTCATATGATGCCATACCACCAATTTGATTCATAAATTCCAATTTATATAAAATTCTAAATTTGCTACTGTTATTCTCGTTCATTTATGTTGTTGTACATCTTGCATATGAAAATGTTCTATCATTCAAAACATTTGAAATAGGTAGGGTCATTTGTGATGAAAGTGACATCATAATATCGGCATCTTCCACACTATCATATGCTGGTGAAAGTTTTAAGATGCTTTTAGAAAGCAACTAACCAGCCACGTTATTCTGTATCTTGATCCTGGTTTCCTTATCAAACCAGAGTTAACAGTGTGGAGTGCAGGCCTAATGAGGACAATTTCTCTATAATTTCAGACAAGACTACTATATCTAACCACCCCACACCTTGCTTAGGTGGCTGATCAAGGTGTGGAGATGGATTTGGATCTGACATCCTTATCTTGGCACCTTAAATAATTTTATGTTCGTCCCTCCCTAAAACCTTCTGGTACTTATGTAGTTCTTAATGGATACATGTGAAGCTTTTTCCCTATCAATTGTAAGTTTGTTTTCAAACTCATTTCTAACTCTTTAAACAATTTTGGCTGTCCTGAAAACAGTTATATGTCAATATACGAATAAGGTAGTCTCGCATCTTGGACTCACACAACACCAGCATTAGTAGGATCGAAAACGGATGGAAATCTATCCATAGTCAATACTTAGAGATTGTCTTTGGTTTGTAGGAAACTCTTTATTTATTTGGTGTGCTTAGTATATACCACGCACTGGAAAAGAGACAATGTTAATTCCATATCATTATATGACCCCATAGCTCTAAATTCTGCAACCTCCAAGATACAGTATGCTACAATGCTATCTATGTTATTCAAGCTTACAATCAGTTAACATGAGAAGTTCAGTTCACCATTAATGATAAAGATAATGTTTATCCAAAACAGTTTACTATCGTAGTTTCCCTTATGGAACAATATATAACACAAAATCAACATTTATCCCCTTACCCTCTTTTTAGATTAGTTTGGTCTAAACTGGAAAAAAAAGGTCATCCTGGCATGGATGTCATTTTATTAAGGAAGAAGTTTGTATTTTCATTCCCAATACCCAAGACATGTTTCTATTCAAGCATTTCCAATAAAATTCTGTTCAACTTTATGCAGAAATAGACATAACAACATCTTAATGTATTGTTAGACTTAAATCTCATGGTACACAGATGACCATTTTCCTCATAGAGCAAAAAGGGTCTTGAAATTTAGCAAATCAAAATTCATTTGGAGCTTACGCACTTTCAATTTTGTGAAGGAAAGGTGTTCAGCAAGTGAAGAGACAGGGGATAGCCGCGCCATAAATAAACCAAGACAACACCATGAGAAGACAAAAGACTCTAAAACAATGAATAATGTAGAAAACAAATATGGCCAGCAATACAAGGACCCCATCAATTTTAAGATACATGGGTCTGAAACATCAACACTGTCAAATATTTTTGTAATCTTTTTTTTTTTTTTTTGTGGTAGGCACGGGCACCATCATCAATGTCTAATCTTCTATTCTATCAACAATTCATTGAGACCCCAAATCACTCTTGACAAAAACAACGGATACAAGAGCAATTGCCAAATTATGCGATAAAATAGGCCCAACATGACCAAGACAGAAACCAACCAACACCTCCACACCCCCGCCCACCCACCCACCCAAAAAAGAAAAAAAAAAGAAAAGGGAGGGGGTGGAGAAGTTTGTTGTACATGATCATTGATCAATCACCAGTCATAGTTCCCAACCCATGTATTTCATAAATGCTTTGAGATAGAGAGTGACTCAAGGCCCCAAGAAATTTGTAGCCGCGGATGTCCTTTGGATTTTCCATCCTCAATCCCCCCAACCCTCTTAGTTGCCAACCCAAATTCCTAGACTCCAACGTCCATTGCATATATCATGAACTCACAATGCAAGCTAAACATAGCTATTGCCACAACATTGATATATGTCGCTATGTCTTCCCCAAATGTACACACAGAAACAGTGATAGACTCAGGTTATCAGGAATCCAAGTGAAAGGTAACACAAGAAGGGCAAGACAAGTACGTGAGCATGAGATTATAGTTCAGAAGTCTAGGACTAGGATAGCCAGATGTGGAAGCTAGAGAGAATAGTTGGGAACAGAAAGGTGAATGGAGATCACAAAGGATAAGCACCAAGAAAATATGATCGCACACATCTACATATGGGGCTTTCATTAAGGTTTGAAATAACAGTAGAAAAAGGGGAAAAAGGTAGAAATTCGGAAGTCAAATAACTGGTGAACCTCCAGAGGTAGTTGTTGAATGTTGGCTTTTCCAGTCCAAAGAGGAAGGGAAAGAGAACAAATTGAGGGCCCTTCTAACATTGACAATTTGCAATACAGGAAATACAAAATCAATGGTCTCTATCAATCTGGGAACCTTGAAAGTCCCACATGATGAACAACAACAAATATCCAACACAAATCTTGCAAAACCTAAGTCTAGGGATGTGCAGACATACGCAGCCATATACCCAACAGAAAGTTAGTTGTTTGGATTTTCCTACCCTCTACTCTAATAGTCCTATATGGATTGTAACAGAAACATATATATGTACGCAAAGGAAATACAATGTGCAACATTCATGCATATACAATGACCAATCTCATTGGTTCTTAAATAACCACCCACCCAAAAGAGAGGTGGGGGGGGGGGGGGGGGAGCTCAGCCAGCACATTGCTCGCAAACAATGTCTTCCGGACACAAATTCAAAAAAATGCCAATACTATACGTGAGTTCCTTGTTAAGCTTCACATCTTACTAAATTCAATTCCTTCACCCTCTGAACAACTGTTTTGGCCATGTTCCTATTGATATGTAAATGTTGTGAAAAATTGTGTACATGCAAATGAATGAAATCAATCAAGGATAAATTTCCAAAGCACACATAAAAGCAACACAGATCATGTCATTCGAAAGCAGCTGTCACACCCCTCAAACCCACCAGATACCACTGAATCAATCATTAACGATTTGATAAACAATTTATGCATACATTTTCAAAACCACATTAGCAACCTATAGACTTAAACGAGTCAAAACTAAAAACTGCAGCTCATGTAAGGAGAGAATAGCACCTCAGAAAGTACCAATTAAATCATATGAAGGTTCAATCATCACATTACGAATTCAATTCAGCAGAAAGTCTCATAGCACCAACAAATTATCATAACTAGACTGCAAGAAAACAACACCACCCCACAAATCCCTGATCAAAATCACCAGATAATACCAACAAAAACGATATGTAGGAAGTTGCAACAACATAAAAATTAAACGGTGTATATAAATTTACTGACCCAGAGCTCCAGATAAGCCTCCTTTCCCACCACTACCCCCATATCCATACCCCTCATCACCATACCTCCTGATCTTCTTCCCCACATCTTCCTCCTCATAATCATCCTCTTCCTCGTCCTCCTCCGCCGCAGCAGCATAATAGTCCAGCATCCTCCCCTTCCTCCTCGCCGGCGCCACCGCGTGCGGCGGCGCCGGCGGAGTATAAACATGTTGCCGCGGCCCCAGAGCGCCACCCAGAATGTTCCTAACAGGGAGAAGGAAATAGAACTCCTTATCCCCAATCTGAAGGAGATCCTGAGAATCAAGCTTCACCGGGGGATTGCCGGGGAGGTGAAGAACCCCTTCGACAAGGCAGCCATTCTTGCCGAGGACTTCCATGGCGAAACGACGACGTTGGAAGTCGTAGAAGATGCGAGCGTGGTGGCGGGAGATGTTCATTCCGCCGCCCAGGGAGGCTAAGTCGACGTCGACGGCGGATTTCTTGGAGTTCCGGCCGAGAATTATGGAGTAAGTCTGCATGTAGTACTCGAAATCTTCGCCCTGGAGCTTTGCGAAGCCTGCCTCCACGTCGCTCCCGCCGCCCTGCGACATTGCTGACTGCTACGATCGATCGGAATTTTGGGGATGTCGAGGTTTTTGACGATTGATCGGTGATGGGGGAATTATGAAATTTTAATACTGTTTGATTTATGTTTGTTGGTCTGTAAATCACAATTTCGAACCCTAGATTTTGGTTTGTATCAATGTATCGAGTGGCATATGAAGAAAACACATGATTTTTATTTATTTCCATTTTGATTTTATTTTTTAGACGATTTTTTTTATTCTTTTTATTAGGATGAGCGGGTTCGTTGCACTATCCTAAAATTAGGAACTTTATCCTAATATGTTCTTAATTTTCAGGAAGACGGTCTTTCCACATAGTTAAAGTTTCGGTTATGTCTGTTAATTGTAAAAATTTTAGTTTCCCGTCACATATTTTAAAAAAAAATACTAATTTTTATTTTAGCACAAAGTATAGTACATTGTTCAATTCTCATGGTAACAATACAACACTATGATTTTAGAAGTGACAATGAAAGTTGAAGAATAACAAGTTTCTAACTATGGTTTTAGTTTCCCATTGTGCCATATGAATGATCATTTTGTTGACTGTCGCGATTTTCAATGTCAATTTTTGATTGATAATTTCTAATATAATATTTTATTGACACTTGCAATATTATATTTTTAGAATAATATTTTTCGTTGCAAATCTAAAATAGTATTTAATATAATAAGTTATTGTATATATTATGAAATTTATAGTCAAAATTTTCAAAATTTGACTGGACAAATTCTAAAGGCGACAGTTAATATGAAATAGAGAGAGTATATTTTAATAGTTTCATGTATTTATTTCTATTAAAATTATGTTTCATGTTCCATGTATTGGTTGGTTCTAGGTTCACGATTTCAAATACTTAAACTTGAATTTGCCTAACAAGTTCTAAGTTCCAGTTCATAGTATCATTTTAGGAACCTTATACTTACCCATTAGGACAAGTTCTTGAATTTTAAAAACCTAAAACTTACCCTTTCCCATCAACAGATTCAGTCAAGTTTCAAGTTTTAGTTTTGAAATTGTTCATCCCTACTTTTTATTCATAAGGGTTTTTTCTTTTCTTTTCTTTTTTTTTTGAGATAACGAGACCATGTAAATTAAAATCACATAATCAATAAAATCTGTTTGATAATGAAAGGCAAATTTCATATATTAGGCTCAAACTTTTAGCTATTTTAAGTTGCCAATTATTATGCACAATACTGTAAGTGGGAGGCTTACTTGAAAAAAGAAAGATGAATGTTAATGATTATCCCAGGAATAGGGGTGGGCAATGGACGGTTTCGGGCGGGGTTCAGAACATCCATGAACGGGTCAAGCTCGGGTGCCATACTATTTAAAATAGGCCTGGGTTGGTATGGGTTTAAGCGGGCCCTAAACAGGCGTGAGGGGTCTGGGTCTATCTTGACATGAATCAACCCCAAATATTCATCTCATCACATTGTACCAATACGAAGAATAGATGATGTGTCCTAGTAAACAAAAGTCATAGTCACAAGCCCCTATTCCACCTAGATGACGCTAGTTAGAGAAGAGTAAAACCGGTGATTGAGATTTGGGAAGTGTGAGAGATTGATAGAGAAGAGGGAGGACAACCCCTAGTGATTTAATTGTTCAATCAAAGAATGAAGAATCAGTTTATTGAGAGAAATGAGTAGTAGGAACTAGGAACCCTAATGACCTGCTAATCAATTCAAGCCCGGTATTGGTCCGCGGGGGCCTATGAATTATTTTAAACGATTGGCTCATTATGTACCCGACCTGTTAAATAATTTAAGCGGGCTGAGCCCGTTTTCCTTAATCCGTTCACTTAAGTCCAATGGGCACCCGCCCGTTTGCCCAACCCTACCCAAGAACGATGGATAAAGTGCATTAAATAAGAATATCTATTAGAATCTCACTTGATAAATACTTTCGAGTTGTTACTCCGCTTGATGTGGCACTTGCAATTACATCCCTGGGATGAAGCTTGAGTTATCTTCCTCTTCAAGAGTTGAGAGACAATTTTCTTAGGTGTCATCGTGACGCTTAAATTGAAGGTTGAACTTGATTTTTTGGAGAAGGAGATGACAGGTCGAGATGTCCCACCTAAACATAAATTTTAAGTCTAAATTTAATAAAGATGAGTAATTGAGAAACAAATATACTTTGTATTAACTTTTGAATGCACGTGGGTACAGTCTCTATATTAAGTCAAATGTGACGATCCTCTAATTCAATCCCCTTGAACCTTATAAATTGAGGGAACAAGTGCTTTTTTCGATCCCTGGAGCAGATATAGCTGAAGAACTCTTGCAGTTGTTCTTGAACAGAATGTCTTGAGCATTGATCCTCTTAATGTGCGGTAGCTAGAGGCTACTCATAGTTTAACCATTTGAATGTTGATTGTTAGTTGCAATTTTTCAGGTTTTGGATGCGAGGGCTTGAACCTTGTCTGCAACCTTTGATTTAAAGAACATAAGTTATTGAACTAGTTGACATTAATTTTTATCGCTTTGGTAGTTGGAGAGTGCATGTAGTTCGATCTTCTTGAGACTATAGATGTTGACCGTTGTAGAGTCTCCAGTGTAGGTGTAACTGAATAACTATGTAGTAGTTCTTAATCTTGATGTGTTTGAAGATGTGAAGCTTTGCTCCTAAGCTTTTGCAGACCTTGATTGTTGACACTTGATAGCTGGAGGTCGTTCTCAGTTTGATTTTTTGAAGAGTCTGAATGTCGAATGCATAATCCTCGAAAATGAGAGGGATGACCTCTTCTGATAGACTTTAGGGTTTAGGGGTTTGAGTTGGGTTTTAGGGTTGGATCCAAATTAATTAATTATTCTTTTTATTTTTAAATAAAGAAGAATTATTATTTTTTGCATCATATAACACCTGACAACTTCTAATGGTTAAAATTTAATTTCACTTAATTTTGACTAGTTGTATCCGTTAAGGTCAATTTGACACGTGACAGTTTATAATTGATTAAATAAAATTAATTTATTTTTCAAGTTGAAATGACATTTTCTAATTAGTCGAATTTTTTTTGCCTCCCACACTGAGCTATTTACGGTCGTGATCTTTGGCCCTTAACTTTGAAAGGTTGCTTTGTTAGTCACCCTCTCCGTCATATGATTAAATCCCATTCTTTGTTCAGTCCCATTCATTGACTGCTCGTGTCAATCTGCATTGTTTCCATGTATATTTTAGACTTAGGTCCGTCAAATTTATGAGTAACTTCAGTTTATTAAAACTTATTAGTTTTTTAGTTTTTGTCAAAATTTACTGAAATTTACCAAAAATTATCAAAGTTAAAAAATGAAAAAAATAATAATTTTGATTTATTAGCATAAATTTGTCAAAAATTACTTTAATTTAACAAAAATTACCAAAAATTACCAAAATTTAAAATTTTTAGTCAACTGTTTTTTACCCACGAATTTAACACCCCTGAGAGGTACAACATTGTTCTCATTTTAAACAAAATGGTCAACATTCAATTTTTTTATTTATTTATAATAGTTTTACAAAAAAAGTTATTTAAAATAATAATTGACAAAGTGACTAGTTAACCATCCTACAATCACGTCTAATTTCACCTTGTGTCCCAGTCTTGACCCCAACTCTGCCTAGCCTAATAATGGAAGCAACAAAGGCTTCCTGGAAGAGTGAAGCATTGGATGCAAATGCAGTGACCACGTTTCTGGACTCTGCGGTAGCAAGCAAAGCTTGGTCCGAGCCCAACAATGCCTTGCCTTGTAGAAGGTTCTTGTAGTATGAATTGTCGAACTTGAGAGGAGTCGTAGGGTCCATTGGAATGGCGATCCTCGGGTCGCCATTCGTTGGGCATGCCTGTTGGAGTTGCTTTGCGTAATCTTGGTTTAGTGTTGGGTCTATGCTGCTTTTGGCATTGAAGGAATATATTCTCTTGGAAAACTCTTTGCAATGTGCAAACCCTATTGTGTGCGCTCCTGAACCACCAACACATAATAAGCATGGTTATTAAAATCTTAATCCTAATCTATGATCCTACGATTTTATGGTTCAAAATCCTCGATGCGATTCTACTATCTACATTGCGATCCACAATCCCACATGGGTTAATTCCGATCTAAACTACCCATGAAAAACTCTTTGCAATGTGCAAACCCTATTGTGTGTGCTCCTGAACCCACCAGCATAATAAGTGCTTCTTGTAATACACTAACTTTGTTTCCACTTTATTCTAACCACCAAACAACTAACTGTATTTAGGGGTAATGGATCGGGACCCCATAGGGTCAAGAGGGTCAGTGCCCTAAAAACATAAGGGTTGTCAAAGGGTAGGGTCGGGTAAGGTCATTAACAAGACGGCCCATTTCACATTGTTAAAGGGTCAGTCAATCGACCACACCGGATCAACCTACGATAACTCAAAATAAATAGTTTTTTCTATTATTTAAATGCTAACATTATTTAAATTATATTATTAATACTCCACGTTAAATAGTAATTAGCATAATTACTTCTTTTTTGTATAAATACACTTAATTTTAACTTTAGGGTTAAACGGGTCGCGCCATGGACCGACCCTTATTTTTACTAGAAAGCCCTAACCCGACCCATTACTATGAAGGGTCGATCTTGACCCAATCCGACCATACATGGCTAATGGGCCAACCCAGACCCAGACCCAGCCCAACTCGGCTCATTGCCCACCCCTAATGTCTGTTTTGATTAGTGATCCATACATGTAACAAGTTGAATTAAATGTACCTGATAAAGCAATCAAGTCAAGTTGGGAGAGACCATGAGAAGCAAACATGTCTACAAGCTTCTTGTAGGTGTAGTTAGCAGCAGGCAGGTGATGATCTACACTAGCCTTTGTTGATATTCTGCCATCGCGTCTTCCAAGTTCCACGCCATAGTTTGGCCCTCCACTCTGCAACCCACATATATAGTGCAAATTCCATTAGGATAAGTTAGGATAAGTTATGATGTTTTTTTGGAGAATTGTGTTAGGTTTAGATAGGTTTGGATAAGTTAGATAAGTTGGGAGAGTTATATCCAACCTAACCAAAGAATAGGACCTTGCTTCTAGTTCCATCATTTGTAACCTTTTTAAATTTTATATGACTAAGTCTCCTCTTAATTGGTCTAACAATCAAAATTCTACCATATGTTAAATAAAAGTTTGTGTATTAGGGGTTGGATACACTCAAAATAGGATTGCCTTATGTTAGAGTTTAGTATGGAGTCCTAATTGATTCAGGATGATTTAAAGCACCTTTAAAGACGACATGGATGGGAATTGATAAAAGAAACTCGGTGAAGGGGACCGATGAGGAGAACATCACCGTATCTGGATTTGATGAATGCTCCCCTAATATTATCTGTTTTGTTATCCAAATAAGCGATTAAGGAAGTGCCATGCAAAAAGAAGAGGAGAGAAGAATCAGTTGTGAGAGGAACCACTGCTCCATCTATGTCGGTAATCTACCGAATTCCATCGACAGGTATGGTCTATCAGGAATTTTCAGCAGGATGGGCAAGGTTAGAAATGCATATATCCCGCAAAGACAAGGGAGATGGGGCAGATATGGATTCATTGAGTACTGGAATGGCAAAGATGCAAGAAGAAGCATTCAAATGCTGCAAAACTTGAACATCAGAGGGAAGATAGTGAGAGTTGAAATGGCCAGAAGACCTAGAGGCACCTATCCCATGAAGACAACTAGAAGGAGGGTGGATCCAAAGAAGAAATACAGACAGACATGGAGGCAGAAAGGGGCTGCAACGGAGGCACCCTCTGAGGAGAGAATCTCAAACAGCGTTAAGGGAGAAGAAAATGACGACTTCGTCGAATGGCTCTCAAGGAGTTTGGTCTGTGAGACAGATGAACCAAGAACACTCCATAGCCTTGTAGAGTTAATTCAAAAAAGAGGCAGGCCTCTATCCAAGATCACAGCACTCAGCGGCACAAAGTTCATTCTAACGCTTACATCCATGGATGAGATGGAAGAGGTGGTCAACGACCCTCGTGAACTTGGGTTGTGGTTCAGGAGTATAAGAAAATGGGCTAGACATGAAGAAAGTGAGCACAGAAGAGTTTGGATTGACATCTATGGGGTTCCCCCCCATGGATGGTCCTACGAGAATTTTGAGAAGCTCATTTCGTGGGGCAGACTCCTCATGCTGTACCAACCTATTAGCGAGACTACCCAATTTGAAGCGATGAGAGCCTTAGTATTAACGAACATTTTCAGGAGGATTGAAGGAGAATTGTTGCTACAAATCGGGGACTGCTCATATAGAATCTTCTTTAGAGAGGTCGGAGCCGCTATAAACTTCAAAAGTGACTTCAACACTCATCTCGACTTCAGTGAGCAATCTTCGGGGCACGTTGGGGATTACTACATCCCTGAGTCCAGTGAAGAGTTCCAGTCAAGCATGAATCATTATTCAACCACCAAAAACCATGAGCAGCAACATGAAGAAGAAGAAGAAGTTGTTCAGGAAACTTTCATGAATATGGAAGATGATCAGGAGTTGCAGGGGATGCCGTTCGTCGAGGGAGGCGATCAGCCGCCGCTGAACTAGGAAATCTTTGGGGTAGCTGAACAGTCTGAGCGACAGCAGATTAACGTCTCAACCACCAATGGCGAATTAAATGAGGTGGAGCAGCCAATACAGGAAAACTCCAATTCCAAAACAAAAACAGCTATCATAAGTTGTAATGGGCTATCCGAGGAGGTTCAAATGATTAATGAGAGGCTCCAAGCCTTGAAAGAAGCAAAACAAAAATCTTTAATACAATCTGGGAACTGTCAACGCGTGGTGTGCAACAACGAGACTCTGAGTGAGGAAGTTGAACAGCCACCAGGTTTTGAGAAAAACTTTGTCACTCTTGAGGAAGTCTCAACGGATGGAGAAATTGAAAAATTGCAAGGGAAGGAAGTAGAAGAGGCATTACAGCTCAATCACGACATTGGAGTCAGAATTGTAGGAAACAAGAAAACGTTTGCTCATCTCATTGAACAAAAATTGAAGAAACCCTCAGAAGGTGCTCGAAAGGACAAAAAGAAAAGGAAACAACCGTCTGAACAGAAGTGATGCGTATTGCAGCGTGGAACGTGAGGGGCATCGGGCGGCCTCAAAAGAAAAGAGATGTCCGCAGACTGATTAACAAAGAGCACATTGACTTGATAGGTTTGCTTGAGACAAAGCATGACACATTCAGTAACCTGGACCTGATGAGATGTTGGGGAAACTACCAGCTTGATTTTGTCGATGTAGCAGCTATGGAAAGATCAGGGGGCATTATAGTAATGTGGTCTAAAGAAGAATTTGAAGCAAACTCGATCGTGAAACAACAGAGATGGGTGGGGATTGAAGGGAAATTCTTTAAGGAGAATTTTGAGTGTGTGATTTGCTTTATTTACGCGCCAAACGACCCTGCGCAAAGGAGTGATACAAGAAAAATGCTCTGGATGGCTAGCTGTTTCGCTCTTGCTTGGTCACTTTGGATGCATAGAAACTCTATTGTGCATGAGGGAGCACAACCAAACATGGCTAATGTTGCTCAGAGCACCAGATGGCGAGTCGCTCTGTGGAGTCAATAATGGAATGCAAACATCCACTACACAGCCGATGACTTAGCCAGAAACATCAGCTGCATTCCTCTCCTATTTCCATGAATTCTCCACCCTCACAGGCGTTTGGAAGCACCTTGCTCGGGGTGTGACTTTGTTGGTCGCTGTTTACCTTTGTTTTCTTGACTCTGTCGTTTGTTTCTGTTTTGCTCTGTTTGTGTTCTTTGTTTGGTGTTGTTTTCTCTGCCTAGCGGGCTGGACTTTGTCTTGTGTTGGCCTTTGCCGTACCAATCAAAAAAAAAAAAAGACGACATGGATGTGTTTGGACTTGAAACGATCTATGCGAGGGGTTAAAGAGCCGAAAAAGGAAGAAGAAGTGCAACACGGGTCGTGTTGTGTCTGGCATGGGTCGTGTCAGAGTTGACATGATCTGTGTCAGTGTTGCACGGGCTGGAATGTTAATTTCTGTATTTTTATTTGATATCTCTTCCTAATTTGGTTTGATGATAGATTCTTGTTGTCCATTTGATGAAGTTTTAGAGCCTAAAGGTCAATGACACTTTGATAACCCTATATTTGTAGCTACTATTATGAATAGAGCCCTAAGACAAGGCTTTAGGATATGAATTGAGTCTTCTATTCATCATTATATCACTAGAGATTGTGACTTCAAAAAATGTCAACTTGTTTAAGAGTATGTAAAATTCATGGGTAAAAAATAGTTGGCTAAAAGTTAAATTTTGATAACTTTTGGCAAACTTACGCTAATATATCAAAATTATCTTTTTTTAATTTTTTAACTTTAGTAATTTTTGATAAGTTTTGATTAATTTAGGCAAAAACTGGTAAATTTTGATAAAATGAACTTACCTATAAATTTGACAGGCCCTAAATGATGACTTTTCATTATTAACCAACTTATCTTGTATTGATAGTTGGCTATGGATTTGTTGTAACTCATTCTTAGAGCTCTATAAATGATGACTTTTAATTTCATTATGATATGAATTGAATAATAAACTCTTTGTACACGTAATTGAGTGTCACCTAAAATGGTGGCATTAAATGGTTGATTGGCCATAAGCCAAATACCAATCTGTTAGCTATCAACATTCTCTACAGCTATCATATTTCTTATGTATCTCACAAGTGGGAACCCAATCTCCTACATAGAATAGTCTACCCGAAACATACGCTTAAAACATGCGTAATAAGCGCATAAAATGCATAAAGACGAATTGAGCGTTTAAAAGTGTGAATTCCTCTTTTATGGAAGCTACCAAATAACAAAAGTGTTTTTTTACCTAGCCGAATTTAATGTTTAATACACAAAATATTCATTTTAAAAGAGGGAAAGTAAGAATCATTGACACAAATCATTATATTAATAACAAGAATTTATCAGCTTCCTCGAATAAAAAAATAAGTATCATATAAAACACAAATTTTTCAAATACCATCATTAATAAAGGTCAACGTTTATATCGACAAATAATTGATCGTACTTTTATACAATGTTATCAACTATATTCTATACCTTTAATTTTCGCACCATATTTTACTAACATGGAACCTACGTTCTCATGACACATCAATTTAATTTATATGTATCAAATATTTGATTTTATTCTCATGACACATCAATTTTAATTGTTTTAGCTATTTTATTTAGAATGTCTGAATATGTAGTTGCAAAATCAATTAAGCAATCAATCTTAAAAATATAATTGAGCATGCACTAGTTCGCAAAGATATTAAGAAATTAAATTCTTTAATTACGATCTTTAAAATAATAAACTATGATACTAAAATTCCATTTAATTTTTATTAGAAATTGTAGGATTACGATTGCAACATGCTTATATCTCCTTAATTAGTATTGATTGTAATTTGGCCAGCTACATGATAAAAATTCTTTTCGAATATTTTTCGTTTATATTAAAGCTAAAATGTCAAATAATTTCAAATCAACATCAAATTAAGCTGAAACATCAAATTCATGTCTAACAGCACAATCCTAAATTAAACATTACTTATTTGTCAATTTCAAAGTGATTAGCTAGGCGTATAAATACTGATAATGTCGACGAACTCACAAGATAGATAATTGTTTTTTCAAATTATAATAGTTTCATTTAACTACATCCATTTAGCCCACCAATGTTACATCTACTTTATCTCCTTGAAACTCTAATTTCATGAGCAGATCTACTTATAGTCACCCCAATACCTAAAGTTACTTTGCACAAGTTGATTTCTGAATCGTTTTCACTACTATGTGCATCCTTTTGTTGCTCAAATTGTTTTTACCTTGCTAGATGTCACTAGCAAATGAGTATCTAATAACGTCTCCAATGTGATATACTTAGGTGAATAAGAACTATAAATAAGAGTTAAAAAGTACAAAAATGAAAACACGTAATAGTAAAAAAGTGTGGTAAATGTACAAAAACGTTACTTTTTATTGATTTAAGGAACGGGTCAGGTAGTTTTGCGTTCAGGTCCTGTTAGACTCAGTAATTTTCGAGTTCCCCAAGTTCGGTTAATGTTTGGTTTTAGGTCAAGAAAAGGTGTTCAAAATCCAAAATTTCCGGCTGGTCAGAATCTACTTTTCGGATCAGGTCAACTTCTGCCATGTTTGTCCGTCTATATGATAATAATCATTATATGATATGTATGAGGTAGGTTTCTTGCACAAGTAAATGCTTGTCTAACTCGAATTAGAAAGTCATTTGATGTTCAGAAACAGTAGTGGAAATTAATGTTAGAGCACAGAGGAAGCAATTGTAATTACCAGTACAATGACATCCCTTGTAGCCAAGGCCAAAATGTCAGCACATGAAACTTTGTTCTTGCAGCTCGGCACGCTATCGACAGCGGCCTTGGCTCTGATCACTGCGTCGAATCCGTCTCCGGCCAGGGAAAGGTCGTCCGGAGCATCCTTCTCTGCATCCCCGCTAACAGATGCCAGTATCACTGAGGCATCACATCCCTACATATAAATGCATTAAACTTTGATAATATATATATATATATATATATATATAACGATTTGCAATACAAAATTAATGTTACTAATGTTGAGTTTATGGCCCAAAATCAGTCTCTTAATCCCACAATTATTTGTTTCCTAATTGTATTAGGATATTATTTAGGTTTCCTTATTATGTTAGGTTTCCTAATTGTATTATATTCCAAATTTAATTGGAGTGGGAGTCAAGTTAGGTTTATAGGGAGTTTTTCCTATAAATATAGGTTGTTATCAACCTATACACTTACGGCATACGACAAACACACACACAGAGCATTCTTCACCTCTACCCATCCCTAGGTTGTGAGAGTCCTTTAGAGAGTTATGTTGTCTTCAATATATCCCGTTGCGCTATTAACCCCTTGTGATCTTGCCATCGATCCCCTTGCGTTATATAGCCTGTGCTATTAACCCCTTGTGATCGTAGTCGATCCATGCGTTATATAGCCCCTTGGGATCTCTCTTGTAATCTCTCCCCTTATACTAGTGGATTATTGCTCCAATTGCCGTCCGTGGTTTTTTCCCGATTTGGGTTTCCACGTAAATCGTGTGTCTTTTATTCTCTCTATCTTTTTACTGATCTTGTTATATTTCTTCTCGATTTATACATCCTGATAATTATCTCTTCCGCTGCAAATACTAGGCTATATTTTACCTCGATCCTAACAACTAAATTTGTGGCGAAAAATACTTTCCTACGAATGTTATAATTTGGGCAGATATATTAGGCTAGATACTAATCGGCAAAGTAATGTATTATGATACCGTGCAAATTTTAAAATAACAAATATTAGATAAGAAAATAATCTGAGTCTTGAGGCAAGACACACTGTCTTGTCATATCATTAAAACTATATTATTACTTCCTCCGTCCCTTTTTAAATGACAAATTAACTAACTCTCCAAGTCCAATGCATGTTGGAAAAAGAGCAAAAAGTTTGAGAATAGACAAAAATAACCTTCCACTCCTTTTGTCAACAATTTTGATGAAGAGAGAGAAATAAAGGAAAATTTTAAAAAATAAAATAAAATCAAATGCATTAATTAAGGGTAGTTTGGGTTTTTTAATTATTGAAATTGTAAAATTGACAAATAAAAAGGGACAAGGTAGTTAGAAAATTTGACACTCATTTAGGGACAGAGGGAGTATATATTAAGTTAAAATAAAATAATATGATTGAATTGTATAACTATAATATTACATATAAATTTTGTAAAATTACACTGATCCATTATTTTTTATATTTTCAAAAACACCTAAAATAAACCTAACAAATTGATGAGTTGATGCGATTAGGATATAATTTGTGTTTATTAACATAGCGAATGTAACCAAATAGCGCTGGCAAAATTTCGTCCGACCCGAATTACCCGAATTGTCCGACCTGGAAAAAACCGGGTTTGGACATAGATTTTCGTCAATTTTGATATTGACCGAATATTCAGACATAAAATTTCTCTTTTTTCTATTATCCGAACCCGATTTTTGCTTCGTCCGAATTGTCCGACCCGGTTTGATCCGAAATAAAACCGGGCCCGGACATGAAATTCCCGTCCGAATTTTGACATTGTCCGAATTTGTCTAACCCAAATTTATCCAAACCCGAATTTTTGCCAGCGCTATAACCAAAACTTCTTATAATCAATAATTAATACTTACTATTAAAAAATTAACATAAAAAAATTATTAAAAATACTAATTTCAAGAAGTATAATACACTCAACAAGTGCCGGAGTAAGACTCATATCTTCACCCCAAATAAGAAATGATACATAAGTTTCAATAAAAAATGGAGTATTGTGAACGTAACTAATCCCAAATCCTATTGTCCGTTGCCACAGAAATATGAATGGACATTATCATGAGACGGGACTCATCTTTAATACTGTTGTCTACTTTATAGAGTTAACATCATGTAACAGCATCATAACGTGGCGTGTTTGTTTAATAGTAAAATATCCATGTTAGTCAATTCTAAGCAGAAAATAAATGGACAAAATACTAAAACCAGGCTAAGACTAAGACCTATGCAATCACATCAAGCTTCTTTACAAATTACAGATTGATTTGCATAACAGATGGTCATACAAACTATCTCTTACAATAAAGAAAAAGTTGATATATATATATAGGTGCAATTTTTTAGTGTGAATAGGATTAAGTTGAGTTTGGTATGGTAAAATAAGGATAAATTTTAATTTTGATTTGAGTGTTGTTTAAAAAATTGGATAAGTTATGGTAAAGTTAGGTAACGATAAATCTCACTTACTAGCCTAAAGAATAGATCATAATTGGTTCATTTAAGTCTATATCTAACAGTAATATAGGTGAGTAAAGGGCAAATAAAAAGAAATCACCCCCTCGTCTTAACAGAATTGGAACTAACTAAAGCTTCTTGAAAACGCTAAACTAGGTTTATTCTATTCTTTCTTTATTTTATTTTATCTTACCCAATTTCTAAAAAACATTCAAACAAATGTCATTTATTTTCCCTAAAAAAAATTTAGAATCCAATAATAAAATATATTTACGTACTCTACCACTAAATTATCCATCACAAATGATTTTCTTATCTTTCCTCTCTTTACCAACCTTACTTTACCTAACTTAATCTTACCACCCTAAAAATAAGGGCATTAAACCACCTTATAATATGTTGCGTGAGATTGAGCTTCATTTGATCAGTACAATTTTGACGTTTGAACAGTTGGTTTATTGAATGTTTGGTGTAAAACTAAAACAGAGAGAGAGAGAGAGAGACCTGAATAAAGCAGTCATGGAAGAACAACCTGAGAGTTCCAGGACCAGTGACAAAAGTCTCCTTGAGCTTCCTCTGAACAGCATTCCTAACAATGGACTCCACATTTGGACATGAATCCTTGTAGTAATCCCTTCTTAACTGAGCAGAGGAGCTATTTGGAAGACACACAAACACCAACATCAAACATTCTAAAACATACACACACCAAATCACATCCTTCATGCTTCCTTTATGCCCATGCAACAACAACCCCTCCATCACCCTCTCTTTTTCTTGTACTTTATCACTTCTGACACAAATGGACTGACACAGAAATGTTTGTGTTTGTGCAAGAAAACACTCAAAAGGAAAACCAAAATAGTGAAATTTCCTAAATTAAAAGCCCAGCATGCTTTGTATGAATAATAATGGCCTGGAAACTTAAAAGTGGGGTTTCTTTTTGTCCAAATTATTCTCTTCCTTTCCACCCTGTTTTTTTTTTTTCTTTTATTTTTTGGGGCTCAGGTGTCACGCTTATAGGTGGAGATGTAGGTGGTGGAGCGCAGCTCATAAGTTGTTAGTAACATTTACTATATAACTAAAATTCTGCACCTTTTTGTGGTTTGAGGTTGTGAAAATTTGTTTGGATGTGTCTATCATGGCATCTATTGAGTGTCCTTTATGAATTTGTTAGTTGTGGTTTATTTTGTTAGGCCAATTTGGTGTCTACTATCTGTGTTTTGTTTTACTCTAAATTGGCAAATATCCGCATGTTGTTATGTCTTTTTTATTAAAAAATAACAGCTTGTTGTTTAGTATTAGATATAACTAGGCTTCAACCTGTGCGTTGCACGGAGCGAACTCAATTAGCTACTTTTGAAATTTTATAAAAGTCTTGGATAAGTAACTGTCCATACAAATAAACCAAACGAAATATTAATGAAATTGTTATATGAAAAACATCATGATAAATTGTTCCGACAAAATATGTAATTCAGCAATAGAAAATTTTCCTAAAATGTGAATGAACGTCGACCACGGTGAGTTTCATGATGCATCATCCTTCTTTACGTCGACCTGAAATTTTAAATTATCGTATAAGTAGTGGTAAAATTTTATGAAACAAACTATAAATATGAAAGTGAAAGTGTGAAAGGTGTGTACCCTTTATACCGGAAGGTGTTGCGCATGTGAATAAGTTCTTTGTGAATAAGTTCTTTGATTTCATCTTGGTTTTAGTTGTTAGGGTTAGATTAGATATAGCGCACACATTCAGCATTCTTTGTGGATCATTAGTTAATTTTGGTTAAATTGTGATCTTTATGCATGTAAGAAAGGAAGTCACTGGCCATAGATGTTCCATAAATCAGTAGAAGTCAGTCATAATACACCATCTATATTGTCTTGAAAATATATTTCAATCCCATTTCATTATGGGAATATCCCTCTTTATTTAGAAGATATATTTCTATTTCATTTCAATATGATTTTTAAAATACCCCTTCTTGTATAGAAAATATATATTTATTCTAGTTCATATTGATTTTTTAAAATATGTCTTTTACTGGAAAAAATGTTTTTTTAATCATCATTTCAAGTTGTAATGATGATGTTCATTGTGAATGTATTGTATTTATACATTCTAAAATCCCAAAAACAATTTTTAACTTCTTTTTTGGATTAATTTCAGAATGTATATATATATTTTTTTTTTTGAGAATCAGTTTAATCTTTAACTTCTTTTTGGAATCTTCTTTTTGGGATTTAATCAGTTTTTACTTATTCAAAGTTTGCTTGCTAGAAATTGTATTTTACATAGAGTTCTTATCAAAACTCTATATAATATCCTTAAACTCTAAAAATCCATCAATGAATCTTTTAGAGTATATTTTGTTTTTGGGAATAATTTTAGAATATATATTTTTTGGGTTATGGAACTATTGTAATGATGATGATCGTTGTGAATGTTTTGTATTAATAAATTCTAAAATCTCAAAAACAATCTTTAACTTATTTTTGGAATTAATTTTAAAGTGTATATATATATATATATTTTGAAAATCAGTTTAATCTTTAACTTTTTTTGGGATTTATTTCAAAATGTATTTTTTTTAAAATCAGTTTTTGGTTCTATTTAACTTCTATTTGGGATTAGTTGCATTGGTCGGTTTTGGTTATTGATGTTAAATGTCTACAAGTTTAATTTTTTTTCTTGCCTTTCCCTAAACCATAAAAACCCCACAGGTTTTATTTGTGATTATATAGTTTTTAGCTGTGCATTAAGAAGTGTATAAAGTACACATTGTCTTTATCTGAGTAATTGTAATTAACATAGGCATCTTATATAAAAGATAAAATTTTATTAATATCCCTAAACCCTAAAAACTCATCTGGTTTAATTTGCGATTATATATTTTTAAGCCAAATTTTAAGCAACTAATGACTTATTATTATTTGAGATTAAAAGTAGACTTTCTAAGATGAGCATTGTCTTGTATGTTATTGCCTGTATATGAAATCTAACAATCTAAGTTTGATAGAGATGTGCTTTCCTTGTTTTTTTTTTAATATGGTAACCATTTGTTACTGGTCTTTTCATGTCTTTGGATTCAATGATTTATGTTTTTGGAGGTTATCAAGTTGGTGGACGCGATAGAGGTTTAGGCAGCTTGGTTTGTGTATGTAATTTTAATGATGTAACAATTGTGATGTATGTATTTTATTTTGTAATTCTATTGTAATATGGGGAGTGGACTTGTGAATAATGGTGTGGTGGGTAAGGGGGCTACAGATTGGGGGGAGGACCCTATGGGTTCTGCCTTGATGGTTCAAACATTCTGTTGTTGGCTTCAAATTGGAGCTACATCAGAAACGTTTCTCAATTGTGAAGGTAAGTATGTCTATCTAATTTACTTGGGAAGGTACAATGCAATGAAATAAATAACAGGACAATGTAATGAAATAACAAAGAAGAATAAAAAGTGGAGATTAAAAATAAAATGAAATGCTCAAAAGAGAAAGCGAGTATAGTGAATGCGATTAAACAAAGGTATATGTGACTTACTTTAATGACGATAACTTGATTGTATGAAGTGCTAATAGTAATTAATTATATCAAGAATGGTGATGTCAATTGAATATGCATAATTCAAAATAGTTTTTGAATATGTCAATTACAATGAATGCAATCAATGTAGAACTCAATAGGTTTGAATATCTATATAATAATGACTTGAAACTTACCTTAAAGAGAGTATGGAAAGTGAATGTCAATAATCAATTGAGACGAATTCGGTGTAGATCAATTGTGATTCCGCCTTGCTTGTGAAAGTATTGTATTTATATGTTTTGAAAAAAGTAATGAACATGATTGACCTAGCCGTAGTTATGCAAGATTTTTTAGTGATTAGTTGATATATGGAACAGTTGTAAACGTGATCAAAGTCACAAAAATGAATACAAGTACACATTTACAAACACCATGGCTTAACAAATTGCAATATGCTCCTCATTTCATCACTCTATGGGCCTGAAAATGGTCAAGATAGACAAGAACAGGCTAATAATGTCAAGATACAATGCGGTGGATGCCCAGATGTACTCATCGTAGGTATACCGCTCGAGGAGATTATCGGTGTCACAGACAAGGTATCCACGGAAAATGATGGTAGCCAATACACCATAGATCATGACCCTAATCCTACCGAGGTGGGACAAACTTCTGAATCAGAGCAAAGATGATGAGTTGGGGGTGTTGGTGGTGGTTTGGGAAGTGAGAGAGAAGTAGTATGAGGGTGGGAGTTGGGGGTTCAAAGAGAGAGAAAGTGTAAGCAGTGAGAGTCTTTTCCAGATGTCTTATAAGGTAAATCGCCTTTGTAGATATCCAATGATATCTTTAAAGGTAAATCGTGGTTCATTTTGTAGATATCTCATGCGTGAATAAAAAAGAGAGGGGGTAGAACAATTGGAAAAAAAAATTGACTGCCCATTTGACATACCACGTCAGAGCATCTGCAATGATGAGTTTTAATTCGACTCACTGCTGACGTGGCATGAAATGAGAACGGAATGAGGTTGTATCGGACATTTCAGTGGTGAGAATGAGACTCGTCTCGCGAGAATCTTGCTTTCGAACTCGCGAAACGAGTTTGAAAGCGAGTTTAAAATATTAATATTTTAATCATATTTTTTTCTCTTTCCTCCTCCACCTTATTTTTTTATCAATATAACCAAATTAATTATATTCTTAAGTGGGACCGATTTACTTTTTTTAATTAATATGAGTCAAACTCATTCTCACCATTGGAAAGCTAGCTAAATAAAATGTTAGATTTTGACTCTTCCACAGATTCCACGTCATACAATTAGTTAAACTCAAACTCACCATTGCGGATGCTCTCAGTAATACTGAGTCTCATACTCTCTTATAAATTAGGACGTCATGATCCTTATATCCACCATGGTCGATCTACATTTTGGGTCATCCTCCATGGTCAATAGCCTAAAATTAGCATGGGGTTGCCGCATAAACCAGCCCATCTGCCCAAACCCAAATATTTCATCTAAAAAAGATTATTGTTTTCGATTTTAAGTAAAATGAGAAGATTGAATTAAAATATACTCCTCCACTGTCTGACTCTCTCTCCTGTTGAACACAGAACAATTGCCGAGATCCCAAACCACCGCTCGACGCACGCTCCTCTCTCGGTCGACGCCCACCCCACGCGCCGCCACCAGGCACCAGGCGACCGCCCAGCCAACCACCAAGTGACCGCCGCCCATCGTCGCCGAGCCCACCACCAGATTGCAGCGGCGAGCAGACGCGACCGAACGCCGCCGCGATCCACTCCTAGACCGGCGTCCGGCGACCGGAAAACGACTCCCTGTCAGTGACTGCTGTACTGTGAGTTTCATTCTCTAATTTGCGTATAATAATGTAGTTCACAGTTCTCTATTTCAATTTTAGGATTTCATTCCCATTCGGTGAATTATTGAAGCTTATGATTTGTGATATTCTATTGGGATTTCATGTATTTGAATTCATGTATATGTAAAGGAATTCATGTGGAAGTTAAAAAATGAGATATTCTATTAGGATTTCTTAGTTTGAGTTTAGGTGCAACAAACTTAAAGCGATTTTACAGAATAAATGACAATGGCTTTGACATTAGGCTTGAATCATTTGTGAATGACATAGTGGTTTTGATGGATGGATGCATGATGAGTTAATGTCTTGAATGTAGCTATGGACTTGAAAATGGTGTCTTCCATGAAATGGAAATGACTCCAATGGCTTGAATTCTTCATGCGTAAATGATGTTGAAGATAATTGAAGATCAAGGGAGATTAAGAGTCAATCTTGAATTATTATTACTTCTTGAGTTTTGTTTTTTTGGATTGTGTGGAAAGTAAACACTGTTTCATTTTTCTTTTCTGACTGAACATGATTATTGGACTGATGCTGAGTAATAAATAATAATTGTAACTTGATGATCCGCTACGATGAATAGTAACTTGAATGGTAGTTCTTTTGAACTTCGCCATCAAAAAGTTTGAATAACTGGTTATGACATAAATGATGTGATATAATACATGAACAATATCATGGATTGATTAATGCCCGATAGTCAACTGGATATATTTCTTGGTATGAGAGGAGGAAACATATCAAGATTGCTATTGCGCCATCATATTGCACTGTTCATGCCTTTATCGATTCATTCATGCATTTTAACCCCAAGTTTTTGAACCATATTCAAGTTT
Source organism: Portulaca oleracea (assembly GCA_029582165.1). Taxonomy (NCBI): domain Eukaryota; kingdom Viridiplantae; phylum Streptophyta; class Magnoliopsida; order Caryophyllales; family Portulacaceae; genus Portulaca; species Portulaca oleracea. Next base: position 26,781,591 of record CM055879.1, read on the forward strand.
CTATTCATCACGGTGACTCATGAATTTATATAAATAAAGATCAGTCAATACTCATTAGGTGGTTCTAATTTGTGTTCAGCAAGAAGTTACAGTACTTCAAGACTCTCGGAACATATTATCAAAATTCCATTTTATCACTTAGATTTTATCCATTCACATGCCATATTTTAATTAGGATTCAATTGTAATAAATTTGTATCCTTATTTTCTCAAGGAAGCGTCATTTAGCTTACATGCATTCCTTCCTTCTCTCATCCCATTACCTTGTCTTTTATTTTTCCATTACTTCCACCCTATCATCCTTCATCTGACCTCTCTTTGACCATGATCTTCAATTCTATTCGAATCTCTTGTACAAGTTTTCATTCAATCATATTAAGTTGCCAAGTGATGACAGTTACACATTGCGCAAGGGCTTTGAACTCATTTAGAAATGAGCTATGAAAAAGCTTTAGAATGTTGTAGTGATCTGATGGCGACTATGCATTTTTCTCATCCCATTGCCTTGTCTTTTACTTTTCCATTACTTCCTCCGCTATCATCCTTCATCTGACCTCTCTTTGACTGTGATCCTCAATTCTATTTGAATCTCTTGTACAAGTTTTCATCCAATCAAATTAAGTTGCCAAGTGATGACAGTTACACATTGCGCAAGGGCTTTGAACTCATTTAGAAAATGAGCTATGAAAAAGCTTTAGACTGTTGTAGGGATCTGATGGCGACTATGCATTTTTCTCATCCCATTACCTTGTCTTTTACTTTTCATTACTTCCACTGCTATCATCCTTCATCTGACCTCTCTTTGACTGTGATCTTCAATTCTATTTGAATCTCTTGTACAAGCTTTCATTCAATCAAATTAAGTTGCCAAGTGATGACAGTTACACATTGCGCAAGGGCTTTGAACTCATTTAAAAATGAGATATGAAAAAGCTTTAGACTGTTGTAGTGATCTGATGGCGACTATGCATTTTTATTTGTACCAAAAGAATATTTTATATGATTATCTTAACTGACTGTGCAATTACTTTGAAGTTCATTAGTATATCTAGTTTGTTTAATTGGTAGTACTATAATTCTTATAGGTTGCTTAATCTGAAACAATAGCCTGCATTTGTCATTGAGAGGAGAGTGCAGAATCTGAAAATTATAAATGTGTCTGTTGCATGCAGGTTTGTGTTTGTTTATATGGCTCCTTATGTATGATAATCTATGTTTGTAGTGAGTTGGTGGGGTGTTGTTCAACTAAAGATCACACACATTACTATGACATTTATCAATGAAAGGCTGTTACAATTACAGGCCAACTTTTTTTTTTTTTTTTTTTTTGTAAAAACATGATGTGGTCCATGTGGATATAATGGTTTGGCTATTAGTTCTGAAATTTGAAATTGATGCGGTGGGCTCATTCTTTTGTTATCTGGGATCTATCTACTTGTTATGGCCCTGGTTTTGCTACATGCAATTTGCCTGTGACCCTCTCATTCAGCAACACCCTGAATTGAAGTTGCCAAGTGATGACAATTGCATTTTGCGCAAGGGCTTTGAGCTTATTTAGAAATGGGCTATGAAAAAGCTTTAGATTGCAGTGATCTGATGGCAACTGCAGATTTTCGATACGTATCAAAGTAAGGATGTTCAAAAAAAAAAAACCCGAGTCTTAACCGATTGAAAAAATGGATACCCTCCCTAACTGTAAGATTTCTTATAAGTTTTTCGGGTAATTAAGTTGGGTACGGTTCGACCCTCCTGGGCAGTCGGGGTACCTGAAAACCGAAATTATTTAAAAATAATATTTTTGCTCTGCTGTGCCTTGTTTGTGCTAATGCTGTCTCCATAACCATATGAAATATGTAGAAACCCTATGTGTATCATTCTGTTGCTCCACCCACCCAACCCCCCCCCCCCGGGCTCTCTCTCTCTCTCTCTCTCTCTCTAGCTTAGTTGGTGACTCCTTGAGACTTGCCTCCAATGCCAACGCCAACCTTAGTTGGTAAAGAAGGAGAAGAGAGGCTAAATTCGAGGCTTTTAAAGGAAGAGGAAGCTATGCCATAAGGTTAGACTGCCGTGGGGGTGGGGTAGGGGGGGAGTGGGTGTGTTCAGAGTCGGTTTAAAACTTACAATCAAATTTAGGGCTTTGTTGTCAGGGTTGATTTTGCAGTCTTGGATTCATATTTCCCTGGTACGATTGATGATTGAGTTGATTGTTTTGAGCTCATCTCTTAGTGAGACCTGCCAAATGATGATACCTAGACATAATTGCGCAAGGGCTTTGAGCTCATCTCTTAGTGAGACCATGAAAACTATGTAGTATCTGATGGCAACCATTTGTTGGTAGTCTGTGGCTTCAATTTGACTTCCCGTTTTATTTATTTTATTTTTTTTGTTGTTCTTTCAACTTGTCTGGGTGATTTACAGCATGCTTATTTCTACTTTTCTCCCTTCCTGTGGTTGAATTGATTTCATCTGATATGGAATACCCTGTCAGGTGTCTATATTCAACGGGCATTTGTGTATTATTCACACACAAACAAAATGAAGCATATTGTGAAGCTTTTGACAATATTAGTGGCAATCTCCGCATTCTGGATTGGCCTCTTGCAGGCCTCAATTGTTTCATGGAGCCAGGCTTGGCTGGTGAGTTGGTTTCTCCACTTGCTTCAAAGCGCTCTGCCCTTTACACCCTAGTCTTTGCTGTTCATCCTGTTTGGCCTTAGTAACCTCTTCTGATATCTCATTTTCAGCTACCGGTATATTTGATTATATCATTGGGATGTTACGGCCTACTGATGGTTGGCATTGGTCTGATGCAATTCCCCACCTGCCCTCAAGAAGCAGTATTGTTACAACAGGTAATTTTAACCCCTTTGTTCATCTTCCTTACTATCATGCCAATGGCGAGCACCTCGTAGTGTCTTTGGTTGATTTGGAATGTTACTTTTTTGGTTGAGTTTGTTACTGTGACTGAGCTCGAGGTAAATGATAGTTGATTGGTCTATTTCTGTAGGACATTGTGGAAGCAAAGGACTTTCTGAGGCAGAAAGGAGTAGACGTTGGATCTGATTAGCTAACTTGGCTCATTTATTCTTTGTTGCTTCGACAGCAAATGAAGACTTATTCCTTCAAGGGAACAATTTAGCTCGAAATTGTGGTAGTTCTTATTTTACAGAAAAGTTGGTTTGGTTCATCATCACTTTTGGTTGTTTTGAGTTGCTCCCCCGTCCTTCCCATCTGGCATTCTCGTTTCGAAGTGTTGGACCTGTGTTCGGGATCTGGAGGTTGTTCGGATTTGTGAATCAATTTTGCTCCAAAACTAAAGACGAGTAGAGTTTGTATAGCAGTACAGGAATTTGCAAGTATTGGTGTAATGATCCTTGGCAGTTAAATTGTCATTTCTCAGCTCCCTGCTCAATGAATCCAGTACAACTGTAGAAGTGACTAGGTAACAAAAATAGGGAAAAGAACGTGATGCTAAGGTTTCTTAAATACTCCATTCTTCTCATATTATCTGTCACTTTAATTAATTTTCTTTTTTTCCATAATATCTATTACCTTATAATTCCAATACCACATTAATTACTAATTTATCAAAGTAATTTTATTAGTTACATCTTTTTCTTCAACTTTTCTTTTTTATTCACTATTTTTCTTTTCTATTTATCATTTTATTCACATTTTTCTCATTTCCAAGGATGATATTTAATATAAAGGGGAAGAATTTTTTGGTTTTGTAAATTATATCCTAAGTGACACATAATTTTGTTATCAATTAGCTCTGTTCTTTGAATTGATAATTTTTTCCAATCCAATCAAATTCAAACCATACTCAATTTCTCGAAAAAGCATCCTCTCTAAAAACACAATTCTCCAAAAAAGCATCACAATTTATCCAATCCAATCTGATCCATCCAAACTTCAAAGAATAGGTTTAAGTAACAAGATCACAAAAATTGGCAATGATATAGGCGTAAAAGTCAACGATGACTCACTAAAATGAAGTTGTTGATCTTTTAAGATCGCCGTCGCATGAGAAAGTTTTTTTTGGTTGTAGTGGGTTTGCAAGTCTTTGCTGTATTGCTTATGTTTAGCAGTTTTTGTTGTAGGCATGTGTCTTTTAAAGTGGGTTGTTTATTGTTTTGTAGTGTTGTTTTGCTGTATTTTGTGAACCTTTAAGCCTTTGGCTTGCAATAATCGAAAAAAAGGAGGAAAAAATAAAATAAAATCAGATTTGCAACAAAAATTAAAATTAGGGGAAAAATGCATAATGGTGAGTTGTTATGCAAAGCTTGTTATGATGAATATAGTAAAACAGTAATGAATGACATCCGTCGGGGAATATTTAAATGTGAACAGTCTTATCCAAACAATGTTTTATTTGTAAAGGGACTGATCTCAAGAAGCACATGAAAAAATGTAGAAATGATTGTATGTAAAGATCTTTCATTAAAACATACGTTAAAATATCCAAGTCTTGCACTGTAGTCTCTGATTTAATGTAATTTATATGGTGCTCTGTAGAACTTGTGCTCGTAGAGGTTAACGCATTCATCTATGAAGTCTTTGCTCATAGTGTAATTGAACAATAAAGGAATGAACCTTATGGCCATGTGTTCCTTAATGTTTTAGAGCATATATACAATGGCGGTTACAATGTTTCATATTAATAGGTCTCACTATCTTCTTTCTCTTCTTTCTCTACTCTTATTTCTATCTCTCACCCACCTCATTTTTTCCACAAAAGAAAGAAATGAAGTGAAAGAGAGATGTAGGGATAAGAGGAGAGAGAAGGGGGGAGAGAAGATAATGTAGCTCGACAATAATGAAATGCGTTTTGAGCATTGCTTATTCTCTTGTAGATGTAGAACGTCTGTTACCCCTTTTTATTGAAAAAAATATAGAAGCAATGAAAGTGAATCTATAAATTTAAAAGTATGTGTAAAGAAAATTAAACTTTAAAACTTTTATATATTAACAAATTTAATTTTATAATAGTGGATCCTAAAGAGAGATATTTGAAATAAGTTCCAGTTGTTATAGGAAATATAAATAATTCCAAAAAGTACAGGTGATAAAATGATTTGGAAAAATGCATCTGGAGACACCCAAAAAGTGTCATTGTAATTTTATAAATTTTTATTTTCTAGTATTTCTTTTTATTTTATTTTTTAGTTTAGATAAAATGTCAAAATATGTTTGAAATGCAAAAAATGAGAGGAAAAACACCACAAAATAGCCTACAAAAAATAAGCAGCCCAAAATAAGCCAACTCAAAATAAAAATGGGCCCCAGCGCGCAGCCCAAGGCGCTGCCCAGAACCTAAGCAGGGTCGGGGCGCCAGGCGGGTCTACACGCAGGTCGTTTACCCGGATTCGCCTGTTCTCGGGTTACGTGCTGCGCAAGCCAGACCTCGGGAATGGCGCCAGGCAGACCTGCCTCTTCAGCTATTTTTAGCGAATTTGCTTTTTTTAACATACGTTTGCTATTTTTGGCTTTCTAAAACCTAATTCCCCCTCACTCACATACCCTATAAATACGCTCATTTCTCACTTCACTCAAAACACCGAAACCACCTGGGAGTATTGACACTAGGTGGATTTCTCTTGTTCTCTCCCTCTCTCATTTGCATACATGCATTCTGGCATTTTTTTTCCGCATTTTCATTTTCGTTATTATTTTCTTGTAAGATGTAATCACCCATAATATCGTAATGTTGACATTAATGTTGGGTATGATTAATCCAAATCTGATTACTTGAAAGAATAACTTTAATTTCTTCCTTGCTCATATGCATGTTTGTTTATCGCTTTCATTTATTTATCGCATTCTTTTTATTATCGCATTTAATTTCCGCATGCATTTAAATAACATTAATTAATCTAATTAATTCTCCCATTCTACTCTTTTCTTTAATAAACCGATCTAGTAGAGTCCGTTTCTTTGAATGGGCGGATTCGAAAGTTTTTACTTTCGAATTCGTAACCTTACCCCCGGATCCGAATCTCATGGTTCGCAGTTACGCGGAGTTTAAAAATACGAGTTTATTAATTCTCTTAAAAATTAATTGGCGGCTCCTAAAAAAAATAAATTTGATTAAATTTGATTCGCTAAATGTTAAATTTTATTCGAATTTTAAAATTTATTTATTTTCCGAAATAATTTGAATATCGAAAATCGAAAATTGGTGGCCTCGGTCCAACATCCGGCACCCCGTGCGAGTCTGCATGACTGTTGGCCCGAGCCCACTGCCAGCACCCAGGCATCCGGGAAGGCTCGAGTCACGGCCAGGCGCCGGGTAGACCGACATGGCGCTGGTCGATGACCGTAATTCTCTCTTGCCTCGGTTTCCGTGCTAATTATTTCTGATTTTTCTGGTTTTATTATTTATTTCAGGCAGATTGTAAATTTTAATGCTCGTTCATAATAAAATTCAAACAATTCATGTGAACATTTTTAATGTGTAAAAATTCAATCAAATCCCTTAAAGACTAGACACCTCTTTCGATTCGCCATACACCGCGTAGGGCACCATTGGAAGTTTTTTCCTGGGTCCTACAAAATCGTACTAACATTTCAAATTTGGATCACTATTGTATTTGCTCTTAAACTAAAATATGACATCACCATAAATATCACAATTTATTTATATTTTCTTTTCTATTTAAGAAAATTTGAATCATCTATGTCTTCATTGTGTAGTACTTTATTCTCAACAGGGGAGGAAATAAGCAAAGCCAAGGTCGAGCTTATAGGGTTGGAAGCTTGGTCCGTTACTTTTTGGGTGAACATGAGATGAGTGTACTGCTTGCTGAGCTTGAATATATTCGGCTTAGGCTTGACTTATGACTTAGTCCTTATGACAAATAATTAATTATTTACATTTTAAGTACTAAAAAAATGAATTTAATTTTATTATGAAGGTAGGATGATGTTTAATACTTTGATTTTGTTGTGGTGCTATGCAGTGCAAATATCCAAACACGATATTATGTAATAGGTTGCCCTCTTTAAGATTTTTCGAATTCTTGTTAGAATTTTACTGATCATTGATGTTACCTCCTAACATGCGTCAGAATATAAAAAGTTCATATAAGTTGTAATAGTAGAATACATATAACAAGCTTATTAGGCCTATCAAGCCCGGCGAGCTGAACTACTCGTAACTTGGCTCAGCTTTAATAAACTCACGTGCTCAAGCCCGAGCCAAGTCGAGGTTGTCTCAAGCGAGTTATACGAGCTTCCTACCGAGTCGACTTGCGAAGGCTCCCAAACGGGCTTGACTCATTTCCACCCCTAAATCTCAATGTTGATCACTTATTTTATAAAATGAATTACTTTCTCACCTCTATTTAATGTCATGCCAACTTATTAGTATTTTTACACAAAAACTCTACCATACTAGCATTTGGTAGATTATAATATACTTTGACTCTGAAATCTTTACAATTTATTATATGTTCAAGTATAGTAATTGTTCAATTGAAGATATCATATTGTTTATTTTTAATAATGTACCTGTTCATTTACACATCTTATAATACAAAGTTAAGATATCATTAACTCTAATAGAAAAGAGAATGTTTATTGGGGGATGCGCCTTTGATGTGCAACTTAATTTGTTAGTTGTCTGCTTTCTTACTTGCTTGGGTTCATATCTTCATACTTTTTCATCTATCATTCTGCTCGTAAGCACATCCATCTTCTTCTTTGTCCTCTCTTCGTTTCCCTTCCAAAGTTTGTTCCTCTATGTTATAATTGTTGTTTTCTAAACAAATTGATTCATCACCCCCACTTCAATCTCAGTTTTTACAACAGATGTTTTGCTCTAATCATTCCCTAAAATCATATAACAACTTTGGGTTACTGAAGCTTAGTTTCGCTCAATGGTAGCATTTGGATTTAGGTTTAAAGGTACATGCTTTACTTTCTTCTTTGATTTTCATCCTACTTTCACTTAGATGAGTCTATTTGAGATGGATTTTTCGGCTGCAATTTCTGAGATTTTTTTAAATCAGGTTATCTTTTGTGAGTTTGGTTATGTTCGATCTCTCTATTGTTCATTTGCATGTTTATCTTGATTTATTTTCTTTAATCTTCATGGTTGCTGATTGATGAATTTAGCTTGCGTTTGAATCTTGAAACAACAATCGAACAAAACTTGAGCACCAAGTGAAGGATATAACCTTGAGCTAGGTAATCCACAACTCTAGGCCTCACACCCCACCATGAGTATCATAGGTAATCCACTAGATAATCAATAAAGGAATGACTTGCTAACACCACCATTAATAAATGGATAAAGTAAGAACAAAATTTTGGGAGAGAAAAGGGAGAAACCCTGCATTAGCAAATCATTCATAAAACATAAGCTTCCTTGGAAAATGTGCTAAACAAGTATTTATACTAATTGAAGAAAATAAATAAAACTCAGCGTTTTAAGCCAAACAAAACACGCCAAATCAGTTTCGTCACAGGCGTGACGCCGGTTAGTCGCGGGCGTTACCAGAGTGAAACTCCAGACGATTTGGTATGTGCGCGATCGGAGCGGGCGCTACGATGGGTCGTCACGGGCGTGACGAATTTTTGTCCCAATTTCTGCCAAAATGCCGAGCGTGGTCACGGGCGCTACGATGAGTCGTCACGGGTGTGACTATATGGGCAGTTTTTCTGCCCACTTCAAACACGCATAACTTCTTCATCCAAACTCTGTTTTAGGCCCGTAAGATATCGTTGGAAAGCTCTCAGTGTGTAATGTAAACTCCCAAAATTTGAGACCCATTGGAATTATATTGAAGGAGTTATGACCCAAAGTGTGAAGGCACACGTATTTCGAGCCCGGCTCACAACCGAACCACGATGCCAGATATTCATGACATCTCGGGATGACCCGTCATTCCATAGACCCTCATGGTTATCGACAAGTCTTGAATCTCTTCCCGGCCATTCGAAACATCCGTGGAGAAGTTTGGACCCCGACAATGGACGTTTCGCGTTAGCCAAGCTAAATTGACGCTCCCCACCCCGCTCTTCTTGAAGGTATAACGACTCTTGAGAACAAGCGGGTGAACGTACTTAGCACGGTGTTGCCGGTTAGCTCCTCTTTCCATGTTCTCGTCGAAATCCCCGATATAAGCATCACAAGAGAGTGCAACTATCGATTCTTGTTGAACCGTTGGCTTAACCTCGAACGTGAAAGCTTGGACCCGGTCCCGATACGGTCCACACTCCCCCTCTTGAAAAAGAGTTGCCCTCAACTCTTGGGGGTTAAAACCGAGGCACTCTTCCTCAATTGACTCGGGTAACCTTCGAACATCCCAAACGTCACGAGCAATAACATTACACATCTCACAAGCTTTAAACCCGACAATATACCCATCTTCCAAATGCAAGAAAGAGGTTGGAAGCTCGTTTGGGGGTAAAGGATTAAGGGAGGGGATAGGGATTTTTGGTGGTGCTCGAGAACTCTCAATCTCACCAGGCTCATCAATCGGTAGAGGTGAGATGAATGGGGGTGCTTCGTATTGGGGGTCTTCATCAAGGATGAGAGGAAGATCAAGGTTCATGTTTTCAACCACCTCTTGGCATGGAGCTTCAACCATCTCACCATGTACTTTAAGAAGCTCAAGAGGTTCCCCTTCATCTTTCGTAAGGACACTAACCCCGGCTATTGAACTCTTTTCATTCTCAACTTTCTTGGGGCAAGAAGCTTCAACAATATCGTCAAGGGGCTTACAAGAACCAAGGGAAGCTCCCTCGTTGGGCATAAAAGCGACTTTTGCTTGCTTAACTCTTCCGTTCCCAACAAGTGATGGAATGTACTCATGGTGGACCTCTCGCTTGTAAGTGTCAGGCAAGAATCGTCGATTCATCAATCTCTTAAGCCGTGCCCATGAAGTGACCTTTGCTCGACCCTCTTTAGCTCATTGTACCTTGATATTCTCAAACCAAATGGATGCAATCCCGGTGAGTTTCGATCGAGCAATCTTGAAGGCATGCTCATCGCCATACCCCTTAGTTTCAAACTTTCTCTCCAAGATTTGGACCCATTCAAGATAGTCTTCCGGGCCGGTGAAACCATTGAATTCCGGAAGTTTAGTCCCGATATCAAGGAATTCATCTCGTGGGGGCTGCTCAACCGCTTCCCATCGATGATGGCGTCGAAATGAGCATCTAACATCGTCACTCAACTCGTAGAAAGGAGGAGGACGGATATGGCTTCTAGTGGACCTCCTCCGTTCGTCACGGGGTGGAACCTGGCGCTCTTGAGCGAGGTTGTCCATCCGCGCCACAATGGCATCCATGTTGCGCTCGAGGATGGAGAATCGGTTCTCGAAGGTGGATAATCGGTTCTCGTAGGCGGAGAATCGATTCTCGATAGCTTGAACCTGAGGACTTCGGTGGCGGCTTGATTCCTTTCGATTGTATTATTTTCACCATCCATATCGAAGGAAGGGTGAGGGACGGTATGTGTTTGAGAATATTTTGTGGAGTTTGGGGGTTTTCTTGTGGTTGGCTTGTGTTTGGCTAAGGGTTCTTTGTGTTTTTCTCACTTGAGCATTTTATCGAACACCTTGCAGGCACAATTTTCCAACTCTTCCTCAAAGCTCCAATATGCATGAAAATCAACAAACACAATAGCAATAACAATTTCTCCAACACACTTGGAGGCACAAGGGATGGGGAACACCAATATTTCAATCAAATCCAACAAAAAAAATTCACGACTAGTAAGAACAATGGAGAAATGAACAAATACTCAAGCTAATGCAAACCTTGAGCTCTGATACCAAATGGAGCATGGCGCGGTGGGAGTATTGATGAATTTAGCTTGAGTTTGAATCTTGAAACAACAATCGAACAAAACTTGAGCACCAAGTGAAGGATATGACCTTGAGCTAGGTAATCCACAACTCTAGGCCTCACACCCCACCATGACTATCATAGGTAATCCACTAGATAATCAATAAAGGAATGACTTGCTAACACCACCATTAACAAATGGATAAAGTAAGAACAAGATTTTGGGAGAGAAAATGGAGAAACCCTAACATTACATTAGCAAATCATTCATAAAACATAAGCTTCCTTGGAAAATGTGCTAAACAAGTATTTATACTAATTAAAGAAAATAAACAAAACTCAGCGTTTTAAGCCAAACAAAACACGCCAAATCAGTTTTGTCATGGGCGTGAGGCCGGTTGGTCGCAGGCGTTACCAGAGTGAAACTCCAGACGATTTGGTATGTGCGCGATCGTAGCGGGGGCTACGATGGGTCGTCACGGGCGTGACGAGTTTCTATCCCAATTTCCGCCAAAATGCCGAGTGTGGTCACGGGCGCTACGATGGGTCGTCACGGGCGTGACGATCTGGGTAATTTTTCTGCCCACTTCAAACACGCATAACTTCTTCATCCAAACTCTGTTTTACGCCCGTAAGATATCGTTGGAAAGCTCTCAGTGTGTACTGTAAGCTCCCAAAATTTGAGACCCATTGGAGTTATATTAAAGGAGTTATGACCCAAAGTGTGAAGGCACGCGTATTTCGAACCTTTGATCGCCATTATTACCTTGTGTTTATTCGCCCGGCTCACAACCGAACCACGATGCCAGATATTCATGACATCTCGGGATGACCCGTCATTCCATAGACCCTCATGGTTATCGACAAGTCTTGAATCTCTTCCCGGCCATTCGAAACATCCGTGGAGAAGTTTGGAACCCGACAATGGACGTTTCGCGTTAGCCAAGCTAAATTGACGCTCCCCACCCTGCTCTTCTTGAAGGTATAACGACTCTTGAGAACAAGCGGGTGAACGTACTTAGCACGGTGTTGCCGGTTAGCTCCTCTTTCCATGTTCTCGTCGAAATCCCCGATATAAGCATCACAAGAGAGTGCAACTATCGATTCTTATTGAACCGTTGGCTTAACCTCGAACGTGAAAGCTTGGACCCGGTCCCGATACGGTCCACACTCCCCCTCTTGAAGAAGAGTTGCCCTCAACTCTTGGGGGTTAAAACCGAGGCAATCTTCCTCAATTGACTCGGGTAACCTTCGAACATCCCAAACGTCACGAGCAATAACATTACACATCTCACAAGCTTTAAACCCGACAATATACCCATCTTCCAAATGCAAGAAAGAGGTTGGAAGCTCGTTTGGGGGTAAAGGATTAAGGGAGGGGATAGGGATTTTTGGTGGTGCTCGAGAACTCTCAATCTCACCAGGCTCATCAATTGGTAGAGGTGAGATGAATGGGGGTGCTTCGTATTGGGGGTCTTCATCAAGGATGAGAGGAAGATCAAGGTTCATGTTTTCAACCACCTCTTGGCATGGAGCTTCAACCATCTCACCATGTACTTTAAGAAGCTCAAGAGGTTCCCCTTCATCTTTTGTAAGGACACTAACCCCGGCTATTGAACTCTTTTCATTCTCAACCTTCTCGGGGCAAGAAGCTTCAACAATATCGTCAAGGGGCTCACAAGAACCAAGGGAAGCTCCCTCGTTGGGCATAAAAGCGACTTTTGCTTGCTTAACTCTTCCGTTCCCAACAAGTGATGAAATGTACTCATGGTGGACCTCCGCTTGTAAGTGTCAGGCAAGAATCGTCGATTCATCAATCTCTTAAGCCGTGCCCATGAAGTGACCTTTGCTCGACCCTCTTTAGCTCGTTGTACCTTGATATTCTCAAACCAAATGGATGCAATCCCGGTGAGTTTCGATCGAGCAATCTTGAAGGCATGCTCATCGCCATACCCCTTAGTTTCAAACTTTCTCTCCAAGATTTGGACCCATTCAAAATAGTCTTCCGGGCCGGTGAAACCATCGAATTCCGGAAGTTTAGTCCCGATATCAAGGAATTCATCTCGTGGGGGCTGCTCAACCGCTTCCCATCGATGATGGCGTCGAAATGAGCATCTAACATCGTCACTCAACTCGTAGAAAGGAGGAGGACGGATATGGCTTCTAGTGGACCTCCTCCGTTCGTCACGGGGTGGAACCTGACGCTCTTGGGCGAGGTTGTCCATCCGCGTCACAATGGCATCCATGTTGCGCTCGAGGATGGAGAATCGGTTCTCGAAGGTGGATAATCGGTTCTCGTAGGCGGAGAATCGATTCTCGATAGCTTGAACCTGAGGACTTCAGTGGCGGCTTGATTCCTTTCGATTGTATTATTTTCACCATCCATATCGAAGGAAGGGTGAGGGACGGTATGTGTTTGAGAATATTTTGTGGAGTTTGGGGGTTTTCTTGTGGTTGGCTTTTGTTTGGCTAAGGGTTCTTTGTGTTTTTCTCACTTGAGCATTTTATCGAACACCTTGCAGGCACAATTTTCCAACTCTTCCTCAAAGCTCCAATATGCATGAAAATCAACAAACACAATAGCAATAACAATTTCTCCAACACACTTGGAGGCACAAGGGATGGGGAACACCAATATTTCAATCAAATCCAACAAAAAAAATTCACGACTAGTAAGAACAATGGAGAAATGAACAAATACTCAAGCTAATGCAAACCTTGAGCTCGATACAAATGGAGCATGGCGCGGTGGGAGTATTGATGAATTTAGCTTGAGTTTGAATCTTGAAACAACAATCGAACAAAACTTGAGCACCAAGTGAAGGATATGACCTTGAGCTAGGTAATCCACAACTCTAGGCCTCACACCCCACCATGACTATCATAGGTAATCCACTAGATAATCAATAAAGGAATGACTTGCTAACACCACCATTAACAAATGGATAAAGTAAGAACAAGATTTTGGGAGAGAAAATGGAGAAACCCTAACATTACATTAGCAAATCATTCATAAAACATAAGCTTCCTTGGAAAATGTGCTAAACAAGTATTTATACTAATTAAAGAAAATAAACAAAACTCAGCGTTTTAAGCCAAACAAAACACGCCAAATCAGTTTCGTCACGGGCGTGAGGCCGGTTGGTCGCGGGCGTTACCAGAGTGAAACTCCAGACGATTTGGTATGTGCGCGATCGTAGCGGGGGCTACGATGGGTCGTCACGGGCGTGACGAGTTTCTGTCCCAATTTCTGCCAAAATGCCGAGTGTGGTCACGGGCGCTACGATGGGTCGTCACGGGCGTGACGATCTGGGCAATTTTTCTGCCCACTTCAAACACGCATAACTTCTTCATCCAAACTCTGTTTTACGCCCGTAAGATATCGTTGGAAAGCTCTCAGTGTGTACTGTAAGCTCCCAAAATTTGAGACCCATTGGAGTTATATTAAAGGAGTTATGACCCAAAGTGTGAAGGCATGCGTATTTCGAACCTTTGATCGCCATTATTACCTTGTGTTTATTCACCCGGCTCACAACCGAACCACGATGCCAGATATTCATGACATCTCGGGATGACCCGTCATTCCATAGACCCTCATGGTTATCGACAAGTCTTGAATCTCTTCCCGGCCATTCGAAACATCCGTGGAGAAGTTTGGACCCCGACAATGGACGTCTCGCGTTAGCCAAGCTAAATTGATGCTCACCACCCCGCTCTTCTTGAAGGTATAACGACTCTTGAGAACAAGCGGGTGAACGTACTTAGCACGGTGTTGCCGGTTAGCTCCTCTTTCCATGTTCTCGTCGAAATCCCCGATATAAGCATCACAAGAGAGTGCAACTACCGATGCTTGCTGAACCGTTGGCTTAACCTCGAACGTTAAAGCTTGGACCCGGTCCCGACACGGTCCAGTTATGTTCGATCTCTCTATTGTTCATTTGCATGTTTATCTTGATTTATTATCTTTAATCTTCATGGCCGCTGATTGTTTGATGAAGTGCTTCAATGAACTTAGCATATTAATGCCCAACAAGTATTCGATGAAATGTCTGACTCAGTTGAACCTATCCAAATTTTTTCTGTGTTATATTGTTTAATTTTTTATTTAAATTCTGAATTTTCTGTGTTCTAATTGTAGAATATTATTATGTGTTTTTGTATCATTACACATGCTAAGCTGTACCATGTAACTGCTAAATTTTATAATATTATTATACTGAAATTCTACTGTGGCATTTGAATTCTTCTGGTATGCTATTGAATGCCTCTAATCATTATAATTCGACTCCTATCTATAGAGTTAACATGTTGATTATAATGAGTGGGGAGAATAGATAATGACAGTTCAGAAAAATTGGGTTGCTTACTGCTAGAGAAGACATCAGTAAGCTAATTAAGTAGGTCAGGGCTGCTTGCTGGAGTACTTAATTATGATGATTATTGACATGATGAGTTTTAGTGATGACAACTGCTCCATACTATATTATGGTAATCCCTCCGTTCCATATTAATTGTCATAATTTTGACTTTCGCGGTTTTCAATATAACTCTTTGATTGATTATTTCTTACCTAATATGTTATTAACAATTGCAATATTATACTTTTATGATAGTATTTTTCGGTTACGAATCTAATATAGTAATTTTATATAACAACTCATTATATATATATTAAGAAATTTATGGTCAAATTTTTTTTAGTTTGACTGCAAAATTTCCAAAGACGACAGTTAATACGGAATGGAGGAAGTATGTTGATAGTGCAGTTAGTGGGTGGTATTTAATGATTCTCTATTTGATTATTTTTGTGTTCTGTATTGGACATAATGACATTTTTACGTTTGCTCAATGCTGTACATTTATGAGTTTTAGTTGGGCCGACATCACACTAAATGCAATTGGTCTTTTTCATTTCCGTTGCATGGTAACCCTAATTTCACGTTAATTTGAATTAGTCTTAGTGAACTTCACATTAATTTAACGATTCTCTATTTCATTTGATTAAAAAAAAATTCTTTTGGATTTTTGTGCGGTGATTCTTTCAATTCTTTCAATTCGTCGTTCTAGATGGCCAATTTTAGTGTTGTTATTTGGAAAAGTGAGGATAACCTATCATTCGCTATTGGTACCAAGTGTATGTGTTGATTCTATTGTTTCTTTTCATTTATATTTACATGTTTGATTTTGATTGGAAAATGGTGTTTGTGTCATTTCTTGGATTGACCTTGTTCTTTTTAACTGATTAATAATTTACACATTATATTTTGGGAAATTGGATTTTAATAATACGAACTTTTGGCTATATAAGACTTAATAATACGAACTTTCGATTAGGTTCTGAATAATATGAACTTTGACCCTCTGTTGCCCCCAGTAACACGCCATCGAGTTAGCTTTATTTTGACTCGTCGAGAAAATGACATGGCGGTGGGTGGGTCTGTTGACTCTGCCACGTCAGCAATACTGACTTAAAAAAAAAGCCACGTCAGCAATGTCTCTTCCTTCTCTCTCTCTCTTTCTCTCTCCTCTCTTCGTCATTCCCTCCGTTTCCCCTTCTTCTTCTCCAATTCTGACTTCTTCTTCTCCAATTCTGACTTCTTCTTCTTCAATGTCCAGTACTCATAAATCAAAAAATTTTGTCAAGCAAGCCCTAGCTTCACTCCACACTCAGCTTGTCTTTCTTGTCTCCCCCCAAATCACCGACGCAGGGTTCGGGTTTTGTTTCCCCCAAATCTCCATCTCTGACTTCTCCTTCATCTTTCTCCATCTCCATCTCAAAAATTCATGATTTGCTGATTCAATCAAACATCACCCCATCAATCACCACTCATCTCCGATCCAATCCCCCAAAAAATCGTCTGGATTCGCAAATCCCCCTAATTTCCCAACTCAGAAACCCTAAAAATGGTGCCTCTCAAATTCGATTCATCCAATGTTTACATTATTATATTACTCGTCATCACCAATATTCATCCAATGATGAAATAATATAAACATTGGATGAATCGAATTTGAGAGGCCTTTGCCGGGTAGGAGCCATCATCTGCACTCTGAATGGCTGAATTGCAGTCTCTGCATCATCTGCTGTTGCTGCTGCTGGTAGAATTGGAGCTCCTGAGATGGCCTTTGCTGGGTAGGAGCCATCTGCCCAGGAGGTTTAACCGACGGACTAACGTCAATGCCTGGCTTTTCAGCAAACAACTTGTGGGACTGGGCAGCACTCTGAATGGCTGAATTCTGGGCTTTTTGGTCGATTTCTGAAACTGGGTGTCTGAGAAAACCGGATGGGAGTAATTGGAGGGGCTTGGGTGAAGAAGATTCTGGGTTGGAATGAGGGGTTTCTAAGAGAATTTTTTGAGATGGAGATGGAGAAAGATGAAGGAGAAGTCAGAAATGGAGAAGAAGAAGGGGAGGAGAGAGAAAGAGAGAGAGAGAAGGAAGAGATATTGTTAACGTGGCTTTTTTTTAAGTCAATATTGCTGACGTGGCAGGGGCAATAGACCCAGCCACCGCCATGTCATTTTCTCGCCGAGTCAAAATAAAGCTAACTCGGTGGCGTGTTACTGCGGGCAACAGGGGGTCAAAGTTCATATTATTCAGAACCTAATCGAAAGTTCGTATTATTAAGTCTTATATAGCCAAAAGTTCGTATTATTAGAATCCAATTTCCCTTATATTTTTCAAAGGTTAATTTTTATAGGTCCAACCCATTTTTTTTTTATAATCATGTAATTGGGTTCTACTTGTTCACTTGTTTTTGACATCATGTGGTATATTAATTTGCTGTAGTGGTGACTCATAAGGAGCAATATACATCCAGGGACAGTCTAGAGATTTTGCTGATCAACCATATACAAAATTTGTGAAGTTTATGGTTGCTTATGTGATTCAATAGCTTCAAGCTTTATCTTAAAAATATTTTATTGGTGGCTCACTTATTATGAGTTCCACTCCTTGAGCCAAATTGAATCAAAATTAAATATTGTTTATATTGGTTGATAATAATAATAATAATAATAATAATAATAATAATAATAATAATAATAATAAAAGTTTCTTTATGAGGTCATCAATGGTAGGATAACTTCCGCTTGGACTATTTTATCATTTATAATTATTATAATAATAAAAGTTGCTTTATGAGGTCATCAAGAGTAAATTGGAATTTAAAAGTGGGACATATGAATCCTTACTTACTTCTTATACAAGTATAGATAGATAAAAAAAAAATTATTACTACTACTACCAGCACTACCACCACTACCACTACTACTATCACTAGTGCAACAACTACTACTACTACTACTACTACTACTACTACTACTACTACTACTAATAATAATAATAATAATAATAATAATAATAATAATAATTTATGAATTCCTTAAAATTACATCTATGTAATATATAAAGTCAAAGGTTTTATGATACGCAAATTTCACTTTGTCCATTTTACCCTTTGCCATTGATAAATTATAAGGATATAATGGTAATTACAATATTTTTTATTTACACCAAATTGGTTATGAAAGAAATTGTTACTACCAAGATTTGATCCTTTTTTTTTTTTAATAATAGTAAGCAAAACAATTAGGCAGCTCTTCTCACAAGAGACATGCCCAATCTATCTTCTCTCAAAATACAATTTAGGGCGTGAGCATCCTCAGGATTCCAAAAACAAGAGCCAAAAATACTAAGGTCGGCCTTAGCCAGCCAATCCGCCGACCTGTTCGCTTCGCGGTAAACATGAATGACCTTGGAGAAGGAACATTGAGACAGGTACTTTTTGATGTCATAAAGCAGTTGGTGGATCGACCAGGGAGTATCACAAATCCCATTGAGGGCATCTATTACGATTTTATTGTCACCTTCGATAATAAGGTCGTTAATTCCAAGATTAATGGCTTCCCGGAGACCATTACGAAGAGCGGTAGCCTCGGCCACGAGGATGGAGGAGTGACCCAAATTGAAAGAGCTGCCAGAAATAAAGTTACCAGCCCAACCATGGATGATAAAACCACTAGCGGCTCCATTAGGGGACTTGGCACCATCAAAATTGAGTTTGTACGCACCAACCGGCGGAGGAGACCAGGAAACCCAACGCAAAGAAGGTCGCTTGGGGGGTACATCAGATTTAGTAGACAAGTCCGAGAGGAGGTTGTGAAGCTTGGTGCGGGTTCTCCATTCAGTGATGATCTTCTTGGCTATGATGAAAACACCATTAGGATGCGTACGAAGATTTTGGAAAGTGAGAGAATTCCTAGCTTTCCAGATGCTCCAAAGGAAAGCAACAAGCTGCTCGAGGTGTCTACTGCTTCTGTCTTGTTTGTAGTGCTTGAGGAGGCTAAGAATATCCGTGAAAGGGTGCAGGGGAGATTGAAGCCAAGATTGCTCCGTAGCGATCTTCCAAGCGTTTTTGGCTTGGCTACAATCAAGAAAAATATGATCCTGATCTTCAATTACATTGATACAACAAAGACAGTAAGGGGTGACAGAGCACCCCCGATACACCAGAGAAGCGTTGGTGGGCAAAGGCTGCCTACAAAGGAGCCAAAGGAAAACTTTCAATTTTGGAAGGATATCCAAATTCGGAATCTACCGGTATTCCCAAGGTTGAGCATCCACCTTGAGATCATGAGCAAGCCAAGTGGCTGACTTAGTGGTAAAGGAGTCACTACTAGATAAACCCCAACAGCAATGATCGCTAGCGTCGTTATCGGGAATGGGAATGTCCTGGATTAAGCGAATCGAATGGTTATTAACCAAATTACAGAGAAGATTCAGGTTCCATTGTTTGTCATTCGTGAAAACATCGGAGACCCTAAGATCTAGATTCACAGTAGCAGGATCAATGTTAGGATTAAGAGAGAGAAGGTTGGAGGAGTGGCACCAGTTGTCCGTTCAGAACTTAATCTTAGTACCATCCCCGACGGTCCATCTCAGACCTTTTTTGAAACAGTCCCTATTTCTTAAGATGGCTTTCCAGGCCCAGGAATCATTAGATTTTATTTTTCTATCAAAGAAATTGGTCTCTATGGGGTATTTAGAGCGCATTAAGTTGACCCAAAGACCAACACAGAAAAGATAGCGCCAGGAAAGTTTACATTGGAAGGCATTGTTAACTGCCTCCGTTTTACGAAGCCCAAGTCCACCATATTTTTTAGGAAGACAGATCTTGTCCCAAGACACGAGCGCAAGGCCCTTCTTTGAATTTAAATCTTTCCAGAAGAAGTTACGACTGATAGAGTCGATTTTATGGGCCGTAGAGACAGGAAGCTTAAAATATTGCATGGTATGAGCCGGGAGAGATTCAAGATTAGACTGGATAAGGGCAATACGCCCAGCTTTTGAGATAAATTTGGTTTTCCAGCCTTGGAGCTTTTGATGAGATTTGTTAATGAGATTGTCAAAAGTTTCTTGAGAAGGTCGTCCTTTAAAAAGAGGGCAACCTAGATATTTACCTAATCCATCACGCCTAGGGATATTGAAGATAGTTGAGATCAGTTGTTTATCTTGAGTGCTGGTATTTTTGGAGAAAATAAGGGAGGATTTGTTGAAATTGATCAATTGCCCAGAGAGATAGTTGAATCTCGTAATAAAGTGTTTAAGTAGAGAGGCTGCATTAGAAGAAGATTTACAAAAAAGGAGATTGTCGTCGGCAAAAAGGATGCAAGGAATGGCTTGCGAATGAGGAGCAAGCTTAAGCCCAATTCCGGAATTTGGAAGCGAGGTTAGCGTTCGAAGATAGGTTGCCAAAATTTCCATCCCTATAATGAAGAGATAGGGGGAAAGGGGATCCCCTTGGCGAATGCCACGAGAGGGTTTGAAAAAACCGCATGTTTCATTATTGATAATGAGATAGTAGGAAACAGTTGTAACACTTTCACGAATCCAGGGAATCCATTTTTCGGCAAACCCAAGCTCCTTTAAGGCTTGGAAGAGAAAATCCCACTCCATTCTATCAAAGGCCTTCTCAAGATCAAGTTTGAGCGCAACCCAGCCTTTCCTACCACTCATGTTATTGAATTTATGCATAAATTCATGAGCCACAAGGATGTTATCGTGAATGGATCTCCCCAGAATGAAAGCAGATTGGACCGGGTCAATGATTTTATCAAGAACAAACCTTAATCTGTTGGCAAGAATTTTAGAAATTATTTTGTAGAGGCTGTTACAAAGGCTGATCGGACGAAATTGAGATGGTGAGGAAGGCTCCTCAACTTTTGGGATGAGCGTGATAAGAGAATGATTAATTTGCTTAAGAAGCTTATCATCTCTAAAAAAAGATTTGACCGTATTACATACATCTTTTTTGATAATGCTCCAGTAAGCTTGGTAAAAAGCTATGCCAAATCCATCGGGACCCGGCGCTTTGTATTTATCTTGTTGGAAAACTGCCTGTTCAATTTCGTCCTCGGTAACATCTTTAATGAGCTGCTGATTATCTTCTACTGATAAACGAGGGGAAATATCAAGACCAATATTTTGATTGGGATCAGCTTCAGACTTGAATCTCTTGGTAAAATCATTAATAAATATATTTTTGATTTTCAGAGGATCAGAAGTCCAAAGACCAAGATCATTCTTGACATAGGTGATCCTAGCCTTGCTCTTTCTACTCCTCATAGTCAAATGAAAAAGTCTAGAGTTCTATCACCATTAAGCAGCCAATTTTTACGGTGGAACGGGCCCCCATAGATTTTTATTAAA
Organism: Portulaca oleracea; assembly: GCA_029582165.1. NCBI lineage: Eukaryota > Viridiplantae > Streptophyta > Magnoliopsida > Caryophyllales > Portulacaceae > Portulaca > Portulaca oleracea. The sequence continues at coordinate 26,803,098 of CM055879.1, forward strand.
TGAATGAAGACATTCTCTTTGTTTAATGAGTCGGTTGAACCAGCTATTCAGCCTGGCACAATCAGGGTTCTTAATGAGTCTGTCCTCAACAGAGTGTAGAAGCTCAGTATTTTTTTGAAGCTTTCTTTGTAACTACCAAGAGTCGTTTTAGCCCAGGTTTTCAACCTGGTTTTAGCTAGGGATAATTTTTTAGTGAGTCTGAACATAGGAGAACCTGAGATATTTGTGGCCCAACTTTGCTTAACTATCTTATGGGATTGATGATAAGAAGCCCAGTGAGAATGAAATCTAAAGTTAACCTCTTTACTAGGAGGGGTAGAGCGAGTCGTTTCCAACAGAATATACAAATGGTCTGAGCAAGTGAACGGACCATTAGAAACACAATAGTTAACGAAAAGGGATTCCCAAGCGGGGGTAATTAGAACCCGATCAAGTTTTTCATAAATTCGATGTCCCTTACAGACTTTTTTTCAGGAAAAAGGGCGGCCAGATACATTAGCATCAATCCAGTGCGAGTTTAATAAGAAGTTATTGAGCCAGTAGAATCTATTAGGATGGGGGATTGGCCCACCCAACTTGTCGGCAGGGGAAAGAAGTTCATTAAAATCGCCCAAAAGGCACCAAGGAAGGGTAATTTCACCAGCCAGTTGAGTTAGACTATCCCAAAAAGCAGCTTTTTCACCCGGCTGGGCTGGCCCATAACAAGCCGTGATAAAAAATCTGGAGTTCAAGACTTTGTCGATAATTTCACAATAAATAAATCTGGTGTTAGAAGCAGTAATAGTTAAATCCATGACATATTGATTCCAAAGGCACCAAATGCCTCCAGAATGATTAGAGGGTGGAATGGAGAAAAAGTTGGGAAAACCTAATCGGGGAATAATCCGATTAGTATTTTCATGATTGACCATGGTTTCGAGAAGAAAAACTAAATCAGGTTTAATAGTTGCATTAATGAACCCCAATTCTTGTCTTAGCTGGGCCTTTTTAGCCCCTTGCACATTTCAACATATGATTTTCATTTGGTAAAACTTATATGGATAGTGACTTTCACAGTCCAATAAGAGCTGGTTCCGCACCTAAAAAATAGTGAATTAAGAAATTTAAGCTCACACAGCTCCACTTTAGATGATAGTATAAAAACAATTAAGGCAAAATTAGAGAGGGCATTGAGGTGACCCAATACTTGAAGCCAATGAGCAAGAAGTGCAAACACTGATCTCCTCCAACATGGGAATTTTAGGATAATCATGTATAAATTGCAGGGCTTCCGCAGCCAAAAGGAAATGGGTTCCGCACCCAACAAGTAAAAAATAATAATGTGTAAACAGTATACCAGAGAATACAATAATTAAAAATAAAGAATACATGGGAAACAACATTCATGTTGAAGTTCTCAATACCAGTACCAAAATTTACAAATATATTCTGAAAGATTAAATCACTGAGGTTTAAATGAATTACATCCTAAGGAGTTAGAGAAATCTGAATAGTGTAGAGGATAAAATAATTGACCAAGAACTTGATCTTCAATAGCAGAAGATTATACCAGAGCTGAGACTTGCGCCAGAACACAAAAATCTTCCAGCCTACCAAGAAGAAAATTGGGGAACACATGGGTGGGGGAGACAAATTTGGTCTCAAAGATAAATGATTCAGCCAAAAATCCCAAGAAGGGAACTCATCATAGACCATAGGGACAGGGTAAAGAAGATCAGTGGAGGGTGGTTGCCAAGCTGCAAAACCAGCGGCAGCAACAAGATTTGATCCTTTAATGCAAGGGAAAACCGTCCAATTTTTATACCACTAAATTGCTATATTTTTAGTATTCTCTATTTTCCTCTTTCACATTGGAAATGTCATTTACTTCATATTATTTTTTTGGGTTTCTATTTTCGCTAATTTACATTATATTATTATTATTATTATTATTATTATTATTATTATTATTATTATTATTATTGTTATTATTATTTTAATTTCTTTTAGGTTCCTATGTTGTTGTCTTACATTATTTTATTTTTTTTGTGTTTTGTACAAAGTATAATATTAAATTTAATCATCTCTGTTTCTGTAGAAAAGATTCAATTTCATTAAAAAAAAATCATTACTGCATTATAACCAGAGTATCAACATAATATTTTTATGTCATAAGTCAACACACTAATTGTTGTATGGTTTTTTATTTGTCTATTTATCTTTCTTTATAAATTAATTATAAACAAGGAAATTAGTCAATAATCTTATTTCTCAATTAACCTCCTTCATACCTCTCCTCCTTCGTTTTTCATGTTTATTCTCATTCTCATTCATTAACTAATTATTTTCCTATTGTTTACTAAAAGAATCAAAATTATAAAATCTATCTAATATATTAACTTAAGGTTAAGTTAAATCATGCATATATAAAATTTTCTATTATTTTATGAAAATAAGAAAAATCATAAATTCTATCTAATATGTTGGTTGATGTTAAATAAATAAATTATGCATATATAAATTTTTCTATCATTTACGAAAATAAGAAAAATCAAAATCTATCTAATATATTAAAATCAAAATCTACCTAATATATTGATTGGTGTTAAGTTAAATTATGCATGTTGTGTCATAGTGAGACTGAGAGAAAGACACAAATGTCAGAATTTTATTTAGTATTCAAATATATACTTTAAATCAAAATTATTTAAAAAGTAACATAATACAATTTATATCTTTTTATTTAAAGACTATCGTTACGTATCAGAGTTAGAGTATCACTAATAATCTTTTTATTCCTTGATTTTAGTTTTGGGAAAATTTATTATGTATTATGTTGTCTTATAAATCAAGATATTCTTAATTAACTAAGAAATGTTTATTTATCATATTTTTATTCTAAGTTGCATAATTGCATTCTTATAACAATCAGTAAATTCAATGTCACAAACAAATAATAGAAGCGTAATGATTCATTAAGGTATTCGATAATATTTGCCACATAGAAATTAAAATCATATAAAAGTAAACAAAATTCTATCATGATGAAGCATATCTATAATGCATAATTGTTCATAATGAATAATATTGCTTCTGTCTCACTATATTTTTATTTTTAACATGTTCATTCCAACTTATTTTGGCTGAACTCATTACAAGTTGAACTTATCTAAACTTATTTTGAACTTAGTATACTTAACTAACTTGAACTTAGCTGTTTGATCTTATTTGAATTCATTTGAAAGAGTTGTTTTGCAAATTTATCTTGAACTTATTTTGAGAAACAACTGAAAAGAAGATAACTACACTGACTTGCTAACAACCATCATGAGCCAAAGTTGAATTATTATTGAAGATTTTTATTTTTAAGCAAAACAAGTTTTGATTCGCACGCACTGCGCACATCGATTATTATGTGTGTATATATACACACAATAAATAAATAAATTTAAAAATCGATGCATGCAATGCGTGCGAATCAAAACTTATAGGCTTAAAATGAGAAACCAAAATTTGATGATGATGATGATAATAATTAGTGTGTTGACTTATGATATAAACATATTATAAGCCAATGAAGGATAGAAAATATTTATTGGTTGATTACATGGGTGGTTATATGAAGGGTGAAAATTTTCAAATGCTTTATTAGTTATTTTATGTTTATCAAAAAAAAAGTTATTTTATGAAACTTTATGTGAAGTATTTGAATAAAAGTTGTTTAAAAATATAAATAATTATCTTGTTAGATATAAAAGTTATCTAATCATGAATCTATTTGAATGAATGATTTAAGAATTGTTTTTTTACGGAAGATTTAAGAATTAATATCCTGAATAATGGTGCAATATGGTAAGAGTTAATCTTTTAAAAGAATTATTCTTTTTCATTTCTCAGATTATATAACCACTAGTGTAAATTTGCTCAAAAGTTTCACCAATCCTTTGATTGAACTTCCAAAGCCTCGTTAAGAAGGAGCAACGATACTTAAAAATTTATTACAATAGAAATAAGTCTTAATGAGATTAAAAGTAATGTACTAACGTTGGTTGTATAAAAAATGATCTATTATCATATGTACTAGGTCATTAAAATTCTTTTTTATGAAAGTCAAGATAAGTCAATGGTAAAAATCATATGGTCAAAGTTACAAAAGTTCTAATAACTATCATCCCAACTGAGATTGACTTATATCATATATTATTTTATCTCTAAACTGTTTCATATATCGCATGTTTAGTCTACTTATTAGATAATATATATAACTTCAATCTTTGTTGAGTAGTAGGTTGCCTTACGCAGCTGAAACACTAAATTATTCTAAAACATTTATGAGCCGAGGGAGATCTTTCGAGATCCACCCTACAATATGGGGTCAAAAAGCCAAAATAAGTGTGGTGTAATTTGGATACCTTTTTGATAAAGATGATTAAAATTGTGCAGCGTACATGCTGCAATAATAACGTCAAACTGTTGTTCCAATTTCATTGGAGGCATCCTACGATCCAATATCTTATGTGTTTCCTTTACAACTCCAAATGTTGGTTCCACCATTGTTCTTAAAGAGGAATGATGATGGTTATTTTTTTTAAAATCCCTTCTGATGGGTAACCTTTATTACGGCATCTTTTGAATTTTGAAATATGATATCGAATGCTCATATCTTTATAAGGTGCTAGATATCTAGTTGTACAAGAGTATCCAGAATCACCCACATAGTTTTTTCCTTGCCATGTGTTGAAATTATTTCAAGAGTATAAGTTGATTATATAGCATAAGGAACCATAAGGAACAAGTACAAGGATCATATATAAGAGAAACATCAAGAATATGATCAACACGGATGAGTTTAAGACCAACACGGGTCGGGTTGGTCTCCAGAGAGCAAGGAAAATAATGATGGGCTCAACACGGATCCTGTTGAGACAACACGGACCATGTTGATATAACACGGACCGTATTGGAACCCAGAATCTGTTTTAATGACTAACGACTATATAATCTTATGTATTAAGTGTAGACCTGTCAATACGGGCGGGCGGGCGGGTTATGGGTCGGTCGTTTATCGGGTTCGGGTAAATACGGGTCGGGTGTATTCCGGTTTCGGGCGGTTTGGGTCGTGTTTACGGGTCATGACCGCCCTTTTTCTCAGTCACTTACAACTAATAAACTTGATTATATTTGGTCAAAGACACCTATGTAATGTACCATTCCATTCCAAGTTCGACAACCACGATATGTCATAGTTGTATAAACATATTACTATACACCCAAGGGACAAAATTTGGCAATCTTCAAGTCTACAAGTATTATGTGGTTTACATCAACAATCCACAAATAACAGTACTTATGAAATATATAGGGTTTTGGAATGCTAATATACTGAACTTTTAGGGTATTAGATAATAATGCACTGAACTTTAACCTTTGACAATAATACACTATTTTACTGAAAGAGACAAGAGCGGCGGGATGCAGGAGTTAGAGGGTTCACTGAAAGAGTGAGTGAGTGACAATGTTAGGGTTTTGTTTTGATCATTTGTTATTTGATTATTTCATTTGTATGTCTCTCTCTACGCATAACCTTTCAAAGCCCCATAATATTTTACTTTTGGACCTCAATTTTCATGAAATGGACCCTTTTTTTTGCACAAGGCCAAAGTAGACAAAACACTTAAAATTAAAGTGTCTGACCCAACGGGTCGACCCAAACCTGACCCGTTTTTACCAGGTTCTTTGGGTTGGGTCATTTTCGGGTCTCGGGTCGAAATTCCATCTTCAAAACCCATTTTTTGCGGGTCGGTTTGGGTCGGGTTTCCGAGTCGGGTCGAGAATTTCCAGGTCTAATTAAGTTTATGATATCAATATTAAGTCCGATATTATATGTATTCCAACAACTATATTAGTTGACCAAGTCAATGTCATAATCCATCATTAAGGACCTTAATTATGCCTTTGACTAAGGGGTGTAATTAGGGTTGGATTAGGTGTGGAAGTCTCCTATAAATAGGAGATATTCCCAAGCCATTTGAGAGCATCACAAGCATCACAAGCATCAATTCCTTCTTTCTATAATTACATCTCAAGTATAGACTGCATCTGTACTTAAGAGAATCAAGTGAGAAACATATGTCTTGAGTGCAACAAGAGCTAAGTTTTATCCCTTTGAACATTTACGGTATAGTAAATAGTTCTTAAGGAAAATGAGTACGAAACCATGACTCTTAGCGATATCCAAACAAGTTAACCATTTTGTTATTAAGTCACATCTCCATCTTGTCATACATACCGCAAGAAGATCAAGAAGCCAAGTTAAGAGAAGATGATTAAGATTCAAGCCGGCGTTAAACATCATTTTCCAACACCATGTATAGCAAATGAATAGTATGTAAGCAACATGTCAATGAAAGCTACTTTTTTTTTCATGTGAATAAAATACAATTAGTCGAGTATAAGGAGAAGGATGTGGGAAACTAAACTTGGGTGAAGAAAGGACAAGTTAAATCATCAAATGACTAAAAATACCTAGTATTGATCACTTCGTGTTACATTTTACAATTTATCTTTTTTAACCAAAATTTTATTTCTTTATCAAACACACACAATGACATAAATTTAGAAAATATAGAAAAATATTACCAAGTAAATTACACAATAATTCAATAAATTGTATTTATTGGAAGACCGCCAAAGAAACCAACAATAGATAGAAGGAATTGGAAGGGGAAAATTTGCATATGTCCTCCTTTAGGTTTATGGTGTTTAAAATTCAACGCATGTGTTTTTGAGTTAATATTTACTCACCCTAAAGTTTTGAACCAATTTTATTTAGCTATATTTCCAGTAAATTTAGCAATTTTTCCGGTGAACGTGTGATATGTGATGAAACTTGTTTGCTAAGATTATCATCATTTCAGCTAGCAAATGTCATCAAAAACCATACATGCAGTGGAAAAGTCGCTATATTCACCAGAAAATTTGCTAAATAAAATCAGTTCAAAAGCTTAGTTTAGGTAAATATTAACTTAAAATCAGCAGTGTTGAATTTATAAATGTCATAAACTTGAAAGTGAGTCAAAGGTGGAAGAAGTTTGAAAGAGTTGGAAGGAGTTGGAATGAGTTGGCAAAAGTTGAAAAGAGCTGAAAAGGGTTGGAAGTTAATAATACCAACCCAAAAGAACATGTTGTTAGTGCATAAGACCCCATCTAAGCCCTGAAGTTCTCGATGAAATATGTTCATCAAAGTTGGGTTGCACAGCCCAGAAATGATGTTAGTTGGACCCTTTTTCCCCAAAGATTTGAAGTTATGAATTATCTAATTAAACATATAATACATTTGAAATCTCTCGATTTTCTTAGTTTTTTTGTTATTCATATGACCCACCTACCTAATTCATTAATTTACATTTCTACATAATTAAAAGTTTTTACAAGCAGGTTATTTGTGAAGGTAACAATCAGATGTGTACATAGAAGTTTAGGTATAGCCTATCGTGACCTCCTCATATAGATAAAATGCATACTCGACCTTCTACATAAGAAGCACATCTTTAATTTCAATAATTAACTAAGTACAAATATTAAAATATAATTTCAATAAAAAAGATATAATATAACAAAAATTTGACACACAAAATAACATATTTTAGGAAGCATATGAAACAAAACTACGTTGTATTACTTCTTGTAATTGATACCATGATGTTCAGATATTCATTGTATAAATACTGACAGTAATCGTATTCAGTAAGTCGCTACCCAAACAATTATTTAGTAATCTTATTCAACATTCTATGGTGAGGCCTACAGCTGCATGTTATGCTAAAAATCAAAACTTACTATAGGTATATGTGATACTAAATGATCCATAATAATTATATCTGTGGGTAAGTAGTAAACTAACGCATGTCAATAGTTTCCATATAACTAGGAAATAAATATACAAACATTACGCTGCGGGAGCCACATCATCGCCATTGCTGTCATCATCATCATCTCCATCAGCCTCAGGCCTGCTAGCTATGAGGTAGTTGAACTTGACTTCACTGTCAACTATAACAAATTCATATGTTTTAATGGAAACAAAGACCATTATGTAAACTGTTAAAAAGAAGGTAGAAAGAACAATAAATAAGTAGACACTCTACGAACACTGATAAGAAGATATGGTAATTAATTTACGCTTACATAATTTATATAATTGCTGAGAGAATCTATATGAGAATTTGTTCTTTTGATTTTGTGGTGGATATATATATGCTTGAATGGAGGATATTAGGGTTGATAATACACAGTTTATAAGCCTCACTCACTCAGTCAGTCACTCTATGCACTTCACTCTCCCAAGTGGGTACGTGGACCATCAGCATTGGGTGAACTTGTGGGAGTGTTGCCTAATGCACAAGCCACACGTGCCAACAACAACCAAGCACACTTTCTTGCCCCTTGTTCACGTGTCTAACATGTGCTTCCATTAGCAAACATGGTTGGTCAAATATGGTCAAACTTATTTCAACTCATTTTGTATTGTCACACACCACATGACAGTGAAAATTAACCATTCTAGTGACTAATAAAGTCTTACGTGAGGTTATGTTATCATAAATTTATCATGGGATATATGTATAGTTTTGTCATGATATGAATATGAAATGACTAATAATTTACAATGGGTGTTTCTATCAAAAGACATTTAAAATTATAAATAGAACTAGTAACATTACCTCGCAACCCCCCCCCTCCCCCACCACCAATTTTTTTTTTCTCAAGCATCTTTGTTGTGCCCACGGTAAATTGCTTATGTGATTCAATAGCTTCAAGCTTTATCTTAAAAATACTTTCTGGGTGGCTCACTTATTATGAGTTCCACTCCTTGAGCCAAATTGAATCAAAATTAAATATTGTTTATATTGGTTTATTATCTTGTCAGTCACTTAGAGTGTTGTCTCCCTCTTTTATTGTTGTTCTTTAACCTACTAGTTTGATTTCCCACAACTCACTTGTATTTACAAAGTGACTTCCTTTTCTTCTGCTACCGGGGTACTAACTTTGAAGATGACAACTATCTAGGATAACTTCCGCTTGGACTATTTTATTATTTATAATCACTTTAGTTTGCTTATTGGGAAATTGGATTCTAATAATACGAACTTTTGGCCATATAAGACTTAATAATATGAACTTTCGATTAGGTTCTGAATAATATGAACTTTGACCCTCTGTTGCTCCCAGCAACACGCCACCGAGTTACCCTTTTCTTGACTCGTCGGGGAAATGAGCTGGTGGTGGCGGCACATTTTCTTTGATGTTTGACCATGCCATGTCACCCATTGACTTAAAAAATTGCCACGTCAGCACCCTCTCTCTCTCTCTCTCTCTCTCCTCTCTCTCTCTCTCTCTCTCTCTTCCCCTCCTCTTCTTCGATCCAAACAGCCATGGCCATTCAGCTGTTCTACTACTTCGTTGAATCTCGCAAACCCATATCAAAAAACATCCATAACCTTCAATTCTCACAATTGTTGAACCTCGACTTTTTGCTTCAATTCTCATAACCTTCAAAGAGGCTCGACTTTTTGCTTCTACCTGTAACTTGAACCTCGCAAACCCATATCAAAAAATTGAGCATCTATTCTTAGTTTGTCAGGCATAAAAACATCCATAACCTTCAATTCTCACAATTGTTGAACAATCCCCTCAAGGCCTCAACCACATATTATTGATAGGTAATAATGTAGATAACTATGGTGGGAGGATCTCATTCGAATGCTGATACTCGAACCCGAATGGGCCGGCCAGTTCCGGATCCCCCGCAGCTGCTGCAAGACATTTGACCCGACCCAGCGCAGGATCCGCAGCCGATGTCGCTGTCGGACCAGCGAGTACAGAGGCAAGGGACCCGGGCCAACCCGTTGCATGTGGGGCACCTCTGGAATTGACCCGCCATGGTTTCTTGTCCATCACCATCTTGATGAAATTTGCTCATCTGCACTGCCGCCAACACCGACGATCCCATCCCTGATTTGGGTTCTGAAAGGTTGGAGAAATGGAGGAGAGATTAAATTAGGGTTAACAGATTTGATTTGAGTGTAGGAATTTGGGGATTTGGGTGAGCCTGAGAGAGAAAGAGAGAAATAACGGAGTCATCCATCCATTGATTCATTCCTCCTGTATGGAATTATTAATGGGAGAAAAATTCCAACAATGGTAGATGGCCATGGCTGTCTGGATCGAAGAAGAGGAGGGGAAGAGAGAGAGAGAGAGAGAGAGAGAGAGAGAGAGAGAGAGAGAGAGAAGAGAGAGAGTGCTGACGTGGCAATTTTTTAAGTCAATGGGTGACATTGTATGGTCAAACGTCAAAGAAAATGTGCTGTCACCACCAGCTCATTTTCCCGACGAGTCAAGAAAAGGGTAACTCGGTGGCGTGTTACTGGGGGCAACAAGGGGTCAAAGTTCATATTATTCAGAACCAAATCGAAAGTTCGTATTATTAAGTCTTATATGGCCAAAAGTTCGTATTATTAGAATCCAATTTCCCTTGCTTATTTGGTAAGTAGAAAATGTTAATGGTTACTCGACATTACAGGTGACAATCATGGCCTCCAAACATACATTCTTGTTTTTCTTACTTGTATTGTTATGTTCATATGTTTTTTGATTCGGAATTGCAGTGTTCTATTTTTTTATTTCTCCGGGTTATCTTCAGGCTGCAGCTACCTTGTACCACTTCAAAATGTTCCCCATGTTTTTCTTATTTCCTTTCAGTTTCTTCATTCAGCCCTATAGTCTGTTTGTTTTGTTATTGAATGATCAATGCAGCCGCTTCTGACGAGGATAAGGTCACGCCTAATTACAAACTGAACGAGATTTGCAAGCTTGTTTGATCGTCTGCAACTGGATACTCAAGAAAGTCTCTGAATTTTTCTTGAAAAAGGCTTATTACAAGATCTCAATTATTAAACAACAGATATTTTAATATTTTTGTTTGTATTAGTTTGATGGTCTACAATTTTTAATGTTATGAGTCATAGAGGCGGATCTACTTAGGTGGTCTTTTGCTTGTACTTAATAGATTCTTAGAGTACATTAGGCATTGCTGTAGATAAAACATGGTTGGTTTCTTTGAGAAGCAAACCTTGCTCCAAGGCACACGCTAAAATTTTAGAAACCACAACGGATGAGGTTATTTTCTGTTGTATTATTAGTAAAAGAAATAGAGATAACCAAGCACTATGATCTAAGCATTGTGTGTTACAGGCTTGCTCTTACTCTAGCAATCATCCACAAAATTGTAAATAGCAGCCCGTGCCTTACACAGGCTTTTGCTACTAGTTATTAAATAAACTTAGTTCTGTTTAATGGGTACGTATCATCCATTATTATACAACCAAACTTATGAAAAAGTTTCTCTCTACTGTATATCTCGGTCCTCCATTACTTGAAAAAAACATATTAATTAATATGACCCTATTTTTCTGTCAGGTTAAGTTCAAATTAGATTAGTTAAGTTAGGATAAATTAGCATAGAAAATGATATTATAGGTTTGAATTAAATTAGTTGTTGGGTGAAAATATTTTAATAACAAAATGTGAATATTTTGAGGAAAATAAATGAAAAAGTTATAGGTGTTAGAAAAAATGAATTGATTGGAGATTAAAATAATATTATGTGAATTTCTTTTTGATTTAAAAAGTTATTTTTGATTAAAAAAATTATTAATCTTATAATACAAAGTTAAGATATATGTAATATATATCGCATGGACCCTCTAGAGAGAGGTAAGAGACTCTAGAGAGAGAAAGTCCCTTCCCTCCCAGCTTCTCTATGCTCACCTTGTTCTTCAACCCCTAGTCCCCTGTCTATGGCAAAACCACCTCCAAAGCCTCCCGACCCAGTCGTTCCTTGGTTGTTCTTTGACAGATGTTGCAATTTCGTTTGCCGATCCGGGATTTTTGGCCTGTGTTTGTCTTCTTCAAAGCCCCCTTCGTGGTCTTTATTTCTTAGCACAACCTTTTCTATCTTGCCCAAATCGTTTCTCAGAAATGGTTTAAAGCCTTTTCTTCAGATACAGAAGAAATCTAGCACTTCTTTCCCTGTTAGGGTTTGTCTTCCTTCATCGGAACCTATAGCCTACTCTGCCACTCAGAAATCAAATTGGGTCAACATTCATACTGTTCTTGACCCGATCGAAGTTAACGAGTTCACCTGTCTAGATTATGGTACTCGAGGCGCCGGGATAATCTTAGAGTGTGGAGAGTCTCTGAGCCGATTCGTGTTTCGTTCGCTACTCGTCGATGTTAAACTCCAAAATCGAACTGAAGCTCGGACCGATCCAGGTTATATCGCTCTTTTTAAGAATTTTCTATTTGTCATCAATGTGTGCTTGATTGGTTTGACCCTCTTCTTTGTTGTTCTTACCTTTGCACTAATTGTGGCCTTTCATTTTTACTGTGTCGTGTGGTCCTATTCTGAGAACCTTGATTCGTCTTCCTTGCAGTTGTGGCTTGATTGTATTTGATCGGAAGTTCTAGTTGCCAGGCTGTTTTATAGTTTCTTAATTTGTTTAAGGTGGCTCACCCGTTTGGATTTGCTAATTTTTAACCTTCTTGGTTGCTGGGTGTTGTTGTTTTCTCGTTTGATTTTTGGTTGTCTGTGTTCGGTCAAAAGGGTGGGGTTATTTTTGGCTCCACTTAGAATGCTTGCTAGGTTTTCTCCGTTTTTGTTATCCTTATGCGTTTTAGTTATTCGCTGGGTTGTCTGTGTTCTCTTTTGGAGGTTTATAATTTTGAGTGTGTTTAGAGGGGTTAGGTGTTTCTTTGTTTTTGGGTTTTTGACCAAGTTTTCGCTTTACTTCAGGTTTTTTGTGTTTGTTCTTTTTTCTCTGCCTCTGCGTCGGTTGGTCTTTTTGCTCCTCTTGGTTCGTTTTGATGCAGGGCTCCCCTTAACCATCTTGCTCGAGATTATCAAGAGCTGGTCTGTCTTCAAGCCTGTGATAAACCAACAACTGTTGAAGTTTCTCTTTTTGCCAACTGTCTTTTTGATTTCCAATAGTAGAATCGTCATCCTTGTTCCCCGACTAAGTGGATTTGTAATTGGTTTTTGTTCTTGCCTTCTTGTGAAGCTAGTTGTTGTCTTGTTGAAAAGCTTGTATTTTTTCTTTCATAGTTTTTAGCTTTGTTTGCTTTGGAAATAAAATGTTTGTGCTAATGGCGAGAGAGCTTACTATAATTATAGTAATCTCCAAGGCTATCTTTAAGACCTTCCTGCAAAGGAATTATGAAACAAAGTTGGAGCCATCCAACTTAAGAGAACAAATAAACCAAAAGATTAGAAAGTTTTTACAAGAGAACTTTCCAACCATTTGGTTTGTTTCACAAAAAGGTTGGAAAGTAAAAGCTTATGATCGATTTAGCATCAGATTTGTTTTGGATGATGGCAATAGAAAATTAGAAGTTATCTACATGAATTTTTTAGTCAAGAATTTGGTGTCAAATTCTTTGAGAGCAAGGGGCAACCTTATTAGTAAAATCGTTACATCACTAGAATTTTTTTTTTTTTTTAAAATGAAAGTCCTCTATTGGAATGTGCAAGGTATTAAAAACAATGCTAAGATAGCGGAGATAAATTTTTTATCTTCCAATGTAAGACCAGACATTGTATTTTTTAGTGAAACTTTGGTCAGTGAACAAAATACAATCAAGTTTATCAAGAAATTGCGGTTTGATAAAGTAGAATATAGCCCTTGTAATAATCATTCGGGAGGCCTATGGGCTTTATGGAATACTTCTAATGTGGAGGTTCACCTCCTCCAAAAGACCCAAAGAGAAATTCATCTGTACGTCAAAGAAAAAAGTACAGGTAAAGAATCTGTTTTAACAGGAATTTATGCGTCTGCGCAACTTAGAGAAAAAGATTCTTTTTGGAATAATCTTAAGCTACTAAACCAAGTGTTTCATCTACCTTGGTGTATTATAGGGGATTGTAATGAAATTTTATCCCATGAAGATAAGTTGGGAGGACCATTTCCTCATGATAACAAATTTACAAGACTTCGAAATTTTTGTCAAGAAATAAATACAGTGGAAATTCGATCAATTGGGCGTCTTTTCACTTGGAGAAAAACCATTCATGGTCATAAAATTTTTGAAAGATTAGATAGACCTTTAGCTCGCCATGATTGGAGTGCTCTTTACCCTTCAGCCTCCCTTACTCATGGGCCTTTCTCTTTCTCAGATCACTGCTACTTGCTTCTAGATTCCGATCCTAGTAGAGACAATGGTAAAAATCGCTCGTTTAGATTTAGCCAACATTGGACCAAGTTTGACAAAGTTTAGGACTTAGTTAAACAAGGTTGGAAGTGTAATGTTAGAGGGTTTGCCATGTTCCAAGCTACTCGCAAGCTAAAACAAATTAAGAACTCGTTAAGGGTCTGGAATAGGCAAAACACTAGAAACTTTAAAGAAAGATTGGAAACCAATTTATCTAAAATTCAGTCTATAGAGGAAAGACTCCTACAAGACCCGTTCAGTATTCGTTTTAATGATTGGCATAATAGACTTATAAGACAAATGGAAAAAATGTTACTTTTTAACCAAAAGTATTGGGGAAAATTCAGTCGCAAGCGTTGGCTGACAGAAGGGGATCGTAGTTCTTCTTTCTTTCATAGATCAGTCACATTTAGGGAAAAAAAATCTTTAATATCTGGTATTAAGGACTCATCTGGTGTTTGGATCCAAGATGAGCAACAAATTCAGGACCGTTTCGTTGAGGAATTTTCCTCAAGATTCAAAGCTTCTAATTCTATCACAAATATTGACCTCCCGATCTTACCTAAGATCACGGCAGAGCAAAGCAAACAACTTACGGCCATGGTTACAGACGAAGAAATTAAAATTGCATTGGATCATATGGATCCTGCTAAAGCTCCGGGACCAGATGGTTTTGGTGCAGTTTTTTATCAAAAATATTGGCATATTATTAGCACTGATATTTCAACATCCATAAAAGATTTTTTCCGTACTGGAAAATTGCTCAAAGAGGTTAATCATACCTTTATTGCTCTTATCCCAAAAGTGGAAGATCCTACTCTTCCCAACCAATTTAGACCAATAAGTCTTTGTAATACTCTTTATAAGATCATTGCAAAAATTATGGTCAATCGGCTTAGGCCGATTCTGGATACTATGATAAGCCCTTTTCAAAGTGCGTTTGTTCCAAATAGACAAATCCATGACAATGTGCTTCTGGCTCATGAAATAATGCACAAATTCAAACAATCTACAGCGGCTAAGCCGTGGGTTGCCTTGAAATTAGATATGAAAAAAGCCTATGATCGGGTTGATTGGAACTTCCTAAAAAAACCCTAGACCAAATGGGATTCCCGCCAATTTGGACACACTGGGTAATGGAATGCATCTCTTCTGTCTCCTACTCAGTGTTAGTAAATGATCAACCTTGTGGGTTAATCAAACCAACAAGAGGGCTTAGACAAGGGGATCCACTTTCCCCTTACTTGTTTCTTTTATGCATGGAAGTCTTGACCCAATCCCTGGTTCAGCAAAGTCAGGACAAAAAGAGGGGATTAGGAATTAAGATTTGTGCGACAGGAATGAACATTCCGTGTTTGCTTTTTGCTGATGACAGTCTTCTTTTTTGTAAAGGAACTGAATCAGCCTGTAAAAACCTTAAGATCATTTTGGACAATTTTTGTGAACAGTCTGGACAATTGATCAATTTTCATAAGTCCACAATGATTTTTTCTTCAAAAGCGTCGGCTAGATACACTGATTGTGCAAAGGGGATCTTTAATATCCCCACCAAAGAATCTCTGGGTAAATACCTTGGGTGTCCGTCCATTAGCGGTACTAAGAAAATAGAATTGTTTTCACCTATTTTAGAAAAGGCTTCAAAGAAACTCTCTAACTGGAAAGCTAACTCTGTGTCAAAAGCTGGGAGAACAATTCTTATTCAATCAAACTTGGAATCACTCCCAGCACATACTATGCAATGCTTTCTTATGCCAAAATCTACATGTGAACGTTTAGACCGAGTAAACAGAAACTTTTTCTGGAAGAACTCCTCTGAAAAAGGAATGCCCATGATCTCATGGGAGAAAATATGTAGACCAAAGGATAAGGGGGGACTCGGCCTTCGCAAGACTCATGCGGTCAATTTAGCTTTCCAATGTAAATTAGTTTGGAAACTAATTCATGATAGAAACAATCTTTGGGTCTCCCAAATGGCTGCTAAGTACAACAACTCTGGTGAATGGTTTGTGAAAAGCCCGAAAAACACAGATTCTTGGGTTTGGAGGAATCTTTGTAAAGCTTACAAATTCTGCAAAAAAGGCTTCCGTTGGAAAATTGGCAATGGTGCCAAAGTGAACTTCTGGAATGATAATTGGTGCGATCAACTACCATTATCTTCTTTGACTAACCAAACTTCTTCTTTGGAAGATAGTAACGTGACTGTTCAAGAGTTTATTTGTAATAATGACTGGGATCAACCCAAGCTCAGACAAGTGCTTCCTGAATCACTTGTCCAATTGGTTCTTAAAACCCCTATTCCTAATTTTGGGGAACAGGATGAACTTTGTTGGGGTCTAACTGGCAAGGGTGAGTTTTCAACCAAATCTGCGACATGGCTTTGTCATGAGTTACAATGCGGACCTAAATGGGAAGGAGCTTGGATTTGGAAACTTGATATCCAATCAAAGCTAAAAAATTTTCTCTGGTTGATTTTTCATAATGGTCTTTCATTTAGAGGGAATCTAATGCGTAGGGGTATCAACTTAGACCCCTCTTGCCCTATTTGCCTCCAAGATCTGGAGACTGAATGTCATTTGTTATGTCAGTGCCATTTCACAAAAAAAGTGTGGGATAGTGCAAAATCTCATAGATAGCTATCTTCTGCTGTCAATTGCCCTACAGATGATGGTAGCTCACTACAAACTATCAAAAATTCCCTCCCCACCAACGAGGCTTTAAGAGCCTTCTACCTCATCTGGAGCATCTGGAAGGAGCGTAATGATTGCGTCTTCAACAACTCCGTCTTCAACGCCACAAGGGTCATCATCCGAGCCAAAAGAAGTTTTGCAGAATGGCGAGCACGAAGCAAATTCTCTTACCAGGATCAACATCTTAACCAACATCAACATTCTCGGACTCAGGTGCAGCGCCGTCAAAATATTGTTCGTGAAGGGTGGAAACAACCACACTTCAGATGGGTGAAGTTGAACTTTGATGGCTCCCTAAACCATCAAGGCTCAGCAGTAGGATTCGTCATTCGTGATCACCATGGCCGTATTCGAAAAGTTGCTATGCCAGTTAATTCACACTCCATTCTGTTGACAGAAGTCTTAGCTCTCCGTTTTGGTCTTCAACAAGCTATTTTGGAAGGTTTTTCAAGAATTCAGATTGAAGGTGATAGTCTTATTTTCATCCAGGCTATCCAAGGGACCATCAACACACCTTGGCATATTGATATGATTATCAGAGATATCAAACACTTAATCAGGCAGTTGGAAGATTCTACTATTCGCCACATCTATCGAGAAACAAACTTAGCGGCAGATTGGATGGCTAACCTGGGTTATACGTTACACTCTGCCGGTCTTTGGATATGTAGCCCCGCGGCAGATTTTTCCTTTATTATTCATGCAGATAACTTGGGGAGATGCCTTGATAGAAGGGTCCCTTAAGTTCTTGTTGGTTCTTGTTTATCCGAATTTAAAAAAAAAAATGTAATATATATCGCAAAATCTCCCAAGCAACTGAAGCAACCCAAAGGAGGAGAGTAAAAACAAGATTTTTGATTAGGGACAAAGAAAAGGAAAAAGAAATTGACAGAAAAGATAAACCCTAACCCTAAACCCTATAAAAATGAATTTGACAGTCTTTTCTGCCTCCCCCACTTCTTCCCCGCCAATATTTCCCGTCTGTCGGAGCCGAAGCTTCGAGAGAGAAACGAGCGAAGAAGATGATTATCCCTGTTCGCTGCTTCACCTGCGGCAAGGTTTGCTCTCTCTCTCGTTAATCTTCGATCCCCTTCAATCTAGGGTTAGTTTTGATTATGGCGGTTCATTGAAGATACTCCTTTGTCTTGACTGTGCTTATCTATTTAGGTCATCGGAAACAAATGGGATCAGTACCTTGACCTTCTTCAAGCTGATTACTCTGAAGGGTATTGCTTCTATGTCTCCTTCCCATCCTACTTTCGCTTTTCTTATGTCTATTTTCATATTGGTTAGATGCATGTGTTTCAATTTCATTCTGATTTTCCTCTGTAATTGAAAACATAATTTTTGGTTGCTTCAGCCTCTCTTAGTTGCTGAAACAAAAGAGCATGCGTGAGTTAATTGTTTTAGGGGTTTTGATGTATTTGGCAATTAGCACCCATACAGAGGCATGAATCGTTGAGTATATGTAAAACCAATTGTACCGGTGAATTCTGACTGGGCTAATTGCAATTGCTTGTGTCAATATATGTTTACATCGTGTTTGTCAGTTTGGGGTGTCTTTTTCATGGGTGTTTTGGTGGTTGATTGGAAACTACTTTCTGTATTGGTTGAAGAGGGGAGACTTTAGAACATGAAGTATAGATGTTTCTTGGCATTTGAAGCTCTTTTGTGTATATGGTTCTCTAAGATATGATCTGTGTTAACACTGTGATTTGGTCTGTTAGCCAACATGATAACAGATGAGATGTGATGGTTCAGTGGTGGAGCTAGAAAATTTATATTGGGGGTGCAGTGATCAATAGGAAATTCTTAATTAGATATTAAGCTTGATTTCAAATATAAACCTTTTATGTAGTTTATGTTATCTTTTAAGTTAAGCTACCTTTAACCAGCCAGAATAATTGATCGAATGTGTACAACACTTTAGATCAATACATATCATGACATCATTAAAGTCTAATAGTATGTTTGGATTCGGGTTATGGGAGGGGAGGGGAGGGGAAATGATGTATAATGGGATCAAGGATTGTATCTTGATCAATTACACATCAAGGGAGACATGCTCTACCCTTGTTCGGAAAAATAAATAGGAGGAGAGGAGAGGAGAGGGGAGGGGAGGATAACCATTTACCTCCATTCCCTTCCATTAACCCCTTTTCATTAACCCCTAATATGAGGGTTGACGGAGGGGAGGGGAACTTAGTATACCTTTAAAAAAAAAAGAAAATAACTTTGCTAATATAATAACTACTTCATTTTTCTCCCCTTCCCCCTCCTTCCCTCCCTTTTCTAATCCAAACACAACAATTAATCCTTCTTACCCCTTATTCCCCTCCACTTATAATCCAAACAAGATAGAAATAGATCCCTCCCTTTCCCTCCCCTCCCCTCTCTCCCCCGCTAATAACCAAACATACTGTAAAGAATTTGTGAATCCTCAAAAATCGTAGAGTTTGGATACATTATGTTGCAATAAAAATATTTTCAAACTGATAATCTAGGTAGAAAAGATCGTTTAAAAAATTATAAATTAATAATATATAAATATAATAAGATAAACTAAATATTGAAACAAATGGTGAAGCAAGTTGCTGAAATGTTTTTATTTATGAAAAGAAAATTACAAGTCTAATAGAGTAAAACATAAAAAAAAAACAAACAACATAGTTTTAAAAATAAATTGACACAAAAGGCAAAATGAAAAGGCTTTATTAGAGTAAACTATACAAACTCAACCAATTATTGAGAAAACAAACAATAACAAACCTATCATTAGTTAAATGGGTCTTTTTCTCTTGAAGATGAAAATAATCTGGAAAGAGCAAAATAGTTGTTTGCAAGATTTGAGATGTTAACCTAGTGTAGATATTGGTGTATTTCGTGCAAAGCTCCAACCAACTAAGCTACGAATTCCAAATGGTAGGCACCAACTATTGGGTATTCCAAGTGGTAGAGACCTTTTTTACTTATTCCAAATGGTAGGCTTAATAACAAAAATAATCCATTCTGTAGGCATTGTCCCTAAACTGCCGTTAAGTAGCAAAAATAAATAAATAAATAAAATAAAAAATTTTTGAATTCATTCCGTAGATAAACGATTACCCATCACCATAACCATCTCCTTCTTCATCAACACCATCTCCCATTATCCCCTCCATTACCACCACCATACCTGCCGCCACCCTCCATCACTCAAACCGCCACAATATCTTCGTAGCCGCCGTTAACCCCAGCAAACCCAAAATACAACCCAAATAACCAACCATTTTTTTACTCACCCCAAACCGGAAATTAAACCCCAAACCACCAAGATATACACCCACAATTTCCAAATTATTGACATAGGTACCCAAAACCTTACTGGAAACCACCTTGTTTGTTGCCGGAAAATCGCACAAACCACCCCGAGACACCGGTCTCTGCCCTGTTCCGCGACGCCGACCGAAGTACACTAGTCCCGATGCTGACTGACTCCGCTCTCATCGCAACACCCGCACCAGCCGCGCCACCTCACCAAATTGGGTCTGACCACAGTTGCACATTGGAGCCAAGCACCACCATCTGGAAAACCCAATTTCTCCTCTTTCTCTTTCTTGCTCTGTTCCACAGGAAATAGAGAATTGGATTTATCTGCCGAATGAATTCTTTCTGCCGGATGAATTTAAAACTTCTAACTTTATTTTATTTTATTTATTTAATTATTTTTTGCTACTCAACGGTAATTTAGGGACAATGCCTATGGAATGGATTATTTGTGTTATTAAGCCTACTATTTGGAATAGGTAAAAAATGTGTCTACCACTTGGAATACCCAATAATTGGAATTTCCCAATTTAAAATTAACATGGTTGTCAATTTGTTCTTTCATCAAGACTGTAATAATCTCATGACACGTGAATGTTTTGGAAGGGTCCTCTTCCTAGTGTCCTAGCTTCACCCATGGTTGTATATTTACCCATCACCAGTGGCTGTATGTTTTGTAATAATCTCATGACACGTGAATGTTTTGGAAGGGTCCTCCTCCCAGTGTCCTAGCTTCATCCATGGTTGTATATTTACCCATCACCAGTGGCTGTATATTCATCTTCGTTATGCATAAACCAGTTTACTTAGGCTCTTTTTGATTCAGGGAAAATAAAATGGAAGGAAAATTCTCTCCTTGCTAATTTAGTTTAGCACCTTATTTCCACCCACTCTCACCTTAGTCACTCTCTCGCCAATTCTCCTTTCTAGCTTAGGTTATCAAATTTTTTCCCCACTTTCCACTCCATTTTGGAAGAAGTTAGTTCTTTTCATTTCATTTTCCAAGAATCAAAATTATTAGATAGAGCCGTTAAGCGTTTGCGGCAATGGGTGTTGACTTTTGAGAGGCAAATATTGAATCAAACTAAGTTGCCTGGGCTCAGCTCTCAATCTTGCTCCCTCTCTTTCCAGCTGGTGGGAGGAGAGAGAAGCGTACAAAGAGCTCCCAGTCAAGACTTGTACATGAAAATTGAACTTTTGACTTGAGCTGATATCTAAATGTAATTTTTTAACTTAAATTTTTTAGAAAAAGAATGCTTGAGTTTCAATCGTGGTGTAGTGAGGTGAGATTTGTCTTGTGATGTCCCTAATAGTTCTCACCTTCACTAGGCTAGCAAGAAGGTTCTCAATATGACCTGCCTGTATATGGCTGAAATTGAGAACTAGATGCTGACGGCGGCATTATTGAATATTGAATATGGATGATTTGATTGGCGTTCGTTTTTGTAGTCTGTTGTTTGCTCTTGGTATTTGTCTCTTTCAAGAAAAAGAGAAGAAAAGAGAAGGGTGGGGGGTTATAGAGATGTGGTTTTTATTATGTGGTCTAGTAGATACTTTGCATTGCCAAGTCGGTTTTACGAAAAATTGTTGGACAGGAAGAGCTTGAGTGTTCTTAGTTTGAACATGTAAACTTGCTTTGTTGACATGCTGCTGATCATGCAATTATTCAGAGATGCCCTGGATGCACTGGGTTTAGTCCGCTATTGCTGCCGGCGAATGCTTATGACCCACGTTGACTTAATTGAGAAGCTGCTCAACTATAATAGTAAGCTTTGCTCTTTCCTCCCTTATGTTTCTCTTTCTTTCTTGCACCCTTACACATACACAGGGGCAACCTGCAGGCCAGAACATCACCTTCTCTGTAACCTCTTTTACTTTTCTGTTGGGAAAAAAACCAATAGCTTGCAATGGATTCTTTTCCTTTCAGAAACACTTTCTACAGTATTTATGCTGTTTGTGTGAAGTGTTCCCCTGCTGTATCAACTCTTTAAGTCATGTTGCTGTTTTTAGTCTATTTATTACTTCTTTCATAAGGAATAAGGATGCTGGGCTTCATTGCATTGTCAACTATCTATTCTTAAACTTCAAGAAGTACGAGCATAGTTTAGCATTTGTAATAGAATCCTGATTCCTGATCACTCCTAACTGAAATTTAGTCAAGTTGATCGGTTGGCTCTTCTATGCGGTTGTCTCAAGTTCCCCAATGTTCTTATTCTTTTCCTCACATAATTACTATGAGAACTCTCTCTCATGTTCTAATATTTGATTTGAGTCTCTATGTCCTGACATCTGATCTACCAACCACGCGTTGTGATGAATGGTGACATTTGTTGGAACTTGGAAGGTGTTAGTTGTTTATAAGTGCTTAAGTAGCTAAACATGCTATTGTTGACTAGTTGAAACAAGGGAACGACCAATCTCCTCAAACAAACTGGCTTCAGGCTTTCAGCATGCTGAGAGTTGTCTTGGATACTCATCTAGGTACATGAGTAATTCACCACCCAGCAGGCAAAAGCTTTTCTGTAATTTGTTTGTTTGAATGTTTGGAATTCATGGGGTAATTTAACTAGGGTGGCATCTTTTGTGAGGGTCCGCGACTGTTACCTGGACAGCGGTCAGCGGGAAGAAAGTTAAGGGAGGGCAGTTCTTCAATCCTTGATTGAGAGTGGGGCAGTTGGCGTGGCTTACCCCAATGTTTCAATTGTTAAACTCCATTGTGACGTCTTTTCTTGCCCCCTCTGTCCAGGCTCGACCTGAATCTCTACTGATGTTTTGCTCCCTAACCAAATATCATTGTTCCCCTTTGCAGCACTCGATAAATCAGACACAAGCTAATGGATTGTGGCAAAATCAAACGTCATGGAAGTGCCGTCATTATCGAATGTCAAGGCAGGTTGTAGGCATATGATTTGTGGAAAAACTCTAGTGTTGATATGGAAACATCAATGAAAACTATGTGTATGCAGTAAAACAGGACAGTCTTGTCATGTTACTGACTTATCTGTGAGGCTTTTGTTCTCCATGCTACCCTGTAATTACACAGTTGGGTGACCTCACCATCCCAGATTGAATTTGAAGACTGATATGTTGATGTTTGTTAAATGCTGGCTTTTCTAGTTAGGCATGTTTAATGTGTGGGACAACTGACATGACAAGCATTGTGCCAGGTGAACTTAGACCCAGATTGACACTTTGCTGTGTTGCTTTTTGTCAAGTATGGGGTTATTTAATTAATCTGACATGTGCTTTAGGTAGGTGTATCATTGCAGCATATTGATTCAGCAATCACTTGCATTATTGCATGAATGTGGTAATAGAAAACGGACCTCAATATTTTCAGAGTATGAAAGTGGTTTCTTGTTGTAGAGCGTTAGCAATTTATTATATGCTCTTGGAATTTGTGGCCCAAGTAAAATTATTGTTCACTTGCATATATTATGGCCCTGTTCTTTTGTGCACTGTGGTGTAATATCATAACTTATCATATTATTCAATATTTTTCCACACTATACTACATCTTGTAACATTTTATCACAATCGTTATTAATATATTTCCTTTTTTTTCTTCTACTTTTCACATTTTTTCTCATAGTCAATTATATTAATCGCACTTCCCATAAACTTTATCATATTATTCCGCACTTTACTGTACTTTTCACAATTTCATCATAAATGTATCATACCAACTGCATAAAAGAATAAGGCTTAAATTGTTCACTTTCAATCATGTGGTGGTTCACATATAGATACCTTCAAGATAAATTTGTTGTGCATATAGTAATAAGTTGTTGAAACAGACAATTTAAGATCTTGTGGTGGATTTCCAATTTAACTTTAGGTGATCGATTGTCCTAATCATTCTTTAGGAAATATTTAGTTATGCTAATGTTGGCTAAGTGGGTGCTGCACATGACAAAGATATACTGAGGGAGGATGTGGGAGCACAGACAGCTAATGCCAAATCACAAATATACAGCAAACTTTTTTCCTTTGTTTCTGTGAAACTCCCTCCTTTCTATTTCATTTGTCATTTGCTACCTCCTTTGCATTTTACACGTGATTTGATCTTTCTATTTGTTCAACTTTTAAAATTTGATCATTACTTAATTTCTTATTATATATAATAATTTATTATAGAAAATTACTATTATTAGGTTTTCAATTAAAAAAAAACGTATATAATAAGAAATTAAGTAATGATCAAATTTTAAAATATTATATAATAGATAGTCAATATTGAAGATGGCGAAAAATTAAAGGGTAATTGACCAAGAATGATGGTTCAAAAACACATTTGATAATTAAGGATGTGAAGGACCAAGAGGGTCTAATCTATATCTATAATATAAAAAAATTGGAAGATTTTTTTTTTTGTTTCAGTTGCCACTTGCCCGACATCATTACCGAACGTCCATCCACTCCCCTGATGACCGACAGCCAGACCATTCTTTTCTCTTTTCTCAACCCCCCCCCCCCCCCAAAAAAAAACCTCTCAAATTCCGGCACATCCTTTCCGTGCGTCTGTAAAGAGGAATCATGGTTCGCCTTTGTCGGTATCCATGGATATCTACAAAGGCGAACCATGATCCCTCTTTGTAGACATCCAGAAAATGTCTACTTGATCCCCCATACCATAAAAGCAAAGATTGTTTGAGTGAGAAGTGGAGGAGGAGAGGGGCGGTGCAGAAGTACCTAAGGATAATGAAGTGCATTTCGAGACGTCACCAAGCGAAGGACACGACGGTGGCGATGAAGTGGTTGAATTTGAGGACTCTGGTGAAAAGCAAGTTGGCGATGGCACATCGATGCTGATTACAGCGGCGTAAAGGAGACACGATTCATTGTTGTTGTTGCGGAAGGAAGAGGATGGGATCCGAAGCATTGTTTCAGTCAATGATGAGCTCTTGAAGCTCGGAAACCTAAGTGCTGAAGGACACCATTAAAGACTCTAAGCTTGATGTTGCTTCCTTCGCCTCCATTATTAGAGCTTCGTTTCGTTTCCTTTCCTTCTCTTTTCACATTTTCCTTTTTTTTTTCCTATTTCTGGTTCCTCTTCTTTGTTCTTGAGTATATAGGTTTGATGTCTGCATTTTTTTTATTGTGTTTGAAGACCACTAATTTGGTCCGCTCATATACTCCCTCCATCCAAGGCTAGAGCCCATTGATGAATCTGGTTTGATTTTTCTCAGCAACCACCAACCCCAAGTCCCTCAAAATCACTTCGACGCGTCTTTTCCGGATGTCTGCAAAGGGGAGACCATGGTTTGCGTTGCAGACATCCAGGAAAGAAACATCGAAATTTGAGATGGTTTGGGGGAGGGCTCGAGAAGAGGGAAAAGGATGGTCTGGGTGTCAATTGCCAGTGCTGGGAGTGATCGGCGGGGTTTCCGGTGCCGGGGTGGTGGTGTTAGGCAATTGAAACAACAACAACAACAACAACAACAATAATAATAACGCCAGCAACAACAACAACAATAATAATAATAATAATACCACCAGCAACAATAGCAACAACAACAATAATAATAATAATAATAATAATAATAATAATAATAATAATAATAATAATCTTCCAATTTTTTTAAATTACAAATTAGACCTTCTTGATCCTTCACATCCTTAATTATCAAGTGTGTTTTTGGGCCATCTTTCTTGGTCAATTACCCTAAAAATGGAAAAGAGGAAGTATTCTAATGCATGCTAGCCACCCTAAAGGTGAGTCTTTATGGTCCAAGGATCATGAAGAATCATACAATTTCAACCCAATAAAATAAAATCGAAACTACGCCCAAAAGACACTCTTTTTTGATGGTTTTCTGGGTATAAATCAACACAAGGAAATAATGAAAATATGAATAACCCTAAAGAGTGTGGTACTCACCAAGTTGAGCTAGGATCATCAGTAAATTTGCACAAGGATTCTCCACAAGCCACACACCATTGATCACCCAAGAAAACCCCACCAAGAATGTAGAGAAACACCACACTCACTAAGAAAGAGATTAATGAAGCACACCCACTCAAAGAAAATAGCTCATAGATTAATTTGGGGTTTGACAATACCCGTCATTTCATATTCATCCTTCAATGTTCAAAGCTGTCATTGCAACCCTAAGATCAAGGCTTAAATAAAAAAGGGATGAGCTTGTTCCCCAAGTAGACTTCTAACAACTAGGACTAAAACTTGGACATAATTACTACTTGGAAGAAGGGTGCATCAAATATAAATAGGGGTAGAGGGTCTTTTTAAGGGTTAGAGAAAATACTCAAGAAAAGAGGACAAAAGGAAGAGAAACGTTGAAAACGCAGCACAATCATGTCATCCATTTTTGGCTCACGCGATTGGTGTTATTCGAAATCAACACGATCGTGCTATGGTGATTGCACTAATGTGCTCTACCCTCGGGATGGGTAGTCACGGTGGTGCCCCATCATGGCATGATTGTGACCCTTCACCCAAGGCCACGATTGGACTCTCCTTGGAAATGGCACCATCGTGCCGTTTGCTTCTCTTCTCCTTTGGTTCTCCTTCCTTTCTCATGTTGACCCGGCTCTTCTTCCATCCTTAGGTGGAACTACCCAAGTACCCAGGCATACTCAAAGGTCCATAACATTTCTAGGGTATCCCACCTTGGTCGTGAATTAACTGATTTTCCCTTGAGTTCCCAAAATGAAGATAAAGGATGCTCTTGCACCCCTTATTTGTTCCACAAAATACTTAAATTCTTAGGAGTTATCGATCCCCTTAGAAGTGGTCCAAGACTTGAAAGCTTAAAAATTGAGGCTCGGGCCATGCATGCATCATATACTATGGTGTTTAATGTTTTTTTAACTTATTTGTTCCTCATGTAACATTTTATCAAAAATTATAGGATGATTGCACGATAATACACTGAACTTTAGGGGTATTGAACAATAATGCACTGAACTTTTTTCTTGAATTCTAATAGAAAGTACACATAAGCAGGATGATTAATATATTTTTTTTTTGAAAAAAAAAAGAAAAATGACATGTCAAAGTAGGACAACCACCGCGTCAACCACCAGCTGAATTGGTCTGAGTGTATTATTGTCCAATACCCTCAAAGTTCAGTGTATTAGAGTCCAAGAAAAAAGTTCAGTGCATTATTGTCCAATACCCCTAAAGTTCAATATATTATCATCCAAAATTATAATGTAATTTTATAAAAAGAATTACATTGTTACGGTTGTATAGTAAAATAATATTTTTTATTATGAATCCAATGATCATAATTTCATCAGATTTGTTGCATTAAGGCCATGTTCTTTTGTGTGGTTGATAAGATGCGGAAATGGTGTGGGGTGGCAAATTGTGGAGAATGTGGTGAGTTGTGCAATGGTATGGTGAAATTTGAGAAACGTGTGGTTGATATAGTAGGTGATAAGAGAGAATGTGAAAAGTAAATGAAAAAAGTGAAGAGAGAGAAAATGAAGGAAATATATTAGTAATTATTGTGATAAAGTGTATTATGGTAATAATGAATGTGAAATAATATTGAGTGGTATGGTGAATTGTGGTGTTGCACCGCACTGTACCACATAAAATAACATGACCTAAGAATAAAATATTAAAATCTTTTAAGGGTAAGTTTTTACAAAAGCCATACCTAATGGATAAAATGAAAAGAAGAGTATTGATTTCAAAAAATAAAAAAATAAAAAACAAAAAGCATGAGAGTATTTAATTTGTTTTGGGGCATTGCAAAGTAAAACAAGGGAAGGAGTAATGAAGAAGCTAGCTGAGCCACCGACACCAAAAGTGGCACATTATTGTTTTCAATCTCCACAATCACAATTAATGAACAATCGCAATTTGGTTAATATTACTACAGTGGTATACATCTCCCAAAACCATTATTATTTCCTACAAAATTAATTTTTAAAGATAACTTTAGTAATGTTCATACAATTATCAATTGGTGGTACTCAACCATGTAGGCAAAAATTAAAAATAGTTGTATTCGAAGTTCATGGCCGAAGTTTAGAATTACTTAAATAAAACATTCCAAAAATTGCTCGAAGACACTCTCTATTCTGTGAAATTTGTTTTCAAAGTGCCACACTCTCCATATAGTAACAATAATTAGGGAACAAAACCATTAGGGACTAAAGTTTTTCATCAAGTTTTGTTGGAATCTCACTTTGCCCCTCACCATATTCAATTGAGGTTAAGAGAAAGAGGGAGATAGAAAGTGAAAAACTTGTGTTAGGCCCTGTTCTTTTATGTGGTATTTTGCGGAATGGTGTGGTGAGGTGTGGTGGAATTGTGGTGGGGTGTGGTGGAATTGTGGTAGGTTATTGGTATGTGGGATAGGTGAGGAGAGAGAATGTAAAAAGTAAAGGAGAAAAATGAGGAGAGAGAAAAGTGAGGAGAGACAAAAATAATGATTGTTAGGATTAGCAAAGCTTGTATTGGTTTCTTTGTTTCTTTGGTTTGTTTCTTGGTTTGTTAGGATAGGAAGTTGGCTATACAAAGCCTTCCTTCCCTTCATTTGTAATTGAGTTGAGATAATCAATAACATCATTTCTCCAATCTCTCTCCCTCTTCTCTCTTTAGTTTCCCCAAATTGAGTGAAACTTAACATGGTATCAGAGCGGGTTTAATTCCCCTGATTCACTTATTTTTTTTCCTCCGTTTCACATCTAATCTCCTTCTTCCTCTTTATCCCGATTCACTTCTTCTCGTTCTTGGGATTATCTGCAACCAACCCTTCTCTCGAGCTTCCGCCTGGCCTGCAGTTTTCTCTCTTCTCCGCCATGTTCTGTGACCAACTGCCCCATCGGAAACCCTAATCGATCGAAAATCCTACCCCCATTGGAATTTCCTCGACGGCGTACAACTTTTCGGCGATTCTCCTTCTTCTGCGTCGTCGTCGTCCTCCGTGCTCCGGCAGAACAACCACCGTCTTGATCTCCTACCCACTTTCTTCTTCATAAAGAAACTCCTACCCACTATGACCCAGATCTGATTCTCTTCATCTCGTCTTCAATCCCGTCTGTTTTTGCTCGTCTTGATCCGATTTCCGGCGACCCATTTGGAAGTTTTCGGTAATGAAAGCGAGAGCAGCGTGACGGGGTCATCGACGGCGTTCCATTTCTTGATCTCGAAATGCTTGGGCTTCTTGGAAGAGGGTCCTTCAGCGGCGACGTCTGTAGCCATCGGAATTGCAGACACAAGCTTTTCGCCGGGCCAAATTGGCGACGATCTCTTCCTCGGCGTCCTCCTCCCGCCAGCGCTGCGGTGGTTTCCGGGAAGGGGCTCTGGTGGAAGATGGTGAAGGGGAGAGGATCCGCGATGTGATTCGCCGGAGATTCCTGTCCTATCTTTGTCCGGCCGGCGAAGAGGCGGCAAGGGTGGCGATTCGCGCATCAGATTTGATCTCTTGCTTCTGGTTGTGTGTATGTCTCTTCTCCTACCTCTCTCTCTTTTCTCATGACTCGAGAGTTGTCCTGGTGTCCCTTCGTTCATGACTGAAATCGAAGACCCAGAAGAAACCAGCAGTTCGGTCGACTTCAAATCGAATTCCACTGGGTTAGCCTCAATTCCCTATTTCTTGATATGGGTCGATTGATAATTTGGTTTCAACATTGAGAAAGGTTGGTGGGTGATTCGTTTATTTCGCAGTTATTCATCCAAGCTGCAACTTTTGTTGGCATTTCTTGATTCAGTTCATACCAACTTATATTCAAATTTGTTGGTTGGTTAGCCTTGATTGGTTTTGTATACAGAATTGTTGAGTAGTTGGGTGAAGTAGTGGAGGATCATAATTCAGAAGGGTAGTCTTTTTTGTTTTTGGTGTTTTGGAATCATGTTTCTGAAGATAGGTTGGGTGAAGACATAGCAAAGCACTAGACAAGGCCAGAGTAAAATTCTGGGCGAAAGTGAATGAATCGTCTTCAATTTGTGCATCTGTATCGTCGCAGTGTTTTGGGTCTTTATCCACAGAGATATACAGCCTCCGTACTTCCTCCATTGATCTGCTGGAGATGGTTGAGCAGATTACTTGTGAAGAGATCTCTGAGGCTTATCAACAGAGTGTTTTTTTTTTTTTTTGACAAAGCAGCCGCTTCTGTTTTCCAAGCCTAGGAGATTTCCCTTTCATTCACCATGTCTTTTTTTTGATTGATCCGTGTGATCATCTCTTCATTCTCTTGTCTGATCTACCAAGAAAGTTTCTATTAGGCCAATGTATTCGCCAGAGACAATTTCAATACCTGGAAAAGTTCGACAACAATCAATCTTTCCTTCTCTCGTCATTCGGCTCCACGAAGTTCTTCCGTATCTACGCCCATTTCACCCACTATTAGGAGTTGTGGTGATGGAAAGGAAGCTGTTGGAGTTCGAGTTCAAGATTTCAAGGTTGCACTGCCCTTCGTTGATTCCATTGGCAGTGATAGGAACCTTGTCGTTCAGCTTTGCTAGAAATTGTTTGCAAATTGGAGTTTTGCCACCCTCCAATTTGAGGGGGGGTGTTAGGATTAGCAAAGCTTGTATTAGTTTCTTTGTTTCTTTGTTTTGTTTCTTGGTTTGTTAGGATAGGAAGTTGGCTATATAAAGTCTTCCTTCCCTTCATTTGTAATTGAGTTGAGATAATCAATAACATCATTTCTCCAATCTCTCTCCCTCTTCTCTCTTTAGTTTCCCCAAATTGAGTGAAACTTAACAATGATCTGCGGTAAAATGTGGTGGGTTGTGGCAAATTGCGGTGGGCTGTGGCATCCCAGTTTGCCAACCGCAGAAAGAACAGGGATTGATAACAAAGATTCAGGCCCTGTTTTTTTTAGGTCAGTTCAACTCTCCTAACTTATCTTAACCTAACATTATTTTTCAAAAAAGCATCCACTCTAAAAATACAATTCCCCAAAAAAACATCATAACTTATCCAAACTTAACTATCCTAACTTGAAAATAACTCATCTAAAGAACAGGGCCTCAGGATATCCCGCAAAGATTTTGATTACAATCTTCCGTATTTTGAACAATCTATAGCTTCCATTGTACATGTTGAGAAGCTTTTATGCAATGGCTTCCTAAGGGTGCTCACCGGTAGGTTTGGTTTTTGTGAAGCAGTGCACCAGATAAATTAGTTTGCTAAAAACGCAACTCGCAACTGTAACCGGACAGCTCGATGCACGGAGGTGTACGGATGTTGGTACGTATGTACGAGTGTGTATTTAAACACACACACATACATATGTAGATAGGGACATAAGTACGTACGTACAAGCATGCTTACGACATATATATATGTGTGTATATTTAAACACACATACACACATTGACACACAAACACATATTATCATTGCACCGCCGATTTTCATATCCCAAACCGAAATCCTCCGTTTATACCCAAATTTTATGATTCGCGTACCGGACTTTTAAACCGGTTCGGTGAACCACTTAAACGATACAGTTCTGCCAGTTTACGGTTGAGTTTGACGGTTCCAGATTTTTTGAACAACTCTTTTGCTTCGCCATATCCCTCATGACCTATATCCAATACCAGAGTCTTTAGTGTTTCTTCAAGTCTTGATGTTGAGAAAAGAAAGGCTTCTTTTGAGGTATAGAAGCTTCGTTGCTCTTCCCTCTATAGTGTTAGGATTCTTAGGGCGTTGTTAGCAGACAAATAACAAAAAAGGCGAAAATTAAATAAAGATTCGACACACTGAATTAATTTGGAAAAACCTAAACCGAGAAAAAAAAACCATGAACAATGCACTATCAAAGGATTACAATAGTGTTTCAGTGATTCCCAAACCTCCACAATCTCTCACAACTTCCCTAGAGTTACAACCTAAGAACTTAACACTGACAGATGAGCCTCACACAACTCTTTCAGGACACAAAGATTGCAAGTCAATCTCTTGTAGTCAAATGAAACACTCTAAACTGCAATACAAATAAGCCTAACACCTAGACTATATTTATAGTATAAGGCTAACACAACCAATTAGAGTTGATAGAGTCTTGATAGCCAATGGATTACAAAAAGAGGCAGCTAACAAATTAGCAACTTGATTCCCAGTCAAACTTTTCTACCTTGCTCCCCAAGCCACAGAGATCAACCCAAAATTGGTCTGCACATTCAATCCAACAATCTCCCACTTGGAGACCAATTGTAAACGCAACCTTCGTCGATCACCACCACTTCAACGCCTCCTCAAATCCTCTAGTGCATCTATCTCAATCTTATTCAGCAAAGATCAATGGAGGTCCTAGTTGACCTCCCATCAACTCTTTTCTTAGCAACAGACTCCAACTTGAACTGATCACACCCCTGCAACTTCGACATATACATCCTCTAATGCATCTATCTAGTGCACTATGGACGTGTCTGGACCATGATCAATCCGCGATCTGGGCATGTTGGGGTTCTTTTTTAAAAAACAATGTCGATTGTCGTCGTCATCGTCGTCATTGTTGTTATTATTATTTTTTTTAAATTTCGGTTATTATTTTGGTTGTTGGCGGCGGCGGCAGACGGTGGTGACAGCAGGTGGCGGTAGAGAGGGAGAGAATGAACGTGGGTGATGAATGGGCAGAAAGAATTTAGAGAGTTTAGAGGAACAGAATGGCAAAATTGGAAAAATTGTAACAAAAGGTAAGTGACGCAAGTAAATAGGGGGCGACAATGAAAATTAGGATATTATTTTTCAATTATAAATAAATTTAAATCATTTTCAAAGTTGATTAATGATTCCCACTTATTATCCAACCATAGCTATCCCACAGTGTTATTCGACCCTTTCCCATACAAAGGTTGTGCCTTGCCCCTCGATGGTAATGTTAGGATTTTAGGGCGTTGTTAGCAGCACAACCAATAATAAAGACTAACTAAAAGTAAGACTAACACAAGGATTAACGTGGAAAAAATCAAACTAGGAGAAAAAATCATGAACGATGCAATATATTAGAGGATTATAACGATGTTTATCAAAGATTCATAGATCTCAACAATCTCCTTCGATTTTTCTAGAGTCACAACCCATGGACTCAACACTCGCAGTGGATTCGCCTCACATAACTCAGAGACAAATTGATTACAGGTCAATCGATTGTGGTACATATGAAATAGTCTCAATTGCAACACAATCTAATAGCAAGACCCTATTTATAGTGGATGCTAATACGATAATTAATTAATAACAACTTCCTTAACCGTCAAGCACTTCTAACCAACACTAACTCATAATTTGGGCTCTACACGTCGACCCAATAATCTCTCACTTTTAGAGACCAAATTGTACTCGCAATTAAGTTTGTTCATCGGTTCAAAACCAAACTGAAACGAAAAAACTGAAAAACGAAAAATGGGGGAAAATGACAAACTGAAAAGCGACCCAAAATAATTCGGTTTAAATCGAAAACTAAGTATTTTTGGAGAATCAAACTGAAAAACCGATTATTGAAGGTATAATTCTAAAAAGTTAAAGTAGATTACTTTGTAAAGTAACAATTTGTAATGAAAAACAAGAAAAACGATAGACGACTATATTTTAAAAATTAAATGTATATTACTTTGTTGAATGAGAATGACCGAAAATGCTCAAATCCAATATGAATCCCTCACCTCCCCCGTAGCTCTAACATGAAAGGATTTTGGACCCGCCAACTCTAAATATTGGTTGTCAGAAGAGAGGCGGATACATAACGTCATATAAAAGACCTTCCAAAACCTAGATGGTGAAATGCTTAGTGGCCATACTCCTTTGTAATCCCAAAACAAAACAAAACAATGAACCAATACCTCATCTTGAGCAATGATAGATTGAAACTCAACGTAGATGATAAATCTTTGCACTCTCTACCCAGCGATGACAGCCTGAAACAAAACCATGTGCCAAGTTCAGTTTGTTTGGTTTTTTTTTCAGTTTTTACGGTTTTGACCCCAAAAAACCGAAAAGAAAAAAGATTAATAAGGAAAGAACCGAAAGTTGAACCTAATTCGTTAAGTCGGTTTGGTTCTGATCAATTTAGTTCGATTTTCTTGTCAAAAAAACGGAACTATGCACAACCCTAATCGCAGCCTTCATCGATCATCGATGACCATCAAACACTCCTCGAATCCTTTAGTGCATCCACCTTGATCTTGATTGTTCAACAAAAATCAATGGAGGACTTAGTTAACCTCCCATCAATTCATCCTCTATGCATCCGTCTCAATAAATGTTATTTGTTAAGAAGTTTGTTCCATATTCCGTATAGTTGAAAATGACTATTTTTTCAACTTTCGATTATAAGTTGAACTTTTTATTTTTCAATTGCTTAAATATTAGAAAGATCGATAAATTTATCTTTTTTGACTTATACGACTTATCTATCATAAAAAATAATTACTGAAAAATAATTATTATAGTTACCATATATGAATCATGACCCTATCAAAATATTTGTTTAATAAATTTTACAACTAATATATATTTATGTAATATTTTTTGTCACTTGATAAGATTGATTAAATATAATGAACTTTTTCATATGAATATATTTATGTACTATTTTTCTTCAAATATTTTATATTAGAAACTGAAGGTTACAATAGTGTGTTGGAAACTGGATAATAATAGAGGTGACAGGTGACAAACTATAGAGAAAATATTGTAATTTTAAAGCATAAAATAATAAATAAAATAAAATATAACTGATAAAATATATAAAACCTCAATATTAATTTTTTAATAGAAACTCAACATTATTATATAAAATGAATATTTTATGTATTAATTCAAAATTGGTGGAGGATAGTGATATTTTTTATTATTTCAATTGAGGATAATAACATTTTTGACTTTTAAAAAATTTAAGTGATAATTTACTCCAAACATATCACTAATTTCAAAATTTACCGATAAACCTACTGTAACATGTAAAAACAACATTTTTAAACTTCTTGAAAAAGCTCTATGATAATAAAAAATGCACGTTTTTAAATTCGATACTCCCTCCATTCCATATTAATTGTCTTATTTGAAATTGTACAATTAAATTTTAAAAATTTTCAATTTTTAATTTTTAATTTTTAATATTTTTTATTTTCAAAACAAATTGAGGGTGTGTTTGGTTGAGAGGAAAACGATTTATGAGGAAATGGTTTTCCATAAGAAATGGTTTTACAAGGAAAATGGTTTTCCATGCCAAATTTTCCTTTGTTTGGTAGGAGATAAATTTTTTTTCGAAAAATGATCATTTATGTCGATAAAAGTAGCGATATATGTTACAAATGAAAATATTTGGAGCTCAAAATTCATATTTGAACTTTTCTTAAAAAATTTTATCGTGTTATAAAGTTTCGTGACAAAACCGATAAAATTGAATTTTGCTTTTAAGTTTCAGTTATATTTAACCGCAAAAAAATGTCGACAAAAGTGGCGATATATGTTACAAATGAAAATAATTGGAGTCAAATCATAAAGTTTCAATTCAAACGGTTCAGTTTGAATGTTTAAAAGTTTCAGTCAGTTTTAGGGCAAAAACTTCTGATTTGATGTATATCGAGATAAATGTTATGAAATAAAAATATTTTGAGCTAAAAATTTATATTTGAGGTTTTTTTAATCAATTCTATCGTGTTACAAAATTTCGAGCAAAACCGTTAATGTTAAATTTCGGCCTCAAATTTCAGTTAGAGTTAGTAGTAAAAATCGATCCAACAATCAATGGTGGAAAATGACTTTTCTAGGTTGATCAAAGGAAGTCAATTTCCTGCCTTTAAAGGAAAATGATTTTCTTTGAAAATGATTTTCTAAACTTTTTTATACCAAACACTAGAAAATTGGGAAAATATTTTCCAAAAAAATATTTTCTCCCCTACCAAACACGTTCCGAGCGACAATTTTTCTGAGCACTCATTGTCCACCGTCACAATCCCACCTCACTCATCCTTCAAATTTCATGCCCCCCACTCTTTTTCTCTGTCGTGTGTGATGTTATTGTTATTTGTTAGCCCAAACAATATTACTCACAAAAAAAGCCTCATTGAATCATTGATTATTCCAAACTTCTACATTCCCGATTCTCCCTTTTTCATACTCTTCTTCTTCTTCTTCTCTTTCCATCCAAAAATCATACCCTTTGCCCTCCATTGTTGCTCAACCATCATCTACTCCATACTCCATATATATACACATTCATTGCTGAATCAACTCCTCCCATCCTTGAAAACCCCACAAAATTTTGGATCTAACCCTTGATTGTAAGTATTTTCGATTTTCGAGAGAAGAGAATTTAAAATGCGGCTGGATTCTTGGTGCTTTTGCAATGGCGGAGGGAAGTCTGAGCGGCTGAAAGCTGCAATTTATTCGAGCAAGAGTGCAGCCATGGCTAAGGTTTCTGGGTGTAGTTCATCTTCAACCTCGACTTGCTCCGTCGGAGAGGCCTCCGGAACTGGGTTTTTGATTCACAGAAACCTCCTTCTCACTACTCATGGCAATCTTCCCTCCGTCAATGCTGCCGAGTCTGCTGAGATTCGACTTCAAAATGGTGTTCCTGCTACATTGGTTCCTCACAGGTCAGTTGCTGACTCTCTTCTTACTTCGTTTCTTTTGTTTATGGTTCAGGTTTTCTCAAATTTATCTCTATAATTGGTGGGTTTCTAAGTGGAATATGTCGGTGTTTGCTCCTTTTTCTTGTTGCTGGTTAAATGGAGATTGTTCATGACCTTAAATTGTTCAAGATTGTAATTGGAAGGCACTTCAATTTGTTGCTCTTTTGAATCTATATGGACTGTAATTTAAATTGAGATAAATGTGGGTCAATGCAGTTTTGGTTGATTTAGTGATTGACCATAATGTTTTTCATGTGGTTTTGGAGGAATTATTTTTTCAGCTTAGATTAGATTGTAATGGACTAAACCAAAGTGCTTCTATTGATATTTTCTACTTATTTTCCATGGAGTTATATGTAGTAAACGATTTTAAATCTTGGGTAAATTAGAACTGGTCTCCAAATTGTCCAACTTTTGGAGCAATTCTTTTGGGATGTTGGATTCGGAATTTTTTTTTAATTTTTTTTATGAGGAATCATTTTGTGAATTTTGTCATGCTTTGGCCTTTTTCTAGATAGCAAGTTTCAAGTCTGGCTTTATTAGGTCAAGCCTGGATTTGAATGTTGATAATTTGATTTTATTCCTCAAGTTATGATTGAACTACTGTCAGCCATGTGAAGTTCTATTTGACAACTATGTAATATTTAATATTGTCTATTACAATCAAATAGGAAATATCTTTTAATCCTCCCATTATGTCATACAATTATGCTAGACACCTCAGTTCACAAGATTGGCAAAGTATATACTGGTCATATTCCTTGAATAGCATATTCACAACAGGCTGTAGTACTTGTGAACTATGCAGGAAGTTGGATGACAGTTTTTCTGATTCCATCTAGTAAGTAGATTGTAGAATTTTGTTTGACTAGTTGGGTACTGGGTGTGTGAATTTCTGATGATTTGATGCTTGTTATGCTGCTGTGCATTTTTACTGAACAATTTTTTTATGCTCAATTCAACAATTTGAGAATTGCCCCTCAAATGCTTGCCTTTCCTTCTCCCAATTTGGTGGTGTGCTGTGTTTTGAAGATGCAAAAATAGGTGCACTGTTAGTCTAACACTAGTAGTAATACTACCTGATGTGGGCCGTGCCTTATTAGGAATGAGGAAATCTAGACATAGATAGTCTTACAAGTCTTACCGTTGCTAGTAGAAATGGATATCTTTGTTGGAATAAAGGGTGCGGATCAAAACTGCGGGAAGGACACAAATTGAGCCGTGGACTGCCTACTACTTTGAAAGTGATTACAGCTTGACCTCGGTGCCAATCAATATTGTCGGTCGCTCTCTAAGGTTAACTCAGATAGCTCTTGGTCACGTGCACTCGTGGGCAAACTTGGAGTATGCAAACTCTGTTTGCCCAGGAAAAGCAGTAGAGGTGAGGATTATTGCATTTTTGTGTGTGTTAACAAGTTTCGAAAAAACTCCTATTTATAGGAGAAAGATGACCGTTAGAGTGGAAAACAGAAGTAGCAAGGAGCACAACAGTAGGTGGGAATCAAGCAAAAATTAAAGAGAAGGCAGAAAATCAGGAGGATATTATAACAACAATTGATTGATTGAATGCCTCAATTAAGGTTGATTCTTTGAACCAGTCAAGCAATGGGTAGTTGCATTAAAGAATCTGCAAGATGAACCAATCAGAATCCACCCAAAAAGACAAGAAAAGGCCGCAACCCGCATCTCGCGGCCTAGCCCGGACCGAACGAATGGCGGCGGCACGTGCGAGTGGAGGCCCTAGCCAAACCCTCCTTTATAAAACACACCTTCAAACTAATACACCATCACCAAGAGTGGTGGGATATAAAAACCCACTCAAAATTATACTTCTCTACTAATGTGGGACAAAGTGAAGATAGAAAGTGAGAGAAAAAGCCTTGTAGCCATTACCTTCAAACCTGAACCTCCAACAATCCTATTCCTCACTAATGGCATACAAGGAAAAATAGAATGGAAAAGAACTCTGGGCAAAAAAACTGGGTCAGATACTGAGGCATCAGTATCTTTCGATTTACTGATGTGAGGCGACAACTAACAATCTGACAAGGGGACTAAGCTTTGAACTTGAAAGACCTTGATCGAGACCCCCCACAACACATATCAACCCTATGGAAAAACATACTTCGTGATGGAAACATTTGTGCCTTTACAGCCATGTGCAAACCTTGGGTCTCATAACTTCTGTAGAGAAATAACCTTAGTCCCTCATAGAAGGCGGCCAAACCTTCACACTTACATAAGTAATTCCAGCAAGTCTTTTTCAACATAGATCTCTACAAATATGACTATGGAATTATTATGAGCAAAATAGCTCAACCTCACATTTTATAATATGTGAATCCATTAGTGCGTCTCACCATCACCCCCCACAATGACCGTGGATTCATTAAGACTATAACCTCAACCTTAAAGCACTGCCTAACACCATAAGGATAGGAATGTAGTGCATTTGGAAGACTAGTATGGTTTCGTTTAACCACAAATGAGTATCCACCATACCTCTTCAAGCCATAGGCTTAAGCCATATCCCCCTCGATGCCTCAAGAACAACTCGCTTGGTCAACCCTTTAGTGAGAGGGTTCGCCAAATTCTTCTAGGACCTCACGTACTGGCATACTGCAAGGATATGACACCATGTTTGAACAATTGTCTCAATGCACTATGTCTAAAATGCATGTCTCCTATTTCTATTGTAGACACTGTTATGTGTCACCCCAATTGTTGCCTGCGAGTCATAGTGTATATAGATATGCGTCTCTTACTTTTCCCATGATAGCAGACACTTGCTTTTCCAATGATAGCATGTCTGCTAACAGATCTCTAAATCATTCTACTTCTTGACCTGCTAACTCAAGAATGATAAATTCAGATTCCATGGTAGAGCGGACTATGGAAGTCTGTTTTGTAGACTTCCATGAAATAGGTCCTCCATCCAAAGTAAACACATAACCACTAGTAGAACTAACTTCATCATTATCAGAAACCCAAGATGCATCACTGTATCTTTCTACAACAACAGGAAACTCGTTAAAATGCAAACACCAATCAATCGCACTTCTAAGATACTTAAGCAAACGATAAAGTGCATCCCAATCTTGTTGACTAGGATTATGAGTATAACAACTCAATCTACTCACAACATAAGCAATATCAAGACGAGTAACGTTCATTAGAAACATTACACTTTCTATGATTTTAGCATGCTCTAGTTGAGTCACACTTGAACCGTTGTTCTTCTTTAAAAATATGCTCGGATCATAGAGAGTTCTAACGGGTGCCACATTAAAAAGTTAAATTTCTTAACACTTTCTCAATGTAGTGTGACTGACACAATGCATAGCCAGTGTTGGTTTTTCGAATTTTAATTCCTAAATCACATATGCTTCACTCGTATCTTTCATTTCAAACAAAAAACAGACAATTCTTTAGTCTCATTGACTACAAACAAATTCGTACCAAAGATCAACATGTCATCAACATATAAGCATAGAAGCACACAATCTGATCCAATCATTTTTGAATAAACACAAAAGTCAGACAAATTTGTTGTAAAGTCGTTTTTCACAAGAGAACTGTCACTTTTCAAAACCATTGCTTAGGAGCTTGCTTTAGACCATAAAGATATTTTCTCAATGTGTACACTTTATCCACTTGACCCGGAAGCTCACAACCCTTAGGTTGGGTCATATAAATTTCTTCTTGTAAGTCACCATTAAGAAAAGTTGTCTTAACATCCATTTGATGCACAAAAAGATCAAATATCTCAGTTAAGGCAATTAGAGTTCTAATGGTGGTAACTTTAGTTACTTGAAAATAAGTGCTTAAATAATCTATGCCTCTCTTTTGGTCTAAACCTCTAATAACCAATCTGACCTTATATTTATCAATTGAACCATCAGACCTTAACTTCTTTTTGAATATCCATTTACTACTAATAGGTCTACAACCCTTAGGCAAATCAGTTAATCCCTGAGTTTTATTAGACTAAAGGGAATCTATTTTGCTCTTAATAGCTTCTTTCCAGAAGTTTGCATCATTAGAGCATCAACATAAGTTTTAGGATCTTCCTCATTCAGAAAAACAAATACAGATTCTTCGGACTACACGTACATATCATGATTATTAAAAGCTTCCACAAGAAAAGAAGTAACAAAGTCAAGA
The DNA here is from genome assembly GCA_029582165.1 of Portulaca oleracea. Taxonomy (NCBI): domain Eukaryota; kingdom Viridiplantae; phylum Streptophyta; class Magnoliopsida; order Caryophyllales; family Portulacaceae; genus Portulaca; species Portulaca oleracea. Next base: position 26,844,064 of record CM055879.1, read on the forward strand.
CCAAAATCAGTTGCGGTTCTACGCCATGTACTCATAGATTCAGTTACCACATCTTTAACATTAAAACTAGAAGTAGACAAGCTCACATTTTCAGGCATAGTATCAGACACAAAATTAGGCACGACACTAGCTACCACATTAGGCTAATTTGTTTTCAATGGAAACACATGCTCAAAAAACTCACTATCTCTATATTCAAAAATAGAATATTTATTCAAAGACATAAAAATAATAAGCAACACTCTTTTGAGCATAACCAATGAAAACAACATCCTATGTCTTTGGGCTTTTAGCTAAACACCCACACACTTTTAAGTAACTCAAGTTTGGGGCATACCCTTTCCAAACTTCATATAGAGTTTGGTCCATCTTTTTGTGGGGAACTCTATTGAGAATAAAACATACAATTAAAACTTCTCTTCACATATTATCAGGTAATCCAGAGCTCACAAGCATAGCATTCATCCTTTCTTTGAAGTTACGGTTCTTACATTCGGCTATACCATTTTTTTTATGGGTATAAGGAGTAGTATTCTCATGAATAATGCTATTTTTCTCACAAAAAAGAGCCAATGAACTCGAATCATATTCACCACCCCTTAGACCTAAGCCTCTTGAGTTTTCGATCTAGTTTATTCTCAACTTCTACTTTATATATTAAGAACATCTCTTCAACCTCATTTTTAGACTTAAGGAGGTAAACTTTTGTATATTTAGAGTAGTCATCTACAAAGGTGCTATACCATTTTTTTACTCCTTTGTTTCATTATATTCTTAAAGTTTGCTAAGTCCGAATGAATAAGTTCAAGCAACTGAGTTGATCTTGTAGTTACATATTTGAGCAGCTTATTAGCAAATTTTGCCTCAACACAAACATTACATTTAGAACAATTTTGTGCTAATATTTGGAATTAATCGCATTTAGTCTGTTTAGAGAAGCATAATTTACATGACCAAGTCTACCATGCCATAGATCAACTGACTCAACAATATAAGTAGAAGTAGAAGCATTTCCATTAGCATCAGAAGCAACATTTAGAAATCTAAGACATCACTACGATACTGCTTCTCAACAAATACCCCATTACGAAGGTTTGACAATCTTGCCAGCCTTTTGGTCACTTCAAAACCAGCAACATCAAGGAGACTACTAGAAATTAAGTTTCTACGAAGGGAAGGGACATACAACACATTGTTTAAACATAAAGATTTTCCAAAAGTAAATTTAAGATCTTTCCGATTACCCAACACCGTTGTTATGGTAGCATTGCCCATAATCCACTTGGTGTTGTTGGTAACGAGATTAACTTCTAACATTATTGCACAGAGCACTTCAAGATCTCCAATCAAAGTAGCCTAGGTCTGTCCACCATTCTGTCCAGCGGGTTTCTAGTGGGCTTGATTTGCTCCCTTGCGTTGTTGCACTGATATGCCTTGTGGCCTAGTTTAACAGTATCTCCTACAATGACCCCTGAGTCCTTGGTTGCTCATGTGATCACTCACCAGGGGGTAATTACCTTCGGAATCGAAGATCTACCTCAGGGAGGAGCGTCCCACAACAAAGCCCTGTACCTTACAGTGCAATGCTCCAACAAGACTATCCCGCTGGTGTTGGTCGACAATGGTTCAGCTGTGAATGTGTGCCCTTGGAGGACGACACAAAAGTTGGGGGTTCAACAACATTTGGCCCAAAATGGTGTGCAACTCAGATCTTACGACAATTCCCCTCTCTTGATCTTTCTTGTTCTTCCCTTTAAACCTGTGCTTATTCGAGGGTACAACAAGTTCAACTATTTTAGCTTTACCAGAATTCAAATTAATAGAAGACATCTTATCTTTTAAACGGTTTGCCTCCTCAATTCTCATATGGCTGATGAGTTCTTGAAGGGTCAAATCTTTTTCTTGAGCTTGAGATGATTCCTATAGTCGCTTTATGATGGTGGGAACTTCTCAATCATAAGATTTACTTTCGAATCATAGATTTGTGGGTTTTTGATGTGCGACCATTGAACTGAATCGCTTTCAAATTGTTGGAATAAAGGGTGAGGATCAAGGCGGCAAGAAAGACTCAAACTGAGTCGTAGACTGACCACTGCCTTGAAAGCAGTTACAGGTCGACTTCAGTGCCAATCGATATTGTTGGTCGCTCCCTAAAGTTAGCTTAAATAGCTCTTGAACACATGCACTCGTGGCTAAGGACCTAGAGTATGTAAATTCTGCTTGCCCAGGAAAAGTAGTGGAGGAGAGGAGAGTATTTTATATGTGTTAACAAGTGTGGCAGAAACTCCTATTTATAGGAGAAATATAACTGTTAGAGTGGAAAACTGAAGAGACAAGGAGAATAATAGCAGGCGAGAATCAATCAAAAATTAAAGAGGAAAGCGGAAAATCTGGAAGATTTTATAACAACAATTGACCGATGGACTAGTTTTGTCAAAGAATTTGCAAGCTGAACCGATCAGAATCCACCCAATGGAGGCTTAAGCCGGACCTTCTATAAAAAAACCACCTTCAAGCTAATACAACCATCAAGAGTGGTGGGATATAAAAACTCACTCAAAACTATACTTCTCTGCCAATATGGGACAATGTAATGTAAAGATAGAAAGTTAGAAAAAGCCTTTGTAGCCATTACCCTCAAACCTTCACTAAAACGATCTTCTGACAGTATGAAGCAAACTTTGACTAGTATGAAGAAACTAGAGATGGTGGTGTACCTAATGCTAGTATTGTCCAGTGAAAGGCTTTGTTATTGATTGCATATCTTCTGACAGTATGAAGCAAAACTTTGACTAGCTACTGAAGTTTTGCAAGTTATCGTGTGGCTAACCAGAAACATTAGCTTCTCTCTGTAGTTTGTAACTTTTTCCACACATTCATTTTGGTATCCTTCTGTAATCTTTCTTCATTTTTTTGTACGTGAGCAGGTTTTTCATCACTAGTTCTGTCCTTGATCTTACAATTGTGGGTCTAGACACAAATGAAGGGGACTTAGTTTCCCCAGGACAACAACCTCAGTACCTTAAGCTCTGTTCTAAACCAAACATCGAACTGGGAAACATTGTGTATCTTCTTGGGCATGCAGAGAAGAAGAACCTGTCGATTGGTGAAGGAAAGGTGGTTATAGCCACAGACAATCTCATAAAACTCTCAACAGAAGGCTTCACTTGGAGCCCGGGATCTGCTGGTTTTGACTCCCAAGGCAATCTGGCCTTCATGGTCTGTGATCCCATGAAGCTAGCCACTTCCCCACACCCTAAATCCACCACAACTTCTTCATCCTCTTCGGCATCTGGGAAGAAGGATAATCTTCCCATGCAATTTGGGATTCCACTGCCTGTAATCTTTGACTGGTTGAATCAGCACTGGGAAGGCAGCCTCGATGACATCAGCAAGCCGAAGTTGCCTCTCATGAGATTGGTCTCTGCGGGGCACAGAAGCGAGCATTCGTGTGCTTCTTTCTCAATGAGGCAGGTTTTCAAGGCAACTGAAGAAACTGAAGGTATCACGTCATCACCAAACACGGTGTCAAAACCCAGAGAGCACCCAGGTCAAGGGTCCTCCAGAGCTGCTGCTGCAGAAACGAGCGAGGATGACAAGGGTATTTCCCCATCTCATCATAAACAGGGAATCCCGGCTCCAGAGATATATGAATCCCCGAAAGTGACTGCAAGTCCAGTCAAGAAGAAGGAATCCGCTCAAATCCCACTTTTAGATATCAATTTCCCTCCAAAAGGGTCCAAACCGCGTGAGAATTGTGTGAATGAATCCCATTCCGAGAGTTCACTGAAAGAGGAACAACTAGGGCGAACCCTGTTCCCAGAAGACAAGAGAGCCAAAAACAGAGAAGCCGGTGACAATGGACAAGCTGGGTCGACGACAGGTTCAGTTGGTGATGGGCACAGCGAGGTTTCCAGCTCTTCACCGGTTGCAGTTTCAGAAGTAAGAGACGATCACAGCAGTGAAGGGGAGACACTCTACTCAGCAGAAACCGCCGAGAGCAGAAACTACACAAGCCCTAGGGAAGGCCGCCGGTTTCAACCCGTGGGAAGAAGTCAGAGTTGTGTGAGCTACAACAACAGGTGGGGCCCGGTGAACAGGAGGAACCACGGAGCTCGGAGATCATCCTTGGAGAATCAGAGAAGCTTCACAATGCAACCCAGGAAGGCTCAGTCACTAGGGCAAGGACAAGGACAAGGAGGAGCCCCTGCTCATAAAACCATGGATTACTTCAGCCCGACCGTGTCTTCCATAATGAAGAAGAGGAACAGCATGATGGAACAGCAGATCAGCCGCCCCAAGCCAACTGCAGTCATACATTCGCCATCTCCCCGGTGGAATTTTTGAAGATTCATAACTACAGATTGTGAAAACGTGGAGCTTCTGAACATAACATTCAGAAGCTCCCATATGTGGGTATACATGAAAGTGAGTGTGGTCGTATCGCATTTGTTTCTGTTTACACATCTCTGTATGTAAAACCCTTTATTATTGTCACTACCCTTGACAATTTCAGGATCAATAAAGAATCTGGGCTATGAAAATTTTATTCAACAAATGACAAAGAAAAGATGGAATTTGAAGCATTCTACATGATCCTAGTAAACAGGTCAATCGCAATTACCATTTTCACGAATTGCACAACCAGACTTCTCTACCTTTTGCCAGTGTGCTATTTCTTTCTCCAATTCATTTTTCAGATGAGAGCATGCCCCCGCGCTCATATATATACACACATATATGTATGTCTGTGTACTTATGTCACTTTTCTTGGAGGGAAAAAAATAAAGGCTGAATATTTATGTTCTCTAAATAACCTTGTCAATTCAATGATTAATACTCCCTCCGTTCCATATTAACTGTCGTCTTTGGAAATTGTGCAGTCAAACTTCAAAAATTTTGACCATAAATTTCTCAATGTATATAATGAATTGCTATATAAAATTAACACAATTAGATTCGTAATGAAAAATATCATCATACAAGTATAATATTGCAATTGTTAATAACATATTATGCAAGAAATTATCAATTAAAGAATAATATTGGAGACCGTGAAGGTCAAAATTATGACACTTAATATGGAACGGAGGGAGTATTGACGAGTGTTCATCGCTAACGAGATTTAATGTGCGTTGAATGTCGATGATAATTACTTTCTCTTTCTTTATTTATCACTGGTAATAAATACTTAAATAGTTGCAATAAGATTGAAAGAGCATAAGCCCACACCCCCCCCCCCCCAAAAAAAAAAGAAATTCAATGAACCTGTAACCTATCAATACACCACAACATACCGCATGTATTTTTTTTTTTTATGGGATTTGACATTTTTTAACCCTTGAGAGTTCAAGTTTAGAATCGAAAACAAGTGTAATAAGCATGTAAAACATGTATAGAAAAATCTTTAAAAGTGGTAAATTGGTCTTTAATGAAAGTCGTCGAACAAAGTAAAGACATTTTTTTACCTCACCGAATTATAGTGCTTAATATGTGTCTAATATACAAACTACTCTTTAACTAACTTTTTACTTTCACATTATCCGTCAGTTTACAATTCTAATATAATAGTAATGATTGTTTTACCAAATTTGCCTCTTATTTATCATTAGATAGCATTAAGAATATTGTTTGCTGAGTTAAATTAAGAGTAGCCTCTGTCGAGAAAAGTTCAGAGATACATGTGCTTAGAAAAAACGAGGATGCCCAATTATAAAGTGTGAAAGAATTAGGATGGCCTATAGATGTTAGGGACGTGGGAACTGGGAAGACCTTATTAGTCACGACTTTCTTGATATCCTCCCACACAAAAATTATTAGTCAAAGAGTAAGTTTGAAAGTCATGAAAATCAACTAACCTCCCACATAAAGTGACAATTACCAAGAAATAGGGTACAAATAACGTGACATAAAATTCGTATGAATTACAAGAATTTATCAGTGTCCCAAATAAAACTATAATGTTGTTTTATACCACCTCCGTTTAGTTTTATTGTCGCCTAAGAAATTGTGGCAAAAACTATGACCGTTAATATCTTAATTTGTATAATAATTCATCATACAAAATTGATATCATTATATTCAATTCGTAATGAAAAATATTGTTGAAAAAGTATAATATTATATTTTTATAAATGTTTTATATTAAAAGTTATTGATTAAAAATTAACACTAAAAACCGTAAATGATAGATAAAAAAGAACGGAGGGAGTAAAAGCCAACAATAACCTCGATGAATAGTTAACTTATGTTTAGACAATGTTGCCAATAAAAGCATAAACCGTATTTTATATATTCAATTCCCATAAAATACGCGTCTTATTATTAGCAAGTAAAAATACAAGCTTTCTCATATCCACTGACCACTGTCATACATAGGTTATAAAAGTCATACAGATGAAAATTTTGTATAATACAAGTATATCTATAGACATAAATGAAAATATATCAAACTTTTTTAAAATAAGTTAATTTTACCTAACACTTTTTTTTATACACAACACTTAACAACCAACACAAACAACTGTTAGCAGCAGACAACAGACAACAGACAACAGAATGTCAAAAGTTCATCTGATTGTATTGCCATGAAATGTCACCCTGTGATGATTCTTTAATCTACAGAGGGCATAATATGAAAGCCCAATACTGTGAGTCTTTAACAATGGGGATACAAAGTAAACAAAAGGCAAACCTCGAAGGTGAGCACAATAGCTCTATACAAACACAATGTTGAACTCGGGTTTTGATCGATTCCCCTCTTTGTTGATCTTTGAGACTCATGTAAATCAGAGGTCAAATTACTGCAGTAAACTAATCACATTCTCCCATGGCAACAAAATCAGACTGTAAGCTTCTTCTTAACTCCGCTGAAAAAGAGATGCGGACCTGTTGACATAAATGGCAAGGACGAGAGCAATTAACATTCACATTCGACAGAAACAAAACAGTGGGATGCAAAATGTAGATTCAATTGTAAAAACACACAGATATGGCACAATGACACTTAGTTAGAACGACTCACTTGACGAAATGGCTGCAGAAGTAAGATGCATGCCGAATGAACAAAGAAAACTTGGATTTCAACAGTTGGAACCTCGATGAACCACAATCTAAAAGTCCCCCATCCAACAGTTGCAATTTTAGTTTAGTAAAGGATTTAAACACCAGTGTTAATACCAAGAACGTCAACAGTTTCGATGGGTTGAAGAGGTGGCTCATTTTCTTTCCACCCACATCCAACCAACACAAACAACCATATGTTCATGTTCTACACACACACACACACAGAGACAAACACGAAAGTAAAGAAGCAGACACAAGACAGGAGCAAGTGTGAAGAACTGGGTGGTAGCAAAGAAGCAGACCTCAAGTTAAACATGTTGCAGGCAGGTAGATTCTAATTGTATCTTTCATAGTAATCTTTTTCCTACAGGTAGGGCATTTTCCCTCTGCAGCTATGGCTTGCTTAATACAAGCTTTGCAGAAAATGTGACCACATTTTGTTGACATTTCATCAACCAATGGACCCATGCAAACAGGACAACTGAAGGTAGGCTCTGGAGGCGGAGGTGGAGGTGCTGGTGGCATCGCGCTCCTTGCCTGCTGAGGGACAAACGCCCCGTTTCCACTCTGTCACAAATGGGGACACAAATAACTGCAACATCAGTATGAATTCTTGAATGCTGAACTGAAAAAAGTTGTAGCGCCCTATCCTATAGGTATTCTGTGAAACTACGTCCACAGACATCACATGATCTCAAAAGAGTACCTAAACCTGGAGTTCCAATTATCAAAGAGCATATGCTAATATGAAAACCGAATTAAATAGCTACACTTAAGTAGACAATATTATCTTCTTATATCATCAACCAAACATATTTTATTATATCAAATATCGTCCTATCGCTTATGATCAGGGTTCTTCATGTTCAGGGTCTCTTTGAGAAGAAGTGCAAATGCAAGGTATCAAAAAATGATAAGGATACCAAAGAAGTGAGCCTAGTATCCAAGGAAAGTGTTGAGGAAGTCCAATAACGCTGATTCATGGAAAAATATGCAAGTCATATTCTACCCATGCAACAAATATGACACTTCCGCTAAGAGCTAAGCCACAACAGAATAGTATTTATTCAGCACTTGTGGCAGCTCAACATAGAACAACTAAAGGTCAAGCACCATTCACAAAATTGCAATGTCAAGCAATGATGCGTGGACATGGTATTATGATGCCATGTGTGTGAAACAAACAAAACAACTCAAACGGCACAAGAAAATGATAATGCAGCCCGGGCTATCACCCCCTCTCAAAACCTATCTGTCGTTACAAGTCTCGCAAATTGTACAGCAAGGTTCAATAGAAAATCCAATTGAAAACTCTAAGAAGATTCAAGTTCATTAGGATATGATCATTACCACACCATTGCCTTCCAGATTCACATATGATTCACAGTTGATGACAGGTTGGTTTGCCATGCCCCTTTGGCGCTTGTTCCGGCTATTAGTGACATGCCCAGCTGCGGATTCAACTTGAGAAACACATACAAATCACGAAATCAATATAAAGCTAACAAGAAAACGGCTTTCAGCAATATAGCTGGGCAAATGCATGAGATGGGAATTGCTCCAGATCCAATGTCTGTTCTTCCATAAGCTTTTGGGTGGAATGGGGGCAGGGGGGAAGAACTGACCATAATAGAATCATTTCCCGAAGTGAGAAAATTAACCTATAAGATATGACATGTAGGCACGTGAGAATGAAACAGAGTCGCTGTAATAGGTTTAATCATTGGGAGGACGAAGTGAGGAACCACTACCAGACCCCCCATTACCAAAAACACGCTGAGATGGATAGTAACAACCCCATTATTTGCCCCTGATTCTTACATCAATTTCAGTTAAAAAAAACTTGGTAAACGATAAACCTCATATCTGTAACGATGGATATTAGAAGGGGGGAAAGGAACAAAAAACAACTTCTAAAAGATTGAATTTATTTCATATTATATTTTCCACACATATTGACATCATTTGCTTCCAATTTGAGACCAAAAAAATAAAACTAGAATAGCTCATCTTTCACATGCAAATGAACAATGAGAGCAACAGATTGACCAAAACAGACACGCTAACTAAGTATGAAAAGGATTATTTACCCAGTTCAACATCAACAACATCACTTCTACTCCGAGTCCTTCTTGAGTTATTTTTGGCCTGTGAGAACAACAAAAAGAAATAGTTCAGAAAAAAAATTGCTGATACAACAATTTAAAGGATAATAATGAGCTCAATACAAAGAACCCCAAATGTACCTCAGCAAAGGCCCTTGGAGAGGACAAAACAACATCATCATCGATCGAATCAACATCAATGGCTACAGGTTGACGAGTGGGACCTTGTTGACTAGATGGCACTTCAAGAACAAGTGGAGCATGACTGGAAGTGCCAACTTCATTACCATCTTCACATGGCGGAACATTGAGATCAACATCTAAAACCATTTTTCTCCGCTGAGATCCCCGAAACGCACCCTTTGGAGGAGCACCGAGTGAAACCCTGGCGCTCATGCTACAAATGTGAGTCACCTAAAAGTGCTGCACTCTAACAGAACCTAATGATGAGAAAGAGCAATCAGATATCAAACAAACCAGCCACGCCTCCATCCATTCCTTCCCCAACAGTAGAACTGTATGAATTCCTATAGGCTACGGTGATTGCAAGCATACAAATTCACAACAGAAAACTGAAATGGGTACTCCCTACAGCTGAGCATCCACAAGAATTGCATGATTTGGACAACCATCTTATACTCCCCTATCAAATTTTCAATTCCCAGACCATAAATAAAATTCCCAAAGGATACATCAACTATGCAACACTTCTCTCGAGGGTTCTACCTACATTGTCATCATAGAATAATATTACAAGTCCCTCACATGTAACCTGATTCCACACAACTGTGGAATTAAGAGATGAACACATCTTAGCGAGCCAATCAGCAGCCAGATTACCTTGCCTAAACACATGGTTTACTAATATACATGATTAGACATAAGTAAGAATGTCACACTTGAATCTCCAAGGGTTTACTTCTGCGCTCATGGATTGCCAAACAAAAAAAAATTTAAAAATAGTTGAGAATTAATTGGAAGTTAAAATCTTGACAGCCTAATCTACTTATCTACATGCTACAGCCAGCTAGAACCACTGAATTCATCAGATGACATAAATTCGGTCTCAAAGCATACGATTTCCAGTCCGAATTTCGAACTTTCAAACCCATCTGACCAATACAAAATCAAAAATCGATTCCACAATTCATCAGTCATCACACCAAAAAATAACATCCAATCATCCCCAATCAATCAGATACCAACCATTGAAACCCCAAAATCAACACTCCCAAACCCCAAAATCTAACTAATAACATAAGAACCCTAACTTGATAATCAAAACTCACCACATAACAACAAAATCGAAACTCATAGAGATAGAAACGAAAGGTAAAAAAAGAGTACCTTCAACACTCCTGCGCACGCCAGTTCAGCAAAGCAGCGGATTAATAGCCGCCATTGATCTCTTCATTGAATTTATACAGCAATTTCCAAAGCAGTTCTAGAGAGAGTGGTGAGTTCTGCAAAATTTCAAAGAGAGAGAGGGGGTTGATGACCAGTGGGCTGACGGTAAAGGGACGTTGGGTTTTCTTAATTTGCTTTAATTTCTTTCTCTATTTTGCCCGAACGTATTCCCACGTGCGAAGGTGTTGCGCGTGTAAGTTGGGGTGACAGACACGTGTGCAGGCACGTGCGAGGGTCTGCTTTTTACGGAGTTATTTGGGTTGGGGAAGAACGGGTCTATTTCTGCATCCGAAACCGGCCTTTGATTGGCTCGTAGGTTTCCCGTGGGAACCACCGCCACGTGAACCGCGTGGGATCGTTGGATTAGGGGCGTACAATTTTGCCACGTGGAATTAGTACTTTTGGTATTTTATATTATTTGGGGGGATGAATTGTGACAAAATTGTTGGGAGACAGTGAAGAAAATGAAGATGAGAGGTTTTTTTTTTTTTTTTTGTCTATTTTGGGTTAATAAACTTTACTGACGACTTTTAAAGTGTTGACCAACTACAGTGAGGGTTTTGGATAGTGGTGAATCGAATATATGTTTGAATTTTGACTGGGTAATAATAAAAAATAAAAAAAGGCGTTCCTTCAATCTTTCTTATGTAGGCTAGTCAATTAATTTAATCGGTATTTCTTTGAATTAATTTGATCGGTATTTATTTAAATTCAAAACACAACATTTTAACGTCAAATTTGTATGGACTAAAAATACAATTGGACGGTATTTGCCCTAACCAAATATGTTCTTCACCTATATTTAACTCGTTTGTTCGAATCGATAGATCTAGTAGTTTAATTTTTATTTGATCTTATGATTCTTGGTTATTGTATTCAAATAACTAAATTAAATTTGTGTTTGAACTAAAAGTATAGGTATTTAGTTGAATTCAAAATACAACCAACTCGTGTTTTTAATGTTAAATATACTTCAACTATATTTGCCTTAACCAAATATACATATGACTTGTATTTAACATGTTCATCCTAATTGATAGGGTTAGTAGCTAAATGTTCATTTGATAATAAGATCCTTCATTATTGTACTCGAGTGCAAAATATAAATTTGCGTGTGAAAATAAGTTACAAGATAAATTGCTGATTTATTATTATATTCAATGGTGAAATAGTAAATTTATGTGTAAATACAAGCTAACAAGCAGCTAGGTAGACCTTTAAAACACCACAACAAGAAGATTCTCTTCTACTTTATGAATGAAATGATTAGGGGTAGGTTGGGTGGGATGATAAAGAGAAGGGGGGTTTAATTTTGTTTGTATTTAAGATAGACAGTTAATATGATAGGTTTGATATTCATATGTTTATAAAGTCATTGAAGTAGAATTAGTATTTGTTAGTAATTTCAAAAATGAAGAAAGACTCGCCCAATTTAGGAAGATGAAAATTGTTATTTGGTTGTTAATTAATGACTCGTGACTTAGGGAGCCGCATTTGTTTTTGACGTTCTTTAGTATATATCTGAGTTTCACCCCTACACATAAACTCCAATCTCATCTATCTCACTCAAGTGAAATGGTTTCTAGAGCACTCCACCAATTTTTGGTGACTTTTACTTTCATTAGTCATTTGCTTCTCTATTTCACCTTAGAGTGTTTGTTGAAACCACTTCCGTTATTCTTGTTCGGTCCATTTTGTGAAACTATTCCTCAAGCACTAGTTGCGGGTTTGTGAAACTATTCCTCAAGCATTAATTGTAGGTTTCATTTTTCGAGTAGGCTTACATCCCATAACCAAATCTTCCTTAATTACAAGGCTCAACATCGTTAAACATCCGACATCGATCTTTCTCCTACGCATCGACTTTTAGGCCATAACGAAGACATAAATGATTTGGAAGCTCAAACTGAATTGCTTCTTTATGTTATTGATAGAGTGGTATTTCTCTGAACCGTCAATTGCAAGTTGCGAGCATGAACTATAAGACAAGAGACACAATCGACAATTGCAAATTTCATCTTAATTCAAGTTGCATGAAACCATATGAAATCTCTTTCTTTTGGGGCGGTTGAAGATTAATATATTTCTACCCTTGATTCCAAGGGTAAAAAATGAATAATGACATCTTATTTTCACTAAGGTGCATCTTTCTTTTAAGAAACTCACATGTTGAGAACTCCCCTCGCCACAAATGGAGGGGACACCCCGCATGTGGTCCCCGGCCTGATGCAGGTAATGATGCTGAAAATGATGGTTTGTCATACCAAGCACTTCCAATGAGTATCGGAACAAAGAGGTGAACCGAGGAGGGACAACAGTGTCTCTCTATTCCGGGAGTTCAACAGTCCCAACCCTCCCATGTACACTGGGATAGCTGGCCCCAAAGTGTTTAAAGAAAGGATACGCGACACTGAGAAGATTTTCGACGCTCTTCCTTGTCCAGGGGAGCTTAAAGACGGATTTGCAAGCTACCACCTAAAAGGAGAGGTTGATCAGTGGTGGATGAGCATGAGGAACTACAAAACTAACCAATGTTCAACTGGAATCGGTTCAAGGAAGTATTGAAGAATCGTTTTTACCCTATGTCACTCCAGAAGGCTAAGGAAAAGGAGTTCCTGGAGTTGGAACAAGTAATTGTAAAGTTCATGGAATTCTTCCGTTTCACTTCGGCGTTTATGAACGATGAAGTCTTGAAGATGAATCGTTTCGAGCATGGCTTGAGTTTCAACATCCACGATCATATGTCAGCACGTGCATTCACATCATACCAGGAGATGTTGGAAGTGACCATCAACATTGAGAGGGTGACCATTACCTAGGAGCACACCTAAACAAACACGGCAATAAGAGGAAGGAATCCTCTCGCTTCGACCATACTCCAATATACCCTGACAAGAGAAGCCAACACAACAACTGGCATAGTAACTAGGGATGATTACCGCCACTTGGCCTATTTTGTAGAGATTGTGGCAAGCCGGACCATCTCACCCAAGAATGCAGGACTAACGCGTAGGCAAGCTGTTACTGGCCGGCGTCGCAACCCACAACATTTGGTGAAAGACTGCCTTTCCCCGACACTAGGGAGACCCAACCATATAAGGACTAAGGATCGATGAGCCCCACCTCCGCCACACCAAAACAGAGGAAGCTACAACAGGAACCCAAAACAACAACATCAAAATCGGGATAGCCCCAATGAGAACCAGGCCAACTGGGATATACCACCCAACTCACCCCCCACCTCGTCAACAATATCAGGCAGATGAGTGCAACTAGTACTCCTCTCTCATTTTCCTCTCATGTTCTAGTTTGGTTTTGGCTTACCCAATAGTTAAGGAAAAGCACTAGAGCAATAATAAAAGGGTGTCGAAGGTTCAGTCACTCTAAAACAGTGCATGTTGCAAATAAATGTAGGCAAGTGTGGATGAGTACTTGTACAGGTCAATGCAGATGTGTACAACTGTATGCAAGGTGTACGAGTGCAATGGTAGAATATTTTGGAGGAATGCCAATAAAGATAATTCAAGTTAAATGTTCAAACTGTATGTAATTAATATATAATTGTCAAACAATATATCTTCTCAACCTTCATTAATAATGATTAAATAGTATTTTTCGTTATGAATCAAATAATTATAATTTTATATAATATATCGGGATGTATCATTATATATCTTAATGATCAAAATTTGTAAAATTCAACTGACACGTTAATCACATAAGTCACATAGAAGAGGGAGGACGTAAATTGACAACCAGTAGTTACTTTATCATTTAAAAAAATAAGGATATTAAGCTAATTTAATTTAAATGATTAAATTATTGTATGTAATTAATGGATAATTGATAAACAATATATCAATAAAAATGAATAGAAAAATATTAGAAATTCTATTATTTTCTTTCCATTTTTATTCGCGGCTTATTAAATTCTTTCTCAACCTTATAGTTCTTTTACTTTCATAAATAATGTTTTACCGAAACTTATAAGTTTATTTTATTATCATAATATTTCTTTTCATTTTGAATTGAATAATTATAATGTTATATATGTAATTGATGCAATAAGCATCGAGTATTGGTGAATATTAGAGTAGGGGTAATTTGGATCATCCGATCAAACATCAATGACTGAAATTAATTCAAATTTTTTTCTTCTTTTTCCTTAAGAATTTAATTGACACGTCGTATTAGGTGGGAAAAAAATGTTCCCATCATTAATTGGCAAGACAATGCATGCCCGTTTTGATTATATTGTATAATTCATTTTGTTATCATATAGATTGTTGCATATGCACAATGTTCATTTTGATTATGCTAGATGGTCATTATGATATTACTGGATGTTCATTTTGATTATGTTGGATGTTCAGTTTGATGTCCACTTTCTTGGTGCTAGATGTGCATTTCAATGTTTAAGGTGTTCATTATGATGCTACACGATGTTCATTTTGATTATGTTGGATATTCATTTTGTTATCATATAGATTCTTGCTTATGTTAGTATATTCATTTTGATAATGTTGGATGTTCATTACGTGATGATGGATGTTCACTTTGATTATACTAGATGTTCATTTTGATGTTCATGATGTTCATTTTGATACTCATTACGATGTTGCTCTTGTTGGTAGTTCATTTTCTTGTTGTTGGATTTTTATTTTGATTATATTGGATGTTGATTTGGGAACTGAGATTGAATTTAATGCATTTTAGAAACTAGTAATAAAATTAATGCAACATGCCATGACAATTAATACTAGAAGCATTTTTTTCCTTTTCCCCTCTTAATACAGCATGCGAATTAATTCCCAAAGAAAAATGTTGTATTAATTTTAATCATTGATGTTTGATGGGAATATGGGATGATCCAGATTGCCTCTATTCACATACTCATCAATACTCAATGTTTATTGGATCAATTGATGTAACACGTCATTATATATCTTATTAACTTAATGATCAAAATTTATAAGTTTAACTGACATATAAATGATAGAAATAATACAAAAAAAGAGAAAATAGATTGATAAGCATTAGTTACTTTATCATTAAAAAAGGTAAAGTAACAAATGCTCTTATAAAAAAAACTAAAAGCTAATTAAGGGGTTACATATATAAGAGGGAGAGTGTTTAGTTTATAGTACTCCACTAGTATTTTGTGAGAACAAAGAAGCCAATAATTGGGTTTGAAGCACTGTTAGTAGTTATAGTGACTCCAGGTTGGAAACTGAGGATAGTAATGAATAGTAGGATAATCTTTGGGCTCTTCAATGGGCTCGGGCTCGGGCTCGGGCTCTTCAGGAGGCCCAACTGCGTTGATAATTGTATGAAACTTCTTCCTTCTCAACTCATTCACCACAGTGATTGGGTCCATGCTCCCCACTACTGTCACTGCAAGCTTTTCTTCCTCGTAGTTCATCGATATTTCATCCACCCCTACAAATAAATTGCAATTTCTAATTACAATACTTACTGATGGTTTATAAAGTTCAATGGTAATTGATAGATAGGGTAAATGTTATTTTTGGTAAATTTTAGTAACTTTTGGTTTGTACCCCAAATATTATTTTTGATAGGTACGATAAGTTTAAGTAATTTTCGGTAACTTTAAGTGAATTAAGCAAATTTTTGATAAGTTTTTAGCATCACCCACTTACCTTCCAACTTTACAGATTCTAAAGAAGAAGTCAACCGTTCTATAAAATCAAGATTGTTAAGTACTCCTTCCATTTTATATTAGTTGACGTATTTAGAAATGGTGCAGTCAAATTTCAAAAAATTTAAATTTCTCTACATATACAATGAGTTGCTGAATAAAAGTACCATCATTAAATTCATAATGAAAAATATTATCATAAAAGTATAATATTGCAATTGTTAATAATATATTATGGTAGAAATTATCAATCAAAGAGTGTCATTAGAGACCATAAAAATAAAAATTATAATAATACATATGAAAAGGAGGGAGTAATTGACTTGTTGATAATTTCACTATTGCCTAATCAACGATACTTACGCACAGGCAGAAGGTTACAGCCTATAGTTTCCTTTGTACACAAGGAGTAAAGTTAAGACTTGTAAACAAAGGGACTATATATTAATGTAAATAGTTTGAGAATATCATAATTCTAAAAATTAACTTAACGTTATATAATTTATTTACGATAACATGGGAGTAAAATTAATTTACATTAGAAAAAAAAATCACTTGTCTAGTATTCATCAGCCCTATTCAATTATACTCTCTGCGTTCCAAATTAATTGTCACTTTGACAAAAATTTGACCGTTAATTATTCACAAATCACAATAAGTTATAATATGAAATTACCATCATTAGAAAGATACTTCATTAAAAATTACGATGGAGGTAAATTCATATTGTAACTCATGATAATTTGTGAATAATTAACAATCAAAATTTAATCAAAATATCAATTAATTTGGGACGGAGGGAGTGAGATAAACAATGTTTTTTCATAGATGAATGGAATTGGGAAGGTGAGTTGAAATAGTACGTACCTAGTATGGGAGCAATAATCTTCATGATCTTCTGCTTTGATTTTGAATCATTAGAGACGTATACATGTAACACCGCTGTTGAGTTACTCTTAATATTATAATTTTGATGCAAGACAAAAATAGATAAATAAATATGGCTAATAGAAGAAAGATATGAATTGATCATTATGATAATATTTGATATATCATCTTGATAATATTTGATATGAATTGATCAATCATGATAATTGGGATCCATGACATCTAAGGATACAAATTGATTTGATCATTAAGATAACTTATGTACAAATTTATGTGGGGGTGTGCTAAAATAATACAAGCACAAGTATCATGATTCTTTACATGTCTACATGCATATCTTTATTGATTGATTATATTTTTATGTGCAACTAAGTTGATTTTTTACATGCATATCTTTATTATTTAACAGCATGATATACATATATATGCATGTCAAATATATACTGCATATGCAAGGTCATGAGAAAAAGTGCAATAAATGTATTTCTTGATCGACTTGACATCTCACAAAAATAATGATTGCTTGCTTTATGTATACAAGTTTGAAGTGATTATGCAAATCAAGTCTCACCATTATTAATTGATCATACTTATCATCTTGCAATACATTTACAAAAAATACATGGGATACATATATATTTGCATATCAATTATGATTTATAGGGATAACTCATCAAGAATTGAGATTATCTTGGCATATCACTTACAAGGATGACTCCCACATCTCTTGCCAATATCAAGTTATTATGTTTTGCTCTTGGAGATCATGCATATCAAGGATGAAGAAGTTGCGAATCGGTGGATTGAGTCTTGGCCATTCAACCCTAAAGACCACTATATATACAAGGAATTCATGGTCACTCAAGACACAAGAAACAAGACAAGCATACTACTCACTTGAGCGTTATTTCATACTATTGTTTGTGAGATCACCAAAGAATTATTGTATTACATTTCTACTTTCCATTTGAGCCAAGAATATTAGGGTGAGGACTAGGAGTTGAGAGGAAGACTCCTCCCACACTTAATTGAGAGGTGATATTAAGTGGTGGGTTAGATCTTGAGAGTAGAGGAGGCTCTAAGATTGTCTACGGTTCATCCTAATAAGAGCTCGAGATTCAATCCTAGAGTTGGAGAACTCTAGGCGGTGACGTACTCCATTGGGAGGAACATCGTTAACAACCACCGTGTCATTTATCATTTATTTTCCGCACTTTATTTCCGCAATTTAATTTCATATTTAAATTTACGCATCTTATTTTAATTAAATTTTTTGTTTGTAATTACCCTATTCACCCCCCTCTAGGGTAATCTTATCTTTCAACCGCCTTTTTAGATAGAAGATAATTAAGAACAAAAACACATAAATTAATTAATTTGTTCAAATCAAATACTAAAACAACTTTCATTTCATGAATAACAAAGCTTACCCTTATTGCCATTTTGAAGTTGGATAATTTTATCACTTTTTTCTTTTTGTTTTGTTTTTCAAAGAGACGAAGGGGAGAAAGGAGGGAGAGAGCAAGTGGAGTATGAGAGGGCTTTATTGAAGCACTACTTCAGGGGTAGCAAATATATAAATGAAGGTATTTGTCATAATTTCATTCAAAATTTAAGTTGTGAAATTGAAATAAATAAATTATTTCCTTTTTTTGGTTGATATTGATTGGACTCCAAGTAGTTAATTTTGGCTAAGATTTTTAGGGTTCTTGTTTCTATATATATATTGTGAGCTGATTTAGCCTTGATTTCATGTGATCAAATTCGCATTATCCATATATATATTTCTAGAGTAATCACTAATCAATCAATCAGCATTAGTGTCTCACATGATAAATTCTTACAAAAGTTATATAAAAATTAAGGGTGTGCTTGATTGGTCAAAAATTTTAGAAAAATGACCAATTTTCTTAGGTTGAGTTATTTTTTCTGTGTTTGGAATAGATGTAGATTGACATTGGAAAAAACTGTACGGAGGCCACCATTTTATCATATTCCTAGGGAAAATTTCCCTTAGCGAGTTAAAGAAAACTTATCCGGAAGAAATCTTTCCCATAAAAATTTATCATGAAAATTTTTTCCCAATAAAAATTTCCTTGTTGTCCATAGCAAATGCTCCCTAAATCCATACAAAGACAACAATCAATGATGCTTCATGGCAACAAAGTTGCATTCATTAGGACAATATATTGGGTAGTAAAAGAGTTCTTAACTCCAAATACCACTAAGTTCTTTAACTTACCCCCATTTTATTATTATGTTATTTTTTTGACCCTCCTTACCACTAAGTTTTGCAAACTACTTTTAAAATACTCCCTCTGTTTTTTTATGTCTTTCACGCGTTTTGAGATCCGTCTTTAATCAACAATTTCACATATAATATTTTTATAAAGATCTATAATATTATAATTTTCTAATAGTATTTTTTATAACGAATCTAACAACATCAATTTTATATGATGAATCATTGTACAAATTAAGATATTAGCGGTCAAAATTTTTAACACGATTACCAAGGTGACAATTTTAAAAAAATGGAGGGAGTACCATCTTGAACTGCTATAGCAGGTTAAATTGGATTTCAATATTTGTTATTAGTATTTTCTCCACGTAATCCCCTCACCCTCTCTCTTCACGTTAGAAAGAACAGAGGCTTAGGATGATGGCTGGCGGTGTTGGGTCTAAGTAGTGGTTGACGCCTTGACGAAGGAGGTTGCCAGCTGAGTTCAGACCCTGTTACACACAAAACAGGGGTGGAAAGGGGGGTCGTCTTCAAGGTGCTTTGGGCGGTTGAGTTTAGTGGAGTGGTGGTTATGGTGGTGGGCAGGGCAATGATGGATTGGGTGCTAGTGGTTACTGATTATAGAAGGTTGCAATGGTATTTTGGGATGTTAATCGAAAATATTGTGGTATAAAAGGGTTTAAAAAATAACATAGTGATAAAATGGGGTAAAAATTTAAAACTTAGGGTGTGTTTGGTTGAGAGGAAAATGATTTCTGAGGAAATTGTTTTCCATGAGAAATGGTTTTCTAAAGAAAATGGTTTTCCATGCGAAATTTTCCCTTGTTTGGTAGGAGATAAATTATTTTTCGAAAAATGATCATTTATGTTGATATAAGTAGTGATATATGTTACATGAAAATATTTGGAGCTCAAAATTCATATTTGAGCTTTTCTTAATCATTTCTATCGTGATTATAAAGTTTCGTGACAAATCGATAAAATTGAATTTTGCTTTTAAGTTTCAGCCATATTTAACCGCAAAAAAATGTCGACAAAAGTGGCGATATATGTTACAAATGAAAATATTTTGATCTCAAAATTCATATTTGAGCTTTTAATCATTTCTATCGTATTGTAAAGTTTCGTGACAAATTGAGAAAATTAAATTTTGCTCTTAAGTTTCAGACATATTTAACCGCAAAAAATGTCGATAAAAGTGACGATATATGTTACAAATGAAAATATTTGGAGCTCAAAATTTATATTTGAACTTTTCTTAGTTCATACTATCAAATCATAAAGTTTCGATTCAAACAGTTCAGTTTGAATTTTTAAAAGTTTCAGTTAGTTTTATGGCAAAAACTTCTAATCTGACGTATATTGAGATAAATGTTATCAAATAAAAATATTTTGAGCTAAAAATTTATATTTGAGGTTTTTTTAATCAATTCTATCGTGTCACAAAATTTCGAGCAAAACTGTTAATGTTAAATTTCGGTCTCAAATTTCAGTTAGAGTTAGTAGTAAAAATCGATTCAACAATCAATGGTGGAAAATGATTTTTCTAGGTTGAACAAAGGAAGTCAATTTCCTTCCTTTAGAGGAAAATGATTTTCTTTGGAAATGATTTTCTAAACTTTTTTTGTACCAAACACTAGAAAATTGGGAGAACATTTTCCAAAAAAATGTTTTCCCCTGCCAAACACACTGTAGTGACATTTAGGGCTAATAACTCGATAGTAGAAGGACCTATAGCGCCTTTCTAACGTCACAATATTTTGTACTTTTTAAGTAACATAGTTTCTTATAATTTACATTGATATGAAGTAAAACTACATATTGTAATGAGAGAAAAAAAAAGTTAGTGAGGATATGACAGTTGTACATCACTTTTTTTTTTTAAATTTTTTCACATCATTTTACAATTTTACTTTTATCTAATATTTTGTATCTTTAAGAGTGTATTTGGTAAAATTTCAAAAAAATTTACCCTTGAAAGGTTTTCTTTATGAATATTTTTCTAAAAGAAATTATTTTATAATGTTTAATTTAAATTACAAAATCATGAAAAAATATATTAAAAATATATATAATTTTTCATTTCATTTCATTTACACCGTAAAATCTTTTTCCCTTATCCCTTTGGCTCTCCCATGAGAAAAGCTTTCCTAGCTACATTGTAAAATTAGGGGGCCTATATAAAATATTTCTCATGTACAAAACGTAACTAAATACATAAAAAAAAGATCAATTTGAGAAATTTGACTAATTTTTTAGGAAAATTTGACAGCCAAATACACTCTAATTGGGTTGTTAACTTGTAGCCTAAACTAGCTTACCAAAAGCCCATTATAAAAAGAAAGAGATTAGTGCAGAATATCAGGGCCATAATCCAATTTTATCAGCTCAGATCCATATTCGAAATGTCCAAATTTATCTGCTCAAACTCCTCGAATTCTAGCGCTCGCAAAAATTCAAGATTAGTTAAATTCAGCTGATGTCAAAATTTAGATGAGAATTGATATGTGGGTCCGATCTTTTCAAAAAAAAAAAATCGATTATTAATAGCCAAAAGGCTAAAATTGCATAATATACAGCAATCCGCAAAATACAACAGGAAGCACCACCACTAAAAACGCTACAACCAAACTGCTATAAAACATGCAAGGACTCAACAAGCACCATAGTCAAACAAACTATTACATTGCAAATAAAAGCAAGATCAACGAAATTAGCTGCTTGGGTCATCAAGGAATCGCACGCCAATATCTTTGCCAATAGTCACATTCCTTCGTTCAATCTCAACTTCAGTGTCATCAAGACTATCATTTTCGGACAAGTTCGCACGCCGCTTCATCCTAATTTTCTGACCACACTTTTGTCCATGAGCAACTCTACAAGTTGCATCTCTGACAAGCTGCCACTTAGATTGCATCAACATGTTCAATTTTCTCTTACTCCTGCCTTTACCCTTTGAAACCTCATGGATGGAATCTTCAAGATCAGCAATTATGTCATGCTCAGCCACTCCATCAAAGGATTCGATCGAGTTGCTATGAGTGCGATCACTGTCAAAGTCGGCCTCCGGATCCCTAATAGCCGACTGATTGATTTTAAAACCACTCAAGAGAGCATCTTTATAAGACAACCTGCTTGCATGTTTTTTGCTACCAAAAACAACATTAATAGGGTTCGTAATGGTTTTACTAGAAGCATCCATGGACCCATCACAATCGGAGCCTCAATGGAGGCAGGCACCACCGTGTCTTCTTTCCCACAACTCCTCAACTCATTGTTAACCACACCAGGGGACGAGATATGCAAACCATTCGATGTAAGAAGTAAGAACACCACCAATAATCTTCTTATGGATCTATCTCTGGCTAAATTTTACAGTAGCAGAAGGTCTAGCAGCTTGTTTTTTATTGAATTTAGCCTACGAGACGAAAAGCTTCATGCGATCGACAATTCTATGGTTCATTTCATTAATGGCTTTACGCCCATCATCCCAATTCGCATATCGCACAAAACCAAATTTTCTACCACTCTTTCCAACTTTAGCGGGGATATACGCATCAACGACACTTCCCAACTTGCTAAATACACTCTTCAGCCTCAAACTCCTCATATTAATAGGTAGATTATCAATAAAAAGGGAGTAAAAACGCTTATCTTTTGAAGGAATATTCGACATGACAGAAAGCGAATGATTTTGAACATGATTTTAACACAGGAGGGGGAGTAGAAAACCCTTCAAGAACCTCCCCTAACTCTCTTAGCACAACAATATTTTCACAAACTCTATTCAAGGAGGTCCTACACACAATTCTTGACGAAAAATTCTCTAAAGAAATTGATGAAATAAGACACTCAAGTTCAGATTTCAACGCCGTAAACTTGTCAAGAAGTTTACAGTTTAAAGCCATGACCACAACAAGAGGAATCCAACCCACAGGATACCAACAAAACCACCCAACAACAAAAACCACACCCAATTGCACAGAAAAGTCGCCTGAGACTTGAGCACAGAGAGTTACCTGAGATTTGAACAGTTGCTCCCCAAGAACCCTTGAAGAACCATCAAAGATTCAAAGGAGCCACAGATAGCCGACATTCACGGAGGCGAGCACTAATGGCCACCCAGAGGGCTGACGAACTCCCAACGACCAGGAAAACCGACGGCCCTTTGGGATAAGTTCCGATCTTTTCAAATTGAACAATTGTAGTGGAGCTACATTCAAGTTAAAATTGAGGCCCTTTGGGATAAGTTATGATGTTTTTTTTGGAAAATTGTGTTAGGTTTGAATAGTTTTGGATAAGTTTGGATAAGTTAAGATAAATTATAAGAGTTATATCCAACCTAACCAAAGAACAATGTCTAAAGAGTCTAACAATAGCAAAAAAAATATTACATTTCAGCATTGTGTGAATTCAACTGATGTCAAAATTAAATTCGAACCAAACAAAATATTTTCCAAGTTGGAGATTGAAATAGGACAAAATTAGTCAACCACGGAAATATCCCCAACCCAAAAAACGAAGAAGAAAAAAAATAACCAAAAAGGAACGAAAAAAAGGGGAAAGGCAAAAAAGGAAAAAGAAAATCAAGATATCACGTGTCAGTTCATTTCATCACGTGACAATACCGCCAAATTTCATTTTGGCGGTTACCCTAAAAATTTCGAAAAATTTTCACCAAATTTTCGCCCGTTTCGAATTTCAAACTCGAAATCTCAATCAAAACAAAACAAAACCCCCCAATTTTCGTCCCTAATTCTCACTCCCATCAAACATTCGCAAATCTGGGGCAACTGGGCAACCAC
The DNA here is from genome assembly GCA_029582165.1 of Portulaca oleracea. NCBI lineage: Eukaryota > Viridiplantae > Streptophyta > Magnoliopsida > Caryophyllales > Portulacaceae > Portulaca > Portulaca oleracea. Next base: position 26,868,235 of record CM055879.1, read on the forward strand.
CAAAACCCCATACCCAAATCTTCTCCCACCAATTTCAGGTACGTCACTCATTCACCAAAACCCTAATTTCAAAACTCCCAGCTCAGTTTGTTTCCCAGACAAAGACTCGAGCTTTAAGATCTGAAATTTCGTCCCATTTATCTGGGCAGCCATGGTTAGAGAGCAAAGGGTCGAAATATTTTACGCAAAATTGCGTGAATCTGCTTTGCGGGGTTCGAATTCATACGAATTCACGGATTCCTCAATATCTACTTCTCCTTTGTTGATATTCCCTTCAACTGCAGATGTCGATTCCCTATGTGCCCTCAAAGTCATTTTCAATGTTCTTGAGTCTGATTCTGTTCAGTATGCTTGTTACCCAGTTTCTTCTTTTAACGAGATTCATAAGTACTTAGAGCCTAGTTTGGAATTGTGTCCTGATCCTCCTTTGACTATGTTGCTCATCAATTGGGGTTGTCATAGGGATTTGAGGAAGTTGCTGAATTTGTCCCCTTTGATGAGGGTCTTTGTTGTTGATAGTCATAGGCCTATTCACTTGCATAATTTGAGCGATGCGAATGATCAAGTGGTTGTGCTTTACACCAAGGATGATGAAGAACAGGCTGATTTGACCTATGATTTTGATTTGTGGCAATTGGCTAATGTGAGTGATTTGAATAGTGATGATGAAGGAGGTGAAAGTGAGGATGACGAAAGCGAGTATGAATCTGAGAGTGACGATGAAGATGGGTTGAATAGGAAGAAAAGAAGGGTTTCGGATGAGGGTGAACCCGACCCGGTTAAGCTCTTCAAGAGGTTGAAGAAGCAGTACTATCAAATGGGCACTTTCCATGGTAAGCCATCCGGGTGTTTGATGTACGAACTGTCTCATTCGTTGAGGAAGAACACGAATGAGCAGCTCTGGTTAGCTTGTGTTTCGTTGACTGACCAGTTTGTCCATGAGAGGTTGACGAATGAGAGGTATCAAGCCGGGGTGATGGAGTTGGAGCAGCACATAAACAGCCTTGGCAATCTGGATGCTGTCACCTCGGTCACCCTCAAGGACGGGACCAAGATTCGCGCTCCTGACTCTTCCAGGATTGCGTATGAGGATGAGCCGAGGCTTATGCTGCTGCGCGAGTGGAACCTGTTTGATTCTATGCTGTGCTCTTCCTACATTGCGACGAAGCTCAAGACATGGAGTGACAACGGGATGAAGAAGCTCAAGCTACTTCTAGCCAGGATGGGGTTTGCACTCATCGACTGTCAGCAGAAGTTTCCCTATATGAGCAGCGAAGTCAAGAGGAAGATGAAGGACGAGTTCCAACGCTTTCTGCCCGAGTATGGACTCACTGATTTCTACTACAGAAGCTTCCTCCGGCTTCACGGGTACTGCTCCAGAGTCTCAGCTGCTGATGTTGTGTATGGTGTGACAGCCCTTTTGGAGTCCTTTGTCAAATTCGATGGCTCCTGTGCTTCCAAGCAGTTTGGGATGGCATACGACGCCCTGTCACTACACAACCTGGACCAGTTAAGAAACGGAATGCACGAGGCAATCAAAGTGCAGCGGGCGATCCTGAGGCAAGGAAGCACTGCCATAACCAAACGGGGCTCCATAAGAAGCGGGAGGAAGTTCAGATGGGTGAAACTCGAGGACTCAGCCGATACAAAGCTGCTCGGATACCCACAAGCACTCACCAAATTCTGCTACTTTGTCATGGACGCGCTGAGAGAAAAGGGGGCGAGAATGAAGCCTCTGCTGTGCGCCTGTCTAGCGCAGGAGCAGGACAAAGTGTTGATTGTCGGGGTCACTGGCAAGCCCCGGCTTGGAGCCGTGCAGGGGAACGCGTTTGGGTTGGCATTCAAGAACGCAGCGCAGGAGACTGAGGCTGAGTTTTTCCATGAACTGTTTGAGTCGTCATGGATAATCTTGGATAGAATGGCTGTCAATTCGTTCATGGTGAGGCTGACTGAAAAGCTGTAGTGCTAATCACTTGTCCAAGTTTCTCGCTGATTGTATCGCGATTAGCAAGTGTACACATGAGCTTAGAAACATCTCTTGGACAATCTTTCTGCACATACAGCCTTTTTCTAGTTTCTAATCATATGTATTAGTATTTTCTCTGAGTGTTTAGTTTCAATATGAGTCTAAGTTTGTCGATTTCAAGAACCAGAAATGCAATCTGGCCTTGTTCCTTGCTTCTGATGCTTTAGTTTTATGTAAAATTGGTTGGAACAGTTGGTAATTGATGATTATACTGGCATTTTTAACCCTACAAATATATGTACTGTCCCTTGCAGAATGTGATATTATTGAACTTGCAGAACTGCAGTGGCATATGCTAATTGAGCAAAGTTTGATCATTCATACGACATAATTAAACCTTACAAATAATTATGCGTATAGAAGCTGATTAGTTACAAGCTTTGATCATACATTAGAAATGGTACTAATATTCGAAAATTACCAAAACTTATCAAAATTAACATTTATCGTTGAACTTTATAGGCTTACTATAAACATAATAAAGACGGATGGGTAACAACAAGGTCGATATGTCCGAGTGGTTAAGGAGACAGACTTGAAATCTGTTGGGCTTCGCCCGCGCAGGTTCGAACCCTGCTGTCGACGAGATTATTTTTTCTTTCCCTCTTTTCTGCGTTGGCCTTCCCAGAAGTTTATTATGGTGAAGCAATCAAATATCAATCATGAAACCTTAACCCTGTGACAACTGACAGGTTAGTAGTGGAAGGAGATTGTCTTTCTGTGATCTTCAAACTGAACAACAAATCTGTATTAAACTCTTTTACTGATCTTATTATTTCTGATATTCTTCAATATAACTCTGAGTTTAGTTTTACAACTTGGTAGTTTGTTATAAGAAGTTGTAACAAGATTGCTCATACTCTAGCAAGCCCCCAACCGTTTGGCGCTTACCTTTCAAGAAAGGGTATGAGTTGAGGTTTGAGGGGGGTCTGGATATAGTCTATGATTTGGCAAGTAAGGATATGTTTAGCTACTTGAATGCTTCCTTAATATTCGTTCCTTTTTTTGGCCCTCACAAAAAATAAAAGTAAAAGCGTGAAACCTTAGGTTTTCTTTTCGTTTTCCTTTTCCCTTGGCTTGTCAGAAGTTTATTGCGGCGAAACAATCAATATCAATCATGAACCTTCAGGGATACTTAAGTTCATCGACTTGTTAGAATTGTGTTATAGTTTGGATTATGGACATAAATTCAGTCATTTAAATTGTGTTTGGGTCAATATTATCATAAAATGCTTATAAAGGTTATATCTTGTGTTTATGTGCATTAAAAACTAACATTTGGAACAAATACCTTCACCTACATGAGAGATATTAAGTTAGTTGATTGATATACGAGGAAAGATAGAATAAGCAATTTGATTCTGAATTGTTAGAGTAGAATGTAGAAACTAATTCTTTGGTGTTTCAACCATCAATGTAAACTTTTGATAAGGACTGATTCTTGAAGCATCATCCATCATCTCAACTCGAACTAATCTCAATAATGGCCAACTTTATAACTTGAAACAAATGATCTGATTCCGGGTTATAATTTACAGCAGAAATTTGTTAAAAACTTGAGCAAAAAGGGGGACGGGGGAATTATCAAACAGACATCAAGAAAGTACTTGAAAAAATTACACAAGTAAGAGGGCTAATTGTAGCCTGTATGTAATGCAATCACTCCAAACTATCCACAGCTTCTGACCTCTGCTGTTTTCTCTTCAGGAAACCAGATGACAGTGTGTACGTATCAAAACCAAGCAAAGCAACAGCCCTTCTGACAAACAAAGACAGACGAAATTCCTATTAGAAATATGAATTTGTCAAGAACCAAGTTTCAAGTTGGATTCATCAACAATTTGTGTTACTTTCTTTGGTGTTTGGTTTCAGATTGTTTAGGGTTAGTAATGAGGTAGGAGCCAACTTTTCTGGGTCTAAATTCAAACGAGAGATTGAAGAGAATGAATACCTTTGGTTCTTCGTCAGATTGAGTTTGGCGGTGATAGGATTGAGGAGCATTCTTGTGTAAGGGCGTATGTTTCTCCTCCTTGGCCCTTTCGAAGGCACCAGTAAACCCGTCTTGTGAGTCCTTATTGTTCCACACACCCCATGGTGGAATACTCGCCGCTTTCTCAGCCTGTGAACATAGAACAAACAGACAAAAGTCATTTTTGTGCACCATCTAACTTGCAACATTGTCACTTCAATCTAAGGAAAGAAGGAAAGAAACACTCACATTTTGGCTTCCTTGGCTGGATTGTTTCAATTGAGTCTTTCCTGCTTTGAGATGGAACGGTGACTGACCCCCGGGAGTCTGTCTCCCGTGATGCCTGTCAGAGCCAGCCCCCACTGACCCCCGGCTTGCGTTCCTCACGTGCCCCTCTCCCTTGGAGCTTCTCTGGCCGGTCCGTGGCTTGTTCGTAGGACCCACATCACGAGGCGGCTCAACTGCAACGGGCCCTGTCCCCCCAGTCTTGGTTTTCCTAGCATTGTCGAAACAGGCAGTGTACCCAACATTCTCCCCTCCGGCTCCATTCCAACCGCCAAACTGGGGCACCTTGGAACGAGCCTCATGGGCCAGGGGGGGCTCATTGGCGGGGGCTCGTGGGCCCACATCCCGGTTCATCTGAGGCTCATTAGAAGGCTGCTTTGCATTATTAGACGGGCCGTTTTTGGTCTTCCTAACGTCTTCAAAGCACATAGTGTAAGCCACCTCACCCCCGCTCTCCCAACCGCCAAACTGGGGCACCTTGGCCCGTGGTTCTTGTGGTTCAGGTTTGATCTTGGCAGGACGAGCCTGAGCCTGATGGGGTTCAGGCTCAGTGGCTACAGGGCCGCCACCGGTCTTGGTTTTACGGGCATTTTCGAAATACATGGTGTAACCAACATTATCTCCCTTGTCCCAGTTTCCAAACTGGGGCACTTTTGACTGCTGCTGCTGCTGTTGTCCCTGGGATTCAGCTCTGCTTGGGGTGGGAGGAAACATGTCGGGGTTATCCTCGGGGTCGTTGGGGTTTATCATTTGCCCGTTCTGCTTCACTTTTCGAGCATTGTCAAAGTAAACTGTGAAGTTCTGCCCACCCTCCCAAGCACCAAATTTGGGCACTTTGCCCTGCATTATTCAACAACCATAAGAGAATTGACAAGGCTTAACTGGGTCCTGGGTCATCATCCTTTTAACCTCAAATCATGCATATAAGAGATGAAAAGGAAACAAAAGAGGATTGTTGGTCCATAAGGTTTCTTAACCTCCACCATAATCAAAAGTAAAACTACTCAGTTTCCCAAGTAAAGAAATCACTGAATCAAGATACATAAACATACTCATCATCTAGATTCTTAGGAATTCAAAGCTTTACAAAGCATAATCACAGGAATGAAATTTGACATTTGCAACTTTTTAGTCTTGATCACCCAAAGTATCCCAGTTGGTAAAATTGTCAAAGAAGATTCAGCAAGAAGTAATCTCCTAGGAAACAAGAAAGAAGCTTAGTTTGGCCAGCCAAGATCAGAAAATCCAAACCCCATTCAAAAACCAAATGATAGAAAGTCATCAGAAATCCAAACAATTGCTAAACAAACAACCCAGATAAATTCTTCTGACTACTCATCTAAATTAACAGTACTGCATACAATTTCACAGTCAGAAGGTCAAAACTCAAAACCAACAAATTTTTGGCAAGAGTGTGATGCTCACGATGTGCTGTTGAATATGTCAACTTTATGAACAGATTATGGATTGACAGCAATAAAGTTGACAATTCCCTAGGAAGTCCAACTCATGAATGATTGGGAAAATATTTACAAATGCTTTTCATCAATAAGAAATGAGCAAAACCCAGAAAAATAATGAAGGGTGCGTTTGGTAGGAACCAGGGAGACATTTCCATGGGAAGAAAAATTTCCTTTAACCACCCCTTAAGCGAAATTTTCCCTGGGAAAATGCAGAAATGGTGGGTAAATGTAAAATTTTTCTCAGGGACAGCCTACGTACTAAGGTGGGAAAATAAGTCAACATAAGAAAATTAACCATTTCCCTGGGGTTTTTGAGCAACCAAACACACTCTAAGAGAAATCAGCAAATTTGAAGCAAATAAGAGAAGGGGTAAGAAACTTACAGCCATGAAAGCAGCAAACTTTGGAAGAAGAAGCAGAGGAATTGCAGAGAAGAGAGGTTTGGGAGGAGGAATTGAGGAAGAGGGGTTGGAGAAAAGAGGGAGAGATTAATGGGGTTGAAGAGGGTTTTTTAAATGGAGGTTTGAGAATTGACCTGGTAAAGCCAATTTGGTGGGTATTGCATTTGAAAAATGTTGTTAATAACTTGTATACTCTACTCATTCTGGAATTCTGGGTCTAGTCTGGCAATGCATGACCCTTTCTACTCACCAACAGGACCCCCTTTTTTTTTATTTTTTTTTTGAAGGAGTTACTCATCAACAGAACTTCAGGAGAGACCAGAGAGGCTTGCTTGCCCTCAATTTAGGAACCATGCATTCATGCCACTCCCCGAACGGAAATTGTGTTAAAAATACTATTAAAAAAATATAATATTATATTTTTTAATAAAAATTTTATATTAGAAATTATTTATTAAAATTTATATTGAAAATCATAAATAACAGATAAAATGAACGAACGAGTAATTTTCTGAAACCAAACAAAATTATTATAAGAGCTGCATTATACAAAAACACAATTGACGAAAGTAGAAATTATTAGAATTTAATTTTCTTAAGCCTTTTGCTGTTTTAGAGTTGCAATAAATACAAAGTCCTTTTATGTCATCTATCATAAAAAAGTGGTAATGATACAAAACAATTCATTAAGGTCTTGTTCTTTTGTTAGGTTGGTTCTAACTCTCCTAACTTATCCTAACATATTCCAACCTAACATAATTTTCTAAAAAAGTATCTACTCTAAAAATATCATACATGTTCTTTTATGTGATATTTTGTGGAATGGTGTGGTGAGGTGTGGTGGAATTGTGGTAGATTATTGGAATTGTGAGAGAGAAAAATAATGATTTGCGGTAAAATCACAACCGCATGAAAGAAACGAGCGATTACTTATCCAAACCTAACTATACTAATTTGAAAATAACTCATCCAAAGAACAGAACCTAATTGCGCTTACAAGTCAACATTTTTTTTGACAAAAATATTAAAACACCTCGTTTATAAAGTTCAATAAAAATAATTATACATTTATGGCTTTGTTCTTTTTGAGTGTAGAAAATTGTGTAGATAAGATAAAATAATGTTAGATAAGGAATGGTAAGTAAAGTAGTGAAAATAGATAATATCACATTATCTATTTCTTTTTTATTTTTAAATAAATTGTACGAGTTAAATAAAAAATTTTAAACATAAATTATCTAACAGTGTGATCATATTCTTGTAAATGATAAGGTAAGGTAAGATAAAGTAAGATAAGATAAAATTATACTTCTCTCGTAAAAAAACAAGACTTAACTCGTGTAATTAAATAATATAAATATTCTTTTTACCACATTGTAATTTCAAAGGAAATATTCTACGTTATCCCTTTGTCTCAAATTGTTTGCAAACTAGCCAATTTTACAAAGGATTACTAGGTTCTGAAATTTCCAATTTAGGGATTGTTTATCATAATATTACAAATTTTACATTAGACTCGTAACTGTCCCACCTTTATGCAGTGATATCTATTAGCAGTTCAATATCGAATTATCATCAATTAAATTTGAGTTTACTTGTGATGTGATGGTGTTTCTAGGAATAATATGTAAAATGAAAGTGTTATTAAAAAAAAATCCCCACTTCATAGAAAAAATCCGAATTTAGTTGATGTTAACTTGGTGTTGTGTTGTTGACAAATGTCTATTCTCGGTGTTGAGTTATTAACAAAGATCAATATATCATGCCCCAAAAGTTGAGTTGTTATGAATCAAATATAAAATTTTTCATATTACGATAAACAACCCAAAAAAAATTAGGAATTTCAAAAAATTCTTTCACAAAACAAGCGAATACTGAACAGAAAAGTTTATAAAAGTTGTTCAAATATCCCTTTACAAAATTCATGAAAAAAGTACAAATTATTGGAATTTTAAATGAATTTATTTTTAAAAGATTAAAATGAAAAACCATTAAAATTATAAAGGTGATAACCAACAAAACACAAGAAAATTAATAAATTAGTCATTGTGACAAGTAAATTAATAAGTAATTAACAGTTTAACACGATGGGAGTACATTTTAAGTATAGGGTGTGTTTGTCACTTTGTTTGACCAGATCCATGGGAAAACGTTTCAAACAAAAAGAAGATATGGCGGCTCAACTAAAATAAATAAATAAATACACAGTACCATGAATTATTAACCAGGTTTCTATTTTTTTATATGTATAAAAAAAGTAATTTTGTATTCCACTATGACGCGTTTGGCTTTGTCAATTTCTCCTGGGTAATTCTTTGTTGACTCTCTACAATAATAATTTACATTTATTTCGTCACTTGATGTTAAAAAATGGCAATAAGAAAGCTAAAGGAAAAATTAATTATTCTACAGCTCATACGGTCAATCTCAATGCTATCAATGATCAAGCACTACATCTTAATTAATGGTAATACTCCCTCCCTTTTTATTTAAGTATCATTTAGATAATTATGTCAAAAACTTTAACTATGAATATTTTAAGTTTTATAATGATTTATCAAACAAAATTATTATCATTAGATTTGAATTAAAAAATGCTTTTGAGAAAGTATAATATCATATTTTTAATAAAAAAATATTATATAAGAAATTATTGATTAAAAATGGATTTCAAAAAGCGTGAATGACAGGGAAAAAAAAAATAGAGGGTGTAATATAATTGTAAATAAGATTTATTTTTCTTCACTTTAAGGAGGTTGTTGAAAGTTACTAATTATTACTCCCATTTTTAATACTATCATCTTTGGGTGGTGATCAATGATTTACTTCAATTTTTAATTTTAACCTTTAAATAATTGTTGCAAATTGAGGAATCTTTATAGCTTCTTATATCAAATTATCAATAATTGGTGATTTGGCTTGGGAATAAAATCCTTGTAGTGGATATTACCCATCTCTCAAACCTAACAAAAACTCTGTCATATTATTTTGAAGTTTTGTAGTTTCATCCCAAATTTTTTAAATAAGGTAAGTACGAGATTTGAGTTTAAATAGAAAGATATAAACAAACGTGGCCAAATTAAGTTTTGGCATGTTATAGCAAGTAAAAATGCATTTTTAAAAATTTCCTTTATTCCTGGTTGATCATAATCATAAGATTGATTTTTTAAAAAGAAATCCTTGGCCGCGGGCAAACAAAATTATTGAAATAAAATAAATAAAATAAGTTATAGCGTATCTCTCGATATATTTTTATATACATCGATTTATTATTTTATTTGAAATATTCAAGATAATAATTATGTCCCTTTTTGGAAGAACACCTTTCAATTCTGCCTCGTCTTGTTTAACTTTATTTTCTTCTTTTGTTTTATTTTAATCAACGTAGTTTTCGTCGACTTTGTATCCGACTCATAACTTAACTGCATTAGAAAGTGTCAAATAGGCATCTTCTAGGAAGGGTATTAGTACTACCGTACCTCTTAGAAGGGGATAAATTGATCATAGTTGGTCAGGAAATTTGATTATTTATTTGCCTTTAATTTAGGTTTGAACAGTAACCATTTTTTTGACCCATTTTTGTTATCTGTTACGCTAAATAAATAGCCGTAGGGCTTGAATTTGTTACAAAATTTTGCCCAAGTTAATATTGAGTCATTCTATCATTTTCTGTTATTGTCTGACTCACTCCTTCACGAGGTCGGATGATTTAATTTGACTTGTTGACTGCAACTGTAGTTACAATTTATTTTTGATGAGTTTCATACGTACTCATGTTGAGAACGAATCAATGTAATTTAAGATCATTTTTTAGTCGATAGCTCGAATAAAAATTCATAGAAAAATTTATGAGCTCGGAATTTCTTGTACTTGATTTGGATTTTTGTCCATTTAATGGAGCTAAAGCTTCGGAAAGGACAGTTTTGTGAGGCTTGGATTTGTAAAAAAAGACATAACAAAAATGTTGCTACGAACAATTTGTATGAATCGATTCCATAGCATCAAAAGATGATAGAAAATACAGGCAAAAAACAATTATGATTTGCTTGTTGGGCACGTATGCCCCTATCGCGCGTCTAGTGGTTTAGGACATCTCTCTTTCAAGGAGGCAGTGGAGATTCGACTTTCCCTGGGGATAGGGTACATAAGAAAGTTGATCATGGATCATCAATAAGCCTAAAATTGACTTGATTCTTCTTAGGCGATGCCCGAGCGGTTAATGAGGGCGGACTGTAAATTCGTTGGTAATATGTCTACGCTGGTTCAAATCCACCTCGACCCAATAATTCATTCATCCACTATGAGATGAAGATATTTTCGCTCCGATATCACATCCCAAATCTGATGCAATAGGAAGAATTGAGATGGTATTTTGTAAATGCCCTATTTTCGTTTCAAAATAATACATGTGGAGCATACTTTTAACATTATTTTTAGCTACAAAAAGTTTCGCGTACAATATCATCACCACCATATCACTTTTCGAACAAGTTTAATAAGGTGATGAATGTTAAAAATAATAAGGGCTAAAAATAATACATCATGAAGAATCATAGGGAAACCAAGGAAAATAAAGGAGCATACATCTACTCCCTCTAGTTTATTATTTGTCCTAATTGTTCCCCATTTGATTATGGTCCCCCCCTCCTTTTAATGTGCTTTTTTCAGCTGATTTTCCATCCCCCAAGTAGTGTGTCATACGTATGATGTAGGCAGCAAAATAGCTAGAAAATCTCCTCCTTTTATCATTTGTATTGGGTTTAATCTAAGCATCAACGGATCTAGCATGGGTTCACGTGGGGTCCCGCTTTAAAAAAAAAATTAAATTTAGTGTTTTAAAAACTAAACCTCAGTAATTATACATTATATTTGTAATATATGGCAATTTGGAATCATATGAGTGTTTGCCGCTGACTGGCTGTAACAACCCGCCCCAAAATCATGATTATTTACGTACTAACCATAGTAATTACCTAAATCACGTTATAAATTTTTTTTTCGCGTTTACCTTTATTTATTTATTGATTTACTTGTTTATTTATTATTATCGGTGATAAGTCTCGTGCAGGAGATGGCTAAGATGTCGAATTATCGGCTTAAAAATTTACTTTACATACCCATTCGAAGAGTTAAAGTGTTTCAGGTTATACGTTTCACGTTATAAATTTATTTACCGAGAATCGGCTAATATTTTTTTTACGTCCCGATTTATATATATATTTTACAGTCCCGATCTTCATTTATTACATTTTATTCCTTTACATAAATTCAAGAAGTAATCCTTCCACTTTATTATTTTAATTCAATTACCATTGTATTTTATTTTTATGTTACCAAATTATCATCAATATATTTAATTTCCTACAAAAACCCAATACTTCAATTTATTACAACAATTACAATATTTTTACTCCTAATGTTATCATCTTGTTATTACTTAATTAAAGTGGTATTTCTTAATTGTTATTAGTTTTAATGTTATTAGATGATAGTATATATGTTTTAAGTGGGGAGGGCCTCAATTCATTTTCATCTTCATTTCAAATTTGACAACTCAAGAGACCTCTCACCACTCCTCCTCTCTCCCTCTTGGCCAAGCACCCTCCCAGCCAGCAGCCACCATTTTCCGGCCATTTTCCGGCCAACCGACGGTGGTTCAGGCCACCGTGCGCCCCCCTCTTCCTCCCTCTTGTGTTTTCATCCATTTTTAACTCCAAGGGTAATCTCTCAAACCCCAATTTTAATTCCTTTAGACCCTAATCTGAAAATACATGTTATATCTATGTTTCTTTTATAAATTCTATCTCTTTTACTCTCTTAATTCATGAATTCAAGTATATAATTGTATTGGTTAAGTTAGGGTTTGAGTTTGGAGTATGTGCATGTGTATTTGGATGAGTTCTTGAGGTTTTCTTGTTGAATTCTTGATGGATATTGTTATAATCTTGATGCATGTGAGTTTCTTGACAAGTTTTTGAGTATTAAGGGTTGATTATATATGTTAAGATTATTATTTAAGTGTTGTCATGTTTAATTTGGGTGAATTAGTGAGGTTTTGGTGCAAGAGTTCAAGAACAAGTCCTTTATGTTGAGTTTATGTTTAATCCATGGTTGCATGTGGTTTTTAAGGTCCTTGATGAGTAAATTTTCAAGGTTTATATTCTGAAAATATAGTGGATTAAAGTTAGGAGAGGTTTGGTTATGTTTAATATGATTAAGAGTGGGAAAAACTCAATTAAAAGCTGTGATGTTGGTGTTTAAAGCCTCTGTTTCGATTTTGGAAATTTACAGTAGTATAAAAGTGGGATTTTTGCCCAAATTTCTACTCCATTTGATAGCTTAAGGTGTTAGCAAACCATAGGATTTGGAATTTCTAATTTCCGACATGTATAGCCCGAGTTATGACCAAAACCGTGAAGGTACAATTTTATATACGAATTCTGAGTCACTATATTGAGGGCTGTTTTTCGTGCCTTTGGAGATCTCTTTAGTTTTTATGGTAAACATGAAAGTTTTAGGCCTTTTTGCAAGCTTTTCGGAAAGGTATGGTTCATCATCATACGATATCGGGAGTGTGAGTTACGATCCCGGGAAATCGGGCTGTCCAGAACACCATTCTGCTCAAACTAACCTTTGTGAACTAATGTCTTTTGGGCCTCAAACCAACCCAATAAGGGGTTCTAGGTATAAATGTGTCATGGTTATATATTGTAATTATAGAGTTATGTGTTTAAGGCTAAGAGTACTTTTTTTTTGGAGTCCTTAGTAAGTCTTGAGAATACCTTTCAAGAGCTAGTATGTTTAAGTAATGTATCGTGACTCTCATATTTTTTAAGTATCATGTTCAATATCTTTGCTCTAGCTAAACGTTCCTTCTAGCTTGATAACCTCCAATGTCTAATTCAATTCATTCCTCATTTCATAATTCATTAATCCAAGCTTGCTTTTATTCACATTTGGACGTGTATATCTTGCTCCATTTCACCATTTCATTCGATATCGTATTATCAAACCATATTTGAACTCTTTATCTCGCATCCTAGCTTCCAATTTATAATTACCCTATTCATCATCAATTCAAGCTAATTGTCCTAAGTTCAAGCCCTTTTATTTGAATCACCTTCTACGTCATATTTCTCGTGATTTTCCGACCCGAAAACTTCAAAGTTTTATGTGCACGGTTTCTGTCCGGGCCCATTTTGGGGCCCTTCCACTCATTTTTTAGCTTCTGGTTCTGTTGACAAAGTTGTAGATTATGTTTTTTCCTATTCCGGGATGTACTCTTTTACTTCGTTTCAATTTTCCTAACTCAAGTTATGCTTTAAACTCTATTTTACTAAACCTGAATTTTTTTCTTCCTAAAGTTAATTCGTTTATATTACTAAGTTTCTAAACTTATGAGTCTAATTTAGAACCCTATTCGGTTCTTCATTTCTATTTATTCGCATCTTAGTTGACAAACTTCCAAAGCCATCTCCAAGCCGAAATTGCTTAAGATCTTTAGCGTCCCAAGGTACGCAAATTGTCCAGCTTTTACGATCTAAATTATAGTCATAATTCATTCAATTTATGCCATGTCAAGTTTTATGGTTTACAATGTCTTTATATTTAACAGTGGACCCGCATTCTATGCTTCTATTTTACTTTCATGTTTTAGCACTCCTGATCAGAGTGCCTTGACCTAGCTTGATGTCGGCATCACAGTGGCGTCACCCAATCAAATCTAGATCGATTTGGGCATGCGCGTGTTTGAGGTGCTTCCACCGATCATAAGGGTTCCACGTATTTTCTATATACCTCTATTCTATGTTATTCATGTTTATGTTTTATGCACATCATTGCAAGTTATCGTTTTATCCCTTTTTTCCCGTTTTCAAAATGAATCTAAATGCCGGCACTAAAACCGTTTTCGAACGGTTTACGTGCTGGAGGTTTACGTGCTGAGTGTTTCCCCACTCACTTTTGCGATGTTTTATGGTTTTGTTTTTAGGAGGCTCGAGCTCCCAAGGCAAGGACAAGTCGGTTCCAAAGTAATTCAGGGCTGTCAAGGTAGTTCTCTAAGGAAATCACCGGTTAGCAAGGGCGAGCAGGATTTTGGAAGTCGTTTAGTTGTTAAGCTATGTTTAAGTTTTTGTAGTTTATCCAAAGGTTGTATAAGTTTTATATATGAAGGTTTTTAAGCTAGTAAGTTATCTTGTGGTTTTGGAAGTTTCTTTAGTGTTGTTGCCTTGTTTCTTTTGGGAGACGGCGGTAATGCCTCGACCTAAGGTGTTCCGCTGCGCTAATCACAGGTTTGGGATTCTAAGTATAGTTTTAATCTTGTGATTAAGGTTGGGGCGTTACACTGGCGTGCGTGGATTATAATACAACATAGGTAAAATGTGGTTGTAAGTTCAAATTCCATCAGTGTCTTAAAGCTCCTTTCTTTAAAACTTTTTGGACTCGAATTTTGCATGCCATAATATTCGAATGCTGCTCTATACGTTGTGTTAGGTTTTATTATGATCAGTTGAAGATTCTCTTCAAATTTTAGATCAATTTTAGAGTAATTTATTCGGTTTTAGTTTAGATTGATTTGAGTGTTATTATATACTATATAGTATAATTATTAGAAATATTACTATATTTGCTATATGTTAGTTGATTTAGTGGAATTCGTCTATCAAACATGAAAATTTATCTTGATATTTTTTTTTAGGCTTTATTATGTTCTACTCTCTTCTAATTTTAGTTTAATTTGAATTGGTTTAAATGTAATTAGTTTGAGTGACATTTGCTTATAATCCCTTTTTTCAGTTCAAATGGAAAAATATTTCAAATGTAATTAATTTTTGATAAACACTATTATTACTTATTTTGATGAGATGATTTTCGAGAAAGTACCAGGTGATGACATCATGGAATACTTTCAAGTCATGACGCATCGTCGAGGAAAACAAACCAAAAGAAAATAATATTGTAAATTTTCTAATTTGTTGTTTTGAATTTTATGTTTCACTTTGAACCCCTTTATTTCATTTCTAGATTCGTCATTGATATCTAGGCCCTTGCTTTTGGCTCTCACCTTATGGTTTTATGACATCTTTGCCTCTCATTTCCTACATATACGAGAGCTTAGAAAGTGGTGAACAAGCTGAATATGATGATTAAATACAATGATATTTCGAGACAAAAAATCTCTCTTTAAAGCTTAATCCTTTCTTATGAATAGTGGTGCTTTGCTAGAATCCTTTAGAAGGGAGTTGGTGCTTGGCTTCTTCTTGGTGGGTTCATTGTTTATCAAGACTCTATTTCTGGGTGGCTTAGCCTTTATGGATGGTGCTTTGAGATTTGAGGCCAATGTATGAGTGAAATACTCTTTCTTTCTTTCTTTCTTTTTTTTTTAACAAAGGGTAATACAACAAGTACTAGGGAGCCCTTCTCTCAAGGGATCTCTCAAGTGCATATTATCTTACAATAAGGGAAAGAACTCTACGAAAACTATAATTATAACAACAAGGTGAATCTACACAAAGCCCAAATTTAGCTAACCAGTCTGCCGCTAGATTTTCTTCACGAAAGATATGGTGCACCTCGACCTCCTCACACTCCGCCATAAACGCTTGAATATCTGTAACTAATTGAGCGATCTCCCAAGGAACCTTAAAAATACCTTTCATAGTATTGACAAGAGCTAGGTTATCCCCCTCCAAGATTATCCTTCGACAACCATTGACGACTGCATCCCTAATCCCATTACGCATAGTCGTGGCTTCTGCAACTAGAACCGAAGGATTCCCCGGATTGAAGGGCGCCACACGAAGTACCCTGCCTTGATCATTCTTGATGATGTAACCACCTCCAGCACGACTAACACTCCTGGCCTCATCGGAATTGATTTTAATAATTCCCACAGAAGGCCAAGACCAAGGAACCCATTTAGAACTTGCCCCAGCATGAGATGGCCGTGTTACCATTCCCTCAAAGAATCAACCAACCTTTCCCTAATTCTCCATTTAGCAAATGCTCGCTTAGCACGAAGCAACGTACTACCAGAAGGAATAGATTTTTGGCAAAACAACACCAAATTCCTTGTTTTCCAAATGCGCCACAACAAAGCTACGACTCTATCAATAACAGACTGAACGGACTGCCTCTTACATCTGCTGAGAAAAGTTTCAAGATTATCAGTTATTTCCGGGGCAGCTGGAATCCAAGCATGTTTCTTAGTAGCTTGCCAAGTTTCAGCAACATAAAATACGCCTTATCATTGATCATACCCCTAGTTTTCTTCTATTTATGCATGCTACTGTTGCTGGCTATTTTCTCACGTGAAAGGGATGTCCTTTCATTCATTCTGGTTTGATTGAGGTGATTGATGTGATGATAATATTATGAGGATTGCTCAAGTTATGTTTTGGTTGAGATTTATGCTAGATATGTTCACTTGATTAAGGAATGGACTGTTTGGATATATTTGTGGGATTAGGGCCTAAAATCACTTGATTGAGAATTATGTACTCTATAAAGATTAAGTCTTGTGATTAGGGATGGCAATGGTCGGAGGTGAATCGGAGGTAGGTACCTTCACCTTCGCTCCAATTAATAATCGGAGGTGGAGGTCCACCTCCAAATCCGATTAATCGGAGGTGAGAGGACCTTCAAATCCGAACTTAATCGGAGGTGCCTAACTCCAACTCCGACTCCGATTACCTCCGACTCCGATTAACTGTTATACAAGTCCATAAAATGATTTCATTCGACTCCGATTAACTCCGATTCCGATTAACTCCGACTCCGATTACCTATTATACAATTCCATAAAATGATTCCAAAACCATCATAACTGTTATACATCAGAAATAGTGTCTCAATCATCATAAGATTCCAAAACAATAAAACCTAAAATAAAAGTATTACATACCAATCATACATAACAAAATACAACACATAAAGTCACACAAGTACATAACCGAATGTCCAATGTTTGCTTCCATTAAAAAAATGTCTAATGTTTGCAAATATGAAACTCTCAAAGGTACAATGCTTCAAATTCCATCAATCATCTTGAACTTGCACCTGTAATAAAAACAACAAAATTAATATAGGAGATTAGAATACAACAGTTATATTATTCATTGAAGAAAAATTTAGCAAACAAAATGAATTACAATGCTTTTGAAGTACCTCATTATCACTAGCGTCCTCATCTTCATCGACAGTGGACAATGCGAAAGGATTTTCTTTAGTAGCATCTACGACCAATTATACAAAAAAAATGAATTATTTATTAGAATGAAAGTACAAAACTCTTGAAACTTATCACGAATAAGCAAATAATTAATGACTTACCTTCAAACATTACACCTCGCCAACTTTGAAGACACATCAAAGCTTCAACAATTGATGGTTTAAGTTCATCGCGATGTGGGCTAATTAGTTTACCACCCACACTAAATGCACTCTCTGAATGATAGGTAGAAATTGGCACTGCAAGGATATCTCTCGCTATCATAGAAAGGATTGAAACGGCCGAGTTGATTTTCCACCATGCCAAAAGCCCCGATTTAACATCATCAAGTGAAATTGTTCCTCTTCCAAGTAATTATCAACTTCAGATTTGGCTGTCTTCTTAGGTGTTTGTTTTTTCACATGGTTTTGCCACATTAAACAATATTCCACACCCTCCAATGGTAATTTCCCAGAACTAGAATCCGTCTCCATAGAATGTTTTGGAGATGACTCAGACATTGAATCAAGTTTGATCTTATAATTCTCAAATAAGTCATGCAATAAATTCTTAACTCTAGCACGTTGATACTCAGCCTCATCTCCATATATAAGATCATAAAAAAATGATACGCATTCCATTTTTCTTCTAGGATCCAACACTGAAGCTACTCCCAAAAGTCCATGTATGTCATCCCAATATTTGTCAAACTTCACAAACATACTCTTAGCCATAGTCTCAATCACAGAATTCCCACACACCATCCAATTTCTCAATGCCAATCTAATTCCACAAACTTTTTCAAAAAATAAATTGGCGGTGGGATATTTTGAACCTGAAATTTCTTCTGTGACACACTTAAATAAGACCAGCCGATCACAAATTTCCCTAGCCATCTGCCACTCTTCTTGAGTAGGTAATGAGAACTTTTCAACTTTTCCTTTGCTATTCTTCTTCAACCTTACAAAAACATCTTTGTAGTGAAGGGCAGTCTCTAGCATGTCATAAGTTGAATTCCATCTGGTCAAACTATCCAACTCAAGCTTCTTGCCTCCTCCAAGCTTATAGTATCTACAAGCATCTTCAAATTTTTCAACCCTTTTTGGAGTTGCGCTCCAAAAAGCTACTGCATCCCGAACCTTCTCAATAGCATTACCAATTACACTTAAACCATCTCGAACAATCAAATTCAATATATGAGCACAGCATCGCATGTGCAAAAATTTACCATCCAACATAAGTGTTGTATAATCAAGCTTTTCCAGCAAATTCTCTATAACACCGTCATTGGTCGAGCAGTTATCCACGGTAATAGTTGAAAGTCTCTCATCCAAATTAAAATCAACCAAACAATCAAGCAACACTTTAGAAATAGTGACGGCGGTATGTGGACATGGTACATATGCATATCTAAATGAAAGTAAACAAATTAATCAATTAGATATGTTGTAAAATTCATAAAATACAATAAAAGAATGTAGGAAAGTTACTTACCGAATAATACGACTTTGTAAAGTCCACTCTTCATCGATGAAGTGCGCTGTCACGGCCATATACCCCCTTTTCTGATGCTTTGCAGTCCACATATCAGTAGTAATGGCAACTCGTCCTTCTTGTGATGCAATTAGTCTTTTTAAACATTCTCTCTCTTCCTTGTAAGCAGCCATGATATCGGACTTCAGAGTATTCCTTGAAACAACCTTAAAGTCTGGATTCAAGACTTTTGAATATCTAATAAATCCAATGTGGTCAACCATGCTAAGAGGATAGCCATGCAATGCAATCATATTACATAACTCATGCCTTGCTAAATCTTGACTGAACTTGTACTTTCCCACTGTAATAGAAGTACTATCCTTCTTAATTGTTCCTTTCAAGAAGCTTTGCGCAATGTCAACTTTGTTTGTGGTCTTTAAACATTTTTTCAAATGTTCCCACAAATGTGTAGTTCCACTCTTGCTACCACCAACATAATCATTTTTGCAACCTTTGCATAATGCCCTTTCCCGACCTTTTATTGTAACTTTGTCAAAATATTCCCACACTCCTGATGTTGTCTTTCTCTTTCTTTTCCGTCCATCAGTATCTTCCCCCTCAGTTGCATTGTTACCAATTTGGCCACTGGGAGTCACATTTGCCACAACTGGAGATGATTCCCCTTGCACAGATTCCAAATCAATAGCATTGGAAGGTCTGGTTTCATCAGTCATCTTGAACAACAGTAACTGTTACGACAATAGGTAAAACAAAATAAGAGGAGTAAGAAGGAATACTCTCAGACCAAAAATCCTTGCAGTGCCAATTTCCCTTGGATTAGAGTATAAATCCTAAATTAATTCGTCAAGTATAAATTCTAAATAAACCAGACCACACTAAATGAAACCAGACAATAGGTAAAACAAAAAAAACGTCTTTAACATTCTCTAATCTCTAATAACATTCCAAAGCAACCCAAATAAACAATGACACTCAAAAGTCATAACGAATACTCTCAGACCAAAAATTTTCAAGATTTAATATAACAATGACATTCAAGATTTAATATGCTAAGAGGACAACAATATGATGAATCAGACCAGATGATTCACAATTATCATATTGAAGATGATTCACAATTCAGACCAAAAATTGGAAATTTGCTTTAACATGATAATAAAGTCTTAGCATTTTTTTTTACTCCAAACCACCAAACTTTTATTCAACCAGATGCAAACTGGTCCTGGGCAGCCATATTTTCTGAATGTGTCCAGCAGCTCCTCAACCAGGTGTTACACGGGAACTAAAGTAAGTATTGCATTATATTTTCTGAATGTTGTGATTCTGGATCTTAGCCTGGGAGATTTTAACAGCCTGTTCGCTATGTAAAACACAGGAACTTTGAGTCTAAGGACACCATCAATCAAAATTCATTATATAAGGCCATTGTTTATAAAGAGGACCATTCCTAGCCTGGGGTTTGGAAATTAACTGTTTATTAGGTAGGAATAAGTCCTAGAAAATTAATATATACAAATTACATTTCATGGCCTGAAAATTGATACTCCCTCCTTCCCATTTTATCCGTCACTTATTAAATGGTTCACATTCTCCAATGTTCTTTGACTGACAATTTCTCACATAATATTTTACCAAAAACTTACAACAATATACTCTTACGATAGTGTTTTTGTTAGGAATCTAATGATAGTACTTTCATATGATGGAACATGGTACGTGTTACAAAATTTATAGTAATAGTTTTCAAAGTCTGAAAGATAGAGGCGAGATAGATAACGTAGGGAAGGAATTTGTGCATACAAGTTACTTTCCATGAGACCATGACATACAATCGCATACAAGTTTTTCACTTTTACAGTTACACAAGGCCGCACCAAATGTCCTTTTTCCTCCAAGTACAGCGCAGCTTTGGTGATGGCCCTCAGCCCAATTTTCCCTTAAATCTACTTTCCATAATACCGTGCTTCAGATCAAACAAGCATTCTTCCTTACAGAGTCACAGTTGTTGTATTGTACTTGGTCACTGGGCCATAACTGGTTCTTAGTATCATTTAAAATTATCTTCAATAATGCAAGTGGTGACATACTTTTCTTGTTGTAGTTGAATTTACCAGATGATTCACAATTATCATGTTGAAGATGATTCACAATTCAGACCAAAAATTGGAAATTTGCTTCAACATGATAATTAAGTCTTAGCATTTTTTTTTTGACTCCAAACCACCAAACTTTTATTCAAACAGATGCAAACTGGTCCTGGGCAGCCCAAGCTTCACCATGATAATTGTGAAACATCTTCAACATGATAATTTGCTCCAACATAAGCAAATCAGACCAAATCGATTTAATCTAACATAAGCAAATCAGACCAAATCGATTCGACAGAGAGTAAGAGAAGAAATTTACCGGTGGTTGCGTGCGGTCGGCTGATATTTATCGGCGGTGCGTCAGTCGTTGAGATAGAGAGAGGAGGCGAGCAAATGGCAGGGGCTGGGACTGGGAAGAGAAGAATCAGACCAGAATCACCAGATCGATTCGACAGAGAGTAAGAGAAAGAAATTTACCTGTGATGCGCCTGTTTGAGACGACGGCGCTTGTCCCGAGACAGAGAGGAGGCCGAGGCGACAGCGAGCAATGAGCACCGAAAGCACGGCGGGGAAGTGAGACCGTGAGAGCCTGGGATGCGCAATGAACTGAGGAAATGAAAACATGAAACCCTAGTCCCTAAAGTAAAACACTAAAACTGTACTTCACTTAAAAAAAAAATTCTATATTAATTTTTAGTTTTTTAATAATTTTATATATTAATTATTATAATCGGACTTAATCGGACTTAATCGGACTTAATCGGATTCGGACTTAATCGGACTTAATCGGATCGGAGGTGGTCACCTTCATACCCGCCCCAATTATAATCGGAGTCGGATTTTTTTAATCGGAGTCGGATTCGAAGTTTTTTTAGTCGAATTCGGACTCGGATTTTTTAGTCTGAGCGAATCGGATTTGCTTCGGATTCGGACTTGACTGCCATCCCTACTTGTGATTTAAAACGGACCGAAACAAAAGGAAGACATGACGGTTAATGTTACATATTAATTGTTGTCATTGAGAATTGTGTAGTCAAGTTTTAAAAATTTTGATTATAAATTTCTTAGTATATAAACTGACTTGGAGGGAGCACATGTCCTATGTTTTGACGTACAATGCAATCCTAATGTAATATTCACCTTTCAAATCTATTGCGTCCTTTCCCTAATAATAATAAAAAAGACTACTACTATTTTCTTTGTAATTTTTCAATCCTCCAAACCCATAATCAACGGACACTGTAAACTTGTTAGAAAGATGCCAGTTGAAATTTTAGATAAAATGTCGAGCTAATGAACTATGTGCTTTTGGGGTGGATGTTTAGAGCATCGCAGTGTGCATTACATATGAAATCTCTTGTTTTGCTAATCGAAGGTTCTTACTCTTTCATGGTACAATAATGGTGATTACTTTTCGTTCAATATTCATATTCTCAGCAATTTTGCTTGTACTCTTGATAGTGTATGGAGATGGGTTTTTGCATTTTGGACCCCGAATTTTAGGGGTATTTACATTTTGAACCCTTAGTTTTCAACTTTAATTTTTTGGACCCTAAAGTTTGTAGGCTGAAAAAAAGGACTCTAAAGTTTGTGAGGTGAAAAAAAAGCTCGTTTCCCGTTTTTCTTTTTCTTTTCATGTTTGAATTTCTCTCCCGATTGGCATCAAACTTCAAGACTAAGGTTAAAACCGATATTAAAGTTATAATAAACCTATTTTATTCATGTCAGAGTTACTTAAAACCATGTACTCAGGGGTCTAAGTAGCCTCAACACGAATAAGAGTGGTGTATTATAGCTTCAATATTAGTTTTAATCATAGTCCTAAAGTTTGACGTCAATCGAGAGATAAATTCAAACATGGGAGGAAAATAAAAAATGAGACAGGGGTCTTTTCCTTCAGTCCACAAACTTTAAGGTCCTTATTTTATTCAGCCTACAAACTTAAGGGCCCAAAATGTTAAAGTTGAAAACCAAGGGTTCAGAATGTAAATACCCCTAAAATTCGGGGTCCAAAATGCAAACGTTGTTCTTCATCACTCTTGGGGGAAATTTCCATTATCAGCTTTAGGTATAATGGAATCATAATTCCAAGCAACAATAACTGCAGTATCATCTAGTTGTGCACATGTACCTTTTTTTTGCTCTTCTTTTTGTGGCCTACTAACCTTAAGAATATGGCCCTCTTTCATAGATATTTCATCGTTGATGATTGAGTGTTGCATAATTTGGTTTCATGCTCATTAGCAACTCCCCTTTCCCCACCCAGAAAAAGGAGGTGGAATAGGAGTAAAAGATAAATAAATAGAAATAGAAGTTTTCTTTTCAGTCATTCTTGTTATCTATAATCTTAGGTCAGGTAGAAGTAATTTCACTTTGTCTTCACAGGGATTCAATTCCAGTTGTGTGTGTGTGCACTCGTGTATCTACAAGGATGCAATTTTTATTTGTAATTTTAGGAACAAAGTGCCATGCGTACCTATGGTGGATCATTTGTCCCAACACTCTTGTTCCTATTGTGATCTTGCCACTTCAAATGTTTGAAATGTGCTACGGCATAAAGGTGCATAGCTTCATGTGGTGGTCATCTCAATCGCAATGACTAAACTTTGCAGATATGCTAGTTGGCTATTTTATCCGCACCATTTTGAAGGGGGGTATCGGATAATGTATACACTTACTCTGTCATTGTCTGTCTCTTCAATCCATTTACCTTCACAATTGGAACTCGTGGGAACTGTGAACCTATTGTCTGTGCAATGATATTATAAGAGGTATAATTCTGGCTAGTTCTTTTGGTGTATTCTACCCTCTGTTGGTTTTTGTTTTTACGTGGTGCATTTTAAGGTCTTTCTCCTCTGGTGCTTCATTAATGTAAACTATTTTAGGTTACCTCACCAATATAGATAACCATACAAAGTAAATCATTTGTCAAGTGGAAAGTTGTTGTTTCTAATAAATGGATTTGAACTTGCAATTGGCTCACTAGCTCACTCTATTTTCCTCTTTGATCAAGCAAGCAACACTATGGATAAGCAACTGAGAGATAAAGATATAAGCTCTGTGGACTACCTGAGTAACAAGATTTGTGATTAACCATGCTTAACATTGTTTGTAGTGCCTAAAACTTAGGTTTTATGGTACTGATGTCTATTGTTATGTCAATTGGCTCTTCCCCCCCCCCCCCCCCCTAAAATTGTGAGGTGGCACTTGGTACTAGGGGTGGGAATTGATACCCACATATTGGGTACCCACCCTTACCCACCCATAATGGGTGGGTAAAACCCATTAGCGATGGGTAATGGGTAGGATGGGTATGGGTTATCCATAATTTGGTGTGGGTATCCATTATCCATGAGTATCCATATACCCATTGATGTAATTTCATATCGAGTTGTATTGTGTTTATTTGTTGAAATTTAAGGCAAAATTCAATTTTAATGGTTGGACTTAAAGCTTTGTAATACGGTAGTATAGATAAAAAAAAGATCAAATATGAAATTTGAGCTCCTAATTTTTTTTATTTGATAACATTTATCGCGGCATATATAGATATTTTTTGCCGCTAAAATTAACTGAAACTTTAAATTTTCAATTTCAACGGTTTTAGCCGAAATTTTATAATATGATAGGATATATTAAAAAAAATTCAAATATAAATTTTGAGCTCCAAATAGTTTAATCTGATAACATATATCGCGATATTTATAAAAGTTTGTTGCCGCTAAAAGTAACTGAAACTTTAAATTAAAATTCAATTTTAACGATTTAAATTGAAACTCTATAATATGATAGGATAGATTAAAAAAGTTCAAATATGAATTTTGAGCTCCAAATATAAATTTAATATCTAAAACGTTAGAATACAAAATAAAAACAGTTAATTGAATACTTGGATACCCATGAATACCCATGGGTAATGTGGGTATTACCCATGTGGGTGATACCCATGTAGGTATTAAGAAGTATGGGTAGGGTATGGGTAGGGTCTTATAATCTATGGGTAAAACATGGGTATGGACAGTGTCCGTCCATACCCAGCCAATTCCCACCCCTACTTGGTACATGGAAAATCTTTCTGTGTCTGCAGAGTATGAACTATGGGGTAAATGTAACACCTCAGATACGTGGTTAAGTGTGGCTTATAGGGATTTAGGATTATTTATATCACCAAGGTGCACCTTCTTTTAAGGTAGCTCATCCGTTGGGAACTCTTCAGTTAAACGTGTTTGGCTATGAGTAGTCTCATGATGGGGACCTCCTGGTAAGTTTTCCTAGGCAGCGTGTGAGCGAGGACGAAGCATGCTGGAAAGACTCGTGGTGATTTGTGGGGCCAATATGCAATCCTTGAAGCAATTATTGGTAATATCCGTGGCCCGAAGGGTCGGAGCGTTACAGTAAACTTCCTGAAAAGCTTTTGATATGGTAAATCTTTATCTTATATTATGCTCCGTTCATCTTACCTTTACAAGTCAAGTGTATCAAACAACTATTTGGTATGGATTTATAGTTCACTTCAAGATATATTCTTTTATATACGTGCTTCCCATTGTACTAGATCTATAATATCTCTAGTTTGGTCAGAGACCTGTGCTTATGAAGTGGAACTCTCATAACGGAAAACCGTCCCAGAGCTCAGACGCTGCAAAACCAACAACATTTTTGACTCTGCTTGTGAGCTTGTTCTCAAGCCCAAGGATCCTATTTGGGTTGATTTTTGGTGCCATCTTCTTGGGCTTTACGGGCCTATTTTATTACTTGTATGGGATGGAATTTTTGCATGAAGCATTGCTTTATCATCTCACTCGTGCAAATCCAAGGCACAATTTCTCCATATATTTCTATCATACTTACCTCAATTATAGAAGGGAGTTGTCAATAATGAAGTATACTTATACAAAAAAGTAGTTATGTTAATTATTGATTAATGTGAGGTATTAGTAATATACTTAAGTAAGTTTAGCATTTAAAATAATAGGAAAAATTATTTATTTTGAATTATTGATAGATCGACCTCGTCCGGCCCATTCACCGACCTTTTCACATTGTTAAATGCGCCGACCCTTTTTATGACCCGACCCTTTCACGACCCAGTCCTTTACTAACCCCTGTTTTCTACATCCCGACCCTCTTGACCCAATAGGGACCCGACTCATTGCCTATCCCTGTAACACCCCCAGGTTGTTAACCACTAGATTAAGCTAATTAATTACTTAACCCAATGATTAGCGCAACGGGTTCTCACCCAAGGGTATTACTGTCGTCTACGGGAGTAGACAAGGCTAATTACTAACCCAAACCACATAACATAATTTGAACTTAAGCATCATACACATCACTAACCACCGTTATACATAATTATTGTTGGAGTATTTCAAGAGTTAATAGGCATAAAATTATAAGTTATAAGCATAGGATCGATCGGGAGATCGGAAATGAGCTTAATAAGAAAAAGGGGCTCAACACGGATCGTGTCTAGTCTGACACGACCCGTGTTGGTGTCCAGAGAGCACAAATTTTGTGCACTGGATCAACATGGA
Source organism: Portulaca oleracea (assembly GCA_029582165.1). Lineage (NCBI taxonomy): Eukaryota > Viridiplantae > Streptophyta > Magnoliopsida > Caryophyllales > Portulacaceae > Portulaca > Portulaca oleracea. Next base: position 26,894,709 of record CM055879.1, read on the forward strand.
TCGTGTTGATCCAACACGGGTCGTGTTGAGTTCAACACGGACCGTGTTGATCTAACACGGGTCGTGTTGATTTCAGTCGGGATTGATTTTGAAATCCCCTGATTTATGTCTCGTGGTCAAATCCTTTTGAGCACGTTTTGGGATGAGATTTGACTGAGAAATCAGCCTTGATTTCTCATCATTATGAGTCAACCATATCCCATGGATTAAGCTCTTGATTATTGGCAAGTTTGACTAGTTTGTTGACTCCTAAGATTACTATAAAAGGTTGATGAATTGTTCATTCATCCACACCCTCAATCATTTTCTTCTTCTTTTCTAGAGAGTTTCAACACACTCCTGAGATGTTGAACTGTAGCAACATTCTTGAGAGTTCATGGGAAATCTTGAACTTTGCTTACAAGAAGTTAGGTTTTACCCTTGAGTCTTTTCACGGTGTAGTGAATAAGTCTTAAGGGGAGACCGGCTTGCCCTCGACTCCTAGCCACCCAAGTGATCCCCCATCTTCCACGTGATCGTGTTTCTCCATCTCATTATTTTTTCCAACAATTATAACCTAAACAAACCCTCCAACATAAACCTTAAAACCCCAACATTATACATAATTCAATATAATGGCTCCGTTGCTCAATAGTCAACCAAACTCTTACTTCACCTTTCCTTATGTTAATCTAGGGGTCGTCCTTCCGATGCTTTTCCTTTTCCCTGTGTCGGCTTCCCTAAAACGAAAACATAAAACTTCAAAACGTGAGATAAACTCAGTACGCATGCCCCTATAATGTAAGAATCATTTCGTAATTAATTTTTGTTAGTTAGCACAGTTCCAAATTCATTTAAACAACGTAAACAACAATAATCAACAATGATAAGGAGCAACAATAAACTTAGCTTAACTTATAACATAAAATCATAACTTAGTTCATACCATAAATTATAACTTAAATCAATATAGAACATACTGAGTTCGTAACATAAAACATAACTTAGTTCATAGCATAACCAATAATTTAAGCCATAGTCGAAATCATAACTTAAAGTACAACATATAAATCATAGCTTAAGACATAACACAAATCATAACGTAAAATATGACATAAATCATAACTTGAAACATAACATAAATCAGAACTTGAAGTTCATGAAACGTAATTCATAACTTCATACTTTTAACTCGAGATCTTGAATAACTTAATTACTTAAAAACTTGGTTGTCGTATTATTATCTTGAAGGTCCCTTACTTGCGATCATCGGCTAAGCCTCCGTATGCGCATACCCGGATCTATCGGGAGATCCAGATGGTATCCTGTACTAGCCAGTTTCCATGGGGTGCACTTAGGGCACGAATAACCTGGTGTGCACTAGGGCACGAAAATCCTGGTGTGCACTGAGGCACGAATATCCTGGTGTACACAAGGCATGGTAACATGGGCGAGGCCTTTATTTATGTGGGAAAAACTTGAAAACTTTACTTGTTTTAATCTTGTTATAACTTGTTTCTTATATGACTTGTCCATAACATTACTTATTTATAACATACTCTTGGACTATATTTGCACTTATCTGGAACTTCACTCATACAAAAGTACTTTTTTTTATCATAAAGTATCTAACCTTTAGTAAAGAAAGTACTTATTCAACATAAATTACGTATCATAAAGAATGTGTAGCATAAATACTTAAGGTAAGATAACTTACTTAAAAGACCCTACTTTGGGACATAAAACCCCATGAAAACTTGCTTACACTTGAACATGATACATAAAATTAGTATAAATGACATGAATCTCAAAATAGACATAATATATACATAACATAAATAAAACATCACATTAAACCTTAAAAGTTACAGGCAATATACGTGCCTGAACCGTTGAACCCTTACACCCACTCACTTAAACCCGCAGAGACTTGAACAACTGAGCGCAACGACCTCTTATGAACACTTGAGAAAGAACAAGAATCATAAATTAGAACCTAACTTGGATGAGAGTAATGAAGAATATCCTAGTAGAATTCTAGGATTACTTGATAATTAAACTTGCTTCCTAAGGTTCACTCGGAAAGCCATAACTTCTCCCACAAGTATCGTATCATTATGCATAAGGACTTTCTGGAAAGCTAAGCTCATGTACTCCAATTCTCTAGTTGATCATGAAGGTCAAAAACATGGTTAAGGAGGGTAAAAATCCCTAACTCAGTAGGTTGTCCAGAAAATACGAGTATGAACGTCGGTTTTTCGGAGAGTCATAACTCGGGTTTTAGACATCGGTTTGGGACACGCCAGCTATCAATGGAAAGCTTGAGAACATACTAAAACTTTCATATTGATCATAAACTGATTTGGATATGGAAAAGGGCCCGAATTTGGCTAAGAACATAAGACAATCGCAAGAATTTTTTGGGTAAACTCAGTTTACCGACCAAGGTTCGGTGACTCATAACTTTCACTCCTTATACCTTATGGCTATGCAATTAACCTTTCTGGAAAGCTTGATAAACCCTATACAACTTTTATATTGAACACATAAATCAAAGAGATCTCTAACCAGACGAAAAATATGCATTTTCAGACTAACCTCAGAAATCATAATACTTGCACCTCTTTACGGTTTTGGCCATAACTTAAAATATACATATCGGAATTCCGAAATTCAAAAACCGGGTGTTAACTAGCATCTTAAGCTACCTATCCAAAAATAAAATGGGCCAAAATCATATTTCATACCCCCTGAAATTTCCAGATTGTAACCAAAACTGAAAACCATATCTTACTTGGTCTTGTATGCAGCTCAAATTTAAGTATTCTACACTAATCTTTCCCAAATCACTTCTTAAACATAAATACTAAATTTTCAGAAGTAAAAGCATCCATAATTCTTTCATCAAAGATCACATTTCGCACATGCAAAGCATACTCTTAACATATTTCAATATCCCAAACATAAATCTTCATGAATTCACCACCAAACATCACAATACTCACCAATTTAGTAATCTAACCTTAATTCAAGTACATGCATCAATAATTATCCATAAAAATTATACTTCTACAGTGAGTATATAATCCAATTCACCATGCATGTCCATAATATAACATGATTTTTACTCATCCAACATTTAAACAACAATCCTTCATATACTTGTTTAATAACTCACTACTATGCTCTATAAACTTAATAATCAACACTTAAACTTACATAACACAAGATTATCATCTTTAAAAACATGAAAAACCACCCCTAACTCATATTATATACATGAACTTAATACTTGAAAGAGAGGATGAAAGGTGGGCGGAATTACCATACAAATGGGGAAGGAAGAAGAAGCAAGGTGCATGTGGTGGCGGTGGTCGGAACTGGCGGCCTACGGTGGCAGCAGAGGGAGGCAGGGAGGCAGTGGTGAAAGGGGGAGGGTGGCTCGGCCAGGTGAGGAAGAGGGAGGGATCGAGAGAGAGAAAATAGAGTGTATGAGAGGGAGAGTTTGAATGAGTGAAATTCCCAATGTGGTAATTACACTCCTAAGCATCATATATTGAAAGAACCTTAGAGAGGGGGTGAATAGGGTTATAAAAATTTCTGCACAATTTCTCATGATAAAGGACGTTAGGGTCTTAATCTTTTCAGATTAAGATTCAAGCTTAGATAAACCACAGTAAATTGAAATAAAGGATAACAAAAGATAACTGAATAACCTCCTTTATTTCTTTTGGAATAGAATGTGGATTGAATGTGAGCGTCCCTAAGGTGAACGTCCTTAGGGTTACAATCGAGCAGAATATTGAACAGAATTCTGGAAAATACGCACCAACACAGATTTGGTGCAAACACTAATCAATCCTAAGTTCGTCTAAGAATCGATTACAACAACACAAATCAAAACCTAAGTCCGTTAAGGAATTGATTACACTCAAACACAATCCTCACAAAAAAAACACTTCTTTCTACTCGAAGAAAGAACACAAAACATAACACTCTCTGTTTTTCACACACACCCGATTCTTCCGTGGAATCATTAAGTTTCTTCACCCTTTTAGTCTTCTATTTATTGCGAGTATGTGTTGGCTTGGTAGATGTTGAGATTGATTCTTTCCTTCTTCATTTTGCTCTTCTTTCCAAAGCTTGCATTGATTGACTTTCCTTTCTCTTTGCGATTTCTTCCGTGATATGCAATCCTTTCTTCCGTCCATTTTCTTCACTGATTACAATCTACAAAACAGAGAATATAATCAGTTAGTCTGATTAGAAAAATAGATAGGAAAAATCAGATATTAAATATTCTGGAAGACTTCCCTGTTTCTTGGATTCTCAGATTGTCTTTCTCGCCTAGGGTGAACGTCCTTATGATGCCTTGAGTGAATGTCCTTATGATTTCCTATGTGAATGTCCTTCTGCCTTCTTTGAGATTTTTTTCCTTGCGTATTATATCTTTTCTGGCTATTCGAATTTCGGCTTTTATTCAAAATTGATCCAGTCGTCAAGGTCCTTGTCAACGTGCTTGAGGGTTTCTAACATATATAAATAAACCATTAGGTTCAAATGGCCTTCTTGTCCCCATGGTGGCTGGCTAAGGATGGCCCAAGTAACAAATTATCAATCAATCTCAATCTCCCTCCTTAGGTCATTCACAATGGTGAGTTTAAATTCGACTCACTGCTAACATAACATGAGATGAGAATGAAATAAAGTCGTGTAGGACCATTCACTGGTGAGAATGAGACTCGTCTCGCGAGAATCTCGTTGTCAGTCTCGCGAGACGAGTTTGAAAGCGGGTTTAAAACACTAATATTTTAATAACATTTTTTCTCTCTCTCCTCATCCACATCATTTTTTATCAATATAACCAAATTAATTATATTATTAAGTAGGACACACTTATTTTTTTTAATTAATAATAGTTAAACTCATGCTCACCATTGAAAAGCTAGTTCAATAAAGGGATAAGTTTTAACTCTCTTGGTAGGGGTCCACAAATTCCACATCAGCCAATTAGCCAAACTCAAACTCACTGTTGCGGGTGCTCATACTTATATCCCCTTAAACCCGATTTACTTAAACTCGTCACACTGCAAGAAGAATTATCGAAAAATCTATGGGAACCCCAGTAAATATACATATCCTGGGTACTCTCATAATTATTTTTAATTTGACTTGGGTAAATGAATAAAATAAAATATCGTGACCCGAACGAGAAAATACTTGGACATTCATGATAACCGGAATTTTAACCAGAAGAAGAAAAATACAATAATTACTACTCTAAGATTTTGATTGTTGTTGCACTGTTCAAATCCTGCAAATACACAGACGAGTTAGGCGAATTGGAACACGCACTTTAATTATTACTTTTAATATTGTTTAATTAATTAATTAATACGTCTTATGAGGTAGTTAACGTTGGGTTATTACAATCCCTAATTACGATTGATGTATAGACACATTTTGTATCTAGTTAAAAACTCAACTGTCAGTACTAATGCATCTTAAATTAACAGTTATGGTTGTCGAGTCGCACCCACTCTCCAAACTAATTATAAAAATGAACAAAGTTGTTTTGATCAAATGATCTGAGAACAACCACTATTTAGCTCGTCCTGTCCCTATGCCGAACGAGGTTTGGATTCTTGTTCCCTCTCGCTAAGTTCCTTGTCTGGGGCTAGGCTGTTTCCCCCAAACCAAAAAGCACTTGGCCCGTGTGGCCCTATTTCAGTTTATTTGTTAGGTAAATAAAAAAAATATTTATTTTATCTATTTTTATTTATTTATCTTTATATAACCATACCCAGTTTATATAATATATATTTAAAAGTTTGTATATTTAATAAATAATATGTTCAACATGATTTTTACTGGTGCCTTACAGAAAATTATAAAATGAATATTTAAACATTTATACTTAGTAATGTGTTATTGATGCATGTGACCTAATTTACTTACTTATTCCATTTACTATTTTTATTTATCTATTTCTCTTACCTTACCTATCTAGCTCTATTTATTCTATTTGTCCTACCTTTATTTTCAACGGAAAGGAGTGTGTTTGAGTTATTCTAAGGTAAGTAAAATTTTATCTTATTTTACCATAACTTACCATTTAAAAGAACATAACTATATTTTTAGATAACTTATATCTACAATTCTTCATTTAACTTGCTGAATATATTTATTTAAAAATAAAAAGGAATATGAAATGTGACCACCACCTCCATAACTTTACTCACATTTTCTTATCTAATTTTATTCTACCATAACTCACATACATCTTCCCTGCACCGAAAAGAATACCACCTTAGGCCTTGTTTTTTTGTGCGGTTGGTAAGATGGGGAAATAGTGCAGCGTGGTAAAATTGTTGTAAAATATGAAATGATATGGTGAAATTTGGGGAACATATGGTGGATATGGTAGGTAAGGAGATAAAATGTAAAGAGTAGAGGAGAAAAGTGACGAGAGAAAAAAGTGGTGAGATATATTGTAATTAGCCCTGTTTTTCATGGCTGCAGATTGCACCTCACAATTTGCCACAACCCACCACATTTTACCGCAAATCATTACTTTTCTCTCTCCTCACTTTTTCCTCTACTTTTTTACATTCTCTCTTCTCACCTACCCCACATACCAATAACCTACCACAATTCCACCACACCCCACCACAATTCCACCACACCTCACCACACCATTCCGCAATATACCGCATAAAAGAACAGGGCCTGATTGTGGTTAAATTTGGTGAAGCGTGGAAGAACATAGTAATATAGTCAGTTGTGGTACTGCACCATACCGCACAACAAAGAGGTTCCCTTTAAAGATATTGAGAAGTGTCCGCAACACCTTGGAGTAATTTTGCGATTAATTAATACAAAATTAGAAGGCAGTTGCACGTGGGTCGTTGAGTTAGAGACACGTGTGTATAAAGGGACAGCTGTTGATGTTTCCTTACTCTTTTTGGGTTTGTCCCATAATAATTTCTAATATTTCTTTCGTTGGTTGCTTTGCCTCCAGTTCTTGAGCTCTCTTGGTTTCAACTCCCTAGCTTTGTCCTTCTTCTCCAAGACAACATATTCTCCCATTCATCCTCAACTTCCTACATGAAAAAATAACGAAAGTTTGGTGGTTCCACACTGATCGACCATCCACCATATATTATAATTATCTTAAGGTAAATCTTCCTATATATACCTCCCATTTATTTTTTTAGATACCTAGGGAATTAATTGACAATCTCAATCTAATACTTTACTGTGTTTGGAGATTTTCAGTTGTTATATATGGATTCAGACTAACTAAAGCAATTGCTCAAAACTAGAACAATAATTTTGGATCAAAAGGGAAATTAAGGTCATATTGAGGATGACATTTGCTTTAACTTGTGATAATGATTAAATTTTTTATATGAGATGATCTCTGTCCTTAGTTATTGTGATAATAATAATTCATAATACAAGTTCTGCTAGGTGTTTATAATTCTTATATGAGATGGTCTCGTCATTAGTTCATAATACAAATTTTGCTACGGAATATATATAATTTAGGTTTCATTGGTTTTAGCGAGACCTTACTTAACATATATATGGTTAGTTGTGGCCTGTGGGGTTGTTAATAATGGCAATTTTAAGACATGATTTCAATTCAACTGGTATATACTAGGGTACGTATACTAGCTAGTACTTGGTAGTCGAAAACCCGAATACCAGAAATCGCGCTGCAAATTGGGTGTAAGCTGGAATTAAAGAGTTTGGAGATAAGTGTTCATGTCTAGAATTCATAGAGATTTATCACTAATGGCAGTACATAACTTTGGAACCGTGATTCAAGCAATACACATCGTATAACGACTCTAGGTTATTGAAAACTATGACTTTGTTCTTTAGAGTGACAGGATCAAGAGACAAAGTAAGGTAAGGAAATGTAAGGATAAAATTTTGACTTTGGTTTAAGTATTTTTTCGGGAATCGAATAAGGTAAGATAAGGTTAGAAAATGATAAACCTAATTTACTGCTCTAAAGATTAGGGCATGTATTTAGACATTTCCTATACTTGCCTACAAGATTTGCTAGCTACCAAAAAAATACCTTCCGTTTATTATACGTAGTGTGACGCAGCAGTGTTGATCGGACCCTTCATATTCATATGGCCAACTTCTTCATAGGTATAGAACCCTTGACATGATCTTAGTTATTCAATGGTGCAACTTCCCATTGACTTTCTCCCGTGGATGGCTGTGGTGGGTACTGACCAATGACAGATCTAAGTCTTCAATTTTAGGGTGTTCAATACATTATTATATATATTCAGTAAATATATAATCCATTTTCTAAATCCAAAATTATACTAAATTTCAAAAAAAAAAAATAGTTTGTATTATATTAATATTATCATAATTAATTTATAATATAGTAAATTAACAATGTCAACTTTTTTATTGGGATGCGTTATCTTTTTTAAATATGTTAAATTTCATTTTATTGGATGCACTAGTTTTGTTTAATTATTTTACATTTATATAATTGTTATATTTCTAATGGACATTTTTCCAATTTTTCCTAACAAGGAACAAAAGGGGAATTGCAACTTATCGCATTAAAAATACTTCTCCATGTTAAATATATAAATGATTCATCGCTGAATTTGAATTGTGCAAAATTATAATTTTGTTTTACTGTATTATATTACTAAATAAAAATTAGTAAAAAGAAGTAGGATATTCACCTACGAGCTATATGGATCTATAGAAGTGCCATCACACTCTTGTGGTCCGAAGAAATGTCCTCTTTTTATCAGTGACAGAGCTGAGCTCTCTCTCTAGTCTCTATATATATCTGATCTCATCCAACTTTGATCACGAGTGTTTGTTAGATGCTTTTGAGTTTATACATAACTAAAGTAGACATGCACGGAAGCTACATGTATGAAAATTAGAGAATTTGGATACAAAAAAATATAAACATTCATATATATTGCATCTTTCTACCTAAGTGAACCTGGATTATCTAATAATTTACCATGGGTCATGAATCAAGGGATAGAATGGTAGTTGCTGAGGCAGAGATAATCTCCCAAGCGGAAGTTGATTCGTCGGCAGATCATCACCGGAAAGAGCAGAGCAGCAACCATGCCGGTACTAGTTACGAACCCCACAACACCACCAACAATGCGGAAACCGCCACCAATAATAATAACAACAACTACTCATTGTTCCCGAACCTGGGGAGGCAGTCGTCGATCTACTCCCTGACATTGGACGAGTTCCAGCACACCCTGTGCGAGAACGGGAAGAACTTCGGGTCGATGAACATGGACGAGTTCCTCAACAGCATATGGACCGCCGAGGAGAACCAGGCTCATCATCATAATCAGCACCACAACGAACTCCATAACCATAACCAACATGGTAACTCTGCCCAGTTGCAGCCGGGTGTTGGCGGGATGATCGCGAAGCAGCAGAGTCTGTCGCGGCAGGGGTCGCTGTCGTTGCCGGCCCCGCTGTGTCGGAAGACGGTTGACGAGGTCTGGTCGGAGATCCAGCGCAGTCAGCATCCACCTCAGCAGCGCCGGGAGGTGGAGGTCGAGGTTGGGGGAAATCCCAATCCCGCCCACCAGAGACAGCCGACGTTCGGGGAGATGACATTGGAGGATTTCCTGGTGAAAGCGGGTGTAGTCCGAGAACAGGCCGGGGCCCACCCGACTCCGGCGGTGCCGCCAGCTCAGCATCCCCACGCTCACGCTCACCAGTACGGGTACGCCAACCCGGGGGCGGGCTTCGTGGCCCGGCCCATGATGGGCGGCCCGTACCCGGGAATGGCGGTTGGCGCCGGGGGAGGGGAGAGCGCCGGGTACTTGGGAAACGGGAAGAGGAGCAATGGGTACCCGGCGCCCGCGGCTCCATGTTACGGAGGAGGAAGAGTGAGCAATAACGGGGGCGGGGTCGGGTTCGGGGCCCCGGTGAGCCCGGTGTCTCCGGAGGGTTTATGCGGGCCGGGTCAGGTGGATAACCCGGGAGGGGGGCAGTACGGGATGGACATGGGGGCGTTGAGAGGGAGGAAGAGGATGATGGACGGGCCCGTGGAGATGGTCGTCGAGAGGAGGCAGAGGAGGATGATTAAGAACAGGGAATCCGCTGCCAGGTCTCGTGCAAGAAAGCAGGTAGTTTATCTCTATATGCGCCCATTCCGAGTTATTTTTTGTGTTTGCTAAGTATTCAACCTTGGTTGACGGTTTAGAAGATTGAGCGTGGTTATCAACTTGACTAGTACATTTTTGTGGCCTTTTTCAACTTGAACTTTTATGATCTGTTAGTCCCGAATCAAGACATTTCTTGTTGCATTTTGAATTGGCTATAATTTATACTTCTGTGAATTACCACCGAGGAAATCTTTTATGTTATCCTTTGTGAAGTTTGTATGTTTCTGAAATTTGAGCTTGGGACAGGCTTATACTGTAGAGCTAGAAGCAGAGTTGAACCAGCTGAGGGAGGAGAACGCGCAGCTCAAACAGGCCCTGGTAACTAACTCTACTCGTTATTGTTTTTATTATTATTGTACGGTGTGCCCTTAACTTAGGTAATAATAATTATGATATGAATTCTATCCTTCACTCTGTCCTCTAACATAAGTCCTATGTTGCAACAGGCAGAGATAGAGAGGCAGCGGAAACAACAGGTAATCCTCTTCGTCCTTGACTTAATAATAGTCTTAAGTTATGTGGTTTTTTGAGGTTTAAATGTGGAGACTGAAGAGCATCATATATAACAAGCGAAAAAATATATAAAAACAAAAAAGAATAATCCTCGATGGAGAGCTACAGATTCGTGCTATAAATCTGATTGACTTTTATATTTGTAAATTAAATTGGAAAAAAAGTTACATGATTGACTTTTATAACTATAATAATATATATAAATTGTATAAAATCACATATTTATTTATATTTTTTAAAATTTACAAAAAAATGTCTAAAATATGCCCAACGGATGGGGTTCATTCGTTAGGGTGTCAATTTTAAGTGTTGGCGTAATCAATACATTCTAAGCTTCTTATAATTGATAATTAATAGTATTTGTCAAAAAAATTGGGACTAAAAACGATAATAAGTATTGATTTCATAAGGGAGAAGACATTTAAACTGTGTCTTGGGGCAAGACACTTCGCCACTAGTGCCAATATTTGTATTCACTCGGTGACTCGGTATATATTGTGGGTATAATGGATTTCGGGTACAATTGATGATTATACTATGCATTTGCTTCCTTCTACTTGTCGTGGCTTTTTTACTGATCTGCTAACTCTGTTTGAGAATCTTTTAGCTATAACTTATTTTGGACGACTACTAGTTTACGTTGACAATTTGTGCCGATATACATTTATAGTGACGCTTTAATAATATTTAGTCTGCAGTCAACTTCAAGGGTTGTTTGCAAGCTTATACTATCAATTAAGTGATAGAATGCAGAGGGCACAGATCAATGTTCCGTTGTCCAATTGCTAAAACAAGATTATTGTTGAAATTCGGCTCTTTTGTTTCAAATTTATTCTCCAAGTGACCTTACTCAATATTTCATAAAGAAACCAATAATATATGAGCCTTCAAATTATTTTACCTTCTAATATATTAGCAGGTACATAATAAGCACATTTAGCAAGTGGGCCAAAAAAACATGATGCATATGCTGACTAAATTTTTCTTTGCTTCTTAAGAGAGTACTGTTCGTGGGTTGGATGGTACATGGGCCTTACACTCGAACTTTTACCTGTTTGAGTGGTACTCAGATGAGGATGGGTTGGATTTTAGGAGGTATGTTTGGGTTTTGGTTTTATTTTCAGGTCTAATCTTTGGTTTCTAATAACAAGCTATATTAAAAAATGTGATATGAATATGATGCTATATAAGTATATTCACTTCTTTACAATCGACAAATATAGTAATGTCTGTTCACATCTTAGGAGCTTGTGTATATTCACAGTGCCTAATGCCTATTGGTTTTGGTTCCAAAAAGGGTAGTTTAGCCATTTGCTATATACATATTTTAGGGATACCCATCAGTAAAGTTTCATGACAAATTTTTACTTCCACTGTAACTTGAACTTTGGTGGAGAGTTTGAAAGATGGGATTGGTAGCTACTTAGCTATCACTATCACGTCTTTCGGTCTTTGGTTAATGCCTTGGTGAGATTATCATGTATTTCACTTGTGAACTAGTACCCTATGGATATTGATGAGAGGAAAAGTGAAATGAGGAGCTTGTGCATGTATAAGTTGTTTGGATCCATAGAAACTTGAATACTTTTGGGTCGATGTAATCTATAACTCATTTCCTAACAATTTTCGTTACATCAACTAGGACAAAGTGGTGTTCGACCAGGTCGTAGGGGAATGGGGAGGGTCAAGTAGCCAAACTATTTTTCTCTGTAAAAATGGGCTTTGCATCAAGTTTATGATGCCACCTGATTCTAATTCAAGGCTCAGTCAGTAGCGGCTACTTACACAAGAATTTACGGAACTTGAAATTTTTTTTCTTTTGAGAACCAAGACCCTTGTGTCCCCTTGACTGGGGCATTTGTGATTTCTAGGCTCTATCAGTTCATAAGTAAACACCAGGATTTGAATGTGGAACACATGCGAATCAATGTCTTAATTGGTTCTACATTTTTGTGATATGTTATGTTTCTTTTGGTTGGATTAATTATGGGAAACTGCAGTAACTGAAAGGTATGGACACATTTTATGTTAGATTATAAAGAAATATGGTTATGTTGTTGGGATGCAGTATGTTGAGGAGCAAAGAATGGCACTGAGCAGAGCACAAAGAGCTCAAGAGAAGCTAAAGACAATGAGGAGAAGCTGTAGCTGCAACCTTTAATATTAAGACTATATATATATGTCAGTGATGGTTGACCTGTAGACATTCTTAAAGTACCAAGTTTAGCTTTTGTTAGGGTATACTTTAGTCAAAACAATTGTTATATTGTTCTTTCTGCTCTCCCTTGGAAATTATGTAAAGATAATCTTCTTCTCTTCTTAACGTGTTCTTTGGTTAGTTCTATTATATAATAGTAGGCAGTTTAATTTGTAAAATTTGTCGATGAAAATAATATAATAAGAAGAAAAGACTGTAATGAAATTTGTTTTGATTGCAGTTGTGTAATTCCCAGCGAGCCAGTCTACGTGCAAACTATAGTTTTGCTCTGTTTTTCTCTCTTTTTTTTGAGAGTTTTATTCTTTTTTCTTTTTCTTTTTTTTTTGAGAGGGGGAGGCGGGGAGTGCATTCTTCGGTTTGGATTTTAGACTTTATTCGGTTTTTTTATTTAAATCGGTTCAGTTCGATTCGATTCCGGTGAAAAATCCAATAGAGGTGTGCATTATCCGGTTTTGAGTTGAATAAATCATGAACCGCACCGGGCTGGTCCAAATCACACCGATTTAACTCGGTTTTGGTTTTAGGTTTGGACTTTGCCTCTTATTCGATTTAACCAGTTCAGAGGGGTTTTGAACCGATGGACAACCCTTGAGGGAGGTTCATTCAATCTTTGAATGAATTGACTATAAAAAAAAGAAGCTGCTAGGGTTGGGTGTTCGGTTGTAATTTTTGTGGTTTTCAGTTAGGGTTGTCAGTCCACGAGGATAGGTGTGAGGCTTGATTAAGGTAATCGGTTTGTGTTTGGGTTTTCTCAATGCGGAAAACGGTAAATTATGTAAATAAAGCAATTAAATCTAACCTAGGCATGAATCAAGAAAGCAATAAAAAGCATGAAATCAAATAAAGCAAATAAAGCAAGGAATGAAACTAGAATGAACAATGAAATTAGAGACAAGAAATTATACCTTTGATGACCAAAATCTTCTAATCTTCAATCTATCTTTGCAATTTCCCTCGAACAAACAAGAAATTGTAGATTTGATTACCAAGGATCCCCAAATTCTCACTAGAAAGTAGAATTAGAATTTCTTGACCCTCCTCCACACTAAAAGTGGATTTGATGTGGCTAACCCTATAAAGCATTTGAAATCAACATCAACAATGGAGATGAGAGAGAGGGATAAGAGAGAGAGAGAGAGAGAGAGAGAGAGAGAGAGAGAAAGCTTGTAAAACTTCAATGGAAACTTATTTGAATTGAGAAAGCTTGAGAAAGTTTGAATACAAATGCTAGAAATCAAAGAAAGCTTGAAGAACAATTGAAAACTTGAAGAACAATTAAAGAAATCAATTAAAGAAAGCAATTAAATCTAATCTAATTTAATTCTACTCCTAAACTATCTAAGCTAAATCCTAAAAGTGCTGAATACAAGTGGGTATTTATAGAAGAGGGAAAAACGAAACCCAAAACCTAAATTAAGTTCCGCAGCAGGCGCGCAACATTTCTGCAGCTTCGACAATGACTCGGGCGAGTCGACAATCGGCGCGGGCGAGTCGGCCTACTGGCTGCAGCTTCGTTCGTCAGCATTCCTCAGCTGTCGCGGGTGCCACCGTGAAGGTCGCGGGCGCGACAGGGACGCCACTCGGGCGAGTCAGCTGCAGCACTCGGGCGAGTTGATCTTCTGTCCGCAACACCCTCCATCCCTCAGCAACAGGTCGTGGGCGCGACCCCTGTGCTGGTGTGCTGTTTTGGCGCGGCAGCTAGCACTCACAGGCGCGACCCCTCCAACTCGGGCGCTACCTATTCTGGCCAGATTGTCCTGTTTTGCGCCAGAAAATAGAATTGGATTTCCGGGTCGGTTTCGTCTCGGGTCTCGGCTCGGGTTGAATTGGTTTGACTCGGGAAATCGCTTGGGATTCCCTAAAAACCTTCAATTAAGCCCAAACTTCTTCTAACTCCTTATTTTCCTACAAAACACCAATTCATCACATCTAATATATACAAAGGGCTAAAATACGCACAAACACCCCATAAAAGAGATAAAATTAGGCTCGGGACGAGACCAAACACTGGGTTCAGAAATATCAAATACTGGATGAAAAGTTTATGTATGATATCCAAATTTTCGAGTCCAATGATTTGGACAGGGCTAGACTCGAGTCAATATCGAGTCTGGTCAATAGAAAAATGAAAAATATTACGATTGGACTTTTTGTTAACTTCGTCGAAGTTAAAATTTAGACGAAAAATTTATAACCATACCCAATTTCTTTTGAATCGGGTAAAACCAAGTATTCAAGTTGTTTGACAGCCCTAAAGAAGACATATTAAAAGGGAGATGAAAAACTTGCTTATTTTACACAAAGGATCGGAGATGTGTCTTTTTCGATTAAGTAGTTTTCTAGTGATTTGTGCTATGCTCTGTATAGCTTTATTTATTTATTTACTTTATTATTTACGGGAAGGAAACATGTTATATTGCCAACTTGTCCATTGATACATATGATATAATTTGGTATGGTCCCAAGCAAACCCACACATGCTCTTCCTCCATCAGGACCACCTTTGCCATATAATGGGCGACAAAGTTGCCATCTCGTTTAACATGACACACTTGCAATTTCGGAAAAAAACAAACATGCAAAAGTATATCTTCTAAGATTATATCAAGGTCACTTAGATATAAACTAGCTTTACTGGGGCGTTGAATCAAGGGCAAGCAATCCAACTCAAACTCAACATCTTCGATGGCAAAACGTCTCGCTAGTTGCACAACAAACAAACCTGCTTTAACTTTCACTATTATTAGTGTCCAATTCGCCTTTATCCTCTTCATCGCCGCCAATATTAGGATGTTGTCGGCATCCCGAGCTACAACCCCATATTCACCCAACCTCTTCATCGCCGCCAAACATTAGGTCATTGGGCGTATGTTTGGCTTTGTTGATGATCACAAGAGGTGGTGTTTTCTTGTTGTCAAACACCCATTCATATCGAGGTACCCAGATTAGCCATGTCGTCATGAGACGCACACTGAATTCCTCCATCGTACGTCGTTGCTACCATGGCATGAGAGCCTTCCCTGGTTCTGAGACCTCCTCCAGCTCCCCTAGCATCGCATCATCCAGCATTTCTCACACTTGGCGGGCCTCGTTGCATTCAACTAGTGCATGCCATGGGCATATACTATCTGAACCAATGTGGTGATGGTGCAATAATGCGTTCGTCGGTGGGATATTTGAGCACCATTGCCATCTGAAGATTTTTGATTTGGGTATACAATTTTTTGCCCACGGCTTGAGCCAGAATTCCTCGAAATCTCCAAGGTCGTATCAGTCCCAAACTCCCAATGATGAAGGCAGTTCTAACAGTGGAAAACCCTTTGTTGTCAAATACCCATGCCAGCTTGTCCATTAGATTTTTGTTGCTAAATAGTATACCAAGTATTAGTTGCTTGTCCTTCTCATTAAATGTTGGTTCAATAAGCTCCACCTTCCAAGTGTCGTTCGCCAAAATCAAGTCAATGACCCATCGCAAGTTGGTCTCCTCGGGCTTCTCTGTAACTATATTCTTTTTGAGCTCGTCATACATCCACTCATCCCTCCAAATATCAATTCCGCATCTGTTTCCCACTCTCCAGTAAATTCCTATTTTCATAAGAGATTTTCTAGCTCAAACTCCCCTCCACGCATAACTCGGGGTCGTGAGCTTGCTTGGGAGAGGGGTAAAGGGGGGTTAGGAGGGGTAAAGGAGGGTCCTTACTCCTCCTTACCCTCGCTTGGGAAGAGAGTGAGAGAGGGAGGGTAAGAGGGAGTGAGGTTTACACCCCTTTACCCCTCTTAACCCTTATTTTTTTAACTCCCCAATTTGGGGTGTAAGAAGGTATTCAATTAAGTTATAATATACCTACAATGAAAAATGGTCATATTACCCTTAACCCTAATTGAATTACATATAATATAAAAGGGTAAATATGATAATTAACATTTTACTTTTATGAACTTTCCAAATTGTTCTTCCAAGCAGGGGTAAGTAGTTTACCCTTATGAACCCTCTCATACTTTCACCCTCCTTTACTCTTATGAACTCCTACTCTCCATTTTTAACTCCCCTTCCAAGAAGAGGGGGGGCATCCAAGAAAATCTACCCTGGGAAATATTTTGCGGCATGGACTTAATGTAGAAGAGACCTAATGTTTTGTATCAGCCGCCACCCCAGCAAGGAGTGCTTCATTAAGGACATCTAGCCCAAAATCCATACCACCTAGGCATTTCGGTTTGCAGAGACTCCCAAGCCTTCCAGTGTATTTTACATTTCCCTCCTTTGCTCGCCACCAAAACCTCCCACATATCATATGGATATCCGCTATGAGGGTGCTAGGAAGCTTAATGATGCTCATCAAATAACTGGGAATAGCCTTTAATTGTATAGTAATAAATTTGATGAGAACTTCCTTTCCCGCCCGAGATAACAACCTCTCCTTTCCTCCTATTCAGTTTCTTCCAAACTCTATCCCCAATAGAGTCAAATATTACCTTCTTGCTCTTGCCAATATAAGTTGGAGCACCCAAATATTTATCATGTTTCTTGACGAGCTTCATGCCCAAAGACCTAGCAAGCTCCTCCTTCTTTTCGACAAGGACGCCTTGCTAAAAGAGACTTTAGATTTATCAAAATTAACTTTCTAGCCCGACGCTCATGCATACTTAGTTAATAATATCAACTACCTAAGCGCACTCCTGACTCCTAATCAGTTGTAACTCTCGTGAAAAGCAAGTCGTCATCTACAAAGGCGAGAGATAGTCAGTCCTTGGCTACTCGCCTTTGCTATTAATTAAAATATATACACATAGCTTAAATTTTACTTTTTGTAATTATTAATTAGAGAAAAAAAATTATGACTAATTTATATTATAGATATTAAAAAATAGGTTCGAAGCTATATTTGCTAAATAAATATAAATCAAAGTTTTTATCATTTTATTTATATATCATTAACCCTCGTATATATTAGTCCCATAATAATTCCATTCTGAAAATTGTTGATAAGATATTTGTTTTATACTAGTTATAAGAGTGCGTGCGTTGCACGCGATAAATATAACGAGCAATACAATATTAGACCATATGTGATGACAAGTTTGAGGGTGAGATGATGCTGATGTAACGTGGGCGATGACGAGAAAGATAGTGCACATGCGAGAACGAGTGTCGGCGGAAAAACTTGAACTCGCGCTCACCGCGCGAGGACGAACACGAGATTCTCTGCTTTTTTTTCCTTTTTTTTTAAAAATTTCTATCATAACATATTTAAATGATTAAATGTGAGGTCTACGCTTTTTTTTTAAATATTTTAATCAAACTCACGTTCACTTTTGAAAACCAAGTTTATATGAAAAATCTAACTCTAACTCTCATGGTGGGTCATATTCCTTCCACCTCATCCATTGAGTATAATTCATGCTCACCATTGCGGGTGCTCTTATAAGAGAACAGTGACCAAAGTGAAAGAAAGTCGTTGCATTCATACTGACAACTACCTTCAAATGACTTTATTTCAATGTTTTAAAAGAAATGCGCTGAGATTCATCAACACTAGTAATTCTAAGAAAACATGTGTGAGAGCCAACAAGCTAATAGCTTATAAATTTAAACATATAAATTTTTAAATAACTATATATTTTATAGCTTTTTAATAATGTATTGTGTGTGAGGCAGCTCATATTAGTCACATCGCTTATTAAATATATGAACTTTTAAATGTATATTTTGTAAAATTGGTAAGTTAGTTTGAGAGCAAGTAAATAAAGTAGGAAAGATTGTGTACGAATGAATTAAGTAGAATAAATTTATCCTACGTTAAAAAAGAATGAGAGCTTAGCCGTTGGGTAACACAAAGCAAAAAAGAGCTGGTAAAATTTTGACTGACCCGATAACTCTATTTTGTCCAACCCAGGAAAAGCCGAGTATGGTCACCAAAGCTTCATCCGAATTTAAAAATCGGTCAATCGATCATCGATTGATTTAAATTAGGTTGGGTCTGGGTATGGGAAACGGGTTCCGGGTCGTCTGAATTTTAGGGAAAAGTTCGGGTTCAGTCCTTTCGGATAATATTTGAGCCCAGTTTGTGAGCGAACTTGGATTGACCTTTTACACTCCGGACATCGGACAAGGATCGGTCATTCTAATACTAAAAGGATGACCTTACCTATATATATAAGCCGGACATCGGACATCTAAGGTCAGATATAATCTCAGTGTCTGAATTACTTATCGAGTAGGGCATCGTGAATTTGGGATGTGCAATAAAACTTAAAAAAGATGATAGTATAAGAAAAAGAAATTGTGAAAATTACTCCCTCCGATCTAGTTGTCGTCTTTGAAAATTGTGCAGTTAAACTTGAAAAATTTTGACTTTAAATTTCTCATTATATTAATGATTTGATATACAAAATTACTACCACTAGATTCGTATCTAAAAATATTATCCTAAAATTATAATATTGCATTTATTAAAAAATACTATATAAAAATTGTCATCAAAGAGCCACATTAAACACAAAACAATAAACTAAGTAACAATTAATATGGAACGTTAGTAGTATTCCTCAATTTTCATTTATGCGTAACTTACGAAATTACGCCAAAAACTTCATCTTAATTTATATAAAGATTCATTATACAAAATTGATGTTGTTAGATTCGTCATAATAAATATTATTAGAAAATTATAATATTATATTTTTTATAAAAATTTTATATGTAAATTATTGATTAGACTGTTAAACATTAATATATTTAATATAAATGATAGATAAAATAAAAAAACGTAATCAAGTAACATTGTGGGTGCGGGGCAGGGAACTGAAGAGTGCCGTAGTGAGTGGTCTGCTAGCGAGTGACTCGAAGTCCAAGTGCAAGTAGTACTCTATTCTCTCTGACGACCCTTGTCTGTCCTCTCTTGGCTGTGGCTGTCTGTCACCCTTCTTCTGCCTTTTCTCTCGGGGGTTTAACTCTTTTTTAATGCATTCCCCTTTCCTCATTCTCATTCTAATCCTCCATTAATCATACTTTACTTACCATTTCCCATTCTATCCTCCCTCTTCACTTTTCAGCCCGCAAAATGGGAAACCCCACCACCTGATTTTCCCCCAATAATCCAAAGGGGGGCTTTCATTTCATAAGCTTCGCTGAATCCACAGATCTGTAGCCTTCAACCCTGGGTTTCTGTACTGGGTGTGGAGTTTTTAGGTGTTTCTTTTCTTAAACCCTTTGTATCTCCCCAATTTTCTCACTTCCTGTACTTGGTTTCATGAAAAGTTCCAGTTTTTAATCATCTTTGAACACTTCCCCCCTCATTTGTCCTTCTTTCAATTCATGGGTTTGTTCAAGAAGTCAAGAACCCTACTGTCTTTCTATTTCATGCTAATTTTGTAGACATTTGAACTCAAATCTGGTTTTCTGAACTGGGTTTTTGATTCCCCCCCTCATTTGTACTTCTTTCGATACATGGGTTTGTTCAAGAACCCTACTTTCTTTCTACTTCATCCTAATTTTGTAGACATTTGAACTTAAATCTGGTTTTCTGAACTGGGTTTTTGATTTCCCCCCTCATTCACTTCTAAAGTCTTGGAATTTATTCCCCCCCTTCTAATTCAAGGAGGAAACATAGTTTCTAAAAAGATGATTCAGCTGTTGTTTCTGGTGTTGTTTGTGGAGGGTGCCATGGCATTTCTAATGTTGGTGAAGATAGGGCCTTTGAGGGAGCTAGTGATGAAGAGCTTGGATCAAGTTAAAATGGGGAAAGGTCCAGCTACTGTGAGGACAATTGCAGGAACAATGTCTGTGATTTTAGTGTCAAGTCTTATGAACATTGTCAAGATCCAGAACAAAGGTGCTAAACTTGGGACTATGTCTCCTATGGATCAAGTTCTTTGGAGAACACACTTGCTTGAAGCTTCACTTATGGGTATGCCTTAAACCTACCTCTCTATCTTCTCTATGTAGCTCAATGTGAACTCTTCCTGTGCTCTGGATGTCTATGCAAACTTTTGTCTTGTGCCATTGATTTCATTTGGTATTGAATTTGTGAACTCTATGTAGCTTAAGTTCATGGTTTTAGGAGATGGGATTCATTGGTTTGGATGAAGTATTCATTTGCCATGTTTGTGTTGTATCTATCACTGGTAAGGTTGACATACTTGTGCTATGAGCAATCTATGGATGTCTAGATTATGTCTGAACTGGGTTGCAGGTGTTTGACATGGGTGTATGTCCAAGTGCTGGACCTGACCATATTGTGGAGAATTTGCACATTTTTGGTTTGAAATGGAACATCCAGCATCTAACACATGTAGTTGAGGTCAAGTGAAGAGTTTGTGTGTAGGGTTTAATGAGGTTTAGCATTTGTTTATTAAGTTTGAGCACAATTGGACCTGACCATGTTTTGGAAAATAACGCCTTGCCAAATCTACTCTGCTCCTTTTCTGTGGAGTAGTATGTAGCAAATGGTTTGTAAATCTTGGGTCAATTGGATCCAATCTTCGAATCACAATGTTTAGGGGTAAGACTTGTTGGATAGTTTCAAGTATGTGTAGTTTTGGTACCTTGTTCATGCTAAATATAATTCATCAAGGCAGCAAAAAAATATACAATTTAATCAAGAGAATAATCTCAAGGATTATTAACATAGGCATAAGGAGATTCAAGGATGAATTTCGGATCCCAATAGGCCCGTTTAAGGGTAACATAGACGGAATAAGTGTAGACACGGTCCGTCTGACATGGCAAACAGCAAAGAAAATGTGCAAAAGTCTGACACGGCTCGTGTTATACTCAACCAGTGTCTTTCTGCTCATTTTCCTTCGGCTGCATGCATGGACAGTTCATGGATAATGTTCTTATTAGTCATTTATTTGAATTATCCAAATATCATCCACTTCAATAATCCTATCCAATTGCCTCTTCTTGGCTATACATAAGGGTGTCTTGATGCCATTTGGTGGAGTTCCAAGTCTAAGAATGTCATTTGGACATAGGACCCTTCGTACTCTTTCCCATGAGAATCACGTCTCCTTAGTTTTTGGTGGTCACGAACTCTAAGGTTGACTTGAGAGTTTGAGTCTAAGTTCTTCTAAAGCAAGTGTTTTATCATGCTGACTATATATGGTTGCTATATTAATATAAGTCAAATGAGAGAATGTACGCTTTTGACTCAGTTCAATACTTGAGCAAATTCCCATCCGATTCCCTTTTTGCTCCAACAAGACTACTACTTCGGTGGTGGGATTTTGTAGTGTTGGATTTGGTTAGAATTTGTTAGGATTAGAATCAGGATTTATTCATAAGGCCTTACTTAGAGTGTGGGCAACTTTCTTGCATATGCTCGTTTGAACTTTCCAAGCTCTACCTTCGCCACACGGCCACAACTATGGAAAGTGGAAACTTGTGTGCAGTTTTCTGGTGTTCAAAGCTGTATATGTGCTATAGGAATCCAGATGATCAGATTTTACCTCGTCTGAACAGTTCATGATCTCTTTTACATGTGACCAGATAAGTTAACTTCTCATGTGTTAACGAGGGAGATTAATGTTTTCAGGATTCACTCTATTTCTCGGATTTTTGATCGACCGGATACACCATTACCTCCGAAAACTAATCGACGTTAGAAGCAAGGTAGGCGCAACAAAGGAGCAGTTTGAAAAACTGGAGAAAGAAAAACAGGAGCTCAAGGAGAAGCAAGAGAAGTCTTCCAAAGAAATAACAGCCTTGCAGAGCGAAATGTCAAAATTAACCGAACAAGTAAAGAAGCTTAAGTCGGAATCAGAGGAGAAGGATAAGAAGGTAGAGACAGCAGAGGCGCACGTGATGGCCCTTCAAAAACAAGCTGCTGAGTTGCTGCTTGAGTATGACCGGCTCTTGGAGGATAACCAGACTCTTCAAACACAGGCTCTTCGAAGGTGACAGCATAGGGTGAAAACTTGAAGAGGTCGACGATACACAACAGAAATTGTTTGGTATGAATGTATGAGTTGGTTGGGGTTTAGCGGTGAAAATACAGGATCAGCTGTTTTGCCAAAATGATCAAGCATGGCTCTTATTTTTACAGTTTTGGGGTAAAATATTGGCTCCATGCCCTGGCATTGGTAGCTTTGTATCTTAGACATGCATGACCTCTTTTTTCCAATTAGTGTATGCTTTGGTTCAAAGCTTAACAAGCATTTCGGAAAGTTGGGAATTGGTTTTGTACTCTAAGAATCACCTTTTTCACTTGTACTGTTTTAGCCTTTTGGCAGCACCAGCAAAGATTCAGGCCCGATTAAGAGTTGAAATGGTTGATGTCGAATTAAGATGTGATTAAAAGTTAAAAATGTCAATGTCGCAATTAATATGATAAATTGATGTTCATATCTGTTCTTTTTAAGTTGATTGAATGTTGGACAATTTAGGCACGTCAAAATTCATGTTGAAATCAAGTCTCAATTACAGAAATTAGGAAAATATTGTGTTTAGATCTTTATTTTCCATTGTTAGATTTGAATCTTAGACATGCATTATTTTTTCTTTGACCCATTTTAGTGTATACTTTGATTCAAAGCTTGAGATTTGAGAAGAGTTTCAAAAGTTGGGAATTTGTATGTAAAACTGACCATTTCGAATTCTACCTTTTTCACTTTTTGGTAGCACTGGCGAAAATTGAATAAAAATCGTTTGTTTATGCGGTACCGTAACTTATCACACCACAATTCACCGTAACCTACCGTAATCAACTGTAAACTGTATAACTCAACATAGGTAATAGTCCAATCTATTGGGCCCCTATCTCAGGGGTATAACCCAATAGGCCTGTAACGGACCGGGTATGGGGGATGCCAATGGCCCAAAGATGCGCCCCATTCCAACCCGCAACACTCTCCGAAATGGTAAGGGAGAGATGTTGTTCCCATAATTCGAACCTAAACACCTAGGGGTAGCAAGTGGACATCTTGCCAATCATGCAAGAGGTGATTGGCAGGTTAGACAATTTGAACATGAAAAAATTCAGGTCAATATTCAATGTAAAAAAAAAAAGGAACTATTATGGTTAAACTTTCTATCAACTATCGATCTTTAAGATTCTGGGGGTAACCATCAATCTGATCGCTGTCTGTGGGAATCGAACCCACGACCACATGGTTAAAAGAGGGCTGAGCTAAGACGGCTGCCGACGTGTTCATTATTTTATTGTATTTTTATTAAAATAATCCAGGCTGTGTAAAACCATACTCCGATCGGAATTTCGAAAGTGGGACGAAGAGAAACAAATCGGAGATTGTTGAAACCGATGCCGGAAACCTCGGACATAGACAAACCCTTACTGCCTTCGCCGGCGGATGTTTCCGGCGAAGTTCATGAGCTCCCCGCCGGCGACTCGAATCCGGCGAAAAAGTCGGAATCGGAATCATTTGATCCCTCGAAAATGCGGAAAACAAAGCCTGGAATCAAGCGTCTCGTCTTAACAATTTCCGTCTTCGTCTGCTTCCTCTTAGGTACTCTCTCTCTCTCCCTGTATTTCTGCAATGGAGTTGCAGATCAACTGTGTTTGAATTCATGTTGTAGTTGATCCTAATTGCTATTATGCTGTATCTGAAAAATGCGGAGTATTGTTAATGACTGCATTGGATTGAAGCTGTATTATTGATTGCAATCTTGAGCTGTTGTTTGTTCAAATTGATGATATTTGGTTCTGAGTTGTTGTAGATTTTACTCCCTGCGTCCCTAATCTGTTTTACTAAGCTTTGACCGTTAATTACTCACAAATGATATGAGTTATAGTATAAAATTAGCACCATTGTAATTTCTAGGATAATATCTTTCTAACGGTGGTGATTTCATATTGTAACTCATTGTAATTTTTGAGTAATCGGCCGTCAAAACTTAGTCAAATTAACACTCATTTAGGGATGGAGGTAGTATTGTTTGTTGCATCAGTGTTAAAATTCAAGTCTTGTTTCAACCATAAATGCAATCACATGTTCAGTACTAGTGAAGTAGCAGTTAGTAAATTGTGGTTGTCTGTTTGCAACTCTGGAGTGGTTCAGTGGTTGATCCCAATTGGTTTATCTGGAACTGAAAATCAGGTCTGTTTGATTTGTGTTTAAAGATACTTGTTGTTTTGTGAAGGTGCCCCGTTTCTGTGGAAGAGTGTGGAAATTTATAGATCACCTCTCCCCTTTAAAGACATGGATTCACTTTCAAGTTCAATTGAATCAGAGCCACTGCTTTTCCGGTGCCAATTCCAAGCTGTGTTTCTAGGGTTTGATGATTTGAAAGATGCAAGGAAGTTGGGGTCTTCAATTGGTGATAGTATGAGGGAAATAGCTGGTGGTGATCGAGTTTGTGGAAGTTGTGGATCCAACTTTAATGTTTCTGTGATTTTAGAGTCAGAGAACGATTGTGTGGGAAACCAGAATGATGGAAGTGGTTGCTCTTGGAAATGTGGATTGTTAAAGGATGCGTATTCAGATGCAAAATGGAAAGATGATGATTTGTTTGATGAATTCTTGGACACTGCTTTACTGAATAGTCGGAAGTGCTCAGGGTCCAATGGAAATGTTTACAGTGTCATTGTTGTAAACTTGAATGAGGAAGTCAGGATGGTGGTGGGAAAGCACAGGCATGGATGGATTACTGGGAAGGTTTCAGTGACCGATGCCGTGGCGAGGATTGCTGAAATTTTTGTTAATGTGTTTATAAATGGTGGTAAAGAAGAAAGTTTGATCCATGGGGAGTTTATGCTTGTTGGTGCTGATGGCAGAGTTGTGCTGTCTTTCAACTTATTAAATGCAGATCCCCATGACTGGATTTATGACTGGTATAGAACTCATCTCCTACTCCTTGTAGGTCACTGCTAACTTGTTAATGCACATGTGAACTAATTATATATTATGGTTGTCAGTTTTTTGTTTAAACGGCGAGGGATATGGTTATATGTATGCATATAAAGGAAAAGCAAATATTCAGATAGCATCCTACAAAATCTATGTACAATCAGATATAAGCTATTCACAAACTCGGCCATATCATATGAGGAAGAACTGAGCTACCTGCTATACCAAAAATAGAGTGTCTTCATGAAACTATCTTTCATGTGCCTGTATAGGAGCTTCAAGTCCCTCAAACTCTTGGAATTTAGAATCAACCCACAAATAACATAGGCAATTGAAGGCTAGCTCCCAAAGAACCCTTGCAAACCCACAATGATGCAAGACAACAAGTGGTCTTGAGCCTCATTATTCCCCTTCCCCTTCCACACATAAAACACTCTTTTGAGTAAGTAACACGAGATATTATTATTTTCTTTTCTCAAGTGAAGGATTCAGGCTGACGTGTAGGGTACGTCACTGTTTCCCTTCACTTGAGTTGACAGTCGATAATGAATCTGTATATTCTTTAGTCAATATTCAATCAGTATAAACCTAGTATTCAATTGCAATACATACCATTAACCTACGAGGCTACAACAAAGCATCTATTTCAATACTGTAAAAGACATGATGAGTAGCAAGATATCAAACTAAATGAAGGTCATATTAAATCTTTTGTAGTACCCTAGATATATGTATATATAAATATTACATAAAAGTATCAAAATAAGAGGCTCTCCGCTGACGATGACCAAAATGACTGAGTACCAGTCAGGATCCATTTAAGCTGGATAAAACTAGATCTGGTACTCGATCGTAAAATTAGGATCCGGTTGGCACTGGCCTGATATGACAGATCTAGAATCAGACTCGGTAACCAGAACCCAGTTATTACTAAGAGTAATTATAAACATTTGTGA
Organism: Portulaca oleracea; assembly: GCA_029582165.1. Classification (NCBI taxonomy): domain Eukaryota; kingdom Viridiplantae; phylum Streptophyta; class Magnoliopsida; order Caryophyllales; family Portulacaceae; genus Portulaca; species Portulaca oleracea. The sequence continues at coordinate 26,921,384 of CM055879.1, forward strand.
ATTTGGGTGGTTCACCATTATATGACATGCACTGGCAAGGCAGGCATTCTAGCCCCACTATTTTTTCTAAATCGCCCCCCCCCCCCCCCCAAACATATTTATACAGACATACATATACTCTTAATATTTTGCAAACCCTAATTCTGTCACACTCTTACTAACAGTTAGTAATTATAGTTTTAAGTTTGTATTTTGTATGCCTAGAGTGTAATATTGGTAGACTTTTTTATATTTTGTTAGCCTGAAGTTTGTAATATCTTTGATGTTGGTGGGTAAGACAAAGTTCTCCAAGTTTGTAACTTTAGTTATTTCTTTTTAAAATAAAATTGTATGATATTTTTCTAACCGGGTACCCGGTTGAGTGTGACATACCAAATGGATCTGGTATTGGATCCTGATTTTAGGATCATGTGTCATCCTCGTTATATTATTTGTCTTCATTGCATATCTCAGGATTGTATTCACTGAATCTCATATATTATTTTTGCAGGGACTTCCAGAGAGTACATGATAATCTACTAACTCCTGTTATTGAGGCTTTGGCTCCAATTGCTAATGTCAGCGTAGAGAGTCAGGTCTTAAAACATCTCTGGAGCGAGGCTCACCTTAAGTTCTGTGTTTGCATGGGTTTAGCACAACTTTTTTCCCCTATCTTACCTGGCTATTTCTAATCGCAGATATTATATCATACTCCAAAATCATTTTTGTCCCACTGGAATGAGGATAGACACAGTTATATATTCAACACAAAGGATCTTCCATTCTTTGTAAGCATAATCATCATCCTTTATCTATATTTCTTTTCTTGATTTGCATATAGTTTCTGTCTTGTCTTTGAGTAATGATGTTAACTTGTTTGTGTTTAGTATCTGAGAACTAGTTTCACAAAAAATCATTCTTGGATAGTTGAAAAATCATCATATCCTGTTTGCATGCCATTGTGCATGCACAGAGAGAGTAGGAACCTCTAGTTTGTTTTGGCATTGTTTGCTCCCTGTCCCTCCATCATTGGATGTCCTCTCCATTCATTTATCAGTCTTAAGTAAGCATTGTTTACTCTTCAGTTTGCATTGATCTTTTCAACATTTCAACTTGATATACATCCCCCCTCCCTTCCAGCTGGGTTTTCCCTGAGTTTTATCTCAAACATTTTTCCTCACCATTATGTGAACCTTCAACTTATTTGGGTCATTGCGTGTAATAGGTAAATTCAAACGAATGGCATTTGGATACTTCTATTGCAGCAGGAGGGCGCTCCAAAATTTTGCACATTGTGGTGTATGTTTCTCGATTTGTTCATTCTTTTTTTGGTATCATTGTTGGAGAAGCATTGACTGTTCTTGGGATAAAATTAATCTTTGCATTATCCCCCAAAGAAAAAAAGAAAAAGGAAAAATTTAATAATTGTAAGCGGCGAAATTTACAGTCTAAGCTGTAAAGTATCTTTTAAGATGGGTGTTAGGCCGGTTGCACTAATCCTTTCATTTTTGCAAGTGTTTGTGATCCAATCAACACCTGCATTCTGCAACCTAGTGCCATCATCTGTTAGAGCACCCGCAACAGTGGGTCTGGGTTTGGCTCACTAGATGAGGTGAAATCTGTGGGCCCCCACCAAGAGAGACAAAGTTTGTCTCTATCTACTTTGCTCTCGAATGGCGAGCATGACTTTAACTCATATTAATTTAAAAAGTGAGCGGGTTCTACTTAGTAATATCATTATTTTGGTTATATTGGTAAAAAAAAAAAAGTGCGTGGGAGGAAGAAAGACAAACTATTATTAAAATAGTGTGTGAGAAACTCACAATTTAACTCGTCTCCTGAGCAACTCAGTCCTCACCACTGGAATGTCCTGCACAACCTCACTCCGTCCTCACCCCATGCCATGTCAGCAGTGAGCCAAATTTTAACTCACCATTGGAGATGGTCTGAGACCACTTGCAATGGTGAGGCCGTGAAAACGGATTGGAATGAGTAAACTCCACAATGGCGAGAGATTGATTAAGGGGAGAGAAAGAGAAAGAGTAGGGTAAGGAGAGGAAGAGGATGAGAGAGATAGACACAAAAAAAGTAATTGAAGGATTGGTCAAGTAGCTCAATTATTGAGAGATGGATAAATTTGCTCAATTCACACTCCAATCAATGAACAACACATCATTATCAAGTAAAAATTAACTCACCATTGGAATTTTAAAATTACTTTTTGAGTAGAGGTTTCCGATATTGTCATGTTCGATGTATCAAGTGTAAATAATTTCACCTGCCGATAAATGAGCTAAGGATAAAGGAGTTATCATGCTGCCTAGTTCTGACTTCTGGAGCAACTAAAGCCTGTTCCAATTTTCTTTATTAAATAATGGACATTTCTAGATTTCTCTGTTGAATATTAGTATTCTAAACAATAGGATACTTAGGGTGTGTTTGGACTGTGGATGGAAATAGGAGAAGAAAAAATTGGGTAATGTAAGTTTCCTTCTATTGTTTGGTTTAAGAGAAAATGCATGGAAAAATAAAATTGCATAGGAACTTGTAAATATCAAGCTTCCTTTTTCTAAATCATACGATGTGATTTGGGGGAGAGAGAGAAAGAGAATATTAAAATGGGTGCACGAGAGAGAGTGGTGGATGGAGAGAAAGGGGGGAGAAAGAGAAAAAAATATATTAAAATGGATGTGTGAGAGAGAGTTGTGCAGAGTGAGAAAGAAGAGAAATTTATATTAAAATGGATGCATGAGAGAGAGTGGTAAATATATGTGTGTGTGTGTCTATATATATTAAAATGGGTCCATGAGAGTGAGAAATGGAGCGCGGGGGGGGGGGGGGGGGAGCCATGGGGATGAACGAGAGAAAGATTGACCTTTAGGCTTTAGATCCAAATTTTTCTGTCAACTTTCCTCTCATATTGTAAGAAAAAATTGTTCTTTCTTCCCCCAAATTTTCCATGCACTTTTCCAACTATTTTTTTTTCCATTCCTTTTCTACAATCCAAACAAAGGAAACATTCTCATTTTCCAAATTTTTTTTTTCTTTCCACTCATTTTTCTGCAGGCCAAACACAACCTAAGTGTAAGACTATTTATGAGCTACTACAAGTTCCTACAAACACACCACACCATGATGTTGGGGTTTAGCCAAGGAGATCAAATCATAACCTGCTAAACTGTATGTAAATGCCCAACTTGTCTAACATGTGAATCCATAATAACATACACCCTAAACTCCAGAATTACTCTGTCTTAAATTTCTCTCTCATACAATACCCTTCCACTTGTTGCTCATTCATAAGACACCGCTCTGTTATGCTGCTTGGATCTGACTTTGTTTTTTTCCCTCTTGGATTGTTCCTATTTTCTGGCTCTTATATTTGCCTTGTTTTCTTCCTTTTGAATGATGAATTCAAGCTAAGGCTTTCTTTCAAACGTTATGTGCATATTCATCTTGCATAAGCATCTGGATAATTTGAAATGTCTCTGGAGTAAATGTTCTCGGAGTTCACTTAATGTTTCCAACAACTAAGCAGATATATACCATCTGCAAAGGAGTGCCCTCTTTTGCTGCAGCTTCCAAATGGAGAGATCTCCTCAACAAATAGCTTTATATCCCCGGTGGGTGTTCTTTTCCTATCTTGTACCATTACTGTGTCTTTTGCCTTATGTGGATTCTTGGTAATTGTAACTTTTACTTTTAGATGTGGGGAGGTGTCATTGTGTGGAACCCATCTGGCTGTTCAGATCATTCTAAGAGCATGGACCATTCCAGGCATACAATTCCCTTCCAGGTCAGACCTGGTACTACTATTGATCCTGTCAAATGTGAAACTATCATATTTTTCCAACCACGTTCTGCATTCTTTTGTTTGTTCAAGTTTCAGTTCCCTGCATCTTATATACCAGCTCTCTTTTGTAACATAGGCTATGACCTTTCTTGGTGTGATTCCTTCTTATTTTCTTTGAGGAAAACTGGTATTAATGTGTGTACAAACTGAACAGGATCTCCAGAACATCATTGAAGTTTTCATGGGACAGCTGCGACAGTTATTTGGTCTTAAGTCTCAGAGCTTTTATGTTGGTTCTTCTGGAAAGATCAATCTTCTAGCTAGTGGAAGCGGTTTCACAGAATGGTTAGAAACTACCAGTGTTCCTTTTGTTTTGGATGTTCACTTCATTGGTAAAAGCAAAATCATGAGTTTGAATTTCGATCATTCGTCTGAATGTTGATTCACGAAATGACTACCATTATTTATAGAAATGGTTGATGAAATACTTCAGTTTAAGAAGTTGGCATCAGTTCACTCTCTCATTTCCAAAACCCATAATATCTGAAGTTTTTGTAGATTTTGTTGCCTAACATGGTGTGTTTTGGTATCTGTGAAAGCGCATTTTAATACTGCCCCAAATTCAAAAGAGGTGCTGTAGGGATAAGTTTTTTTGGGCCGGAAGTAATCCCATCACGGCATCTAATAGTCTAAAATAGTTCAGAAAACAAGAATACTTCGAAATCAACTGGAGCATGTAAACTTATCCGAAGCAGTCACTTAAGTGCATGAGATAGTAACATCTGAAAATATGTTACATCCATTGATATGGATGCGATATGAATCTTTCTCTTGCTGCATGAATGACTTTCATGCTAGAACATGCCTTGTATGCTTCTGATTTCTGAACCAACTACAGAAATAATGTTGTTTGTGTATTTCCATTAGATTGTGTTGAATATAAATGGATTTTGAAGATCCAATTGGTTGCAATGAATGCTGATCAATGTCAACGTTGATCCGACTCTTGGGCTGATATAAACTCTATCATGTACTTTTGCATTTTAAGAGTCCTATGTAACTGTGTTATTCTGTTTCATATACTTAGGGAACTAGATGTATTGTCTCGGCAGCATGGATGCTTCAATCTTCAATCTTGTGCAAACACACTTGGATCTCTCTCGAGATTGGTATGGCCTGAAAATAGAATGTGGAGAGAACACAAATATTTTGATTTTTTTGCTTGCTACTTCATTTACTGACAGTTTCTGGAAATGTGACATTTCCCTTGCAGGTTCAATCACTTCCAAGGATGATCATAATGGATAAAATAGGAAAACAGGTGCCTTCCCATCTCTTCGCTTGTGATTTTGCAGCGAAACAGTATTTATAGCACGTAACGAAGAACCAATGCATGCTTGCACTTGTATATGCGACTTGAGAAAGTAGCTTGGCATGGAAGAGTTTAGTGGAAGTATGAAATTGCTTGAGTGACAAATTTGTAGCTGCTCCTACTATGATTTGATTTTGCTATTGCAGAATTAGTACACCTATCTGACTAGAAAGTCATTCAAAACTTGATCGAAGAACCAGCGATTGTGTCATAAAGACCTTTATGCCCACGTCCCAATCTTCCTCCTGCAGGAATATGTGCTTCCAAACAATCTTTGATACTGTGCCCAATCCCAAAATTCGTTCTATACATATGACCAACAACAACAAAATGAAATGCAATAGCTAGATTTGCCCTTAAGTTTCGGGATATGTTCGACCAAAGATTTTGCCCACCCAATAGTAAAATCCTGCAAATAAAGCAAAACGGGGGGTGGGGGGAGGGAGTTAGATGGACTTACGCTTGTGAATGCGAAGAGATTGTTTTGGCTTGAATCTTGATTATAAGGAGTTGCCTTACCATCTTCGTAACTCAAAAGGTGAAACATTTGTAAAGCAAGCATCAGATTATGTCAAGTGGTACCTGAAGCCTACTTATTTGCAGTAAACTGCATCACTATGCATACTATTCTCATGATTAATGTTATTGTATGTCTGTCTTTCTTCTAAATGATGTAGTTACTAATTTATCCTTTCTATATACAACATTTTAGCATCCACACTACTTAGTAGGTCTTGCTTTTCTGCTGTTTAAAAGTACTGGAGCAAGATGCTGCTGCTCCTCACTCTTTTTTCCCTTTTTTTTTTTGGGGGGGGGGGGGGAGGGGGGTTCAGGATCTCATGAGTAATTCGCTTCACAAAGGCTATCATCTTGTGCAGGTAGAATATTCTCTTCAGGCAGCAAGGCTGGCTAGAAGTAATGCGTCTCTTGGTGTCTATGATGATACTGCCGGTATGTTTTATATAGGACTTGAATTTGTTGCCTGTGCTGTTTGTCCTGGTTATGATTGCATGGACTAAATTTAATTTGCATTGTCAGTGTCATCTCGACAAGCAAGGTCTCTGGCTGAAGATGCTTTCTTTCATCCTTCTATAATGTCCGTGAGCTATTACTCATTCGAACACTGTTTTGCAGTCTACTCGGTGAGTTACTAGCTTTGTTTGTTGCCTTGATATCTGAGACTTTATTGAAGAAACTTTTTTGCCAGTTAATGACCATGCCATTCACCATATCTTATATTCTTATGCTTCTCTCTATAGTCTATAGTATTAACGATATCGGATTAAGGATGGCAATGAAGTGCGCTGGGGGAAATACTCCCATCCCCATCCCCATCCCCATCCCCATCCCTGTTCCCACCCCTGCCTCATTCCCTACTGCGGGGGAAATTCCTCCTCATCACCATCCCCGTCGATTTCCCATTCCAAACGAGAAATTAACAAATTATTGACATATTTTCAATGTTATAAATTCAAAGCATTAGCTAAACTCAATAGTAACATACCATCAAATCAAAGTTCAAAAATCAAAATATACCTAGGTTTTTTGGCAAATTAAATTACAAAAATGAGTCTGAAACTCTGAATTTATGTGTGTAATGGTAACAAAGTAAGGTATTATGTCATTTCATATAATCCGTGGACAGGGATGGGGAGAACCGGATTGGGAAAATTGTCCCCATACCTGCCTGTCCCCGCGTGGGAATATAAGGCCTTTATCCCTGCCCCATTCGCTGCTGGGGAGAGGATTTCTTTCCCCACTGCAAGGGTCTCCATTGGGGTTGGGGTTTCCCACCCTACTGACATCACTGTACCAGATGGAAAACTTTTGATTTAAGTCTAACCTTACATGCATGCTCATGTCTTGGTGGAAAAGTTAACCACTATGATGACTTGACTTTATTTCAATGCGACAAACTTTGAAATCTTTGTAGACCCAATTGCAGTAATTGGCCTTGATTGTGCCAAAATACTTGCACTGTTGCAAAATTCGTTTCGCATATCAGTTTGAGTAATCAAAAGACTACTAGTTTATGATTTATTTGTTTCTGACTGCTGAATGTTTTCTGGACATGTCAGCCATTCTTCCTACCTGTAGGCCTGCATGTTGTCCTAGCAGTTGTCAAGGAATTTAAAAGATACAAGCTCGAAAAGTCCAAGTACTTGGCATGGAAAGCAACGGGAGTTACATCTTAACTGCTAAGCCGATACACAGAAACAAGATGAGAGAGCTGTCAGAAGTTTTCTTTGCCATCAAATCAGCTGTGTACCTGAATGTTGGTTGCGGAACATCTTCAAAGCTCCACGAGATCCGTAGCAGTTCAGATCAGTCAGAGAAAGCTTGTGATCGAATCCATTAGGGTGCATATTTGACGGTTGACATTTTCTGGGTTACAGTTGCTGCACAGAGATGAGCTAGCAGGAATGAAGTCATCTCGGCACATCCACGAACCAACTTGTTTTTTGTAGACATGCTGCTTTAGAGAAGATCTACGCCTTGACAAATCTTTGTTAGAATTCTGAAAATTTTTAGATGTTTAGAAGTTTGCATGGCCAATTGTATAGCAGATCTGTGGAGCTGAAATTTAGCAGAAACGTCCGAGCTCCACTCCAATTGAATGCTTGGCACGATTGTTAGAAAGACTCATCGATTAAATTTTAATACCCTTCTTTGTTTGGGCCGTAAAATCTGAGAAGTTAACAAAAACAAAGTCGTCAACTCTTACCAAGTTATTCTGTTCATCAAGTTTAATCCCCATCTTTGACAGGGTTTTGTCTTCAACTCTTCACAAATTTTGAATGTTCTGTTCCTCAAGTTACTCTATATGTAATGTAGGGCTTCTAAATATTTTGTTATCTGGAAAGTTAGTCTAACTCGTATTATGGCATCTGTATTTACATTGCAGTCGCAGACAATCACAACAAATACATAAATAAATTAACTAAATAAAAATCAAGTGAGAAACCAAATTATGAGTAAAACAACAAACCATCAAACTACTGTAAATAAGACTTGCAAAATATGTTGTGTTCAAATTTGTGATTTTGGTTTCCTACACTATCAGCATGATCACAGTGAGCTTCTATCTCAAAATCACAGTTTGAACTTAGAATTACATGCAGCCTGCAGGATATGTGTCAATGAAATGACAAAGCTGCCCCAATCATTGTAGATCATCACAGTTGTTAACCAAGGCTCTTCAGAAAAAGAATATGCCCTCTCCACTCTGTAAATACTAGCCCCTTGAATTCAAAGCTAATAAAATCTTCTTCCGCGGACCCTGGTACCAACAAAAACATAATTAAGTCAGGCTTACCGAGAAAAATCTTCTCTAGAATTAGCAGGCATTCCTGTGCCAGTTCAGCGTCATCACAGGTAAAATTTGGTCAAGAAAATACTTGCATGCAGAAACCACGCATAAAGCGGTGGAAAATGGAAATGATAGTCGGCTTGAATATTGTCACGAGTTGGCCCCTAATAACAACTGTACCGAACAAAGCTAAATGACATGAACAGGCTCATGATTACGTTCATTATATGGCAATCTGAGGCATGCTCGTAACTAGTACCCGTGTTCCACGGGTCCACTATCACAGCTAACAGAATCCAGCTGTCCCTCTTATCAATTCTGGTAAACTTGCATGACAACTTTAATGTGAAGTAGCTCAACCAAATTTCTTTATCTTCACAAATATATAGGGCCAATCACATATCAGACATCTGAGTAAAATGATCATGCTAAGTTCTAACACTGAATATAAAAATGACAACAAATGACTCGGTCCAACATGCTAACAATGGCAACTACAAGTGGACACCTTACCATTGGAATTCCCATAGCTTTGAGATCTTCATCAGTCATGTGCTCAAGAGCTGTCATGTCGACCTGAAAAGAAAGAAGCACAATAAGATATACTTGAGATGATCAACCGAACATTCAAACGAAGGTATTACTCACTTCCTCTGCTTGAAATGTGATAAGATACTTCTCAAGATCCAGTGACCGAAGAAACCCTTCAACTGATGCATCAGCCTACATGACAACACAACAAAAGATATCAATCAACCAAGTAAGGTAAATGCATACAGACACTAAAGACAGTGACGGTGGAAATAAATGCATACGTAATCCATTAATCCTGATAACACATTAGACATTTTAAAAAAGAAAAGGGGGGAGGGTTGCACTAGGGCAATACAAAGGCAAACTGACAGCTGCATACAAGGAAGAACCAGTACCGTCTGCTGCTGAGTCTTTTTTCTTGAAACTGGTTCCGAAACTTTCTTTGACTCTGCCACAGAAGCATCAACAACACTTCTTCTAGTACGTTTAACGGCCTCAGAAACAGGTTTGGGCTTAGGGGGATCCTTCTTGATAGGTTGCGAATGCATTGTTCCAGATAACTTTTCGCGCAAATCCCTTATGCCTCCACTTTGAGTATCTTGTTGGCTGTTCTTCCGTAGAAGTTTCAAACGGAGATCTCCTCCACCAAGCTTGCGTGCTTCATAGCCAATTCATAGAGTCAAACCTAAAGTGATCTATAAAACAAAAGCAGAAAACTTGGTACTAGACTACTAGGTAAATGTCAAAGCTGTTCCATACATATTTGTGGTTGATCATCATCATAAAGATCATGCTCCCATTTGTCATCTTCCCTCTGCCTGCAGGATTCAACATCGAACTCTCATGTCAGAGAATTCTATAATTAACCAGATCTATTAACCAGCCTAAATGTACATGAAAACATGAGGTTACATCATTACATATGATAATGAACTATTTATGTCACTACCATAGTTACCAGGGTCGGGGATCGAAATCGTAAAATTTATAAAATCCGGAAGCGGGGTATGATCGACAGGAAAGGTAATTGGGAACGTAGTTCACTATAAATATTTTATGGCTCGATAATTAAAACTTGATCTCTAAGTTTAAATTGTTATTTTATAAAATACTATTTAAATTATGTATTTATCATATCATATAATAAAACTGGGTGTGATAGATGACCCTAATATGGTAAGAAATCACTCTGAATGGAGGGTGGGGATGCTTTACATATTTACAATAATAATAATAAAAATAATGTTAATCCAAACCCTAAATTTCCCATCAGCTAGCTATCCGCACGCCCCACAACATCTCAATACTTCAGTCTCACACTCTTACTTAAATCTCTCATTTTATCGCCGGTGGCCAGAAACCGGCGACTAATGGCCAGAGAAAACCCTACTGCTGGAGTTGCACCTCCTAGTCGACCAAAAGCCCTCAAGTTCCTCCTCAAATACTCATCAATTGGTCATGCAATTGTTAGATCTAGGGTTTTCGCACTTTCCTCTCTTCAAATTCAACTTCCGGCGGTCGGTAACCGGCGACTAGTAGCCAGAGAAAACCCACCAATGAGTTCGCAACTGCCGCTTGACCAAAAGACCTCGACTTCCACCTTGAACACCCACCACTGTCGGTGAAAATCAGATCGATCAAATATACTGATCTGGGTCGTGATCATTGCTGATCTAGGGCAGAATCGATCTCCGATTGGGATCCGCCGATCCTGGAACACGGATCCAAGGAGGGAGGGGGGTGACTGATTTAGGTAACTTACTACAAGAAGCCGTTGTACAAATAATAGCAGCAGTTTATTCAGGATCATGCATAATTGGACAGCAGCAATACACCACTAAAAATCCATTGGACATACCAGACAATTTATTCTACATTTGAGCCGCTTGAACAAAGTTCATCTTCAGTAATAAGACAAGATAAATACTCAACCAACACCAGCCAAGATACTCGGAAAGCAATTTTCTAAAAAAAGTAAGATGAAAGAATTTATTTTGCTTTGACTCCATGCTAAAACACAGCCGGTTACAAACCCTGCCTACATATGGTATGAATTCTAATATAAGCAAATATACCCTGCAAGCAAAAAGGCCCGCTTAAAACACCCGTGACAAAGTTATAGAAAAGATTTGAACTGAATAAAGCATCACTCCCAACATTAAACTATCTGCCACCTGTGCTGACACACTTCTCCAGAAACTCTCAAAAGACAAACAACCAAGGGATGACAAATGCCCACATCTTAAAGAAAACAAAGCACTCTTAGCACTCTGAAGAATGAAAAGCTTCTCTTACAATCAGTGAGGCCCATCCTTTCTAAAACACCAACATTGCCGTTCTACTACAAGGCCTCGTATTGCTTTCTCTCGCTTCCAAATATGTCTCTTTTCTTGCTCCACTATCCTCCTTTTTGCTCTTCCACTTTCTAACTTGTTTGGCTAGTTTTCTCTCCCTTTCTACTTCCGCTTCTCAGTTCCTCTCTTCTATTTTTCCTTGGCGCAATTCTTTGTTAACCACATCTGTCTTTTTTGCCTTTTTTCTTTTTTTTTTGCTAATTTAACACTCACACTTCCTTCTCTATTTTCTTCTTTGGGGTTTCCAATGTCTCGCCCCGTGCCCCAAACCCCAGGAGCCTTTGTGCTTCGCGCTCTTTTAATCCAAGGCTCAAAGATACAGGCCCTACTTGCTGTAAAGACACCATATACACTCTTTCCAAGCCTTATAATTGTACAAACTATAGTTACTGAGATTAAGGTATTTTGAGATGCTGAAATCATGCTATACACCTGATAAGCCCCAACAATCAAGCTAACGAGGGGGAGGTCTCTAATCTTTGATTCTTAATATTCATGTGTACAATAGCAACTCAAGATGCCCTATATCACCTTGAAAACATGCCATAATCAACCATCTTTGGCCTAAGCATCAAAGTATCCAACACCCTTAGAAGGAACAAGGTTGAACTAATTACATAATTGACATTTAATTCAATTATCAATGTTTTCAAAAGATTGCTGAAATTTTCTTCAAAACTATAGCCAAACCTTGAAAGGAGGGCAATAAAACTTCCTTGACACAACAGCTCAACGCCTTAACCAAAATAAATAACTAAAAGTCAGAAAAAAAAATCTCAAATTTGAATGAACAAGCATAATCAACAACAAGGTAGACTTGTTTTATTTTGCTTTTTTTTTTTTTTTTTTTTTGGAAGAGCCCACCCTTGTTCTTGCATGGCAGTGAAGGGTCAAACAATAGAAGTTATCCAATTATACAATGGCTATGCCAGAAATTCAGGATGTCATGGGAAGGAAGTCAGTATAAGCAAAGCCCAGGTTATCTTGCCCTCATTGCAAAACATAGTACCTTGTATAGTAATTTATTATCCACGCTGGATGTTATTCTAAAAACTGACTTTGTTTGTACCACTAGCCCCATAATATCTCACGGTAGCATCAAACATATGTGGAACAATTCAACCATCAACCTTGAGCAAAAGATCTTACAAGATTTTCTTTTGTAATTCCTACTTCATAGCACCCACACCTAAATCCGGATAGGAATTGAAAGGCACAACAAAATACACTGAATGTACAAGTTTTGTGAGTAATAGCATGCAAGAAGCAAGAGAAAAACACGTTCTTTTTATAAGAAAGAGCAAATCATAAGGCAACGGTCACTTCCCATGTAGTTTTTGGAGCATTTGGAAAGAAAGGAATAGTCAAGCTTTTAAGGGTGCAGAAACTTTTTTACAGGCTGGAAAACAACTCCATCAATACCCTAGGGCTCGTTTGGTTGGATGCAATCACAATTAAACTATTATTTGCATTACCACGTTTTGTTATATATATACACACAATCAAAATTACATTTACATCATACATAAATGAACATCTACTGATGTAATTGTGTTAACACACACACAGACACACACTCTCTCTACTCTCTCTCTCTCTCTCTCTCTCTCACACACACACACACACACACTATTTCCTCTCTCTTACACATCCTCATTCTCTCTTTCGCAACCTCGGTCCCCCTCTCTCTCGGGCATACATTCATATAAATAAATAAAGAAAGAAAAATGATCAATTTCATTACTATTTGTTATTACATTACCTATTTTAAATAACCAAACATGGAATTCCAATCACTCTTCGATTACATTGCATAGTAGATTAAATTGCATAGTAGATAGCATTACCCTATCAATACATTACGTCCAACCAAACGTTCTATAATTGTTTTGGAACAAGTCTCAGGTCCACCGTTTTGCAGTGGCAGATTTTGTGAATATCTTGTCATGTATCTGTTAAGTACGAAGGACGTGGTTGATTTTGTGACTAGTTGGTAATCTACATGTTCATACTTCATAGCCTTTTGTAGGGCGCTCCCTGAGCATCCATGCTAACACATCCCTTTATGATACTTTTGTTTCTTATGAAAAAAAGAAGCAAGAGAAAAACAGCCCAAGATGTTGACAAATAGAAGTAGTAGCAGCTTTTGAATCATCCAGAGGGGTCAAATAGAGCACAACATATAATGGAATGATAAATGAAAAACCATTGAGGCATGGCTATTACCAAAGAAATGCAAATCAAGAATTGCTTGCCTTCTAATACAAGGAATTGCTTCTCTATATGGAAACAGAAAGTTGTACATTTTATAGAGGATACTCCAGAAAATGCCAGTACTATTGGCTTTGACAACAGAGTTAACCATGTGCAAACCTTTTCTAATATGATAACACGAAGGTGTACCCGTGTACACTACGAAAGGCTAGGAAAGTGACTTGGACAGAGGTAGATCACTCTTCCATCCCAAACCAACATAATTAAATCCCAAAATTCCAATACAGTCTGCACTGAACATCAAATTCCTCAGGCAATAGTCAATGGAACCTAGTGGAAAGATCAGCACGAGTGTGGAGCAAGAATACCCCCATTGAAGTCCAAGAAGCACGGATTAATATAAGACAAGTCAAATGGTTTGCATCTTCTTCAGCATTAGTTGCTTTTGGTCCATTTCAAATACACTCCAACCATCACGATTAACAGGTTTTCAAGTTCCAAGACGTCATTCTTCTGAGCAACAATGAGAAGAATGCACATCTAACCAGAGCCCAACTTCGATTCACTACTGTAACTAAGAACCCCGAACCTAAGTTTCAGGCAATGTTCAGTGCCGAGATTCAATTTCTGTTCTAGCTCCAAACCAAATGGAAAGGTATCATCCATCAACTGATGAAACACATTCAGCTTACCCTAACCGACAAAAACTAACCTAACTTTCACAACTGAAGCAGGAATTGACATCAAATCAGAACCCTACTAACTCGATACTACTAATTCAACAAACTAAATACAAAATCACACAAAGAAGCAAGTAAGAAACCGAACCTTTTACCGGTGACAGTACGGCGGCGAGTAGAACTTCCGGCGACCGTGCCGTTGAGCCTATCTCTGATTGAGGGCTTTGCTTCCCCCTCCAATCGATCAGCATACATGTTCCCTAAGTTGGCGGGAGTAGTAGATACCAATTGGGAGTGCTGCAAAAACCCTAACCCTAGATTTCTGGGAAATTGGAATGGAACCGGAGAAGCTCAGATGTTAATTTGGGTGTGGCGGGGTAGAAGACGAATTGTGGGTTGGGTTGGGATCGAATGGATATTCAAGTGTTAAAACTCGTGAGATAAACCAAAGTTTGGTGACTGCCGATTTTGGTAGGCTTCCCCCACAGGGGAGGCGGAAAAAAAAATGGTCAATTTTTTTATTTTCAACGTATCGAAGTAATCGAACAATAATCTACTATTATGATCTAGGGCAGAATCGAAGTTAGTCTCTTTTTTTTAAGAGTTTTTTGTACCCTTATTTAGGGTTTTTAGTCTCTTTCTACAGTTTTTGTTCAATTGGTGTGGTCCAATGATCGACTTTCAAATCGCTATAGCACGGGTTATGAGGTTCTCCATCAATGGTAAGGATGCAGAGTCATCGAAGAAATTGGAGGCGAACATCAGTAAGATTAGTATTAGTTATTTGGAAGTTAAATTTCATATCTATGTTTTAGATCTATAGTTGTTCAATCACGATTTTCATTGTAAACGTCATATAACTTGCTATTAATGAAATCGTTATGTTTGGTTTAAAAAAAAACAAAAAATACCATTACAAGAATATAATGTAATGTTGTAAATTTTGTTAAAATTATGTAAAAAAATTATCAATTAAAAAAATCATTGTAGAGTTTGGTATGTCTGCCATGGGTAAAATTTTGTCTGATAGGAATACTCGAATTTATCTGATCAGGAAAAATTGGGTTTAACCATAGATTTTTCATTCGAATTTTGACATTGACCGAATTGATCGAATATTTGGATACAATATTTTTCTTTTTTCTATTGTCCGACCCAATTTTGACTCGAATCTCGTTTTGTTCGAATTGTCCAACCCAAAAAAAAGTTGAGCCTGGTATAGACACCAGCTTTTGTACGTGTATTTTAGTATAATTTCTGGCCCAAAAATAACTAGCAAGGAAAGAAAAACCCAAAAGAGACAACCCAAAGCCTAAATATGTCAGTCCATTTCTTCTAACCCAAAAATGCTAGACCGAGGAAAATTTAGATGCTCGGCTCATTTCTTTGAACCCAACATTCGAAAAATGTAGCTAAATTAGAAAATTCTCAGGACTTTTTACTTGGTTTTGGCCCATTTTATGGAATGCAGTTTGCGGAAAATGTGGCTAAATTAGAAAAGCTCCAGGCTTTTCTAGTTGATTATTTTTTCTCTCGTCGGTCATTATTATTCCATCCCCATTTTTTGCAAAATAAAGGAGATATTTCTTATTTCCCTATGAAAGCCTAGAGGCTTTTCTATTAGGAAAATAATATCTCCACTCCCTTTAATTGCGGAAAATTATACCATAATCTCAATTATTTTATTCTACGGAATATTATAATTATTTTCGCAATTTTCGTTTAATCCACAACCTTTCACCTATAAATACAAGTCTACCCCTTTTTATTTTTTTCACCCCTAAATACTGTCAGCGTACTGACGTTACCAGTATTCTCTCTCGTCTCTCTCCTAACCACCTTCTTTTGCATGCTAAGTGTTTAACCCAAAGATCAGCTAATACTTTTACTCTTTTTATTTTTGCTCACTTTTTACTTTCTTGTATTATCATGTAAACCTAATGTAATAAATTAGATGTACAATTTGTAATTTTACTTGTATTCGCATGACATCAATAGTAACTTTGTGAAATTCTTACAAATTCTTCCTCCTTTATTTATTCGCTTAAATTTGATTTTAGTAGAATCTGTTTTCAGAAACAAGCGAGTCAAATAATTTTCTAATTATCAGACTCGTAGCCTTACACCCGAATTCAATTTCTAGATTCGTATACCTAAGTCATTTTTCTTAAAGTTTGTTGTCTTTCTTTAAAAAAATAAAAATAAAAAAGCAACTTGCGGCTGTTTCAAAAATCAAAACTATGATTTACAAAATTCAATTAGGTTTAAGTTTTGTTTTGGATATCACGTTTTAGATTCAATTTCTTACTTTCCTCATAATACTTGACATAACTAAGGATAGCTTAGCCTATATCCTTGGCAAAAGCCTTCAGGCTTTTCTCATCTTTTGGGCTCCTATCTTCACTACTGGGTCAATAGCTCACTGCTCTGGCAAGTCCAAGGCCGTCCGGCCTTGGCTGTCAGCCCAGTGGGCTGCTCTGGTTTGGGGCGGTTATTTTGTGTATTACAAATTAGTTACAAATTCCGATCTTTGATTTGAATCCCCGATATTTGCGTATTGAATTTACAAATTCAAGGTTAATAAGACTTGTAGGTATTTTAATTAACATTCCAATCTTCTATTTTTCTTGGCAAAGTTTCAAGTCACCATCCAGCATTTTGTGCCCAACTGAACGAACCATCATCTTTGATACCACTTGTTGGGGAGATCTAAGACGTGAGCCCACTTCAAACAAGGATCATGATAACAAGCCAAGTGAAGTTCCATGTTAAATCCAATTGGTGTTAATACTAATAGCTTACTTGACTTATATAAACCATGCTCTTTCCCTTCACTTTTTCGATGTGAGACGATTTACTCGTTGATGAATTCTAACAAAGCCCACATAGAAGACAAATGACATGTTATTTACCTCTAAGGAACTGATGAACATGTATTATTAAATAGGTTGAACAAGCTCCTGAACCTTTAGTTCAAGCCTAACATCTTGGAAGGTAGAAAATTTTGTGAGTTGCTTACCTTAGGCTAGTTGACATGACAAGAAAGAAATGAGGTCATCTTCAATGGACTTTCAACACTGATATGGCTGAATCAATAGCTAGCAGGAGGAATGGTGGAAGAGATGAGAAGATTAGGGAATCACGTGACATCTAAGAAAAACACTCCCCATAGAAGAACCACGGTTGCTTGGAGTCCACCCACCACCCAGGGGTACAATGAAGATAAATATTGATTCATTCATTCCAATAGATGGTTGGATTTGGTTAGATGTTATTATTCACGATATCTCCTTTATGAGTAGTTATTTTTCTATCTTTTTGTGGTCTCATGTGAGAAGGATTGAAAACTTACCTTGCTAAAGTTAGAATAGGTTTGGTTAGAAGTATGCTCTATGGGTATATTCAGTTATGTACTTCTAGACTCTCTTACTTTCAGTAAAATGCATGTTTATCCTCAAAAATAAAATATTTAAATATATATATTGATACAAATATATGTATTGTATCTCGCAGAAGATTTGAGGATGTATGACTATTTGTTGTAGGACCGTGAATTTTTCTCTGATTACTAAATAGATATATATATAGTGAAGAAAACACTCATATCAAATTGTAAAATGCAATAATCTGGTCATTAGTTTTGACTATGGTATTTTGTAGAAGAAAAAAGAAATGTCCTTTTACCCTTCTATCCTTCTCAGCTAAAATTTGGGGAATATTTTTGCATATTTTGTCACTTTTTATTTTCTTTGTTTTTATAGTAGTCCAAGAAGCTATTTTCTTTTTCTTATTAGGGATAAGAACCTTATTTACTATTTACTACTCCCTCCATCCCACATTTAAAGTCCATATTTTTGTTTTTGGTTGTTCCAAAATTATTGTCTATTTAACTATTAATAATATTAAATTTCTTCTCTCTCATCGAAAGTCAATATAAAACAGTGCGTTAAATAATGTTTCTTTAAAAATTTCATTTCTTCAGAGGAACTATAGATATGGGATGGAGGAAATACTAAATGCTTATTTTAAAAAAAAAACAAATTAAATATCAATTTGGGTCGGAACGGAACTACGTTTACGAACTATTCCCTTTTTGAAAACATTAAATAATAGATCAAAGAACACGATAATGTGTTAAAAGCTTCAACAATGACCCTTTCTTTTTTTGTTAATGAGAACATTTTATATATCTTTACGATATTAAGGACAATAGGACCTACGAGTATTAACTCCAGTTATGTTCATTTAGGATGAAGAATATACAAGGACAAGAAAAGTAAATTAAATGTAAACATAATATATTTAACCAAGGATATGTTCTTTAGCTGAGTAAACTATTCACTATCCAATTTAACTACTCTTATTCAATTTTATTTGCTTCTACCTAAATCAACCTAAATTTACATATGTTTAGAAAAATCCATTACATATTTCTATTTTAGCCTACTCAAATCTATCCAACCTTACTTTACCTAATGGAAAGAGCAAAGATAACATATTAAATTTTAAGTATGTTTGCAATACCCTAGATCTGCTCTAATACAATCCTAATCTAGTTGTAACATAGGATAGTACTTTAGTATAACAGCTTTACCTCTGTTCGAACAACAATGGATGGGAAAGACTGGGTAAAGCGAGAGAGTCGTAAGCGTGTCTACTCTCCTTAGACATTTGCATCCACCGTAAGTTTTAGGGATAATACTCTGTCAAGAAAACTCTAAGAACTTAGTTTCAAACCTCCATGATCAAACTCTAGGATTGATGCAATTCAACACTAGAGCAAGGGTGTTGAGAATGGAATGAAGTGAATTGAATAATGGCCACAAGCATCTTATTTATAGGCCCTTGAAGAGGCATTTAGAATAGAATAGGCATTCCTTGAAGATGGATAATAACCACCAATGGATAGAGCTTGCAAGGAGGATGATCAGATAATAATGATAAACATCATCATTATCCACTTAATAACTTATAGGAAACTATCCAAGAGAAAATAAGGCAAAAACTCGAAACGCTGCAATGAATGGCACAGACACGGTATGTGAACACAGACTGACACACATCATGCCTATCTTTACTCTTAAATTAAGCCACCGTCTGTGTCCCATTAGACACGATCCACATTTCCTTAATTGGGCCGATTTAGGCTTTAATAGCCAATTTTAAACATACTTATGTCCAATTTGTGAGTAAGATATCCTTATACTTAACATATTTTGCCTTATTTTGTAGTTCCTACCTTATACACTTGAAATTATCCAATAACCTCTAAATTTAAAATTTGAAAGGAAGTAAATCCAATTAACATAATATCTTAAAACCAATCCTTCTACTGCTCTAGCTTTAATACATTACAATTTAAGTCGAAAATCTTACAAAAAAGAAATTAAGTGAAAAAATAAGTACTTTCAGCAGTAGACATTGTTAACATTTCTAGTATGGATTTCGATCTTGGAGTTTTAGCATGAAACTATGAAAGTATTTAGGTCATGTTCGGCAAAATTAGTATATTAGATAGCGGATAATAGTTTATGTAGTAGATAACATTTTACACAGCGGATATAAAGGTTAAAAGATGACTGTTCAAGTGATAATTGTAATCGGTAAATTCAGGGATTAAGTTAACATATTAATGTGACCTGATGTAGAAAGGATATTGATAATTTTCAAAAGATAAAATTTTCAAATAGGGTATTTTTTGACCAAAAAATATGAAACGTTACTCCAAACATTAAATGCAAACATTATTAATGTTTCACAAAATATTACTTGAAACACTAAACGCTCCTCAAAACGCTAGTTTGTCAAATACTAATATTTATACAGTTAAAATTTTGACTTGGTTAAAATACTAAATGTTACCCCAAACACTATGTCAAACATAGCCTAACTCTAAGAGTTTAGCTAGAGACTTTGGGATTTATATTAATAAATAACATATAATTATTCATAGATAATACTAATTATCCATAATATATCTTTACATAAAATTTTGTAGGGCAGAGTTTAATTTTCACACTAAAATTCAGAGTTTAGCTAAGAGTATGTCAAATTAATGGATAAAAAATAATTGAGTAAAAGTAAATTTCAGTAAATTTTGATAAATTTTGATATCTTTTATCAAATTTACCCTAATATATATCAAAATTATTATTTTTATTTTTTAATAAATTTTGATAAAAAAAATCAATTCAACCCAGTTTACCCACGAATTTGAGAGGGCATAATATACTCCAATTAAACAGTGAAATAGTAGTTTCCCTTGTGTCGTGTGTGACTGTGTGGAAGGATGTAGAAATTGGCATACAAGGCAACACTACTCTACTACACCTATTCAGACCTTTCCAGAAAGCCGTTAGAGTGAGAGAGCTACCCAGCACACACCCCTTCTTCACCTAAATCACCTCCTTCCTCCAATCCTTCTCCAAGTAAACTCAGGCAAAAAATTCCCCCAAACCCCAGAACAAACAAGCCCCAGAGATTGCAGAGACCAAACAATACATGGAGGAGAAGTTTGAGAGCAGTACTGGGAGAAGGAGGATAAACTTATACTACCCATCAGCATCAAAGATAGCACAGATAGTTGCATGGGAAGATCAGAAACTGGACTTAGGCACCATTGCTCGAATCTTCGGAATCGAACCCTCGACCTTGAAGCTCAATGGTCACTTCATAAGTAGAGGCCTTGATCTTGTTGCTTCTTCTGTTACTTGGAAATCCCTTCTGTCCTTCTTCTCTTCTCGGGGTTTGTCCACCGGCACTCATGTCTCCAGCGCTCTCATCGTCGATGGAAAGCTCTCTAAGTCTGGAACCAAGCGTATGTTTCTCTCTTCCTCTGTTTCATGGATTTCGGGATAATTGCACACTTTAGTGGGTTCTGTTTATTTCTTGTTTTTGGAGGAAGAACTCATCGATTGAGGGTTTGCTGGGTTGAGGTTGAATCATGTTGCCTTTGTTTATTCAGTCTACTTTGCAAATTTTCAACTTGGGTTCTTAACTGATCATCTGCTTCTGTGTTTTGAATTATGAAACACTAGTGGGTTGATGGAATTGTTTGGTTCTGTTTGTTTGTCTTGAATTGAAGGAAAAACAAATAATGTGTGTGAGTTGACATTTTGCTGTCTGAGCTATCATGCTAATAGTTGCGAGTATAAGATGAATCTGGCTATGGGTTCAGAAATTGTCAGTAGGCAATAGGATTAGCTGACATAATTGGCTGCTAATGCTATGAGGATTGGGGTATGAACTTGTTTGAGTCATTGTAACACCTGGATATATGGTTATAGTATGACTTAAAGGGTGTGAAATCACTACCTATATCACCAAGGTGCACCTTTGCTGACCCCTGGGAAGTTTTCCAAGGCAGCATGCGAGTGAGGATGAAGCATGCTGGAAAGACTCGTGGTGATTTGTAGAGCCGGTCAGCGATCCTTGAAGCAGTTATTGGCAATGTCCGCAACCTGAGAGGCGCCAGGGCGTTACAGTTATCCTTGCCATTAAGCAGTACATGGAGTTTGTGGGGTTGGAGACCTCTCAACATGCCTTAGATTGTATAACCTGAAACTAGACAGAACTGGACCTCGAAATAGGTTAATTGCTGCTGGCCCAATGCCCTATATGACTGTATTTGATCGAAATCAATCAGTTGACAACTTGACACATATCTTTCGGGGCAAATGCCGCCTGCATTTGATAGAAGCTCTTATATTGCAGTTTGGATTTCTATCTAACCAGAATTACTTGGTTTGGGGTTAAGGGAACCTGAACTCAAAAGGTGACTGGTAATTTGTCAGGTAGGTTTGTGGATGAATGTACTGTGATATGCTGAATTGCTCGTACTTTGTTCGATGGACTGCATGAGTTCTTAACCTCTACTGTTGCAGGATTCACATTCATGTCAAAAGTTGTAAGAGACTACTCTTCATCTTAGACTTGAGATTTGCCAACTCATGATTTTGAGCACGGGCTCCTTGCATCATGTATGAGTTGTACCTGTATGAGTGTGTGTTTTACTTTTACCTCAGCTGAATATTGAGTTACCGTTTGCCAGGACCGCACGATCCAGCTGAAACCGAGAGCAGGGAATATTCTAGCAATCAAGTTGCAGGAGTTGGCAAAGATTCCCAACATGTAGACATTGATTCTTCAAAGTGCAAAAAGCTCAAGGACAGCAAGGGTAACATGTCTTAACTTTGCTAGTTGACTTAAGCTTTGAACTTCTGAACCCATCATACAATCCTCTCCCCCAACCCTAAACCCTAAACCCTTTAAGGGTTTAGAAAAGGGTTTAGGGTCTAGGGTCCTTATATATATTCTAATTTCTAACTGATAGAAAGTGTGATGGGGTTTTATAAGAATCCAGTTTCGGCTTACAACTCATATTGAACCCGAACTCTGTTAGGACTGAAATGTTCTCATGCATAGTATAAGGGAAGATTATACTAACATTTTGATTTGTGTAAGTGGACACATTTTAGATGTATTTGTCACAGCTTGTATATATATCTTACTCTGCTAAGTTCTTTTAATGTGAAAATTGTGATCTTTTGCAGTGGATGAGAAGGCCAACCAGACAGTGAAGTACAGCGATGATGGACCGAAAAGAAAACATTGGCTTGATAACATCAATTCATTCAAGAGATTGAGAGTGAACGGTAGCTTTTCGAATGAATTTTCAAAAGGTAATGAACTGAAACTATGAATCATGGATGCAAATCAATGTTTTTCTCCCCAAAATGTAGTAAAAATTGTTGCAAATTTTGGCTTTTCTTTCTTGGCAGGTGATGAGAAAAGAGAAGATAGAAGTTCAAGCACAAGCAAGTTACCTTGCGGCTTCTTGCAGAGGGAAACTATGAAGAGAGTAAGAGAAGATGAGGTTTTAGTCACCACTTCATTTAAGAGAACACGATGAATGATACTTGATAAATCCAGTTGTTTTCTTCCCTTTTCGCCCCGGTTTTGATACCCATAGTTGTAAGCTAGCACAAGTCCCCTTGCTGCAATACATCTTACAGTAAAGCAGCTGTTGTTTCCATATTTATTTTGATGTAAATGTATGGTGTGGTAAAAATTTAACTTGTAAGTTTTGGTAAATGAAGAAGATAAATTTTGATAAATATTAGAAAAAATGTTTATGTTGAATAAAGTAACACTTTTTATTTGGGAAAAGTAAGTATTTGGTAACCATGTAAGTTTTTGGATTTTGGACCCTCAACTTTGGGGGTATTTATTATTTGGTACCACACTTTTTAAAGTTTATTATTTGGACCCTGTACTTTGTCTCCGGTGATATTGTGGACATTAATATAGCAGTCCAGTCAAAAAAAAGTCCTTAGATAAGTTTGACTATTTTTTCCTTCCAACTTTGCCCTTTAATTAATGATGAATTTTCAAGTTTGCCCTTAATTTATTAATTCTTTATTTTCCCTTCACTTGTTACCAAAATTCTCACATTTTAAATTTTTTAATTTAAAAATGTTAACTTCAAAATTTTAAAAATTAAAATAATAAAACATTTAAATAGTTAAAAAAGTTTAAAAATAAAAAAATTAAATATAAACTTAAAATTTAAAATATTAAAATTTTAATATTTTAAAATTTTGAAAAATTTAAAATGTTAAAATTTTAAAATGTTAAAATTTTAACATTTTAAATTTTTCAAAATTTTAAAATTAAAAAATCAAAAATTAAAAAATTGAAAATTTTCAAAAATTAAAATCAAAAATCAAAAATCAAAAATCAAAAATCAAAAATCAAAAATAAAAATTAAAAATTAAAAATTAAAAATTAACAAAAGTAAAAAACCTTTAAAAATTGATAAGGGCAAATCGGGAATTTTATGTGTATTTTGGCCCTTTGCCGGAGTAAAACTTAAGATTGGACTAGATTTTTTGGGTACCCAAAGTACATGGCCCAAAAAATAAACTTTGAAAAGTGTGGTACCAAATAATAAATACCCCCAAAGTTGAGGGTCCAAAAACCAAAAAACCCGATATTTATGTCCGCCATTTACCTAAGAATTTTACAAGTGTGATCGGGTTTGCAAGCTTAAGTTTAAGGCTACTGAAAGAATAAGAACTACTTCATTCTTGCCATTTTATCTAGTATCTAGATCTATGAGTCAGTTAAATTTTGAAAATTCTAACAATTAGTTTCTCAATACATATAATGTTGTAGTAGACAAAAGTAGTATCATTATAACGAAAAATACAACGTAAGAGTATGTATTGTAATTTTTTTCATAACATATCTTGTGGAAAATTGTCAGTCAAAGATAAATGTTGAAGGTCGTGAAATAATTAAAATGTGATAGACAATAATAATTTGTACAATATTAAAAACCTATTTTGTGTAATTTGAATAATAAGTAAAGCGATTGGCGTCTTGAAAAAAAAGTGAAAATGAGGAGATATAATTGGAATGTTGTGATGTTTAGTCACAAATTTTCATAAATCTATGAGCGAAAA
The DNA here is from genome assembly GCA_029582165.1 of Portulaca oleracea. Classification (NCBI taxonomy): domain Eukaryota; kingdom Viridiplantae; phylum Streptophyta; class Magnoliopsida; order Caryophyllales; family Portulacaceae; genus Portulaca; species Portulaca oleracea. The sequence continues at coordinate 26,946,086 of CM055879.1, forward strand.
GAAGGTAAACTCGAATGCTCTGAGATAGATGTTTAAACAAAGAAAAAGAAAAGAAAAATTGTTGACTCTCAAGATTTCCCCCCATTTTCGTTTCTTCAAAATTCATGCTACCAACTCTCTCTCTCGATTAAAAACGAAAAAAGGGAAAAAAAGAGAATTAATCAAATTTTATTTTCACAAAATTCAATTTTGGTTTATCAAAATGAGTTAGGGTTGAGCTCCTCCTCAAGACTTTTTGTTTCAGGTTAAATTATGTTTTAAATTTCTTTATCGTTCTTATTACAAAGGTTATAATTAATTGAATTACTTTTTACATAGATATCCAATATTATTTGTTCTTTAATCGTTCTTTTTTCTGGGTATGCAATAAGTTTTCTCTGTTTTTGGGTACAGGAGCTGAGAAAATATGGAGGGTGTGACAATACCTGATTTGTACCCTTTGCTAAGCCTGCAAATTGGGTATGTTTTAGCATTTTGTTTGCATTTTTCGTTTTCCCCCTTGTGATTAATTAAATTAAGAAGGAAATAATTAGCAATTTTCCCCCTTAAAGTTCATTTTCTGGGTTCCCAAACTCAAAGCATTTCAATTATTAGGATGATTACTAAGAGGACGTTTAGTAAGAATTCTAGGGAAACTTTTTCCGGGAAAAAATTTTCATGTGAAGTTTTTCATGAGAAAAATCTCCCACAGCCTCCCCAAAAAAAGAAAAAAAAAAGAAAAAAAAACTCTAATGGGGCATTTGGTTGACAAATTTTCTCACGTTTGGTTCTCCATAATATATAGCAAAGTTTTAATGTGGGGAAAAAAGATAATTCTATGGGCAGTTTTTCAAGGGAAAAATCTCCTATACCCTCCCCTACAAAAATATCCCTAATGGGGAATTTGGTTGAGAAACTTTCTCATGGTTCTTCATAACATATAGCAAAGTTTTGATGTGAGGTCCATTATTTTCCTTACAACCTCAGTAAAAAATTTCCCAAGGGAGGTTAGGGAAAATCTTTCCCAGAAAAGTTTTTCTTGGGAAGATCTTTCCTGAAAAACTACCAAACGCACCACAAGTGAATTGGCAAATTGTGGCTCCCGTAAAACTTTTCCCAAGGTTAACATACAGCTAAATATGGACAAAAATGGTGATAAACTGACCCATTTCCCGTAATTGTTGACCAACCAAACGCTCTCTAAATATGATGATAATACATACCACAAAATGTATGTTGGCAGGGATGCACAATCATATCTTTCTCGAGCATACCTATTCTTCGGGTTGTCTAGCTACAAGTTCTTGATCCTGGTTGATAATCATTCATGGCGGTTGAACAACAACCATTCCACAACAATGCACTTGCGGGAGCTCTTTGCCACAAAGGTCATTTCCACCTCTCCTATAAGCATGTATCTATGTATGTATCATGTACATATCTATACATACATAATGTGTTAGCTCAGTTTGGTTGTGCAATTAACACAGTACAGGACATCACCCTTCAAAAACACAAGGGTTCTAGCGAGGCGGTTGAGTGCCCGGTACAAAGACACCTCCATCACCTCCCACGATGAACGGAAGAAGTTGTACCGGTGGGCTTCGGTTGTCAACTCCCGGAGTTATTGGAGGGCCACTCCTTTCTTCTCCTTGGTCGATTTGCACGTAGCCCTGCATGGCTTCATCGTCTTTGAGGTTTCTTGGCATGACATACGCGGCATTAACTACTTCAACATCCTTCAGGTACGTAAGGAATGTAAAGTAACTAGGGGTTGTCCGTATTCTTGTCCAGATCGAAAATCCTGACTCTAATATCAGATCGAATGTTAATCCGTTTAGGGTTCGGACCGGATTAAATTAGAAAGTACCTGGGGATCTAGAGAAGACTTGAATGAAAACCTGAACCCAAAGCAATCTGGTCCTTGGTCAAGAAAATTAAGGTTTTAGTCTAGGCTAGTCTAGAACCAAAACCAACCTAAAATAGAAGTATTTTAGATTATAAACCTTTTCAAGTATATGATATAAAAATGGGAAAAAGAAAAAACTAAAAGAATGTTGATTAACTAAATCGGTCCAAACTGATCTAGGTTGATCCGGCCCGATGCTGGCCGCAAGTTTGATGTTTGGTCTAACCTTTTCGATGTTTTGGGTTTTAGTCTGGTCTAGTCTGAATTTGACCCGATGAAGAGAAAAGAAAGAATGCGGGTTTGATTTTAACCAACTTAGCTTGTGAATACATTGTGTTGTGTTTATGAACAGATGGATACATCGATGGCATTTGAGGTGAAAAACATGAGGAAATGGGACTTTCACAGCATTCACCAAGCTACTACTTGTCTTTCGTCGTGGTTTTCAGGGTCACCATCGGAGACTTATGCACTATGGAGAAGCCTAGTGTTCCTTGATGATAAACTCCCTACACATACTCTCTCCAATGCCTTCAACCAACAACTCCTTGAGGACAATACTTACAACCAAGTTCTCACCAAGTCTCCCTCAAATGAAGAGTTCTTCGATGTTAGAAAATGCAACAACCATCTAAACGATTCATGTTGTAACCTTGATGAGAACGACGAGTGTTGTTGCATCGAACCCTTAGACGATGAGCAAGAAATCGCCCTAAAACTCCAAAATAAATCTCTCAATCAACAAGCAATAGACATAGAATCAGTACAATACAAAGACACCCTACTCAAATTCTACTTCAACAACAAAGATCTCCCCTTCATATTCAAAGACATAATCACAAATGATCTAAGACTCCTAACCCTCCTAGAATCGGGGCTTCCTTCGTGGGTGATTTTCCTCCAATCATACCCTCTTTTCTGCAAGGTTTATCGGCCATGGATGAGGCCATTAGTTAGAACACTTTACATCACCATATCCCTCATAACATGCATGATAGGGTTCTACGACTTGTACAAAAACGTGCCCGTATTAAAGGTCATGGTTGCCCACATTTGCGGCCCGCTTTTCACCTGGATCGAGGATTGGGATATGGTGTCTAGGATTCAATACATTGGGACCATGTTGTTCTTGCAAAATTTCGAGAAAGCCATGAGGTTTTCTTTGAAGATTGGTAGGCTTTTGAAGTTGTCATTGTACCTAGTGGCTAAACCCCTGATAGAACCGTTGCAGGATCTGATTGAGTTCACTGCACCCGTGTGGGTTTTGCTCGGTGAAGGAGTGTTTAAAATTTATCAACTGATTTCCTTTGCTATATTCTTCATCGTCAACCTGGTTTTCGGCCTATTTAGAGTCCTCTTCTCCCCGTTCATGATTCTCTACAAGTACTTAGTAGCCATAGGTATGTTTCTCTATGCATATAATAACTCTTCCATCTTTTTGTTGGATAAATATATACTTCATACTCCGTGAAATCAATGTGTCGGAAAAGATGATTAATGACTTGTTCTTTTCAGCTTATCACAGGTAATTTATTATTCCGTTTATATTGGTTGTGCAGTGTGGATGTTTAGGCCAGTGTTTATGTCCCTATGGGCACTTTGTCGAGTTCCAATCCGAGTTTGTTCGACGTTGGGAAATCAGGCAGTACGTTTGTGCACCAACTTGTACAAAGTCATACAAGGAACCTTAGTTGTCATAGCAAGCAGGCTAACATTACTTGGTCGTCTTGGATATCGATTATCCAAAGCCAAGCCTAAGACTTCCGATGTTTCTATATGGAATGCTTTTCGGAAAGACCTTCTTTCCAAGGTTCATTATCATACGCTTAATTTAGAGTACTACCTTCGTCTTAAAATATTTGTCATTTGACTAAATTTTGATCATTCATTATTATCAAATTACAATGAGTTACGATATGAAATTACTATTATTGTAATTTTTACTAGTGTATCTTTCTAATGGCGGTAATTTGATATCGTAACTCATTATATATTTGTGATTAATCAATGATCAAAATTTATCAAATGACAAACATTTTAAGACAGACGCAGTACATACTTTTACAAAATGATTACGTATTCAGATAGAAACATTGATTATTAACTACTTTTGGTAGGTGTTGCGGTCTCTTCGAAGTGTTGTGCACGGACTGGTTGCATGTTTGGAAGCATGTGCCAAACATAGACATAGGTGAGGTTTTTGGACCTTGTTTCCCTTGAAGATTAGCCTATATTTTAAGTATTTTTTTTAAATATAAATAATAATGAATTAAAATATAATTTTATACTATTTGTATGCAATATCATAGTTATATAATTCAATCATATTATTTAATTTTATCTTAGTATATAATAATATAATTTTAATAATAAGTCAAGACACCCATCATTTTCGTAAGCCCCATATGTCTTTTCTTTAAAAGAGTATGTTCCATAGGGTGAATAGTCTTAAATCAAAATATTTTTAAATATTTTCTTTATAATTTATGTTTTTCATGATTTTAATGATAGCTTTTTAGTGATTGTGCATTTATTTACCCATTATAATTTAAGAGTGCAACATTAAGTGGATAATGATAAGTGTCTCAAACCATTAGTCATCTTGAATTTCACTCAAATCGCTTTAAAAATAATACATAAGAATATTTAACTCATTATTATAAATATATGTTTCATTACTTCTAAAGTTATTACCAATCATAAACTATATGAAATATTTTTTTATTTATATAATTTATAGATATAGATTTATGCATAAAATGTAAGTTCTCTATAATAGTTGATAAATTTACGTAACTACTCAAGAAAATATCATTTAAAATCGTAAAACAAAAATAAATTATAAGCAATTCAAGATGTTATTAAACATCTTGATTTAAGACATGTACCATTCCATAAAAAAATAAAAAAAATAGATACATATCATTATCCATATACATGATATCCAAATCATATTAACCGTATTAAAAGAACTTCTATTTTATGTGTAATTTTATATTTATAAAAAAAGATAAAAATATATTTTACATAATTTACTAGTTATAATAGTTCTAAAACTAATGAAACATGCATTCTAACGATTCAAATATGCATGAATATAACTTTTAGAGTAATTTTAATGCGATTTAAAATACTTATTACAAGGAAAGTTTTCGTTTATACATGTGAAAGTTTGAAATCTGTGTTGTAATTGCAGTGCCTCCACCCACTTTAGAGAATACCTAAAACGAAAGACTAACCGTTCATCGCCACAATTCGAAGGTCCTCAACGACCACTTCCTCTAGAACTTCCTCAGAAGGTAGGGTTTTTCATCTTCGTGTATTTTTTTTAATCCTCAATTTTTACTCATGTTTTAATAATATGATCACGCTTTCTGCAGGGAAGCCCAAAAAGTCGTGAACACGTCAATTAAAGAGGACAAACGTCGATAAGTCACATTTGGTGTAAATTTAATCATTGTATATAAAAAGATTTGATCGCAATAGTTCCATTTGTTAGTAGTGTTCATGATTAACATTTGATTTAATTTGAATATAGAATCAACTTTTCTTTTAACAAATACTCCATATATATATCTCTTGTTTTAACCGAGTGAGCATAATAGCTCACACGGTATTAAAAAGAATCTTTCAACTTAGAGATACTGCAAAATTTCTTGGAGTTCTGTAGAGCTTTCAACCATAATTTTAAATTTGGGTTCCCCCCTTCTTTTGACCTGTCCAGTCTCACTAAGCAAGTCTCGAGAAAGGGGCCTAGAGAGATGAGTCGAATTTACTCTACTAATAAATATTATATATATATATATATATATATATATATATATATATATATATATATATATCTTGTTTATCTTTTCTTAGGATAAAAGTACATCAAAATTTGTTAGGCTCAGATACCCTTGTGAGGCTCTGATAACACTTGTTAGAGAAAATAATACTAGCAAGGTAATAGCGGAAGCGAAAATTGAGATCGAATTGAGATGACGGAAATTACGACAAAATTCAGAAACAAAATAAGAAGAGCGATAAAAGAACACAACCACAAGGTTTACGTGGGAAACCGAAGAACTCGGAGAAAAACCCAAGGACGGCAACAGCCAGAAAAACGATCCACTATGAGAAAGGAGGAGTACAACCCGATCACTATCATAGGGCGTGATGCGATCTACAACAGAGGAGATTACTATCACAATCTCTCTCACTCACAACTCACCATCTTTCTCTCTCTGGATACAATTGGGATCCAAAAATATTGGTGAGACCTTTTTCCCTCTCAATATTTTCTCCCTCTCTGACTCTCTATAACTAGATCATTGTTCGCCGTACTCGACGAGCGCCGTGCGCCGTGCGCCATGTGCCGTGAAATAAAGTGGAGAATATTGAACCCTATTTATAGGAAAAACTCCCTATAAACCTAACTTGACTCCCACTCCAATTAGATTTAGAATCTAATATAATTAGGAAACCTAAATAATATCCTAATACAATTCGGAAACAAATAATTGTGAGATCAAGAGATTAGGTGATTTTAGGACACATTCCTAACAAAATTCATTACAATCAACAAGCTACTACTAAAACAAATCAAACTCCTTCCTAGACCTACTCAGAAGTCAGAACCTCGGGGGAACATGAGTCCACTTACCATCAACAAAACTACTACTAAACAAATTAGATCATCAATAACCAACTCCATGTTACTTAAAAAAGAAGACTTGCAAAGATTGTTCTGATTTTTCTAGTGGACTTTATCTGCCCTACTTCTGTGAGATAACACTCTTACTAAAAGTGACATTGGACTTGTTCAAATTGTCCTTTTGGCACGATGTTGCTTCATATTAGTTAAGAATATCACAATTTGAAGTCGTCCTCCTCTTGTAGCTCTTGTAAAAATATAGGTTGTCATTTGTAAAAATAAGGTGGGAAAAAACTGACCATTTCTTGCTAGCTTTGGCTCCATATATTAGACCAATTTACACAACATTATTAATCAAGAAAGACATTGCTTCTACAACAGTAATAAAAAGGTAAGGAGATATTGTGTCACCCTGTTGCAAGCCCCTTGAAGGTCAACATCCCCACTAATCTCCCGGTTAATGGCAAAAGTGTGTGCTGATAACACTTACTCCTTCCGCTCCATATCAATTGTCACTTAGTTAACTCTCACAATCTCCAAGGTCACTATTTGATTGATAATATCGTATATAATATTTTATCAAAAATTTCAATGTTATATTGTTATATAAGATAGTATTTTCCATTACGAATCTAACGGTAGTAATTTTATACAACAATCATTATATATATTGAGAAATCTATTTTTAAAATTTTAAAGTTTGATTGAACAACAATTAATATGATACCAAGAGAGTAATAAATTGCACCTACAAACCCCTACCAACCACTGGATTTTAGGAGGCATTTGACTATGATGTTTCTCGAGAAAGTTCGTCAACTTTTTCAAGTTGACCAAAGTTTCCGATAATAGGTTGCAAAATGAGGATGAGAAAGTCTTTGAGTTGGACCCAAAATTTTCCAACGATTCATTGGAAAAAAACTTTTTTCAAACTTTTCCATGGAGAGTGTTGGAAAAGTTTTTTTTTTCTCATGGGAAAGTGTAACTGTTAATAATATAACATTCCCCAAATACCCATGAAACCCAATTTGTAAATTTAATAACTAAGGATAATTTGGAAATTTGAATAAACCTTTTCACCAATTTTCCCATTCAAATTAAACCAAACATTGTAATGTATTCGTTGTCCTGAAAAATTTTTCCAGGAAAAACTTCCGGTGGAAAGTTTCCCATGAAGCATCTTCCTCCTAGGGGAAAAAAATGCACCATTATAGGAATCTTTAGAAATTAGATTAAATACCACTGATCACTATCCTTTATGATCCCGCCCCAAACAACACATACAAATGATGTAAAACTGAAACCCAAACAAATATGAAATGAAAATTGAACTTGTAGTTAATGGAACCATGATGATCCATGATCCCGATACCATAATTTAAACACTGAGGATTCTTAGCATGAATAAGATGCTTCTCCAATTTTTGGTTTTTTTAAAGAAAAAAAAGCCCAAGTTTTCAACCATCAAAATAATGAATCAAACGCATCTAACCCCTATTTTCCTTCATCTAATCGGAATCCGCACGTTACTCCCTCTGTTCTATATTAATTGTCGTCTTTAAAAATTGTTTAGTCAAATTTTGAAATTTTGATCATAAATTTCTTAATATATATAGGCACCGTTCTTTTATGCGTTAACGCACCCAAGCGCAACGCAACTTAACGCAACATAACGCAAATTATCATTCTTTTTTAACGCAATTCCAACGTAACGTGAACGCCTTGTAACGCAAACGCAAGAGCAGTCTTGTAGTATTCTAAATATTACCATCCTTAAATTCGCAATAAAAATATTATTTTAATTATAATATTATAACTTATGAATAAAATATGTTATACACTTATACTCCGTATAAAGGATTAGCGATATAAAAATAAAAAAATAATAAAAAAAAGTGGTACTAAAAACCATGAGAATTAATATGGAGCACATGAAGTACAAAAATTCCTACGCCATCTTTTTTGACCACATTCGGAATCAAAAATTTTATCCAATTCAATTTTGGGAAAACAATCTGTATCTGATCATCTTTCATACTCTCGCGCGTGTTCTTTTCACCTCAACGCGCTCTCTTGTAACGCCACGTGTCGAAAGTGACAATAACCGTCACCACGATTGCGAAAGCTGGGAAACTGAAGTTACTATTATACTCTTGCGACGTTTTGGGGCGAGTGAGCGTAGAATTCACTGGAAGGAAAGGGTATAAATACCGAACCCCCTCGTATGAAACCTGGCAGAATTTGATTTTGTGGGCGGAGTAGAATCCGGAACGAACAACCAAAACCCTAAGAGAGCGAGAGAGAGAGTTTAGAGAATTGGTGGCGGAAATGTCGGCGAACGACGGCGAGGATAAGAAGCCCGGCGATCAATCTGCGGCTCACATCAATCTCAAAGTCAAGGGCCAGGTTCTTTCTGGATTTCTTCTCTATATTTTTGCTTCGTCTTAAGAATTCTGTCGTTATTTCGATGAATTGATCTTTTGTAGTATGTCTTTGCTTGGCTGCGCTAGTTTGATTTCAATCTTGTGAGTATTCTTGCCACTTTTCCGGCATGATCTGGTGTTATGTGTAGGTTTTCTTTTTCATGGAGTTTGGAATTGCTGTATCTGAACTTACTTTGAGAATTCAAACTGTGTATGTGACCCGATCAATTAGAACTCTAGTTTAAGGGAGTGAGATTAACTGCATTAAAATTCAAAATTGGTGGGATAATACAGCTGTTGTGTAGTAATTGAATTAGAACTGAGACTTAGCACCGGCAAAAATTTGGGTTTGGGTCGAATTCGGGTCGGTTAATGGCAAAATTTGGATGAGAACTTGATGTTCGGGCTCGGTCTTTTCGGGTCAGACAATTCATATGTTACTAAATCCGGGCTGAAATAGGGATCGGACAATAGAAAAATGATAAATATTGTGTCCCGATGTTTGGTTAATTCGGTCACTGTCAAAATTTGGATTAAAAAATCTATGACCATACTCGGTTCTTTCCGTGTCGGACAAAATTTTGCCAGCGCTACTACTGCGATGAGGAAAGGTTTTATTTTGTATGAATTTTCGTCGGTTTTAAAGCAACTTTAGTGTTGTGATCTCTTTGTTTTACACTTACAATTGAGACCAACTTGATCTTCTTGGGTTATGGAGCTGTATGTGGATATTATGTGGGAGAAAAAGCAAAGGAAGTCATCCTATCTTGAAATTTGTTTTGTGGGGTATTGTTCTCTTCTCGGCTTTGTCTATTAAATGATCTGATTAGAGCGAAACTGCTATTTTTTGAAATGTTGTAGCAATGAATAGTGAAACCTTGCTCACTATTTGAGTAGGCAATTTTGGGTCATTTGCTGGCCGGTTAATTCAATTTTTTTTTAATGCTAAGTGTGCAAATCCTTATGAAGGGTGTTGAGATCTGAGAATGCAATACCATGAAAGATTGATTGCTTTTTCCCCAGAAAAGAATTAATAGTTACTAAGCACTAGTGATGCACGTTCCTTTTTCTATGAAGTACAAAGTTGAAAACTTGTCAAAACTTGATTATCTACTTTAAGGTAACTGAAGACTTTCCAAGTAGAAAATAAACAAACAGGACTTTGAATGTGGCTAGTCTTGATGACTCCTCAATATTTCAGTGGGCTGCACTTGATCTTGTGTGTGATCAACTTTATCTTAGAATGGGACAAAGGGAAGTACAGTAGAATTGGCATCTTGCTTTTCCATTGGCATATGTATACTTAAGAAATCAATGAAAAAATATGCCCAAAGTGGAGGGAAGAAAGGAAGAACACGTAATCTTCGTGGGGGTGGTTGACAGTTGTGTGATGAAACTAGAATTTTTCAAATGGAAATCATAGTTAAGTTCCATTTGTTGTCTGAGTAGGTACTGATAGACTGCCAATTTTTGTGGCAAAGAAACTGCTTCGAGAAGACATTTGTGTTTTTTTTCCACTCAAAGCATTGATGGTGCATGCTTAAAGTATCTCTCTTTCGTTACTCTTCACTTCAGCCCCCGACAAAAATGCTTATCTGTATTCTTGTGTGGGTTTATAGTTCTTTTAAGCAGATAACATCCAAACTGTAGTTTATGTAGTCACCCTTCTTCTTGAGCTCTTCTTTGTGGACCTATAACGAACTGCCTCATCTAGTTTTGATAAAACTGTAGAAGTGAGAGAACCTGGTAAAAACCAAGGCTATTGAATTGCTTACATGGGAAGATGTGAATTTTGAACAATATTCACTGTGTCATTCCATTTGCATATGGGACAATAGAACTGCACTTGGTATGCTGTCATAACCAGCTCGAGCGTGCACAATTAAAATACTGATTCCATTCTCTTTTACTTTCCCCTTTTGTGCCATGGCTTGTCAGCGTGGTAATATACTAACATGCTCTTCAGTCTTTATATGCTTTAATTTTACGCTACTTGGTGGAAACACTAACAAGTTACTCCTCTGGCAAGCTTGTTTTAGCCATCAGAACACCATTTTCTAGTTCATAACGGTATCGCTGATTTTTTTTTTTCCTTACTTGAAGGATGGCAATGAAGTATTCTTTAGGATCAAGCGTAGCACGGCATTGCGGAAGCTTATGAATGCTTACTGTGACAGACAATCTGTGGAGTTTAACTCGATAGCCTTCTTGTTTGATGGGAGGAGGCTCCGGGGTGACCAGACCCCTGATGAGGTGAATATATCCCTGTGCCTTTCTCTTTAGTTCATCGATTGCTCTCTCTGGAAACTGCTCACCATCTGTCACATTCAAAATGTACAAATTGTTTCAATCAGCTTAAGACCTTTATTTCAACTAAAAAAATGAGTGATTCTCAAACTTTTTTTCCAAAATATGAGCATCCTCAAACATTGATGTTGTACTTATACATGTGATTCGGTACTCTTACTAATGGCGGTTTTCTTGATGTATGATACCGGGTTCAGCTGGAGATGGAGGATGGTGATGAGATCGATGCAATGCTGCACCAGACTGGAGGAGGGCATTGAGGAGGAGCCCTATTTCCTTTCATGATTATTCTGTTCAAGGAGAGTTGAGTTGCTGCTACTGCTAGCTGTCTTGGGTTTTGTGACTGCTGAGCCTTGTGTAGACAGACAACAATGATCTCTGACTTGTTTGCTTTCAAGTCTTTGCATTTTCATATCAAGTTGTCCCCCATTGTATATTGTGTCTCTTAAACTCCATTAATCATTTCCCTATCTACTGTGGTGTTCTTGGTATTAAATTCCCACCCGCATTTTGGATTATAATATTACATTCTTATATGTATGTAGGTAGTTTCTGTGTGACAAATAAGTTGAAGACCCCAACGGGATCTTTTTCATAGGAAATGGTGGACTTTCCGTAAAGTTTTTCCCAATGTTGATCTACATCTAAACATGGGATGGGAAAAATAAGTCAGTACGGTAGAATTATTCATTTTCCAAGGTTTTTGGTCAAACAAACGCACTCTAGATTGATAAGATCAGGTCAGGTCTATAAAACTATCTCAAAATAAGTATGTAGACATTGGCTACTCTTCTAAGGCTTGGGGATTATAGACTTTGGGTTTCTTTGATCCTTGAGCTGAGCTTTACCAGTCCAATGGTTAGATAATCATCCTCCTGCCCCTAACAAAGCAACATGGAATGCAAAATGGTCAGAAAGGCACGACCACGGTTACATGGCTAGAACCAGAGATATTCAATTAGGCTATCCTCGATAGTGTTCTTAAGGGGTGAAGTACACATGAAAGAGAACAAAATAAAACGAATAGGGTGTTCTTGAGGAGTCGAGAACAACCGGACGTTCCTGGAGAAAGAAGATAACAAAAGGAGAGAGGGGAGTGGCAGGAGAGAGAGAGAAATAGGAGAAAATATAAAATAAAATTTATTTGTTTTATCTTTTTATTTACTATTTAAGTAAGGAAAATTAGATTTTGGTGGTCACTACTTTCAAATTTTGTATGCGAGCATTCTCAACTTTCTTTTTGTTATATTACTACCAAATACCCGCGCGTTGCGCCGTGATCAATTAAAAAATACTTAAGTGTTGCTTGATATGATTTTGAATTAATAACACACCATTGTGACATAAAATAGTGTTTTTGGAGATAAATAACCTGCATTATGGGGGTGTATGGTTGAAAAAAAAAAAATTAAATTGACTTTTTGACCACCAATAAATTGAAGTTTTACCATCTTTTCCTAGACGAATCCAACACCAAATACTGGTCGCAGAAAACTGACATGACATTGATGCCACATGCTTAGTAATAAAAAATATGATGCAAACTCATTGGTACTAAGCACATTGACAGGTTCCATGTTTCAGGTATAAGTTGGACTTATTGGACAGGTCTCAGGTTCTAGGTTCAAACCTGTCGAATGACATACAATTTGTTCTTTTGGTTTCCTTTTTAATTGCCTTCAAACTTAGCAAAAACATTGTTCCCTCCTGTCTGCTTTATTCGTCAAATAGGGGGTATTGCCAACACATTATAGACTTTTTATTGAAAAAAAGTGAAAAATGGGTGCACAAATTAAGCAACAAGGGATAATTAAAAGTGTATGTGTAACGACCCGCCCTAAACCCGTGTTAATTAAAGCCTTAATACCGATAATTATTAAAAGTACGCTGTTAAAATTTTTTTTCCTTTTCTCCTTTTCCGTTATTACAGAAGTTATTATTATTATTCATTCTTTTTATGCGCGACAGGTCTCGAGTAAGGCGATGGTTAACCGGGTTGATTTCTATGTTATCTCGGATTTAAAGTTATAAATATTATTACGAGTTTATGACTATTTTTGTGATAAGTTATAAAATTTATTTTATCGTTCTCAATTTTACGTGCGTAACCGAAGAAGGTTATATTAATTTTTAATTTCCGTTTCAGTTACAATTTATATTATCCAACCTTCCTAAGTAAATTCTATCACCCGAATTATTTTATTAAGGTTATCGTACCAATTTATTTTATGTGGTTTAACACTAGTTAATTTTACCCAAATTATTTTCAAGTAATTTTATTTAATCATTTGCTAAACTATTTTGTCAAGTCTCATACTGTTGGCGGGTAGATTATTGTTTTAGGTTGTTTAGTTAGTTAGAGTTAGTTAGGATTTTTTTTTTTTAAAAGCTAGCTTAGGAGGTTGAGGCATCCAAGCCATTATAAACACCACAATATGGGTGTCAAAGGCCGATGTGGGACAACTCAACACGCCCCCCTTACCAATTACTTTACCTAGTTAGTTTATATTACTAATAATCTAAGTTAATTTCTAATCTAGAGAGTTGTTTATTTTAAGGGGTTTTATGTAGTTAAGAGGGGGAGGAGACTAAGTCTTTTAATTCATTTCATAAATCAAATTTTACACAACACCTCCTCCCTCCTCCTCTCTCCACGCCAGACAACCAACCCCCCCCCCCTCTGTCCCTCTGTTCCAGCGCCGGCAGGCTCACCAGCGACCACCAGGTGGTGGCCGAGCCACCCCCTCCATCTCTTCTCTTGTTTTCTCCTCCAAGTTCTTCTCCAAGTGGTATAATTCTCAAACCCTAATTCTTTTCTTTATGCTCAAATCTAAAATCTCACTTCTAATTTGTGTTTTCTGGATGTTTTTCCATCTCCTTTATGATTTCTAAACATGGATTTAGGTTGTGGTTAAGTTGGATTAGTTAGGGTTTGAGTTGGAGAAGGATGCATGTATAGTTTGATTGGATTTTTGGATGAGTTCTTGCTAAGTTCTTGGTGAATGTTGAAATTCTTGCTTGCATGTGGTTTTGGATGAGAGATATGATGATTAAGGGACTGATTTGGGTTGTTTATTATGTTAATTAAATTATTATATACATGGATGATATGAATTTAGTGTGGAAACGGGTGAAAGAGTGTTAATCCAAGTGTCATTTGAATTACTTATGTTACCTATGGTTGCATGTGAATTTTTATGGAAGAAAATGGGTATTTTCTGGGTTTATATTCTGGAAAATCATGAGTAATGTTCAATTTGGACTTTAGGTTTGGATTAGGATAGGTTTAATGGCCAAAAAGATGCATTTAAGGAGAAATCCAGAGTTGGTTTGCTGCTGGTTGTAATCTGAAAATTCCGGGGGACTTAAAATGTGAGTTTAGCTCTGGTTCCTACTTTAAAAGATAGCCAAGGTTGTTAGCTAACCCTCGGCTTTTGAATTTCGGGATTCCGTTATGTATAGCCCGGGATAGGACCAAAATCGTGAAGGTGTGTTTTTATATACATTTTCTGAGTCAGTAACTTCTTGCTAAGTTTTCATCAATTTGGAGACCTTATTGGCTTTAGTGGTAAACATAAAAGTTTTAGGTCGCTCTTCGAGCTTTCCAGAAACATAAGGTTTGCGTCCATACGATATCGGGAGAGTGAGATATGGGGTCGTAATTGTAGGACGTCGATAAAGTTTCTGCCCAGAATTTTGTTAATTAATTTCTATCTTTAAGGGTGCAAGGTGATGCCTAGAGAGCTCTCCTAAGATGGTAGCCATTATGATATTGTTAAATGGATTGGATAGATATGCTAAAATGATTTAAGGCATTTTAGTGGTTGGAGTTTAGTTCCCAAAGGTTGCTCAAATTTTAGCAAAGCCATTGATCATTCGATAACCTTTCTCGTCGCTTGCCGACGTTCCCTTTTCATATACAAGGACCATATCTTTCCTCTTAAGTAAGCCTTCAATAATTCCTTTCCCGTTCAAACTAATTGCTAAGGTTGCTCGATGACTCATAACCTTTCCATCAATCCCATTCAAGTTTCAATAGGAGTTTCGCACTAAAGTTCCGAACCCCCTTTTTCCTTCTAAGCTTTCTGCTTCTGTCCGGGCTATTTTCCGAGCCCTTCCCTTCATTTTTAGCCTTCGGGTCAGTTGACAAAGTTGTAGGGCGTGATTTTCCCTTTCCGAAAAGTACTTGGTTGCAAAAATCCGAGTTTTCTAGCTCAAGTTATCATCAAATCATCGATTTATCCAAAAACTGGAATTTCTATTTTCTCATTTCCTTTTAAGTTATCAAATTTTAAGTACTTTCATCCTAGCTTGTAAATGCAAGGACTTTATTTTAAATTCTCAATTTTCTTATGCTCTTATTATAGTTTCCAAGTCGCCCAAACCGTCCCAAGCTCGAGGCACGTCGCTAGACTTTTCTACTACCCAAGGTATGCGAATTGTCCAACTTTTCGCTCCTTTTATCTTCTAATGTTTTCATGGTCATTATAAGTTGTTCTTTAATGTTTATTTACGTTTTTGAAAGGTCCCATTTTATGTATTCTTTGTGCTAGTTACTCTTAGGTGCTAGCTCTCTTTTTATATATGATACTCCTGATCAGAGTGTCCGAACCTGGCCAGAGTCGACTGTTCGACAGTCACCCATACCAAACTTCGATCGGTTTGGGCATACGCGTGTGTGAGATGCATTGCATCGATCGTAGGGGACCAAATTCTTATGTTTAGTGTCTATCTTACCTTTCATACTTTATCTTTTATATCGTCAAGTTCAAGCTATTTTTGTTATGTTTGTTATCCCGTTCCCCGTTTTCTAAATGATTTTAAATGCCGGCACTAAAACCGTTTTCGAACGGTTTGACGTGTTGGAGGTTCGTGTACTGAGTGTTTCCCCACTCACTTTTGCGTATGCTTTCACTGTTTTGTTTTAGGCGGTCCGAGCTCTCAGGTTAAAGGATAAGCAGAAGTAGGCGCGTACTCAAGCAAGGTAGTCTCGAGTGGAAGTTTGGCCGATTCCGGTGCTTTCCTTATGATTAAAGGACCCCCCCTTGGTTATGAAATTTTGGGATGTAGTTTTTTTCCTAATGGTTGTATAAGTTAAAGTATTTATATTTTGGTGGACCTTAGTATGAAGTGTTTGTTCAAAGTATGGTTGTGGCTTTTGTGTTCTTGATTGGTGTTTTGGTTTGTTGCCTTGTCCCGAGTGGGGACGGCGGTAATACCTCCACCCTAGGTGTTCCGCTGCGCTAATCACAGGCTTGATGTGTGTGTTTTATGTTAATCTTATGATTAAGGGTGTTGGGGGTGTTACAGTTGTGATATCAGAGCGGAGTTATAAGAAGAGTTTGAGGAATTAGCATCTCTTAGGGAGTATGACATGTATGTGTAAAGTTTAGGTGTAAATGTGTTGTATGTGTGTGCTTTATGGATGGAAATTGGGGAACATGTGAATTGGTTGGATTGGATGTTGAGCATGAAGCTCCGAATGAATATATGAAGTGTATATTTCTTGCAGGTTTGAGGTTATGTAAAATTTGGGGATAGTCCAATTTATAGGGGAAGTGCTGCCGAAATTTCTCCAGAAATTAGAAAGTTTAGTAGCGAATTTAAGAAAACCTAAGTACGGTTTGTAAGTAACTTAAAAGTCTGGTACGAGTGAAGCATGTTATGTGCATAAGTGTTTATGGAATATGTGGAGCTTGTTGAGTTAGTCCCTAAATGAGGTTTAAGTCGGTGGAGTCTTGGACCTTGCCTTGCTTTCTTTTATTTACTTTAACAAGCTTACAATTTGTTAAGTCTTTTAAAACTTCGCTTTTATGTTATGTGTATAATGTAGATGGATGCTGATGGTAATCCCCTTCCCAATCCTTTCGCAATGTTCATGGAACCTTCGACAAATATTCAAGCTCACCTCCAGGCGTTGCAAGATGCCTTTGATGCTCATTGTACTGCTAATTCAAAATCGGAATATCATGATGACATATGCCGAGCTCAATGCTTGCTAGCTACTCTTCCTCACGAGAATCCGTGGGACGACATTAGGGATAGATACCGTCAGTTACTTCTTCGAGGTGAACCCGGTCGTCACGCCTGGTGCCTCAACTATGTCGGGGCCTGGAACCAAATTGCTATGGAAGCGGTCATCACACAAACCGCTCAATCTTTGAGTTTACACGTCAGCAAGCTAGGGTCGTTCTTACATGAGATGCTCGCATTGCCCGCTCCCCCTAACGCAGGAATAACTCCACCTCACGTTTTCTCTCCACCGGCGGACGAAGTACGGCTCCACTTTACGCCTCTTATCACGGGACGTCCTATCATGCTGATTTCGCCATCCCGCCGTGAGTCTACGCCCTCGGAGCAAGAGCCCGAGGAAGAAGAAGACCCAAGTATGGACCTGGATGAGGAGGAGGTGGGCCAAGGGCCTGATCATGATAGAGACCGCGGCAGGGAGATACCTTCCCATGTGGTTCCAATAGCGAGGAACCTTGAGAGGGCAAATTCGGGGCCCAGAATCCGCCGAACAAAGCGCAAGAGTACTCGCCCTTTGAGGCTATGTCGCGTAGAGGAGCCAGGGGAGCAGGAGGGGTCTAACTCCCGTGTTTGAAGAAATACTAGCCGATTTTTTTTTTGTGCAGGGATAGCTAGGAAGCTAACCTTATTTTAGCTAGTTGACAAAATTAGTTGTGATTGGCCATATTTTTTGTCTTAAGGTCATCAAGTGTTCTTAGTCAAACTATGCTATTTTTTGGGACCCTCCCTATGTTATTGGGTGAAGGGAGGCAGTATATGTATTTTGATTTGTTAATTTGCGTACTTGTTGGGACATATTTCGATATTGATTGTAACAGGGATACCCGTGAAGAAAGAAAAGGGATCCAAATTTTTCTTTAATGTTTATCGATGGGTATGCTAGTATTATTGTTTAAGGTTTGAGGCCCTAAGTATTTGGGAAGTCTTATGAAGCGTTGTTATCTTTGTTTATATGAGCATGTGCATGTGCGAAAATGTATGATGGGGTTTTTGTGACAATAAAAGCATTGGGACTGTATGCATGAGTAAAACAAAACCTGTTGCACGAGGTTAATGGCTATGAATTGTGTTGATTATTGAATTATTCTTTATAAAATGTGTAGCATGTCTCAAACATCGGGGAATTCACCACAAGAAGGACCGATGCATGAAGCAGCGGGGAACCAACTAGAGTTGCAGGGACCCCAGCTTACCCCAGTAATAGTATCCCAACCGGAGTCATCTTTAGGATCAGTCCCTCCTAATCCTCCACTATACCCCGACCATTTTGGGTTTTTGGTCCAGGAGTTGCTAAGATGGATACCTGTCCCATCTATGGCCCAACCAAGTAACACTAAGGAGGAAAATTATGCTGATAGGGTGGCAAAGCGTAACCCCCACCACCTATGCGGAAGGGTATGACCCCGTAGTTTTGGAAGATTGGATTAGGGATCTGGAAAAGATCTTCGAAGTAGTAGGGGTGCCTGAAGAAAAGAAACTGACAATAGGGACTTTTTACCTAAAGGGAGAAGCCGACAGTTGGTGGAGGACCGTCAGGGAAAGATATCAAGGGACGACCAAGACATGGAACGATTTCTTAAATGATCTTAGAGCACAGTTCTACCCCCTAACCCTTAGACGGCAAAAAGAGAAGGAGTTCCTAGACTGGAGCATGGTGAACAAAGATATTTCGGTGCTACAGTACACCTCCAAGTTCAATGAATTGTCCCGCTTCGCCCCGGAGTATGTGGCGTCTAAAAACATGAAGATGTTTAGGTATGAAGGAGGTCTAGCACCATATATACGCAGCCAACTATCTTCACATCACTTCTCGACTATGCAAGAAATGTATGAAAGGGCTGCGGAGGTAGAAAGAGTCAGGAAGGAGTTGAAAGCTTTAAGTCAAGGAAGTCAAGGGAGTAGTAAGAGAAAGTGGAATGAAAAAGGAATGTTTCCTTCACCTGCTGTGGAAACCAACCAGCCCAAGAGGCCGATGCCTTCAAATCCTAGGAGCCAACCTAACCCGCTTACCACCAGGGAACCATGTAAGAAATGCGGAAGAACGAATCATTCAACCGCGCAGTGCCGGGTAGGCACCAACAATTGTTTATGGTGAGGTGGAGCTGATCATAGAGGCCGGAACTGGGCAGACGGCGGCACGCCACCCTCGGGCGGCACCGCGGCGGGAGCGTGGGGCAAGCCTACGTTATGGGAAAAAAGGAGGCAGCAAAGTCTGGTATGGTTGTGACCGGAACTGTTTATATACATGCTAAGCCTTTAATTGCATTATTTGATTCTGGAGCCACGCATTCGTTTATTTCATCTAAAGTTGCGTCAAGGCTGAATTTAAGAAATCTAGCATGTGAGGTAAATTATTTAATCAGCTTACCCAATGGTCAAACCATAGCATGTGAAAAATGTTTTGTGGGAGTTCCACTTGTTTTAAATAAAGAAACCTTCCCAGCTAATCTCATTCAGTTGGATTTAGAAGAAATTGACATCATTTTGGGTATGGATTGGTTGAATGCAACGCAAGCTCAAATCCGATGTGGTGAAGGGACAGTTGTCCTTAAGAATGCCTCGGGAGTTGAAATTTGTTTTATTGGGGACTTAGGAGTAAATCCGTGTCCTATCATAACATATGTAAAGGCTCGAAAGTTGCTGAATCACGGGTGCAAGGGTTACCTGTGTTTGATTAGTGGAGATTCTAAGGATTCGCCCAAGATGGAAGAAATTCCGGTGGTGCAAGAGTTTCGAGATGTTTTCCCTGAGGAAGTTACGGAGTTACCCCCAAGGAGGGAAATTGACTTCGAAATAGAGTTAGTTCCTGGAACTCGGCCTATATCCAAGGCGCCCTATCGAATGGCACCAGCTGAGCTTAAGGAGTTAAAGGTGCAGTTGGAAGACTTATTAAGCAAAGGTTTTATTAGACCTAGTACGTCGCCCTGGGGAGCTCCAGTGTTGTTTGTACGGAAAAAGGACGGAAGTCTGAGATTATGCATCGACTACCGAGAGTTGAACAAAGTCACGATCAAGAACAAGTACCCTCTTCCTAGAATTGATGATCTATTTGACCAACTCCAAGGGGCAGGAGTATTTTCTAAGATTGATTTGAGGTCAGGATACCACCAACTTAGGGTTAAGGATGAGGACATCTCTAAAACCGCCTTTAGGACAAGATATGGGCACTATGAATTCACTGTAATGCCTTTTGGACTTACGAACGCTCCAGCAGTGTTTATGGATTTAATGAACCGAGTGTTCAAGCCTTATCTGGATAAGTTTGTGGTAGTTTTCACTGATGATATATTGGTGTACTCAAAGAGTAGAGAGGAACATGAAAATCATTTAAGGATGGTGCTCCAGACGCTAAGGGAGCGTCGGTTATATGCTAAGTTTTCAAAGTGTGAGTTTTGGCTCCAGGAAGTCGGATTTTTAGGGCATATAGTCACCAGTGAAGGGATCCGAGTGGACCCTAGCAAAGTATCCGCCGTTAAGGATTGGGCGAGACCCACTACGGTTACAGAAGTCCGAAGCTTTTTGGGTATGGCCGGATACTATAGGAGGTTCGTCCCGAACTTTTCTAAATTAGCTCTCCCCTTAACCAATCTCCTCAAGAAGACGACCCGATTTGAATGGACCGACGAGTGTGAAGAGGCTTTTCAAGCACTTAAGGAGAAGCTCACAACCGCCCCAGTGTTGTCCCTACCTGAGGAAGGAAAGGAGTATGTAGTGTACAGTGATGCGTCACATCAAGGGCTGGGGTGCGTGCTAATGCAAAATGATAAAGTGATAGCTTATGCTTCACGACAGCTAAAGTCGTATGAAAAGAATTACCCGACGCATGACTTGGAGCTAGCGGCAGTAGTTTTTGCCCTAAAAATTTGGAGGCATTACCTTTGTGGAGTCCCTACTACTATCTTCACGGATCATAAGAGCCTCAAGTACATTTTCACTCAAAGAGAGTTGAATTTAAGGCAGCGAAGATGGTTAGAACTTATCAAAGATTACGATCTAAGTATCCAATACCATTCCGGGAAAGCTAACTCAGTGGCAAATGCCTTAAGCAGGAAGACCCAGCATGGGACTTTGAATCGTCTCGATATTCATCCAAAGATGTCGCAGGAACTGAATAAGGAAAACATCGAAATAGTGAAGCTGGGTGAGACGGCTAAGAGATTGGCTACGTTAACCGTTCAGCCATCTATTATTGAAGAGATCAAGGCCGAACAAATTAATGATCCCGAAATCAAGAGGATTGCGGATAACCTCGTTACTAAAGGAATGCCAGGGTTTCTAGTTCACGAGGATGGAATCTTGAGGTTCCAAAATAGGCTATGTGTACCTAACCAGGGAAACTTAAGGCTTAAGCTTGTGGAGGAAGGCCATAGTTCAATATACTCTGTACATCCAGGAGGCACGAAAATGTATAGAGACTTAAGAGAGCATTTTTGGTGGCCTAATATGAAGAAGGACATAGCTAGTTATGTAGATAAGTGCTTAACTTGTCAAAAGGTCAAAGCAGAACATCAACGGTCATCAGGCGAACTGAGGCCTTTGGAAATTCCCACGTGGAAATGGGAATCAATTTCTATGGATTTTATTATGGGATTACCCCTCACAGCTTCTAGGAGAAATGCCATTTGGGTAATTGTGGATCGCCTAACTAAGTCAGCACATTTTGTTCCTATTTATGAAGGATGGAAGGTAGATAAGTTGGCAGACATCTATATCCGCGAGATCGTTCGATTGCACGGAATACCGAAGGATATAGTATCCGATCGAGAGACAAGGTTTCAATCACGATTTTGGAGTGCGCTACAAAGAGCTTTCGGTACTAAGCTTAATTTCAGTAGTTCCTACCATCCAGAGAGTGATGGCCAGACCGAAAGAGTTAATCAAATTGTAGAGGATATGCTTCGCGCTTGCGTTTTGGATTTCCAAGGAAATTGGGATCAATTCCTTCCACTTATAGAGTTTTCCTACAATAATAGCTACCAGTCTACCATTCAGATGGCTCCTTTTGAAGCACTTTATGGAAGGAAGTGTCGGACCCCATTGTGTTGGGGAGAACTGGATGAAGCATTAATCCTAGGTCCGGATCTGATTCAGGACACCACGGATAAGATCAGAATCATCCGGCAGCATATTAAGACTGCCCCGAGTAGACAGAAAAGTTATGCTGATTGCAGACAGAAGCCGCTCGAGTTTCAAGTTGGAGATCGTGTTTTTCTTAAAGTTTCTCCAAGTAAAGGAATTCGGAGATTCAATGTCAGAGGAAAGTTGAGCCCGCGCTATATCGGGCCTTACTCCGTTGTACAAAAGATAAATCTGGTAGCATATCGTTTAGATTTACCCTCTAACCTAGGGCAAATACACGATGTTTTCCATGTCTCGCAACTACGGAAGTATGTGCCGGATTCGACGCATGTTTTAGAAGAAGCACCACCTCTGTTGTCAGAAAATCTCACTTTTCAGCAATAACCGATCCAAATCCTGGATCGTAGGAGCAAGCGACTTCGATCTAAGGAAATTCCCTTAGTCAAAGTGCTATGGGCGAACCAAGATACCTCGGAAGCCACGTGGGAAACCGAGGAAGACATGAAGAAAAGCTATCCACACCTCTTTTAAGGTACTTCGTTCAAGATTAGTCCAGCAGCAAGTTTCGGGGACGAAACTTCTTTTAGGGGGGGAGGGTGTAACGACCCGCCCTAAACCCGTGTTAATTAAGGCCTTAATACCGATAATTATTAAAAGTACGCTGTTAAAATTTTTTTTCCTTTTCTCCTTTTCCGTTATTACAGAAGTTATTATTATTATTCATTCTTTTTATGCGCGACAGGTCTCGAGTAAGGCGATGGTTAAACGGGTTGATTTCTATGTTATCTCGGATTTAAAGTTATAAATATTATTACAAGTTTATGACTATTTTTGTGATAAGTTATAAAATTTATTTTATCGTTCTCAATTTTACGTGCGTAACCGAAGAAGGTTATATTAATTTTTAATTTCCGTTTCAGTTACAATTTATATTATCCAACCTTCCTAAGTACATTCTATCGCCCGAATTATTTTATTAAGGTTATCTTACCAATTTATTTTATGTGGTTTAACACTAGTTAATTTTACCCAAATTATTTTCAAGTAATTTTATTTAATCATTTGCTAAACTATTTTGTCAAGTCTCATACCAATTAATTTTATTTAGTTGATACCAATTATTTTACCTAGTTAGTTTATATTACTAATTGTCTAAGTTAATTTCTAATCTAGAGAGTTGTTTATTTTAAGGGGTTTTATGTGGTTAAGAGGGGGAGGAGACTAAGTCTTTTAATTCATTTCATAAATCAAATTTTACACAACACCTCCTCCCTCCTCCTCTCTCCACGCCAGGCAGCCAAGCCCACCCCCCCCTGTCCCTCTGTTCCGGCGCCGACAGGCTCATCGGCGACCACCAGGTGGTGGCCGAGCCACCCCCTCCATCTCTTCTCTTGTTTTCTCCTCCAAGTTCTTCTCCAAGTGGTATAATTCTCAAACCCTAATTCTTTTCTTTATGCTCAAATCTAAAATCTCACTTCTAATTTGTGTTTTCTGGATGTTTTTCCATCTCCTTTATGATTTCTAAACATGGATTTAGGTTGTGGTTAAGTTGGATTAGTTAGGGTTTGAGTTGGAGAAGGATGCATGTATAGTTTGATTGGATTTTTGGATGAGTTCTTGCTAAGTTCTTGGTGAATGTTGAAATTCTTGCTTGCATGTGGTTTTGGATGAGAGATATGATGATTAAGGGACTGATTTGGGTTGTTTATTATGTTAATTAAGTTATTATATACATGGATGATATGAATTTAGTGTGGAAATGAGTGAAAGAGTGTTAATCCAAGTGTCATTTGAATTACTTATGTTACCTATGGTTGCATGTGAATTTTTATGGAAGAAAATGGGTATTTTCTGGGTTTATATTCTGGAAAATCATGAGTAATGTTCAATTTGGACTTTAGGTTTGGATTAGTATAGGTTTAATGGCCAAAAAGATGCATTTAAGGAGAAATCCAGAGTTGGTTTGTTGCTGGTTGTCATCTGAAAATTCCGGGGGACTTAAAATATGAGTTTAGCTCTGGTTCCTACTTTAAAAGATAGCCAATGTTGTTAGCTAACCCTCGGCTTTTGAATTTCGGGATTCCGATATGTATAGCCCGGGATAGGACCAAAACCGTGAAGGTGTGTTTTTATATACGTTTTCTGAGTCAGTAACTTCTTGCTAAGTTTTCATCAATTTGGAGACCTTATTGGCTTTAGTGGTAAACATAAAAGTTTTAGGTCGCTCTTCGAGCTTTCCAGAAACATAAGGTTTGCGTCCATATGATATCGGGAGAGTGAGATATGGGGTCGTAAGTGTAGGACGTCGATAAAGTTTCTGCCCAGAATTTTGTTAATTAATTTCTATCTTTAAGGGTGCAAGGTGATGCCTAGAGAGCTCTCCTAAGATGGTAGCCATTATGATATTGTTAAATGGGTTGGATAGATATGCTAAAATGATTTAAGGCATTTTAGTGGTTGGAGTTTAGTTCCCAAAGGTTTCTCAAATTTTAGCAAAGCCATTGATCATTCGATAACCTTTCTCGTCGCTTGCCGACGTTCCCTTTTCATATACAAGGACCATATCTTTCCTCTTAAGTAAGCCTTCAATGATTCCTTTCCCGTTCAAACTAATTGCTAAGGTTGCTCGATGACTTATAACCTTTCCATCAATCCCATTCAAGTTTCAATAGGAGTTTCGCACTAAAGTTCCGAACCCCCTTTTTCCTTCTAAGCTTTCTGCTTCTGTCCGGGCTATTTTCCGAGCCCTTCCCTTCATTTTTAGCCTTCGAGTCAGTTGACAAAGTTGTAGGGCGTGATTTTCCCTTTCCAAAAAGTACTTGGTTGCAAAAATCCGAGTTTTCTAGCTCAAGTTATCATCAAATCATCGATTTATCCAAAAATTGGAATTTCTATTTTCTCATTTCCTTTTAAGTTATCAAATTTTAAGTACTTTCATCTTAGCTTGTAAATGCAAGGACTTTATTTAAAATTCTCAATTTTCTTATGCTCTTATTATAGTTTCCAAGTCGCCCAAACCGTCCCAAGCTCGAGGCACGTCGCTAGACTTTTCTACTACCCAAGGTACGCGAATTGTCCAACTTTTCGCTCCTTTTATCTTGTAATGTTTTCATGGTCATTATAAGTTGTTCTTTAATGTTTATTTACGTTTTTGAAAGGTCCCATTTTATGTATTCTTTGTGCTAGTTACTCTTAGGTGCTAGCTCTCTTTTTATATATGATACTCCTGATCAGAGTGTCCAGACCTGGCCAGAGTCGACTGTTCGACAGTCACCCATTCCAAACTTCGATCGGTTTGGGCATACGCGTGTGTGAGATGCATTGCATCGATCGTAGGGGACCAAATTCTTATGTTTAGTGTCTATCTTACCTTTCATACTTTATCTTTTATATCGTCAAGTTCAAGCTATTTTTGTTATGTTTGTTATCCCGTTCCCCGTTTTCTAAATGATTTTAAATGCCGGCACTAAAACCGTTTTCGAACGGTTTGACGTGTTGGAGGTTCGTGTACTGAGTGTTTCCCCACTCACTTTTGCGTATGTTTTCACTATTTTGTTTTAGGCGGTCCGAGCTCCCAGGTTAAGGGTAAGGATAAGCAGAAGTAGGCGCGTACTCAAGCAAGGTAGTCTCGAGTGGAAGTTTGGCCGATTCCGGTGCTTTCCTTATGATTAAAGGACCCCTCCCCCCCCCCCTGGTTATGAAATTTTGGGATGTAGTTTTTTTCCTAATGGTTGTATAAGTTAAAGTATTTATATTTTGGTGGACCTTAGTATGAAGTGTTTGTTCAAAGTATGATTGTGGCTTTTGTGTTCTTGATTGGTGTTTTGGTTTGTTGCCTTGTCCCGAGTGGGGACGGCGGTAATACCTCCACCCTAGGTGTTCCGCTGCGCTAATCACAGGCTTGATGTGTGTGTTTTATGTTAATCTTGTGATTAAGGGTGTTGGGGGTGTTATAGTATGCATAACGTAAACTCCATAAAAAAATTGATTTCCATGCCAACATGAATGAGATTCACTCAATTAGAGTGTCATTTGTAATTTTTAATACAACCAACACACTCTAGATTTCTTATAATTAAAAAAAAAAGTGGAAAATGGGTGCACAAATTAAGTAATGGGGATAAAAGTGTCTGCATAACGTAAATACTTTATTCGTCCAAAAATAATTGGCTTCCATGCTTTTGAAGGTCCATCTTTACTCAACAGTTTATCACATAATTTTTTTTTTGTTAAAAAATTCTAATTTTATACTTTTTTAATTAATTTTTATTGTGAATATAGAGATATGTTGCTTTAATATCAATTTTGACATTGGTTTGTGCTATATATTAATTAATTTTTTATTTTTTGTGTTTCATTTGTAAATGTCAAAACTAAGATAAACAATGAGCATGAGAAACTGCTTTATTTTATAAAAAAATAACAATGACAGAAATCTAAACTATGTACTTTGAAATTTTTGAAAAAAAATAGCAGCAAACCTAATTTAATAAAAAAGATAAAAAGTAAATTTAAAATAAATGTAGCATTATATACAATGTGAGAGAGGACGGTATCATGGTCATGATGTGGGATTTGGGTTTGGTGGTTATGAAGTAGTAGTTAATTAGTAATATTAGACGGTTAATGGGTCAACAATAAAATTTGGTAATTTACTAATTTTTATTGTGTTTATTCAATCTAAAGGTGAGGATTAACTGATAATTCTAACGATTATAATGCAACTTTGCTCCGAGAATTACTCCCAAATAAGTCAAACCTACAAATCTTTAATAGATAATATAGATAGTGGTCCCAGAAACACAAAAATTCGGATGGAACTCCGCCGAGGCAAGAGGTGGTGACCCGATAGAAAGTTGACTTGTATTGACCAGAGATTTCACACGTCAGCTTTCCACCAAATCACCATTCATGATTCACCGCCTCTTGACTCGTTGACGTCCTACTAGAATATAATTTTTAAGTTTTTGGGACCTCCAAAATACACCCAAAAAAAAAAGTATGAACTACTAGCATACAAAAGCTAAAAGTAGGACTACCAAAATCCAATTTTCCTTTAAAATAATTACATATTATTTCTTTCTCACCCCATTCTTTAACTTTATATCCACCATTAACAATATTCATACTTCACTGTCCATTAAATAATATTATTTGTATTATTTTTATACTTGATGTTCTCCACACTACAGAATATCATTAGAGACCTTTCCTGTTTGATCCACACAACAGAATAAATGTTCAAAGGGCTCAAAAGGCGTTCCCTATTACACAGACTGGTAGAAAAAAACCTGAGCGGGTGTAGCAACCCTGATACAAAAAAAAGTTCACACCATATTCATTTGGACATTCTGAGTTAGTATTTCATTTCAGGACACCAAAAAAAAAAAAAAAAAAAAAGTTACTTTGCCTATCTATTCTGAGTGTATATCTAGCCAGTGACACTCCATGACATAAATGGAGATAAACAACCTGCTATGGTTTCTTCTTTTTTCCTTCTGCTGTGATAAATATTGTGAGTATGACTGTGACAAATTGGGGGAGGGTTAGTGAAGGAGTGATTGAATGTAAGAAGATCGGCCACGTCCTTCGTTAATGGCATGTCACAATTGTTAGCCATGCTTATGATCTTGGGAGTGCCTATGCTGGTAACTGAAGCTTTTTGTTGTTTTTCCAGCTGCAGTGGAAACAAAATATTTCAAAAACCCAGCAATGACAATGGTAGCTAAAAGAGGTGAGAAATAATGAACGTCCCTTTACCTTTGAAAGTAGTAATAAAAGAAGTCTGCGTAAAGTAAGGTTTGAACAATCCCGGCTAACCACGCTGCAAGATTAGAAACAACGACAACAGTCAACAGTCAGACGGAAAAAGGGATGTCATGACATGGTCTACACAGGGGAAGGACTGAACAGAAAGAATTCAGGTGACATGAGATTTGATAGGAAAGCAAAAACATCTCGAGTCTTAATAGAGATATTAAACTTTCATTTTTAGAGCAAAACAATGTAAACTAGAAAATGGTGATATCCCATCTCTGCAGAATGAACGGGGTACTGGAACATCAGGGTCATTTAATGAGCATAGGCTCCCTGAAGCAGTGACAGAGGATGCATAGAGTGAACAGTATGCAGCAGTACACAATAATAGTCACAGTTAAATTCCCCCCCCCCCCCCCAAAAAAAAAAATACCTAATCTGTAATATTATCCATCACATGTATAATTGCTAGGACAATATTCATCGGATTTACCAACTACGTAGTACATATCCAAACATCCAAGTCCAAGAGGAACACAGCACAAATCTTGTCGATGAACACTCGTCCACCACAACCTACATTTGTATATCCAGAAATTATGCATAATTGCATATCTGGATAATTTACCTTTCTTAGCCCATCAACATGACTGTTCAATTTGACACAATACACATGCATGCATACAAACTTCTTTGGGTTTCAGGATAGTGCATCGTCAAATGGGCCAAGTACGGTAAAGGAGACTCATTCAAAGGGGATTAGTGTGTGTGTGTGCGAGGTGTGGTGGTGGGGAGGGGGGCGTTTGGCCTTACGTGGGTAAGGAGGCCAACTTGTCACGGAGTCAATACGGAAACATCCTTGCTAGTAGTGAGGTTGACCATTTATGCCCTTGCCTCTCTCAGAGGCAAAGGAATACTTGCCACATGTGTTATTGGAGGCTTGTGTGGCTGATTGGGAGTGTTCAAATTCATGGAACTTTAAGTTTGAGCGGCCACACATAGACCAAGCAAGGCCCAAACCCTAGATGGACTTCCTCGCTTACATAAGGTCTAAGGATCCAAAATGTGTCCTCAATCGCATTTTCGATTTTGGATGCCATCCGGAAAAGTTGCTAAAAAGCAGCAATCATGTTCTTTACCTCGCTTGTTGCAGTCTGGAAACCCAGTTCGCCCTACTCTGAAACCTTTCCAATGCGCCAGTGATCGACCAGATTTTGAATCCATGCCTCCCATTATATAGTAATATAAAACAAATACATCCTCTCCTCTCTCACGCTTAATCTAACCATCAAATAGACTCGGGTTTTTCGGGTGTAGAATCAACATCTTCCTCTTAACCACCAAGAATCAATTCATACTTTGTGGTTTTGTTCAAATTGTTTGTTGGCGGACCATGGGATATCAATCTAATCACTTTGCATCAAGGTTCCTCCTATTTCTACCTTTACTTATTATTGCCCTACCCATGAACTTCAATAGGAGCACGAACTAGGAATCAAATTATGCTCACAAACTACTTAGAATTACGAACTACGAGTTGATTCTCGATTGCTACTAAAGTAACCAATAACTTCACACCCCAAAACCCTAGTCTAGGTTAAAAGTGGGAGAGATGATGAAAATATATATGGTACATAGTACCCTTTAATGGGAAGCAACTCACCCTACAGGTGAGGAGACCCATTTAGGGTTTCAGCCTCTCAAGTCCCATGTGTGGCCACTCAAAAGCCCTTGAATCGAACTACTCGGCCACAAAATCCTTTAATAACACAACGTTCTCTGAACGTGTCTTGGCTTCATAAGCCTTCAAAAACTCAATCATCTCTCAATATCTCTCTTCATATTTCATCGAGGTAATGGAGTGTGCAGCCATAAACTAAAAATGTAATCCCATTTGTCATTCTCTTGACATATTGATCTTATGAAACCATAGGCAAGCCATACAAAGTAGCTTTATGGAAGTTGAAGTATCATTAATTGGAAGATTGTCCAAGAGGACCAAAATCAAATATGTATTTTGTCACATCCTGTCCCCTTATCACTCCATAATAAGTGGGAATGTTGATCCATATGTGAAACTCATTGTTAGTAGATATGCCTTGAATCACTACTATCAATATACTCAATATATGAGAAGTCAAACATGGATACTAATTGTAAGACTTATATCTACGAAATTAGATGGAGTTGAGCAACAATTAGGTGAAATTTGGCATAGTTAAAAGCATGTTAAGTGAAGGTAAATAAAAGTTAGGTATTCTACCTAAATTCCCCCAGCTGTACCTAAATTTCCTCCAATGGTACCAACATTCCACCTACCATAGCAATCATCTCCTCACAAATATATGACATGTTTCTGTTATTTCACCAACAAACACTATCTCTCCCTACCAATAGACGTAGCTAACGCATTGTTAGTAAACCACATTAAATCTATGTCAGTTTTCAATTTCGTTCTTACTGTGAAGTCTATTGTTGTATCAGAAACTAGTGGTGTATAACCCTACTATGAAGTCTACTATTGTATCAAAAAACTAGTATTGTTGAGAAATAGGTGGAGCTATGAATGGGAATTGGGTGGATATGGATGGGGAATGCTCATAACCATGATTTACCATAGGTAAGGGCACACTACCCAAGCCCACCATCTTCCTTAATACCTACATGGGTATTACCACTATGGTACCTATGGATAGTGTATGTGGGTATTCATGGGTATTATCCAAATATCAACAATCAATACTCTCTTTATTGTTACAAATCTTTACTCATACGCATGTGGCTCAGTTTTAGCAATCGAACCACCCAAACCATACATCATACATAGGTATTAACCAAATGCTCTGGAAAATATCAAATGATTCTTAGCATAGGATGCATCAGTAAATTTACTAAATTATAAAAAGATAATTAAAAAAACTGAAGCATGATGAAGATGATTTTCATTGCCATGAAGAGAATTGAGTCTTGACTTAGAATTTGCATAAACATAAACTCACTAGCAGAAGAAAGTTGCATCTCTAGTTCCTAAAAAATTGATGAAAAGATCATTTATTAAGAGGTTACCTAGCTGATAAAATTGGAATGAAAACAAAGATTAATTGATCTGAACATACAACTAAAACAGCACTCTAGAGCCAGCCCCGTGATGATCACAGTTTGTTGTTAATGAATGCGAAGTACTATTTTTCGGAAATCAGTTGACTGCATTGAGAATGCAACTCGGAGATGGAGATGTGCATTACTGTAGTTAGCATTCATTTACAACTGAAACTGTGTTTCCTACGTATGACAAATCTATGCAGAGAATGGGTATATGGATATCCATAGGTAATGGATACCCACACTAAATTGTGGGTTACCCACCCATGCCCACCTACCCACTATCCATTTTCAATGGGTATTACCCACCCATTAGTGTGGGTTACCCTCCATAACCATCTATCCACTATCCATTTTCCATAGGTATTACCCACCCAAAATAGGTGGGTAATACCCATTGAAAATGGATAGTGGGTAAGTGGGTATGGGTTAGGGTGGATACCCTCTAAATGGGTACAAATTTCCACCCATAGCTGAAGCAGAAAATAGGTTTATACTGAATAGAAATGTGATCTTTGATGAAGGATCCATGTTTAACCCTACTATGAAGTCTATTATTAGCAAGTTGTTGAAAAGGCTCGTGATGAGAGTTAGCCACAACAACAGGAAGAAGCTCAACACTTCAGTACATAAGTCGAGCCCATACCGTATGCTAATTAGCAAAGTTTAGTTCTTGCTCATTCACGAAGCGTTAACAATATGTTAACCACATCCACGGGCACTAGAGATGGATAGCATCTACTTTTTATGATAGGATTACAAAAATGTATGACATATATATATAAGGAGATGATTGCTATGGCAGGTGGAATGTAGTTACTGTACGTGGAATTTAGGTAGAATATCTAACTTCCATCTACCATCATAACATATGACTGACTATGCCAAAATTTTCACCTAGTTGTTGCTCCATCTAATTTCATAGAAATTAATCTAACAAAAGTTAAAAAACAAAAAAAATTAATTTACCAAAATTTACCAGTTTTTGCCTAAATTTACAAAAATTTACCAAAACTTACCAAAAATTACCAAAGTTAATAAACAAAAAAAAAATTGATATATTAGCGTAAATTTGTCAAAAGTTACCAAAATTTAACTTTTACCCAACTGTTTTTCACCCATGAATTATACACACCCTTACTGCCCATGTTTGACTTCCGCTTTTACAGATTCAAGGCATATTCAAATAAATGATGAGAACAAATCTCTTTGTATGAAGTAGCCCAGCAGTAAGCCACCAAATTATCGACATAGTTATCGGGATCGCTACACGCACCTAGGTCCCCATTCTGGAAACAAGCATGTAAAAGCGAAAACTAGATTAAAATTTGAGCAAAAGTTAGCGATCCACGTTACAGGGAAAATGACCAAGAAAGTGATCCTAGTAACAAAGGTTACCCCTCATGAGTCATGACATTTATCCACTCTCTTTTTTTCTACTAAAAAGAAGAGTGGATAAATGTCACAAGGGATGTTTATCCACTCTCATAGTTTGACAAATCAATAGCCTCAACAAAAAGAGGTAGATATCCAAGAAGCTTCATCATATGACTCATCCAATAAGAATTCCCCCCCCCCCCCCAACCTCACATAGATGACCCAAACACAGTTATCCACAATTTGTACCTTTTTTTTAAAATCACCGCAGTCACGTTCATTTGGTACTATTGTACATTCTATATTTTTATCTAACTACTCTCTGAGGTAAATCTATAAAACTAGTGAACGGATATGTTTCACTATTGAGGTCATTCTTTAATGTTGAAAGCAAGTAAAGACAGCCAAGCCCTAAAGGGTCCAAACAGTTCAACTGGCATTGGGGAATAGAAGGTTGTGCATTGTGATCGATTATGCTAGAGGTCTTTCATGGTGAAAGACTGAAACATGTGTCAAAGAACGAGGGGTAAAATTGAGGATGCAATTATTTGAGTTTGTCCGGGCAAGAGACAAGCAAAAGAATGTTTTAGAGTTGTTATCAGTTCTAGCAACTATTTGAGAGTTAGTCCCACAACACCCTCCAGTGCAAAACTCATCTTACTATGGTCTACACTTTGCAGCGATCTAGATACAAAACGCTTCAATCCATCAAGAACATTTACAATGCCAGCACAATGAATAATATCATTCCCCTCATAGCAAAAAATGAACCTTAGTGGAATTGGAAAGATACAATGCTAGCACAATGAAGTGTGCTTCTGGGAAGGCAAGGGTCCAATGGAAAAATGGATCATAATGCCAGCTCCTCAAGTAACAAGCTGAAAGTTTGTCTACAACGGGGGAGCAAAATGGATGCATAAAACCAATTCAAAACTATGGAGGGACTAAAAATGTTTGTATATGGAAATCTTAGCATATTATCTAAAACTACTTCTGATAATTGCATATATGGTTGGCATGCCAAAATTAGATGAAGATAGGTAAAAAAGCGGTTGCAATTCATGCTAGCAAAGGAAGTCCAACACCGGTCAACATATGCTTCAAAAGCATTTATTAGAAACTATGAAGCATGGACACTTCTTTGAGCCTTGTGTATACGTGTCCGACACGCATCTTACGTTGAAACTCTCGGACACACCAAGGACATGTGTCAAACACGGAAAGAATCGTGTCCTCTAAAAAGTTTCAAGATAAACATTCAACACTTGGAGGACTCATTGTGGACACAGAAATCCCAACCTTCAGACACTTTCAAATCATTGATAGGCATCACATTTTCCAGCTAGCCTACCTCCAATGACACCCTCAACTATGATATCCTTTTCTCAACACATAATTGTTCTTGCCTGGTGGCTTACCATCTTACAATTACCTTTTTCCCTCTTCACTATAGATGTGTACTACCTCCATTCCATATTAATTGTCACCTTGATTTACGTGTCAATCAAATTTTAAAAATGTTGACCATTAATTTCTAAACATATATAATGTTCTATTATACGAAAGTACTATCATTAGATTCGTAACGAAAAATACTATCATAAGAGTATAAAGCTGTAATTTTTTTGATAAAATATATAATAAGAAATCCTCAGTCAAAGAAGAACATTAGAGACCGTGTAATATTTATGAAGTGACAATTAATATGAAACGGAGGGAATATAGTTTTACAATTCATAAACTATTAGAGAAAATGTATTTATTATCAAACATTTTTATAATAGAATTTAGTATTTTACGAAGTACTATATAAAATTAGTATACGTGTGAAACTACATGTTGTGTTCTTATTTTTTCAAAAATCACGTGTCCCGTTGTCCCTGTCATGTCATATCCGTGTCTCATGTCCAAGTTTGTGCTTCTTAGATTAGAAATAACCTCATGAAATATTTAGAAATTCATGCATGTGGATCAACCCATCTGCTAGGGTAATATACACTAATCAGTGCTATGAAATTATCATATTGGGAGAGGGGGCTAGAAAAAGAGCACATACGGATCCAGTGGACATAGTGAGGCTCAGTGAAGTAACGATAAATCCAGTTGACAATGTACAGTGCACGATATGCCCTGCAAAAGTAATCAATTACGTTAACAGCAGAGCAGAAAATTAGCCAGACCATGAATTCAAAAATAACCAACAGAACCCATCAAAGTGAAATCTGTATCAAGTAATTCAAGTTAGACCATTCCACACTCAAAGTAGAAGGCATCATGAGCACCTCTTACATCATGCACTATTCATGTCTGTATGTCACTCAACAGTCAACCCACAGTGTTCACAAACGATTTCCAAGTGGACCCTAGTGGACTAATAAGGGTGAAAGTATCCTTGATAAAAGGGATCCAGAACAAAGAAATAAAAGTGGCAAATTAATCCGATAAATGCATCATGAATTCCAATCAAATACTGTGTGCGCAACACTATCAGAATGCTTATTGCCTGAAATCTGTATTTTAGTACCAACTAACCTAAAGGCTGTTATTCAAATTTTATGGGATAGGTAGCAAGCCATATGCTTCCCTTAGGACAAGGATTGTGCTAGGATTAAGATTTATGCTTGACCTCATTAATAATCTTGGAAAAGAGTTGCAAAAGAAAAAAAAATAATCCAATATTAGAATGAAGTACAAAGAATCAGATGTATACCCGAGAAGAAACACATATTGTCCGGTCAGATTGTCAATATTTCTGGTTCTCTGCAACAATACCAATTGAGGGAGGATGGCAACTGCTTCCAGGTACAAGGAAAATGTCCACATGACCTAGAAAAACATAAAATAAACAAATTAGATAAAACCAGAGACTACAAACTTCACCACTACAAGTCTACGACGATAAATAAAATCACTCAAATACTAAAAACTAATGGCTTGAGGATGCTACCTCCTTAAATGTGAATTTCTCATTGATAAGACAAGCCAGTACTAGGCAAGGTAGTATCAGGAACCAGTGTCGGAAAGTGTCCTGGTCTTTGTCATATGATCTCCGAACAATTTTGTGATGCTTCATGTACCAAACAATTGAGAAGGAACTACCCAGAAATATCAACTTCATAACCGTGTTATATAAAGAGATGAAGTCGGTAAAGATATCCAAGTACCGAGTAGCAAAAACAATTGCATAAAGTTCTTGAGTCTTCAAAGAAACACCTGCACATATTGAAAAAATACACAACTCAGTATGCGATGTGAACGATGTGTGAGACAAATTTCCACAACAATGTTGACAACCAAAGCTGTCCAACCATAGTTTACAGGATTTGGATTACACCAAAGACCAAAGTGGTTGCTCCTAAGATCCAGTAAGCAAGTTAATCACGAAAACAAACAGCCTCCAAAATCGATCAAATCATCAAATGCTACCATTTCACTCAGCAATTATCACACCTACAAATGGCCAAGACAGTACAATTCCTCAAATACCAACAACAATTCACCACATAAAATTAATCAAAATTGACCCATCAACAGATAATGACATTAATTTAACTCTACATAACCTACATGCTCAAAGCCAAACATCCCAGAGACAAATCACCCCATTTCAACTCTCTGAAATCCAACCCAATTCAACTCTCTACATTTCAGAGCAACCCAGAGACAAATTTCTCAAAGCCTTAAACCCAACAACATCATAACATCATTCCACAATGTCAGTCACAAAAAAACATAAAACTAGTACACAGCAGCAAATGACAACAACACAGAAAGAGATAGAACATGTACCAGCGCATGATTTGATGGTGTGGATCTTAAGTAGCAAAACAAGGACACTGGCCAAATGGGTCATATCAGCAGCTAATCTAAATATATTCATCTTGACCAATTTCGAGCGATTAACCCAATCCCCCCAAAATTAAAGAGTATATCGATGAAGAAGCTTTTGTTTTTTGGTCCTTGCAATTGGATCTGAGATAGATGAGGTGGGTGATGGGAAATTACGAGAGTTTATCCCACCCGTTGTGTTGGTCGACGCTCAAAGGTTTCTTCGGCGATAGGTTTTTCGGTCGGGCAGCACAGCAAATGAGCACCGCGGCGGGTGTTTGGGAGGTGACAGAAAGAAAACGATCCACCAATTAGCCAATCACACACCAGCAATCCTTCTCCCTTTTTTTCTTTTCCTTTTTTCTGGTGTCGAAGGTAAAATATAATATAGTATGTCTTTTTTTTCCTGGTGTTAAATTCGTATTAACTATTAGGTGTTAATTGATTGTATTAACAGTTTGGCTTTGTTGTTAGGATTAGTTGTTTGTAGGAAAAATGTTTTTTATAAAATTAGTTGTTTGTAAGAATATAAATATATCAGATTTTATTTATGATCATAGTAGTATAATTCTTCTTGTTATATTTTTCCAAGTATTTTAAAATGGACTCCAAATTTATAATTGTGTAATAACTCTATTTTTTTAATAACTATTGAAATCTATTACATTAAAAGATTTTTATTACATGTAGAGCTATACATAAAATTGGTGTTGAATTCGTATTAACTATTAGGTGTTAATTGATTGTATTAACAGTTTGACTTTGTTGTTAGGATTAGTTATTTGCAGGAAAAATGTTTCATAAAATTGGTTGTTTAAGAGTATAAATATATTAGATTTTATTTATGACCATAGTAATATAATTCTTCTTGTTATATTTTTCCAAGTATTTTATAATTGGACTCTAAATTTATAATTGTGTAATAACTCTATTGGTTTAATAACTATTGAAATCTATTACATTAAAAGATTTTTATTACATGTAGAGCTAATAAGATGATGAAACTTTTTCTATTAATGAAATCGTTATGTTTGGTTTAAAAAAAGAAAAAACGATGAAACTTTTTTGACTTCATGAAAATATCGAATTATTCATTAGGTTTTTTCTACCAAAATTATATTTTATTCATTTTGGTAAAAATAAAGTGAATATTTTGAGATAAAACGGGATAATTATATTGATAATTTGTCCATCAACACGTACGAGGACACTTAACTCGGGTATGTTCCCAACCAAACCTGTTCCTCTCCTTGTGGCTCCACCCTAGCCATATTGTGTGCCAGGATATTGTCATCCCGTTTTACATGTGACCAAGAAACACTCTGGAAAACATCTACTAAGGCTCGAATGTCATCTACTACTACCTCTAACTCATTGAGCATAACTACTTGCTCCTTATTCAAACGATTAATCAAAACTAAACAATCAGACTCAAAAATTGCATTATCAAAATAAAAGCGACGTGCGAGTTGTGCAGCATAAACACCCGCCTTAGCTTCGGCAATGCTCGGTGACCAAGTTGCTCGGCATTTTTTGCTTGCTGCCAGAATCACTTCTCTATTCGGCTCCCTGCACACTACTCCCAATTTGATCCAACCAGCCTCTATAGAAACATCAAAATTGAATTTTACACAACCTGGGTCTGGCGTATCCCACCTCACCGAACTTTGGCTACTTGCATTCGATGTGCACTTCTTCTCTGCTGCTTTGAGATCAATAAAGTCCTGCACGACTTTTTTAGCTCTTTCCACCACCACTTCTGTTGGCATTTTTTTCTGCTCAAAGACCCACAAATTCCGAGCTACCCAAATATACCAAGCGACCATCATCCGGATGTTGAAATGTTGTTCATCACAGTGCTCATACCATGTCAAAATCAGCTTGCCCGATTGATTGTTTTCAACATCCTTGCACACATCCCCTTCACTGAGGTAGGCCCACACTTCCTCCTCCCCCTTACATGATATAATCGCATGCCAATCATCCTCCACACATTCCTTGCAACTGGGACATATATTCGATTGTAGCGAGTGTCTATTGTACAGATTTTCTTTGGTTGGTAGAATTTTGCTACACCATTGCCACCAAAAAATCTTTGCCTTTGGGATACAATTGGCTCCCCATAGCTTCAGCCAGAAAGGCTCAAATTCTTCAAAGTTGATACTTGTCCCGAGAATATATGCCGATTTGACGCTGTAAATTCCTTTATCGTCAAAAGCCCAGGCGAGTGTGTCTTTTGAGTGCCTAATGCTCAAAGGCAGGGACAAAATGATATCCATGTCTCGTTGATTGAAGAGAGTTTCGAACAACTCTATGTGCCATTGCTTCTGTTCATGATCGATCAAGTCACTAACTCGCTACAAATCAGAATCCACTGGTTTCTCCGTTGAAATCTTTTTTCCTATTTCATCCAGTACCCAGTCATCCTCCCATATGTTGATATCCTTTCCATCTCCCACCCTCCAGTAAAGCCCTTCCTTGAGCAGAGCTTTTGCCGTCCAGATGCCTCGCCATGCAAAACTTTGATTGAAACCCAGTGTCGATTCCAGGAAAGACTTCTCTCGAAAATATTTAGCCTCAAAGACTTTATAGAATAATGAGTTTGTATTCCGAATAAGACTCCATCCCTTCTTAGCCAACAGGGCATCATTGAAGACTCCAAGGTGCCGGAAACCAATTCCATCGCAACACTTTGGTTTGCATAAGGATGCCCACGATTTCCAATGAATATGGCGCTCCCTCTCTTTTGTTCCCCACCAAAATTTTGCACACATCATATGTATTTCATCAACTAACGTAGATGGGAGCTTGAACACACTCATGATGTATGTCAGAATTGCTTGAATGACAGGTTTGATAAGAACTTCCTTTCCGGCCCTGGAAAGTAGTTTCTCCTTCCAACCATTTAACTTCTTCCAAATTATGTCCTTAATAGCTCCGAAAATTTCTCTCTTGCTACGTCCAACAAAAGTAGGCGCTCCCAAATATTTCCCATGTTTCTCCACATGTTTCATCCTGAGCACAGCGGCTAACTTTTCCCTCTTTGCCATTGACACCCCCTACTAAAAGAGACCTCCGACTTATCATAATTCACTCTTTGGCCCGATGCATGTTCGTATTGGTTGATAATCTCTGCAACCTGCTGGCATTCTTGAGTCATGGCTCTGGTAAAGAGTAGACTATCATCAGCAAAGAAAAGATGTGAGATAGCTGGGCCATTGTGCCTTGCTTTCGCCCCATGTATGCTTCTTGAATCACTTGCAAGTTGTAGAAGACTCGAAAAAGCCTCCGCAACAAGAATGAATAAATAAGGAGAGATAGGATCCCCTTGCCTCGGACCCCGTGTTGGGACTACTTGTCTGGTGAGCTGTCCATTCACCTTGATATGGTAAGTAACTGACGATACACAATTCATTACCACTCGAATCCATTCCGGGTGAAAACCTATTTTTGAGAGCACTACTTCTAGAAAGGCCCATTTCACCCTGTCATAAGCCTTGCTCATATCAAGTTTGACAACCATAGCCCCTTTTCTCCCCATGGATCTATATATTATAATAAAACAAAACAAATTCATCCAGCAATTGACATGTGGCACCCAATTAGAAACCTATAACTTATTAAAAGAAAAAGAAGAAAATCACTTACTACACATCATTATACATCTCACATCATTATTATGTCCGTTACAAACATCCTCCCAATTATATATATCTTCATTCTAATAATTATAAATAATTGAGATGATTTATTAAAAGAAGAAAATGAAAAAAGAAATTGTTGAGTTGCATGTCTTTTCAAGTCCATAAAGACACCCAAGAATATAAATATTTAATTTTCACTTCATTGAATTATCCAAATAAATATTATATTTTATACTTTATTATTTTTGTGCCATTTTTTCTAATTTGATCAATATCAAGATAAAATATCACCAACCACAAGCATTTAACAAAAGAAAATAATGAATATTTGGGTAAATTAAAATCACTCTTTAAACCTAACATAAATTTATAAAAAAAATACTTGCAATTAAATAAATAATAATAATAAATAAGACAAAATAACCCATGCATTGCATGGGCATAAAAGCTGATAATAGATTAGTACATTCTTCACATTAATATTTGCTCGCTCATTATATTTTCTATGTTGGTATTTTCTTCATTCTCAAACCATATTCGAATAAAACGTTTAATACAAATATACTCGAGTCTGCGATACATCTATTTATTGTTGATTCGTTTAATTAATCTTTGTAGGATATTTGTGTTTTTTTGTTTGTTTTCTACTGAATTTTCGGATTCGCTATATCCAATTGATGTAGCAAATAGCAACGAGAAGCTCTCTCGCCGATTAGAGTCCTTTTAGTTATAATTGTACTAATAGGGTTAGGAATTTTTATCTATTACTCGTGTTTTTCCTCCCTCCCATTCGCCCAATTCCCCCTCCCCAAATCCCTTTAGAACCTGTTACCACCACTACCATTACTTCTCCCAACCCCCTCCCTGTGGACATTTTTCTTACATTTAGCTTTTCTAGTTTTTCACCGAACGTTCTAGACACAGAACAAGGTGCAATTGAATGCGCCATTTGTCTAGATTCGTACAAGATTAGAGAAATAGTATGCACATTACCATCTTGTGGGCATGTTTTTCACCGGAAGTGCATACAAGATTGGTCAGAACGTGCGAGAGAGTACGTACCCCGTATGCAGACACAACTATCTCCCCCTCCCCCCACCCATTAGTGTTTGACGATTCATATCATATTGTACATATACATATTGATATTTAAAAAAAAAGAATAAAAATAAATAAAACAAAATATTGTGTATGTATATCTTGCTGAATTCTACATTAATTATATATGTAACTTTTATCCTAAATGACATATTTTTATATGAATAATTAATTTTACTTAAAATAAAATAGTAAAATTAATCCTAATGAATCAAAAATTATGTTATAGAATTTTAATTTTTTTTAATTCTGTATTTATTTTGAG
The DNA here is from genome assembly GCA_029582165.1 of Portulaca oleracea. Taxonomy (NCBI): domain Eukaryota; kingdom Viridiplantae; phylum Streptophyta; class Magnoliopsida; order Caryophyllales; family Portulacaceae; genus Portulaca; species Portulaca oleracea. The sequence goes on from CM055879.1 coordinate 26,987,520, forward strand.
GGTTTGTGGCTCTATCATAATTGAACTCCTAACTAAAATGAATACATGAACAGAGATGAAATTATACCCCTAATAAACTAAAAGGTTTTAAAATCGTGCGCAATACATGCGCAATGTATGGGCTAAAAACTAGTTGATAATAAAATCATCCAATGCCATCAAACCATGATTCTTATCCAAATAAGTGAAAAATGGTAAAAGAATTAATAAGTGTCATAAGAAATTATTATTAAAATCTTATCATATAACATATGATATAATTTTAATGAAAATATATGGCAATTTGTTAAATTTATGAAAATACTAAGTTAATCATTAGTTTTTTTCTACTATACAAATAAGTGAAAAATATTAATTTCATTTGATATAGTCAAAGAATTATAAAAATCCTTATGGAAAAAATTATTGAAATTATTATTATAATACATATGACATAATTTGGTGATAGTATGAGGCAATAATATAATATTAATATTAAACGGCTGAAAGCTAATCAAAATAACTTTTCGAAAAATAGATTTTCAGGGTCAAACGGTTAATTCAGAAAGTTATTTACCAAACACCCCTTTAATTTGGTCAAAACAGTTGGTTACCCCCAAAAAACTTTTTTTTTTTTTGCCCGGAAAAAAAATCTTTCCCAAACAGGGCCAAAGTTAAGTTTAAACAACCTTTTGTAAATTTTTGGTAACTTTTAGTAAATAAATGAAAGTTGTGTTAAATTTTGAGAAAACTATTATAGTTTTATAAATATTAAATATAGTTGAATTGTATTTGAAAATTAAAATAACTAAGGAATATAAAAAGTAAGTTTTTTTTTCTTCCCAAAAAAAAGAGTTGTTGTTTTGGAAAAGAAGGAAATTGGGGGCGAAACATGGACTTTTTGGTGATTGTGTCGTATGAATGAACATGTACACCACTTTGAGAATGGTGAGCATGAAGTGCATCTTCTTTTGTCACCTCCAAAAATCGATCATGTTGAACTTTTCAAACTTTTGAAAGTTGTTGGTCATGTCTTTCAAAGATTGAGACATCGTGGCTTAGTCTTAAGTTTGTTGGAAACAAATATGGGGTAGCATGGTCACACATAAGATGGAGGATCACTTGGATAGTTAGGAGTCGAAGGTCAAAACTCGTTTCCCCTTAAGACTTATTCACAATACCGTGAATAGACTCAATGGTAAAACTTAATATATGTTAAAAATCAAGAATAATCTAGAAAAATCTGGAAGATAATCCTTATAAAAGTCCCTAGAAAATCCTAAATGATTTGAGGAACATGCTCTAGATTTTTCCTTTCTAGATTTTTTTCTACCACCACCTCCTTTCTACAAGTATAAATATAAGTGGTGGGGCTTTCATTTGCATCAATCATCAACAAGAGTTGTTAGCAATTCTCCCTCCATCAATAAGAAATGTTTCTCCTTAATACAATCCTTTCTACATTTCTACAAAACACTTTTATCTTTAAACACCAAAAAACCTAACAGTGGTATCAGAGCCACATTAACCAAAGTCCTCCTATCAAACCACATCTTTCAAAAATTAATCATCAACCTTCAAGCCATATTCCAACTCTCAAATAAGCCATCCATCAAATGATTCAAATCCAACTCCACAAAAAATTAAACATGGCCTCCTTTCAAACCCCAACCACAACTTTTAACTATCTCCCAAATTTGAGACCACCCATATTTGATGGGGAGAATTATCAAATATGGAGTATTCAAATGAAAACATTCTTCATGGCACAAGGTTTATGGGATGTGGTAGGAAAGGGATATGATAAACCACCTAAGGAGAACGAGAAGGAGAATGACTCAAAAGAGAAAGAAGGATGGAGGAGGAAAGCCAGGGGAAGAAGGAAAATCATCATAGGATGAAAGTAAGGAGAGCACAATATCAAGAGAATTTTAAGAGGGATATTACGGCTCTTCATCACATCTATCAAGCAATCACTCCAACAATCTTCCCTCGGATTATGGATGCGACAACGGCTAAGGAGGCTTGGACAATCTTGAAGGAGGCATACCATAGCACTGACAAGGTAATATCCATTAAACTTCAAACTTTGTGGAAAGATTTCGATACACTGTTAATGAAGGAGGATGAAACAATTCAAGCATTCTTCGATCGTGCCACAAGCATAATAAATAAAATTAGAATATATGGTAACATGATCGAAGATAAGAAGGTGATACAAAAGGTACTAAGGAGCTTTCCACCAAAGTTTGATCATATAGTGGCTGCGATAGAAGAATCTAAAGAGCTATCTACGCTCACCATCACCGAGTTAGCAGGGTCTCTCCAAGCGCATGAGGAGAGAATGCATAGATTCACACACCAGCCACTTGAGCAGGCTTTCCAAGCCAAATTAAAATTCTCCAACCATGAGAATAGAAAGGATAATAGCCATGGTAGGAAGACACTATCCAATAACCGTAGCTGAGGGAGAGGAAGTTACAAGAATCGAGGAAGTCATGGAGATCGAAAACCAGGGCCATACTGCAAGATATGCAAGATGTCTAACCATGATACAACGGATTGTCGGTTCAAATGCAAGAAATGTACATGGCACATACATCATGTACGAGATTGTAAGAACCGACAATGGGATGAGGCCAACTTCACGGAGAAAGGCAACCCCAAGGGTACGTGATTGAAGGAGAAGAAAACAAAGTATATCGACTCAAGAAAGCGCTCTACGGTCTCAAACAAGCACCGCGAGCTTGGAATAGTAAAATCGATGGGTATCTCCTTCATAACGGATTCAAAAAGAGTCCAAGCGAGCCATCTCTATATGTCAAGACCCAAGGTAAAGATCTTTTAATTTTATGCCTCTATGTTGACGATCTTATATACACGGGCACAAATCAAAGAATGATCCAAGATTTCAAAAAGGAGATGATGGCGGAATTCGAGATGACAGATTTGGGCGTAATGAAGTACTTTCTCGGGATGCAAGTGAAGCAAAGGCCAGGTGAGATCTTCATCTCTCAAGAAAAAAATATACTGAAGATCTGCTTAAAAAGATCAATATGTTGGATTGCAAGCCAATATCAACACCTATGGCTACAAATGAAAAACTCTCCAAAAATGATGGTAAGGAAAAGGTGGATGGATCACTCTACAGAAGTCTGGTTAGTTCATTAATATATCTAACAAACACTCGGTCAGACATTGTTCATGCGGTTAGCATCTTCTCCCGATTCATGAGCGAGCCAAGTAAAGCTCATTTTGTAGCAGCTAAAAGAATTTTGAGATACATCAAAGGAACGAAGAGTTATGGTCTTCTATAAAAAACAGAGGAAGACCCCAAACTCAAAGGATATACAGATAGTGATTGGGCTGGGTGCATCGACAATAGAAAAAGCACAAGTGGATACTTGTTCCAACTTGGCTTCAAGGCTATCTCCTGGACATCAAAGAAGCAGCCAACTATAGCATTATCAACCGCAGAAGCAGAGTACATTGCAGCTACAAGTGCAGCATGTGAAGCAGTATGGTTGAGAGGAATACTACAAGATCTACAACAAGGAGGTGAAGGACAAACAAAACTTTTCTGCGACAACATGTCCACAATAGCAATGACGAAGAATCCAGTCTTCCACACTCGCACGAAGCACGTTGAGATTAGACATCACTTCATTCGCGAACTCGTGGACAAAGGTGAAATCAAGCTAGAGTTTTGCATAACGGATGAACAACTGGCGGACATATTCACAAAAGCGCTTCCAAGTGAGAAGTTCAATTACTTCCGAGAGCAGATCGGAGTTCGAGATTTTTCTAGATTTAGGGGGGGTGTTAAAAATCAATAATAATCTAGAAAAATCTTGAAGATAATCCTTAGAAAAGTCCCTAGAAAATCCTAAATGATTTGAGGAGCATGCTCTAGATTTTTCCTTTCTAGATTTTTCCTACCACCACCTCCTTTCTACATGCATAAATATAGGTGGTGGGGCTTTCATTTGCATCAATCATCAACAAGAGTTGTAAGCAATTCTCCCTCCATCAATAAGAAAAGTTTCTCCTTAATACAATCCTTCCCATTTCTACAAAACACTTTTATCTTCAAATACCAAAAAACCTAACAACATATTGTAAGCAAAGTAGAATATTACTCAAGGAAATCTCAAGAAGTTATTGTAATTCAACACCTTAAAGGTCCATTTGGACATAGGAAATCATAATGGAGAAAAATTTCGTGGAAAAAAAATTAGGAGGAAATTTTTTTTTTTGGTAAAGTAAACTTCTTTCTTTTGTTTAGTTTAAGTCAAATTTTGAATGAAAAAATTTATTTTCTATTCAACTTTCTTTTCCTTGTTTGGTTTGAGAAGAAATACAAGGAAAATAAAATTTGCTTGAAAATTTGTAAATGTCAAACTTCATTTTTCTAGATCATATGATGTGATTTGGGAGAGAGAGAAAGTTAGAGAGAGAGAGAGAAGAGAGTTAGAGAGAAAGAGAGAGAGGGAGAGGGAGAGAGAGAAGAGAAGAGAGTTAGAGAGAGTAAGAAAAAAAAAGAGTTAGAGAGAGAGAGCGACAAAGAGAGAGAAAAGAGAGTTAGAGAGAGAGAGAGAGAGAAAGAGGAGAAAAGAGAGTTAGAGAGAGAGAGAGAGAGAGAAGAGCGTTAGTGTGAGAGAAGAGCGTTAGAGAGAGAGAGACAAGATGAGGGAGTTAGAGAGAGAGAGAGAGAGATGAAAGAGTTAGAGAGAGATGTGTGTGAGTGTGTGTGTGTGTGTGAAAGAGAAAGAGAGAGAGAGAGAGAGAGAGAGAGAGAGAGAGAGAGAACTGTGAGAGATGGAGGGAAAGGTTGACTTGTAGATCCAAAATATTTCTCTCAACTTTCCTTTCATTTTTGAAGGGAAATTTTTTTTATTCTTTGTGTTCCCCAAATTTTCCATGTAATTTTCCAACTATTTTTTTTCCATTCATTTTTCTTCATTCCAAACAAAGGAAAAATTATCATGTTCCAAATTATTTTTTTTCATATTGTTTTCCTAGGTCCAAACGGACCCTAGGAGTTGTGTTGAAACTTTCTAGAAATGAAGAAAGTTGTGGTGTGTTGGATGAATGAAATTCATCCCATATTTATATAATGTTTAGAAGTATTCAAATGTTAGAGTTTGATTGAGGGGAATTATCCATGGGATTGAGACCATAATTAAGGGATTATCATTAAGGGTCCGTTTGGACCTAGAAAAACAGGATATGAAAAAAAATCTCATGGAAAAAAAATTTGGAGGAAAAAATTTTGGGGGTAAAGTAAATTTCTTTCTCTTGTTTGGTTCAAGTAAAATTTTGAAGAAAAAAATTGATTTTCTATTCAACTTTCTTTTCCTTGTATGGTTTGAAGAAAAATGTATGGAAAATTTTTTTTGCATGAAACTTTTAAATGTCAAGCTTCATTTTTCTAGATTATATGATGTGATTTGGAAGCGGGAGTTAGAGAGAGAGAGAGAGAGAGAGAGGAGTTAGAGAGAGAGAGAGAGAAGAGACTTAGAGAAAGAGAAGAGAGAGAGAGAGAGAGAGAGAGAGAGAGAGAGAGAGAGAGAGAGAGAGAGAGAGAGATAGAATCACAGAGTTAGAGAGAGACAAAGTTATAGAGAGAAAGAGAAGAGACTTAGAGAGAGAGAGAGAGAGAGAGAGAGAGAAGGAAAGAGAGGGAGAGAGAGCGAGCGAGATAGAAGAGAGAGAGAGAGAGAGAGAGAGAGAGAGAGAGAGGTGAGTTAGAGAGAGAGAGCGAGAGAGAGGCAAGTTAGAGAGAGAGAGAGAGAGAGAGAGAAGAGTTAGAGAGAGAAGAGCGAGAGAGACAAAAGAGAGAGAGAAAGAGAGAGAGAGAGAGAGAGAGAGAGAGAGGCGGGTTAGAGAGAGAGAAAGAGAAAGAAAAAGAGAGAGAGCGAGAGAGAGAGAGAAGAGAAAGAGAGAGAGAGAGAGAGAGAGAGAGAGAGAGAGAGAGAGAGAGAATAGTTAGAGAGAGCGAGAGAGAGAAGAGTTAGAGAGAGAAAGAGAGAGAGGGAGAGAGAGAAGCGAGTTAGAGAGAGAGAGAGAGAGAATCAAGGGAGCCACGAGAGATGATGGAGAGAAAGGTTGGCTTTGATCCAAAATTTTTCTCCCAACTTTCCTTTCATTTTTGAAGGTAAAATTTTTTATTCTTTGTGACCCCAAATTTTCCATGCAATTTTCCAACTTTTTTTTTTTCCATTCCTCTTTCTTCAATCCAAACAAAGGAAAGATTTTCATTTTCCAAAATAATTGTTTTTCCATGTTGTTTTCCCAGGTCCAAAATGGACCCTAACTGAAAGGATTAGTCAACAATAGTCAAAATAATATTTCCCATGTTGGGAATCACCCTGGGTCGTGTTGAATCAACACGGATCGTGGTGATCACAACACAACCCATGTCAGACTGGTATGGTCAATGTTGGCCTGTGCAGACTTTACCTGAGCTTCTAGACCCCAGCACGACCCGTCTCCAACCTGATACGGTTCGTGTTGGACCAATTCCAGCTCCTAATCTTAATTTTTACCTTCCCGGTCAACATTTAATTTATATTGTGAATTTTCTTAGCCTCTCAACTCTTGAAATAATTCAATTCATAGTTGGCCTAACAATAAAAATCTGATAAGCATGATGCTACATTGGAAAGGTATCACGATTGTGGTGACAAAATTCTACGCCTAGTTTGAAGAACAAGAGTGTCGCAACTTGATCGGTCATAATATATCTGATTTTTATTGTATTTTAATAATTTATTCATTGTAAATAATGCAATATTATCCATTAATAGAAACAACTATATGTTAAAAGGCATTTTAAAGTAAAATATATTTTAGTTTTTATTGTATGTTAATAATTGATTAACTTTAAATTAATTAGCATTATCAATTTATCAAAATTAGGATATTTGGATGCTAATATACGAACTTTTGGGGTATTGGACGATAATGCACTAAATTTTGACCTTGGACAATAATACATTATACTTTGAGGGGTGTTGGACAATAATGCACCCGAAACAATTTTGACGATAGCTGACTCAGTGGCGATCCTACGTGGCAGGGCGAGGAGATGAATTGACTAGAAAATATTTAAATTTATGACATGTCAGCGAATCCATATTAACAAAAATGATTTTATATAACAAAAACAACAATCTCTCATGAGAAACACATTTAAGCAAAGGAAATTTTATGTTTCCTTTTTACTCTTTTCAAAGTTGACTCCTTTTACTTTTGTGGATTAGCTGACATAACATAAATTTTAATATTGTTTGGCCAATTAATCTCATTCACCTGCTATGTAGAATCACCATTGAGTCATCTACCGATGGAATCGTTTTGAGTGCATTATTGTACAATGACCCCTAAGGTACATTGTATTATTGTCCAAGGTCAAAGTTTACCGCATTATTATCCCATACCCCAAAAGTTAAGTACATTAGCGTCCAAAAACCCTAACAATTATAAAAATTACAAGTGAGTCTATCTGTATAATAAATTATTAGCCTATATCCCACCTATTTCTCATCATGTTCCTCATCATATTCTCCACTATTGTCAATAGTTGCACCTCACTAACCATTATAATTCTATCATTTGTACTAAAAAAATTCACGCATTTAATTCATGGTACGAAATTTACAGCTATGATAGTTAAAAAAGTTTAACCATGATATAATTTTCAAAATTTTAAATTTTAAACAGATTTAGATATTCCGATAAGGGTTTTTGGATTATAATATATTGAACTTTTGGGGTATGAAGCAATAATATACTAACCCTTGACATTGGACAATAATACACGGTACTTTTAGGGTGTTGAACGATAATGCACCAAGAACGATTCCATCAGTGACTAATTTGGTGGCAATCCTACCTAGCAGGTGGAGGAGATGAATTGATTCGAAAATCTTTAATTTTTGACATGTTAGCTAATCCACACATAATCAAAGGGAATCAAATTTGAAAAGGGTAAAAAAAACATAAAATTACATTTCCTTGAACCTGTTTCCGCCGAGAGATTGTTATTGTAGTTGTGTAAAATCATCTTAGCTTGTGTAGAATAGCTGACATGTCATAAATTTAGATATCATTTAACCAATTCATCTTCTCGCCCTGCCACGTAAGATCACCACCAAGTCAAGCCACTGTTAAAATTGTTCTGAGTGCATTATTGTCCAACACCCCTCAAAGTTCAGTGCATTATTGTCCAATGTCAAAGTTCAGTGTATTATTGTCAAATACCCTAAAAGCTCAGTATATTAGCATCCCAAAATCCGATAAAATTGAGAGTTGTGACTACCACTAGACTTGTTCAATAGTCGGGCCTAGGGCTGTTCACGGTCCAGTCCGGACCGAAAAATGGACTGGACCGGACTGGACCGAGGACTGGACTGACTGGACCGAATATAGTTCGGTCCAGTCCTCGGTCCCAAAAATATGAAAGTTTGGTCTTCGGTCCAGTCCCTGGACCGAACCAAAAAACTGAATTGTGGACCGAGGACCGAACAATAATACTCCCTGAGGTTTTTTTTTTTAGTCAAGCTGACTTTTTCCTAACCCTAAGCGGCGCGCCTCTTTCAAACATCAGACTTTCACTCTTCAATTTTAATTTTCAAAAATCAAAACCCACATACAGACTTCTCCCTCTCTGAGTCTATGCCGACTGCCGTCTCTGGTTTTCTCACTTGTCACTCCCTAAGCGCCTCTCTTAACATCGTCTCGCCGGCAGCTTCTCTGTGTTATCCTCCGGCAGCTTCTCTTTGTTTGCTCTCACTGTCGCTCACTTGCTGCTAAGGGAGGATTTGAGATATCGACTGCTCGAAAGATTGAAACTTTTCGATTTCTTAGATCCTCTACTTGTTTCAGGATTTCGAAATAGAGGTAAGTGCTGATTGCTTCTGGGTTTCGATTTAGGGTTGGATTTTCTGGAATTTCGATTTTTTGATTATGAGAAAGGAAGTGAGATCTGAGGGAGGAATTTACTTCGATTAGGGTTCGATTTTCTGGGTTTTCGATTTCTCGATTTTTTGGGTTTTTCAATTAGTGCTGCTCGAAAGATTGAATCCCTCGACTGCTCCGTTCCTCTACTGCTTGTTTCTTGCTCCTTGCTTCTGGTGTTCGATATAGAGGGTTCGAATTTCTGGGATTTCGTTTGTTGCTTCTGGTGTTCGAATTAAGTATTAGTTTGTATGTTAAACTATTTGCAATTTTGCACAGGTTTAGTTCAAACAAAAAAAGATAGCTCATAGCAGGCTGCCCCTTATTCGGTCCATCTCGGTCGGTCCAGTACCGAACCGAACTTTTTTCAGTTGGTCCAGTATCGGACCGAACAAAGTTCGGTCCAGTCCTCGGTCCGGCCCAATCCTTAGTTCGGTCTTCGGTCCAATTCGGTCCAGTCCAGTTCGATCCAGTCCATGGACCAATGAACACCCCTAGTCGGGCCGGGCCGGTCACGAGCCGAAAGTTTTGACCACTCGACCTGAGCTCGACTCAACCCGGCGGTCGGGCCAGGTACCCTTGGCCAGGTACACTCGGCCCGAGCCCTAACCCTACGAGCCACGGACTGGGTCAACGGGTCGACAACTATGTAAGATGGATTCTGTTATAAAAAAACCTAAAATTCACGCATTTAATTGTGTACTTAGTCGGGTCGTTGTGTCGGGCCAGGTCGGGTCACAAAAAAATTAAAACCTAATATGAGATTTTTTCATTAAAAAAATTATGTATTTAGTCGGGTCGTCGGCCCGGTCGAGTCACCAACCCCTTGCTCAAGCCATTAATTTCGAGTTTATTAATTCTCTTGTAAAAATTAATTGGCGACTCTTTATTTATTTATTTCTTTTTTGTCTCGTCTTTTTTTCGGTTTTGTTTCAGATCTCAAAAAGTTAATATGCAAACGGAAAGTTTAAATTTCATCAGTAATTTCCAAGTTGTAATCCAGATTTTCCCTAGAAATTTCAAAGCTAGAACTAGCACAATACCTGGCGGTATGCATGCCAGTTCTATGGCTCCTATTATGACTTCCTGCCTCAGGAGTTGTGCCTGAGCCTAGGGCTGGCAGAATACCTGGGCCAGTTCTGTGGCTCGGGTATTGACTCCCAGGTCCGGAGGTCATTCCTGGCCAGGATTGGTAGAATACCTGGCAGTATTCATGCTAGTTTTGTGGCTCCGATTCTAATTTCCTGCATCGGGAGTCGTATTCGAGCCCAAGACCGGCAAAATACCTGGCCAGTGCTGTGGCTCGGATCTTGACTCCCGGGTCGGGAAGTCATTCCCGGACCACTATTTGACAGAATACCGTCAGGTATTCAGACAACCTCAGGTCTGATTTTGATTTTTCCGAATTCATCAATTTCCTCGTCTTCTTTTCTTATTTTTTGGGTGAAATGTAGTTCAAATTTTTAATTAAAATCAAGAATTTTATTTGAAGTTAATAATTAATTAACGGGAAATTCGAGCAAATTCCTTCAAAGAAAAGACACCCATTTCAACTCGTCATACAACGCCTGGGACACCACGGGGTTTTTCCCGGATCCTACAGTTTGTAACAACGTTATTAAAACAACGTAAACAACATGACCGTTAGAAAAAAGAACAGCAGAAAAACAATACCGCACAAACCACTAAACAAGAGTAATCATAATTAATTCCTAGAATCTGCGATTTTCTCTTTGCATCATTTTTCTTTAAGCATATACACTGTAGTCAAAGGTTTCCTATCAATGAACCCTGTGCTACAACCAAAATTTGTCATTTTGTGCGTCATGTCATCCAAACTATCAATAGAAAACTATGAGGATTCCTCAACTAAGACATCACTTTTTTCCTTCCTCCTGATAGGACCCATAAATCTTGCAGAAGTGGCTTGCACGCAATTTGACTAACATAAAGACATTTATACTTCAGCAAATATTTCCCCTTCTTCCTCATAGAACGCACTTTAGATCACTCAAAGAAAGACTTTTCAAAAACAATCTGGATATTATAATCAGAGTGAACCGACAGAGGGTCGATTTCCTCATTGTCAATTGGATCACTAGCAAGGATACTCGTGGCATCCCTTGTATGACAAAGAACAACACAAACTAGGTTTGGGATAGTCTGTTAAGAATCCAGCGAATTGCCAACATGTGGAAGCTCAGAGGGAAAAACAACAGAGTTGAGTTGAGAGTTCGCAAGACTATCTGTCACAACCTCAAAAGAGTCATCATTCTTATCATGAGAAGGCTCAACCTCCACAATCTGAGCAGCTTTCTATACCCAAACCTGTTTGATAAAGGTTCTATTCAAAGAGGGATACATCATCTGTTTCTTATTATACTAGTACTTAGACCCGTGCATTGCACGGGGTGCAAGCAAACCATACGTATTGTTGAAAATATTACCGAGGTTATATTTAAAAGAATAAAGAAAAAAACAATAATGAAAAATAAAAAAAATAGTTTTCTTAATTAAAAGAATAAAGAAAAAAGAATAGTGCATATGAAAAAAGGAAAAATAAAGAAGAGTCTTTAATGCAAACATACACACATTAATGCACACATTAATATTATTATAATTTTTTTTAAAAATTAAATAGAATCAATTATATGTTTTCAAAATGCTCTCATCAAAATTCACATATTCCGATCTTCGCCCTTTATACCCAGAAATATATATATGAGTATGGATAATGTTTGAATCTCTTACTTAAATTATTATGTACAAAATATTCCTAAATTTTCATTTAATTTGCTTTTGCTTTTTTGCATTATAAGTTTCATGAATTATACTTTATGTTTATAATGTTTTTATCTTTGACTTTACTTGTTGTACTTTGGACTTCATGATTACTATGATCATATTAATTCAAAACAATTACATTTGGAATAAATTTCTTGCAAATGTGCAAGCATAAATTAATCTCTTCAATTGATAAAAAATCATATTAAAATATCGAACCATTAAGAATTTATTAAGGCCATGTTCTTTGTTGAGTTATTTTCGGGTCTGGATAAATAAATTAAGATAAGTGAGGATAAGTTGCGATAAGTTAATAATACTTTTTTGAAGAATTATGTTTTTAGAGTGGATGCTTTTTTGAGAAATTGTATTAGATTTGGATAAGTTTGGATATGTTAGGATAAGTTGGGAAAGTTATATCTAACCTAATACAAAAATAGAGTCTTAGAATTTACAAATTAGTGGACTGAACCGACCCGCAGTATACCCGACCCATTGTCTATTCCTATCAATATTTATCAAAAATTTACTCTGAGGCCATGTTAGTAAAATACGGTGCGGGAATTAAACGCGTAAAATACGGTACGTGTTTTATTCGACAACATTGTGTAAAAGTTCGGTTAACTATTCGTCGATATAAACGTTGACTTTTATTAAACGATGGTACATGAAAAATTCGTATTTTATACGACAATTTTTATTCGGGAACACTGACAAATTCTTATTGTATATTGATTTGTGTCAATATTTCTTACTTTTCCCCCTTTTAAAACGAATAGTTCGTGTATTAAATGCATTTTAAACGTTATAATTCGCCGAGGTAAAAAAAACGCCCTTATTATTCGGCGACCTCCATAAAGAACGAATTCGCGCTTTTTAAACGATCAATTCGTCAATACGTGTTTTATAGACTTGATAAATGCTTCTTTTATATATGAATACTTGGTTGTTTTGATTGGAATTTGGGGAATATTTGATTTGATTATATTATTTTATGCCCGAATTTCCCATATTACGCTTGGTTTGGAGTTTGGTGAGTTTTGTAGGTAATTTGTAAAGAATCGATGTAAACCGAGCTAAAAATCAAGTGTAGATCCAAGTTATGAGCTTAAAGGACCAAGAAGTGAGATGTTGGATCACCCAAGGCCCAAACAATGGCCCAAAGGACTCCTAGGCCAGAAAAAACAGTGGCATGGGTGGTGCCAGAGGAGGCACGGGTAGTGCCTATGACCAGAACTTGAAGAAATTTGTGCAGGGAGCTGACACGGGTAGTGCCTGGGGGGGCACGGTCCGTGTCACTATGAGCACGGTCCGTGTCACCCCTGGCACGGTCTGTGTCTCTTGTGTCTTTTCATTTTCGGCGGTTTTGAGTTGCTATTTGCCTATATTATGCTTATTTCCGGTTGTGAAGAAGAGAATCATCATTCCACCATCTTCCATTCCATGCCCTAATCATATCATTCATCAACCATATTCCATCCACCATTGAAGATTGAGAGAAGATTGAAGATTGAAGAGCATCTTGAATTCACTTTGAAGTGGAGGAGCAAAAGTTCTCCATAGTTGATTCCTAGCAAGATTGTTCTTCTCTTTGGTTTATTTCTCATTATCTCATAGATTTTCATATGCTTTCTAGAATAGATTTCAATTGCTTTATAGTTTTAAACATGAATTGTGAGTAGTTCTTTTTAGTTTAGGGGATGAACCTTGAAGTTGATTGATGAATTGACTTTGTTGGATTGAATTATCATGAATTCAGTTTGTTTCAATATATTTGGTCTTTGAATTGAACTGTTATTGTTTTTGCTTGATCACCAATTGCAAGTTAATAGGTTGTTGAATGAAGTACCAAAATGAGAAGTTTGATTACCCGAAAACCTAGATTAAACTAGTTAAAATTATCTAGATAGAAGTTTTAATTAGGGTTCTTGAGATAATTAGATCTTTAACCTTGACTAAATCGAAATAACCACGAAAGTAGGTGCTTGGTTAGTCTTGGCAATTCGCTCTAGTGACAAAATCTCATTGCGAAGTGTTTTATGCTATTATCGAACCTTGATTGTGCAAGTTAATGAAATGAATGTTCAATCCACATCGTTGATTCGTTATTTGACTTAGGTTTCATCCCCTGAACGTCTTTTTTACCTTGATTAAATCAGAAAAGTTTGTGTGAATATTAGTTTGTTTAGTTCTTGATTGTGATTAGATTTAGAATTAGTTACTTCAAACCAAAAACGGATCGACTTAGCGATCAACTAGGAGGCTAGTTCAGTGTGTTGATAGGAAAAGTCGCGTGAACGACGGCGATATACTATCTTCTGATTTCTTCACGCACTGCGGCCTATCAAGACTTATTAAAATTAATGGTCGGAATAGCACCAAATAATTACTAACCCAAAAAATAAGGATAAAAGTTGGGGTACCGAAAAATAGTTTCCCCAAATATTGGGATACAGTAATTTTTTTGAATATTTATCTAGAACCAAGAATTTGTGTCAGACATGCATGTCACGTGACATGGGTAGTTTCTATCCCTTCTCATCCCCACAGTTCCATTACCCAACAATCCCACCTCCAAAACTGGCGCGTGAGTTCCACCCCCCAGATCACAAACGAGATTTACAATAGCCCTCTAATTAATGGAAGAAAATCTGTAGATTCACTTCCCTATCCAGAAAAGCAAAAGAAAGGATAAATAAAAGCAGAAAGTAAAAAATGCCCTAACATTGTGAAATTAGTAAAGGGTAAATCTGAAGTAACGGCTTTTGACCCACCATAATTCTCCACTCCCCCACTAATAAATCCCGCAAAAAAAGGTCTGAATACGCTCCAAAAATTAAATAAGAGGCAGGAAAAGTGGGAAGAAGAAGAAGAGGGGGAGCGGGGGGCAGAGAAAAAGGGGGTAGTGGAGAGAGAGGGCACACAGCGTTTCATTCGATACTCCACTGCACAAATCTCAAGCATAAGCAGTAGTACAATACTCTTTTACCATCTGGGTATCGCTGCAAATCAACAGGAAGATAGAAAAGTCGTCTTCTTTGTTTGTTCATCATCGCTGTGTAGTCTGATTGTGATTTGTGAAGTGGGTTGTGAAGTTCTAATCTTATGGATTATCGTAATGGAAGGTTTGTTTTCCTTTGATTTCTGGGTTTTTGGGCGTGAATTTGGTTTTTTGTTTGATGAGTTGGTTTGGGAATGCAGTTTTTGTGATTTGAGTTTGTGGGTATGCTTCGGACTTGTTCAGGATTTTATGGTGGATCGTTTTTTTTGCCCCCTCAAGATGGCTTTCTGATGTTTATCTATGATTTAATCTGCATTTCTGGGCTTGCAATTTGCCCTTTTTTCTCTAGACTAGATTGTCTGGTGGGAAGTTTTTTAGGGTGTGCTTGATTTACTGGTTTCTCTCTCGTTTTATGTTTGATCATTTGAGTTGTGTTTTCCGATGGTAATTTGCGCTGATTAATAATTCTTTCTAGTATTCATGAAAGTGAGATTTCTGGAAATTAGATACTTTTTTGGGGTTGTGTTTGAGGGAGTGGAGTTTTGATGGGATTATCTCTACACTGTCTGGCATGAGAATTCTTCACCATAATGCTGACACCTGTGCATTTTGCTTTACTATTCAGATCCGACTGGATGATGCATGCTCATATCTACTACTGGATTTGTGTTTGTGATGTTGAATTTGGAATCTATTCTCTACATTAGATTGTACATTTTTATTTTACTGGTGTTTGATGCCCTTTGTTATGATTCTCTTTGTTTGATCTATTTATGACTATAATGTTAGAAGAAAACTGGGTTATACCTTATTGTAACCCTCACTTCATTATTGCTTTCCTTCTGTTGAGTGGTAATCTATTGCTTTAGTTATTGATTCAGGCTAAATTTGGATCCAATTTGCCAATAATTGTTCGTAATTGGTGTTCTTTTAGGCGTCTTTAATTGCCTTTTTTATGATTTGTAATTGAATGTTTGATTCTATATAAGAAATGTGTCTAATATGAAGTGCATTGTCTTTTGTGTTGTAGTAGTGAGTCTTGGGGTTGGCAGGAGAATGACTGTTATCTCCAAAAGGATGCCAATATCGGTAAGTCCTTGGTTGAAGTTCTCTAGTCTGTGTTGTCAATTGTGATATGTTAGTTTCTATGGGTTGAGCGAATCTGAAGGAATTGCGTAAATTGTACCAGATATGCCGGTATGTGTTTGGAACGGTGTCTCTCAAGACGAAGAAGATATTTCCTACATGTTTGAGGAAGCGACCCCGGTTAAGGCTTGTAGAGATTTGACTTGCCATATTGGTGAGATCGGTAGGGCGGCTTAGTATCTTTCAGTGAATCCTATTGTGGTTTCTTTCTACTTAGAGGGTTGTTAATTTAAATCATCTATAAATTTCAGGTATAACGTCCAAGACTCCTCGAGATTGTAAGGAGTACTCTTCTCAAGTAAAGCGGCGGAGGATGCTTGATTTTGATGACGCGACAGAAGATCTATCATCTGCTTTTCTCAAATCTAAGGTTAATTCCTTTTAAGTACTCTATCTCTTTGCACTTATTAGTTAATGTGCGAATATCGTTTAAATTTACCACATCTATTATGTAAATCAAGTCACACGCACAATGTTATAGATCGATTACTATATTTGTTAGCATTGAGCGAATTTTAAAACGATGTCTATTTGGTTAGCAGAAGATGTGAAACAATCAAAATGTACTTCTAGTCTTTTTAGTTATGAACCCTCTTTAGTATCACCTTCCTTTTGAAACTCCTAAATCATAATGCCGTAAAACAATTGAAGGGTCAAGTTAATCTGTTTACTTTATGTTGCCAGGAAAGGATGGATGCTGTTGATGAGATTCTATCCGAAGTGCCACCATGGGACGCCTGCTTTCCAGGTTTGCTTCATTTCTCGGACTAAGACGTTGGATGCAAGTAAACTTTTGTTTGAATATCTCTTTTAATGATATGTTAATCTCCAGATGATATGACTACCGTTGGTTTTGAGGATCTATGTCAGTCTGAAGCTTGGCTCGCTGAATGCCTCAATGACACTGACATCAATGTCAGTTCTGATGACGGGTCTGTCTCTTTGTTTTCGTACCCTTTGAGAATGCGATATTTTCCTCAATAAAGCTCGTTGTTCATGTGTTTGATTCTTCTTCTTTTGAGTGCAGAAATGCTTCAATCGCATCTGATGTTCAGATTGCTGTCACAGGTAGATTGTACTCATAATTGTGTGTACTTTTCGTCATCTTTCTTAATTTTTATCTTGGAGGGTTGGTGCGTGTGTTTTATAAAATACCTTAGTGGAGCTTAAACACGATCTCCATGTTTGCAGAGGTTTGTGATGTTGCACCTGTTTCAGCACCAAATATGGTTAAACATACAGTTAGAAGCTCTCGTAATGTTATTTTTAAAGGTACTTGCTTTGTCCTTCCATGTATCGTTGTCCATTCTACTTGCATTTGAATGCCTACATTGTATGTTATCATTAGTGATGGATGCCGGACAATTGACATGATATGAAGTCTTTAGGCCTTAGGGCATGGGTGGCAAATTGAATGAACTCGTTGTAATGAACAAAACCTATCGCACTTTCTATACAACACAACCAGTGTGGGTCCCGCTTACACAGGGTTTGGATCGATCCAAATGTAGGCAACATGACCTTAGCAAACATTTACTACCCAATACATCATTTCTTTGAGGTGACGAAAATACAATAATTTGGTCATGGTCAGGTAAGAAGTCTTACATGCGGGCACCAACAAACCTGGCATCTGCCGCAGTGGTATACCCGTTTGATTTCATAAAACCGTGTGAAGTTCGTGGAGACGTGACTCTCAAGGACATAAACCAGAAGATACTAACCCCACCTCAATCAAACTCAAAACAAGGCAAGGACGACACTCCCCCTTGTTACCCCACCTCAGCATTCTCTGGGAAGCCCGTCGTTGGCAAGACTAAAATCCCAACACAAGGTGGAAAAGGTAGCATCACCATCATGAGAACCAAAGGATAAACAAAGATGAGATCGGATGGTTGGTAGGTATTTTGTTAATCTTCCCTCATCTTCTTTAAGCCGACAAGCAAATTGTATTTATGGGATGCTTAGATTAGAGCCTGTGCTCAACTCAGGTCTATAGTTTTGCCAAATAGTAGTGTTTAGTTTGGGTAGTAGTTAGTTCGGTGGTATGTAAATGTAAGTTATTCCAAACTTTGAACATGATAGCACAGCTAGATGTCATGCATTTTGTACCTAAACTATTGTTGCAAATACTCTTGATCGATGCTATCTTTTAAATGTAAGTTGCTCCAAACTTTGAACAGGATAGCGAAGCTAAATGTCAAGGATTTTGTATCTAAGCTATTTTTGCATAGACTCTTGATCAATTCCGCTTTTTTTGATGTATAAAACTAGTATTTAGTTCTTCGTTGCTTTCATTATTTGTGGCATGGAGAAGCTTCCTTCCTTCTTGTGTACGCTTAGTTTAGGGCTAGACGCGAAATTCCCAAACCTATAACGGACCTAAACCTGAAACTGACCTGTAACAAACCGACCTGCCCGCCTGAATCGACAGATCTATTCTTGTGAATTCAGGTAATGACAAAGGGACACCATGTGGGAGTTGTATTGTATAAGTAAAAAAGGTGACAAAGGAGGAAATTCATGTATCGTTCTGGCGCCTATTTTACACACTTTACAGTGGAGTGTCTTCTCTAAGCTTAATGATTGATTTCAACAATGCCTTTTGACTTATGCAAGCCTTGCAGATGACCGGATCAGCAATACAACCATCAAAATTTGACTTGTGCCCATCAACTCCATGACCTACCTCTCAAATTATCGGTTATAATTTAAGGAGCAAAAATAAATTAAAATAAATAATTAAAATCTTTAAAGAATTAATGAGACATTATTTTCTTAAAAATAAAATAAAATTCATTTGGATCTGCTAAGGTGATATTAATTTAGTCAAAAATTTAATTTTTTTATCATGTAAGACCGTGACTGAGTGAGCCACTGCCAGAATCGTTCGAGGTGCATTACTATCCAATACCCTCTAAAATACAATTTTATTATTGTCTAAGAATAAAGCTCGGTGCATTATTGTCCAACATCCTTAGAGTACAATATATCAAACTCCATTTCTTATATTTCTTGGTTTCATAAAAATAGTTTAGGGATCTACGGGCCCTGTTATTTAGAATGTTACTTTTCACATTCTCTCTCATCATCTATCATATTAATCATTCTTACCACAAATTTTACCATAACTTACCACATTTTCCACAATATTACCATACCATACCATTTACCACACTCAATTTGCCGCACAAAAGAACATGGCCTAAGTTTATCCTATCCTATTCGTACCTTATCTTATCTTACCTTATCTTACTCTATTCAAATCCCCAAAAAATACTCAAATTAATTTCATTTGATTTGATTTTCTTTACTTTACCTTTTTCTCATCAACCTCCACCACACTTTACCACAAATCATTGTCAAAATATTTTCTTACTTTTCTATATCCTAACTTTTCTCCTCCACTTTTTACATCCTCTCTCCCCACCTCCCACAACTCTGACAACAACTTACCACAACCCACCACATTTCATTACACTTTTTTCAAATTTCACCACACCGCAACTGCACTGTATAAAAAAACGAGGCCTTAATTCTATCCCTCTAAAGAACATAGTCATAATTAGTAACAGAGGTAGTATTAGTAATGCACTAATCTCCTTTTAATTCAGCAAAAGTCATCTAAATAATGACCGTTCTAAAGAAATCTAATCTAACCTCTAATCATAACTCAAAACTCAAAAGTCATTGTCCTAGACTTATCCTAAAAACAATATTAGATTTAATATATTTAATATTGGGGACATCCCCCAACTAAATTAATTAATAAAAACAATGTTAGTACATCTGATTAGAAAACTCCTTTTTCAGTAGTTAATACAAGCATGGGAGATGTGATTTTTTTTTGGGGGTACATAATTACATATAGTGGTAGTACTATCAGAAAAGGCAGAAGATATGACAACATATAGCCTGGAAATTCGAGTAATTTGTACCTTTTTGGTCCTCCACAAACCCATTAATCTTATGGGAATTTGAGGAACAAGTGGTGGGCATGCTTGCCTGCTTTCGGGGCCAAAACCCCAATAAAGAACAAGAAAATACAAAAAAAGAAAGAAGAATGTGCTATTATAGAACTTTAGAAGGTTGAAGTACTACCTTCTAAATTAATTATTACTGCATATTACTTTAATTGTTTTTTCATATCATAATAGTGGTTACTTTAATTGTTTTTTCATAATACTCCTGTTTTTTTTATCTGTCACCTAGAAAATAGTGTTAAAAATTTTGACAGTTAATATCTTACTCCCTCCGTCCCAAATTAATTGTCACTTTGACAAAATTTTCACCGTAAATTACTCACAAATTAAATTATAATGAGTTATAATATAAAATTACCTCCATTGTAATTTTTCGTAAAGTATCTTTCTAATGACATTAATTTTATATTGTAACTCATTATAATTTGTTTAACGGTCAAAATTTTGTCAAAATGACAATTAATTTGGGACGGAGGGAGTAATTTATATAATGAATTAATGATTCATCGTACAAAATTAATGCGTTAAATTCATAATGAAAAATACTATAAAAAAATATAATATTATATTCTTTTATAAAATTTTATATTAGAAATTATGATTAAAGATTGACACCGAAAACCGTAAATGACAGATAAAAAAGAACGGAGGGAGTACATATTACTATATAATATTAATAGTAAAGTTTGTGGGTCCCGCTGAATGGAGAAGGAAGATTAATTGTAGGGATTACGACCAATTAAAAAATAGATAAATGCTGAATTAAACTATTTTGGTGCAACTATCAGTAATTATTTTGGCATAATAATAATAATAATAATAATAACAATAATACATGTTTTGTTTGGACAATTTATTGTGATGTTTTCCATTTAATAATTTCATATTTTCATCAATGTGTCATACTGTTTACTATGTATTGACGATTAGTTATTCATGATTTCGCCCTTTAAAACAACTATTTTGTTACACTTCGTGTATTGCACGGGTTTAGGACTAATAATAATAGTAACAATGTAATAACCCAAAGAAAATCACCTCTTAGTACGTATTAGTTAGTTTAAATAATCAAGGTAAATGATAAATCACGAATAATTAAAGCGCGTGTTCCATTTTTCTAACCAAGTGTGTGTTTTGCAGAACTTGAACAGTGTAACGATCGTCAATAAATCCGTCTTAAATTTCTTTTCTTAATGAATCTCTTCCGATAATTTTTATAGTGATCTTGATCATTTACGAATTCTTTTTCCGAGACTGATTTATCGGGTCCTTCTTTTATTCGAGTTAATTTAGGATATACTTATGAAAAATTTCAAGGAGGTATATGAGTATATTTATTTGGGTTACCAATAATATTTTTTTAACGGTTAATAAATTTAAGTAATTTGGGAATTAGAGAGATATGAGTATAAGAGGGAGGATTAAATGGATCAAAAATTTTCCATTTGGGCTTGTGTTGGCCGGCCATCCAAGGAAGAAAGAGAGGGGAGTCTTTCTTTTGGGCCTAAACATGTACATGTGTGTATATATATATATATATATATATATATATATATATATATATATATATATATATATATATATAGGAAAATTGGATTCTAATAATCTCTACTTTCACCAATTGGACAATGGTGGACCGTACTTTCGCTTTGTATTCTGGTGGTCCAAAAAAATAAAATAAAATTGGATTGTAGTGGAATATTTTCGAGAGAATCATAGATTTTGTGTTGCATTTGATTCAAAACTTAGTATAACACTTTACAATGATTTTTAATGAATTTACAGCGTTTCTTCCAATCTTTTTTCATTTTTTTACTATTTTTTTACGATTTTTTCACTTTTATTATTTTAAAAAATCATAATAATTATTCGGAGTCTCAAAAAAATAATTTAAAAAATGTTTTAGAAACTACAATTCATTAACTCTCTAGGGGCAGGAATGAAAAAAATAAAAACAATATAGTGTAGGAATGAAAAAAATAAGAAGAATGTGGAGGTGGATTTGGTACTACTACAATCCAATTTTATTTTTTTTTTGACCACCAGAATACAAAGTGAAAGTACGGTCCACCATTGTCCAATTGGTGAAAGTAGGGATTATTAGAATCCAATTTATATATATATATATATATATATATATATATATATATATATAGGGAAATTGGATTCTAATAATCCCTACTTTTGCAAATTGGATGACAATAATCCTTATTTTCAATTTGTATTCTGGTGGTCCAAAAAAAAGGGAAATTGGAATATAATAAACCAAGCTTTGGGGGTCCTTTGAAATAACGAACCGACCTTGAACATTAATTTACAACGAGCCAACCTTGTCATGTTGATTTTTCCAGCGAACCGCCACCGAGTTTGACTCGTCGGAAAGCTGACGTGGCAGCGGTGCTCGCTCTTGTGGAGGTGTTTTAGCCAAAAAAAAAAAAAAGATTTTGCTGAGTTGGATTTAATAATCCAACTTTTTCCTTTTTCTTAAATCCACCTCAACCCCTCCCCTTTTCTTTCTCTCTCTCTCTCCTCCCTCTCTCTCACTCTCTCTCTCTATGTTAAAAAAAAGGGGAGGGGTTGAGGTGGATTTAAGAAAAAAGAAAAAGTTGGATTATTAAATCCAACTCAGCAAAATCTTTTTTTTTTTTGGCTAAAACACCTCCACATAAGCGCGCATCGCCGCCATGTCAACTTTCCGACGAGTCAAACTCGGTGGCGGTTCGCTGGAAAAATCAACATGACAAGGTTGGTTCATTGTATATTAATGTTCAAGGTTGGTTCGTTATTTCAAAGGACCCCCAAAAGTTGGTTTATTAGATTCCAATTTCCCAAAAAAAAAATTGTATTGTAGTGGTACTAAATCCATCACCACATTCTTTTTATTTTTTTCACGCCTACCCCATATTATTTTTGTTTTTTTTGTTCCTGCCCCTAGATAGGTAATGAAGTGTAGTTACTAAAACATTTTTTAAATTATTTTTTGAGATTCCGAGCAATTATTATGATTTTTTAAATGGAATAAAATTGAAAAAATCATAAAAAATTGAAAAAAAATTGGGAGAAATGCTTTAAATTCATTAAAAATCGAGATAAAGTGTTATACGAAATTTTGAATCAAATGCAACACAAAATATGTGATATTTAGGGTATACTCTCGATTATGTCCCATTACAATACAATTTTATTTTATTTTTGGACCACCAAAATACAAATTGAAAGTAGGGATTATTGTCATCCAATTTGTAAAAATAGGGATTATTAGAATCCAATTTTCCTATATATATATATATATATATATATATATATATATATATATATATATATATATATATATATATATAATAGTAGGGGTGTGATTATCATTTTTGAAAGATGATCACCCTCATCTCTTGCTTGCTTTCTCTCTCCCTCGTGACCATCCACCTCCCCACGCCCCTGCTGCTGCTGCCTCTGCCGACCACCACCAGCCGCCGCCGGTGCTTTTCCCGGCCACCTTCGGCCGCTAACGCACCACCACGCCATCACTATCACCTTTCCTTCGTTCCTTCTCCTCTTGCAAGAGTAATATAATCCCTCTTCTCCTCTCTTGTTTTCTTTATGAAAATCATGGGTATAATATGATTTTTAGGAGGTTTTCATGTTGTTTCAGAGGTAAACCAAGTGGTTTTAAGTTCAACAAGAGAAGAGTGAAGGAATCCAAGCATCAAAGAAAGGATTTGGGTAAGTTGTGATAGAATTATGTTTTAGTGATTGAATAAGTGAAAGGTGTGGAAGTTCATGAGCATGCATATTGTTTTTGATGGTTGAATTCACTGTGAAAAGATGGGTTAGTGATTAGGATTTGATACATGTATGTAAAGTTAGTTTAGTTTAAGTAAATCGATGATTTTATGATTTTTATCATGAATGCATGTGGATTATGTGTAGGAGACTTAGAATATAAGAGGTTTTTGTTTTGCATGTGTCTAATTTGGACTCAAATGAGGGTTTTGTGGATGTTTTCAATTCTGGGAATTTGTAATAGGGAATAAGGAAAGCATTTTAAGAGGTGATTAAGAAAAATCATAAAGTTAGTCATATATGCAAGTAGTTTTGTGGAGTAATATTGCAATCTGGTCGCTTCTCATTATTTCCAGAGATCATAGGTTATGAATTTGGCCTATTTTATGAATTAGTTAGATAGTTTAAAGTGTTAGTAAAACCCGGGTTTTGTAGCTCGTCATTTCGATATGTATACTAGGAGTTATGGCCAAAACCGTAGGATGACACAAAACTGAGAATGTTTTGACGTCAGTCCAAAAATGTGTATTTTTTGTAGGGTTAGAGTCCTCTTTGGTTTAAATGCTGAACATGAAAGTTGGAGAGGACATTTTAAGAGGACATTTTAAGCACTCCAGAAAGGTATAATGCATGGTCATAGGATATCGGAAGTGAGAGTTATGAGTCCCCAAGTGGAGGGTAATAATCTGAGTTTATCTAGAAAGCATTTTGTGACAGCCTCTGTTCTTGGCCAAAATATGATATTTTTCCATGCTTAAATCAGTTTGTGAATAAAATAAAAGTTGGAGTATGCATCATAAGCTTTCTATAAACAGCTTGCACACCCCAAACCGATAAGTATAGCTTAAGTTATGATTCTCCAAATAAGTGAAGTTTAAGTTGATACCTTCTGAGCATCTTACTAAGATGATAGTTTTTGTCCTCCTTAACCATGTTTTTAATCTTCATGGTCAACTAAAAAGTTGTAGGTTATGATCTGAACTTTTCGGAAAGTCCTTTTATGCCATGATACGATACTTGTGGAAGAAGTTAGGGCCTTAAGAGTACGCCTTAGGGAAATAAGTTCCTCCTCGAGCCTTAGAATATTCTTTGAATTGCTCTTCAATACTTCCACCTAAGTTAAATCCTAATTCATGTTCTCTTTCTTTCTTAAGTCGTTCCGGGAGATCGTTGCACTCGAACTGTTTAAGTCCCTGCTCGTCCTGTGTGTGTGTCTAAAGCGCCAGGTGCGTATACTACTGGATATTTTACGCTTATTATTTTAAATTATTCTCAGTTTATGCTAAGTTCGTTATGTTTATTTTATCACTTATGTTTATATGTAAACACTTATGTTTTATGTTCAAAACTTATACAAGTATTCATGGCTTTAAGTATCACGATCAAATTATCGAATTTAATCTTAACTTACCTTGCGTATTTATGCTATACACCCTTCACTTTAAAAAGTCTTTGGTTAGATCGTTACTTTTAAAATCAAGAACTTTACATGTCTGCATTTTCTTACAAGTACAATCCTTATCCCGAGGATGTCAGGGAAAAATTTTAATTGCTAATAAATTGGTTTAAGGTATTAAGAATTCCAGGATAGGGTTTTCGAGATCTCTAAAGTTAAACAAGGCCCCACCCATGTTAGATTGTGCCTTAGAGCACACCAGGAAACTCGTGTCTTAGGACACACCATGTATATCGTGCCTATGTGCACATCAGGATAATTGTGCCTTAGTGCACCCCAGGAAAAAAAAATATGCATATAGTGCCTTAGTGCACACTATGGAAATCTGGCCAGTTTAGGATTTTTATCCACCATCCGAATCTCCCGATCAGTCCGAGTATGCACATACGGAGGTTTAGCCGATGATCACAAGTAGGGGACCTTCTTATAAGTATCAAAGCCAACCAAGTGGTAAAGTAAAGCTGAAATCTACAGTCTTAAGTTAAAAGAAAAGGTGGTAAAGTTTGTTTTCACCAAGTTTCACAAGTGTGATTCTTTGAATCGTTTCTTTTTCCATGCACGTTTAAGTAGCCTTCTCTCTTTATTATTGTAGTTTAATGAAACCGTGCTAAAGTAAGTAAGAAATTTTCTAAACGTTTCTTTCTTAACGGGGTGTACGTACTGAGTTAATCTCATTCTTTTAAGTTTTAGGAAACCGGGTGAAAGGAAAGGATAAGGTTCTGGACAGCGAGGTTCGAAGGCTTCTGAAGGAAACCCCAGGTGAATTAGAGACTTCTTTTGAAGAGCAGTAAAAGTTTGGGATGCCTTTGTGGATGGTGAAACTTTCTCGGGGTTGTTGTGTTGTGGTTTCAAGTTGATTTTGTGATGATTTAAGTTTTATGTATAAAGTTAAGTTCCTCTTTTGGTCTTGTATGATTAAGGTCATTTATGCTTGATGATGTGTTGGAGTGTAGTTTAGCCTTGTCCATCTTGGGTGGACGGCGGTAATGCCTTTAGGTAAGTAATTCCGCTGCGCTAATCATCAGGTTAAGCAAGTCATTAACTTAATATGATGATTAATATCCTGAGGTGTTACAAATAATAATAATAATAATAATAATAATAATAATAATAATAATCTATGTAATATTAATAGTAAAGTTTGTTGGTCCCGCTGAATGGAAAAAAGAGATTAATTGTAGGGATTACGACCAATCAAAAAATAGATAAATGCTGAACTAAATTATTTTGGTGCAACTATCAGTAATTGTTTTGGCATAATAATAATAATAATAATAATAATAATAATAACAATAATAATAATAATAATAATAATAGAAATCATTGTGTAAAGTCGCGAGAACGTTTCAAGGAGTTTAGACCAATCACAACGCATTAAATTGTAATTTATTTTCTATTTCTTTCCAAATTTTATTTACAATTAAAGAAATTAAAAAATATGCTTAATCCACGTCTACTTGACAAAAATTACATTCAAAACGAGTCCTACTAAGTCTCAAACAGTAGTGTTCAATTTTAATTTAAATTGTATTTTATGATCTAATTCATTACAAATTTTATTTACAATTCAAGAAATTAAAAAATAACTCCTTAAACGAATCCTATGAAGTCTCAAATGTTAGTATCTATATAATATTAATAGTAAAGTTTGTGGGTCCCGTTGAATAGAGAAAGAAGATTGATTGTAGAAATTACGACCAGTCAAAAAATAGATTAATGCTGAATTAAATTATTTCGGTGCAACTATCAGTAATTATTTTGGCATAATAGTAGTAGTAGTAATAATAATAATAATAATAATAATAATAAAAATAATAATAATAATAATAATAATAATAATAATACATGTTTTGTTTGAACAATTTATTGTGATATTTTCCATTTAATAATTTCATCAATGAGTTTATGACTAATAATAATAATAATAATAATAATAATAATAATAATAATAATAATAATAATAATAATAATTTATGTAATATTAATAGTAAAGTTTGTGGGTCCCGCTGAATGGAGAAAGGAGATTAATTGTAGGGATTATGATCAATCAAAAAATAGATAAATGCTGAATTAAATTATTTTGGTGCAACTATTAGTTATTGTTTTGGCATAATAATAATAATAATAATAATAATAATAATAATAATAAGAATAATAAGAATAATAATAACAACAACAACAACAACAACAATAATCTATATAAAATAATATTATAGTTTGTGGGTCTCGCTGAACGGAGAAATGACATTAATTGTAGGGATTACGACCAATCAAAAAATAGATAAATGATGAATTAAATTATTTTGGTGCAACTATCAGTAATTATTTTGGCATAATAATAATAATAATAATAATAATAATAATAATAATAATAGTAATAATAGTAATAATAGTAATAGTAATAGTAATAGTAATAGTAATAGTAATAGTAATACTAATAATAATAATAGTAATAATAATAATAATAATAATAATAATAATCTATTAAGATACTAAAGCTAAATAATTGAATTTTAAAATATTGAGCAGATAGAGAGTTTAGATGCATCATGAAATTCGTCATGGTCAACGTTAGTTAGCATTTTAGGAAATTTTCTATTTCACTGGAGACCAATACATATTTTGTTTGAACAATTTATTATGATATTTTCCATTAAACAATTTCATTAATATTTTGTACTGTTTACTCTATATCGATGATTAGTTATTCATGAATTTCCCTCTTTTAAAACAACTATTTTATTACACTCCGTACATCGCACGGGTTTAGGACTAGTAATAATAATAATAATAATAACAATAATAATAATAATAATAATAAGAATAATAATAAGAATAACAATATTCTATATAATATTAATAGTATAGTTTGTGGATCTCACTGAATGTAGAAAGGAGATTAACTGTGCTGAATTAAATTATTTTGGTGCAACTATCAGTAATTATTTTGGCATAATAATAATAATAATAATAATAATAATAATAATAATAATAATAATAATCTATATCTATATCTATAATAATATAAAAGTAATATATTCGAAATTTGAAATACTCAACCTAGAGTGATTGTAGGGACTATTAGCCAATCATATTAAAGAAAAAGAATCAATTTAAAAATACAGTAAAAAAATTCCCGCCCATGAAATAATAATAAAAAAATCGATTTAAAAAATATAATAAACAAGAAATCTAGTCAGATTAAAAGTCTACATTATCTAATTAGAAATCTACTCCCAACCCAATTAGAAGTCTAACTCACATCTAAATTTAATTAAGAATATACCTTCCACCCAGATCTAATTAGGAGTCTACCTCTCAACCTAATATATAAACATGTGCGATTACTCTTTGAAGAATTGATATAATCCTCCTATAGATTCAACAGTACTAGGACTCGGTGGGTAATAGAGTGGCGCGATGGTCTACATTCTGGCTTCATGCTTGAGTTTTCGTTGTGGATATATAGATCGGCCAAGAGTTTGTATTTTTTGATCTTTTATGTGTTGAGCTTTCATTGTTCAGAAGGCATAAAACACGATTTAAGGATCCGTTTCTTTACTTCTTTTCTCTTATACTGTAAACAATCTAATTCATGTAATCCCTTTTTTTTTTGTATGTCTTTAGTTCCTTACTTTTAGCTTCTATTTGTAAGTAATTTCTACTTTTGCTTTTAAATATCATGGTGTTAAAAAATGAAAAATTGTATTTTGGTGGATGCCATCGAACCAAGAACTAAATATCATATATTTTGATTTGCATTTGCTCTAAAATGTAGTACAATACTTTCCTATGATTTTAAGTGAATTTATATTGTTTGTCCCATTTTTTGATTTTTTTTCTAATTTTTATGATTTTTTTTTCTCCTTTTACTCCTCACAAAAGTCATAATAATTACTAGAATTCTCAAAAAAAATAATTAAAAGATTCTTTTAGTAAATAGGGAGATAGATTTGGTACCACAATACAATTTTGGTTTTTTTAGGACCACTAGAATACAAGAAAAAGTAGAGAACATTAACATATAAAATATGAAAATAGGGATCACTATGGACCACTAATCCTGGAAATATATATATATATATATATATATATATATATATATAAGTGTTACATGGTACACTTATAATTTATGTGTGGAGCGTTTGGTTGTTGTTCAGATCAAAAGTCATATGGCGGCATGTAAGGCGAGAAGCCGAGAAGGCAACTTCGCGACACATCACCTAGCAAGAGTAGAACTTGGCCAGGAAGAACAAATTTGGATTGGTGTATGCCCTTATCAAATTGATGCGTATGTACCAATGGACAAATTGAGTATGAAATAAATTCACCTATTTCCCTAAAAAAAAAGTATTATATTTATCGTTTTAACTTTTTAAAATTAAAGTAACTATTTTATTTAATCCCGTGCATAGCACGGGTGTAAGACTAATAATAATAATAATAATAATAATAATAATAATAATAATAATAATAATAATAATAATAATAATAATGATAATAATAATAATAATATATATCTATTAATATACTAAAGCTAAATATTCAAAATTTAAAATATTGAGCAGATAGCGAGTTTAGGTGTATCATGAAATTCATTATGGTCAATGTTAGTTAGCATTTTTGGAAATTTTCTATTTCACTAGACACCAATACATGTTTTGTTTGAACAATTTAATTATTATGATGTTTTCCATTAAACAATTTCATTAATGTTTTGTACTGTTTACTCTAATATCAATGATTAGTTATTCATGAATTTCCCCTCTTTAAAACAACTATATTATTACTCTCCATGCATCGCACGAGTTTGAGACTAGTTACTATATAATTTCAATACTTCTTTTATTTAACTACTTTATATATTAATTTTTTGACATAAAATTAGAAAAAATAAATGAGAGAAAAATGTAGTAATAATTTAATACTACCTTGGTCATTACAACTTGACAATATATAATTGATATCATATATTGGTTTTATTCCTAGCTTGTTTGCTCGACCAAATTCTAACTCCAATTTATGGCCCCATACCTCATATCGTTTGTCATCTTGCTCACACTATTATGCCCATTCAGGCGGCCTATTCATAATCAGTTCAATGTCTTCGGTCTAGTTTTCCAAACTTGAGAAAGGTCTGCCGCCCAATGCCCTCTTCTTTATATTCGTAACTTTTTCCAAGTGAATCCAAACTTTACACAAATTTTTCAAAAAAATATCCTCTCTAAAAATATAATTCTCCAAAAAAAATATCATAACTTATCCAATTCAATCCAATCCATCTAAATCTCATTTTATCCAATTCAAAGAACACGGTTTACAAATCTCCTTATATATATATATATATATATATATATATATATATGAACAGGACACCTATGTGATGGTTTATTGTGGGCCTCTTCATGAGAATATTCTATGGTTGATGGAGAATGTGAAAAATCTGGTTAATCCACTTTCGTTTATATTATTTCATACTCAAGCTCTATTTACATTTTTCAAGAAATTTTTTTTATTATATATTGAAATGAAATTTAATGATATGATTCAGTTCTATAATTACAATATCACGTATAAATTGTATAAAATTATATTTTTATCCATTAATTTTTTTATTTCAATAAAACGCTTAAAATAAGCTTAATGGAAGATGTTGGTTCGATTAGGGTAATATTTGTGCTCATTGATGCAGCTTATGCATCCAAAGCTTCTAATAATTGATAAGTAATACTTATTATTAAAAAAATAATGTCAAAAGTCATAAAAAAAATACTAATTCAGTAAATGGTAGGACACATAAAAAGTATCTTGAGATAAGAGTTGTATCATCACCCATTAAAATTTTTCCAAAAAGAAATTTTTATTAGAAAAACCTTTTCCGAAAGACAATCCAACACACCCTAATTTGTTAACATTTTAGAAAAATGTTTGTTAAAACACTAAAGGGTAATTAAAATATAAATTGAAACACTTAGTTAATACAACGAAAATGATATACAAAATATGACCAATAGTATAATAATTTGGTCCAGCTAGCAGAGCCCACAACCCATAATCATCAATCATGAAAACATGTTTTGGAATTTTATCAGCACACAGACAACTAAAACTAACCAAGTGATGAATATACCAACTCCATTGAAACGACAAAGTTGGGATCAACTTGACCTCAACTTTTCTCTTTCAATTTATTTACTTTACATAGAAGCAGCGTACCTAGTCAAACCCGATGGCTAGCTAAGTAGCTATATTACATGCACCAAATTCCACACTCTTTCTACTTCACATATTCAAAGAGAGAACACATTCAAAGAGTGAAAAGAGATATGGCTGAAGGTGTGTTATTCAACATTGTAGAAGACATCCTGAAGAACCTGGGATCAAGAGCCATTGTTGAGATTGCTTCTGCATGGGGTTTCAAGGCCCATCTCAGAAACCTCAAGAACACAGTAAACACCATCAAAGACGTGCTCTTGGACGCTGAAGAAAGGCAACTGCAGAGCCGTGTAATTCAGGGTTGGCTCGAGAGGCTCAGAGAGGTTGTTTACGTGGCAGATGACTTGTTCGACAAGTTTGCTATAAGGGCATCCCGGAAACAGACCATGGGTGGGAAGGTAAAAGCTTTCTTCTCTGAATCCAATCATATTGCAGTTGCCTTTTCTGTTTCTAGGAAGATTAAGAGAATTAGGGAAGAGCTTTATGTCATAGTGATGGATGGGAATGAGTTTGGGTTTGTGATTCGATCCATTGAGGATCGCGGGGTGGTGTCGAGAAGGAGTGGTGAAACTTCCTCCTTGGTAGAATTAGACCGAGTTGTTGGTAGGGATGAGGATAAGAAGGCCATTTTAGGGATGCTTTTGGTCGACCCAGATGTTAGTCCATGTCCTCCGGTCGTGGTTGTCCCCATTGTCGGAATGGGAGGGTTGGGAAAGACGACTCTGGCTCAGTTAGTTTATAATGATGAGGCTGTTGAGAAGAACTTTGGGAAGTTGAAGTTGTGGGTTTGTGTTTCTGATGAGTTTGATGTCAAGGTGATAGTGAAGAAGATCCTGATGTCTGTGACTAGGAGTGAGCCTCAAAATCTAGAAATGGATTAGCTACAGATTCAGTTACGGGAGCAAATCGGGGGGAAGAAATACCTGCTTGTTTTGGATGACGTTTGGTGTGAAAATCGTGCGGAGTGGCTTAAGTTAAGTGATCATTTAAACATGGGTAAAGAAGGGAGCAGAGTACTGGTTACCACACGGTCGAAGAAGGTGGCAAGAGTCATGGGAAGTGTCCCACCTTATGCCTTGGAAGGCCTGTCAGAGGAGGAGTCTTGGAGTTTATTTAGAAAGATGGCATTTGGACCAAGACAAGAGTATGATAGCCCAAAGCTTGAAAAGCTAGGGAAAGAAATTGTTAAGAAATGTTGGAATGTTCCATTAGCCATCAAAACCTTGGGGAGTATGCTATATGGGGAGGATGAAAACAAGTGGTTAGAATTGAAAGAGCTAAGCCCTTTAGAAGTTTCTGATGAAGAAAATGGCATAATGCCTATTCTGAAGCTTAGTTACCTTCACCTGATGTCTCCATTGAAGAATTGTTTCGCGTATTGTTCACTGTTTCCCAAGGACTATGAGATGGAAAAAGAAACATTGATTAGTCTTTGGATGGCCGAGGGCTTTCTTATTCCAAGATATGAAGGACTAAGCCTGGAGATAGTTGGCGAAGAGTACTTCTTGACGTTGTTAGAGAGGTGCTTTTTCCACGATGTAACCAAAGATGAATGGGGTAACATCGAAAGTTGCAAAATGCACGACCTAATGCATGATCTAGCTAAGGAAGTAGCGGGTGTTAAGAGTAAGGTGGCAAAATTTGGAGAATTAGACTTTGATGAGAGAATTCACCACTTATCTTTTGGTCCTGGTTTGAAAAACTCCTCATGGAAGATCCCACAAAACGTGTTGAATTTGAGGTTACGTTCGCTGCTTGTGCCAGAGCAAAATTATTATGAACCGATTTTCAGTCCATCAACTTGGCATAAGTTCATTTCAAGTTTTAGATGTTTGCGAGTGCTAGACCTACGTTACCTTAGAGTTAAAGCTTTGCCAAGTTCAATAGGTAACTTAATTCAATTGAGATACCTTAACATCTCCGGTTCAGACATTGAAGCACTTCCGGATTCAATCACAAAGCTTCAAAGACTGCAGACGTTGGACTTGAAGTCATGTACGAGTCTCCACAGCCTCCCTAAAGACATCAGAAAGCTTACCAACCTTAGGTATCTCGATAATAGGGTGTGTTTAAGCTTAATTCATATGCCTCCAGGAATAGGAGTGCTGACTTCTCTCCAAAAGCTACCTATGTTCATATCAGGCACTATGTTTTCCACGTCTTTCAAATCCAAGGGTAGCACAGCACAATTGAGGGACCTTAAGAGACTCAATGATCTTAGAGGGTCCTTGCAAATCGTGATAGGTGGAAAATTGGATGATCCGGGCTATGACGCTAAGGAGGCAGACATGAGTAGCAAAAGCGGCCTGATTGAGTTGGAAATAGAAGGATACTATGATTTGTATGAAGAATTCGATGACAAAAAACATGATGAGGCTCTATTAGAAGGCCTTAAACCTCATCCCAACTTGAAGATGTTGCGTGTTTCTTTATATAGGGGTGACAAGCTCCCAAGTTGGGTAGCCATGAACAATTTATATACTAGCCTTCCACGTCTTGTAGACATTGAGCTTCGGTGTTGTGGAAGATGCCACCATGTCCCATCATTTTCCCAACTACTTTTCCTTAAGAGGCTCTGCCTTGTGCGCCTTGAAAGTGTGGAACACATGGAGAATGGACTTGATCATTGTGCACCCTCGCCCTCAACAGAAGCAGTGTTCTTTCCATCCCTTGAAGAGCTTGAACTTAAGAATATGGATAGTTTGCGAAGTTGGTGGAAGGAAATGGATCAAGCTGATGATACCAAGAAGTTTCAACATCTATCCGAGATATCATTCCCGAACCTGAAAAAATTGTGCTTAGAAGCATGTCCTGCCCTGAAATCTATGCCACATTGTCCCAAGGTCGAAGACTTGGAAGTCGTGGATGTTAATGAAGCCCTTTTGTTGCTAAAGAAGGCGGCAACCTCATCACTTGGTACAAACGCCACATCCTCGGAATCCTCTTCAAAGTTCAAAACTCTCCGCATCGGCAATGTGGATGATTTTGTCTCCCTTCCAATGGAGTGCGTATCTCATCTTTCTTCTTTAGAAATAGAAGATCGCAAGCTGCTGAATACTTTTAAACTTAGGGATTTCTTCGAAAACATGCACTCTCTAACACATTTGAGGTTCAGTTTCTGCTTTCACTTAGAGTCTATTTTTCAAGGCTTAGAACACCTTACTACACTAGAGAAGTTACACATCTCGGCCTGTGATAGCCTTGATTTGTCACCCCCTCAAGACATCGAAGACAAAGATATGCCATGGAAAGCATTGAAAAACCTTCAACATTTGGAACTTACCGGTCTCAAAAAACTGGAGGCTATCCCTAATGGGATTCAATATCTGTCAAATCTCCGCTTTGTAGACATTGGATCTATGGAGGAGTTAGAGTTGTTGCCTGAATGGATAAGTTGTTTGACGTCTCTTGAATGTCTTGTATTGTCTTATTGCCCCAAATTGAGTACTTTGTCGGAAGGGTTCTCCAAGCTTGCTGGGTTAAGATTGCTTCGGATTATGTACTGCCCAAGACTGACAAAAAGATGTCGACGCCCAAATGGTGAGGATTGGCCCAAGATTCAGCACATTCCGACGGTTATTGTCGATGTGGATTAGATGGGCTCATGTTGTAACATGAGCCTAATCATATGAGTTATTTATTCTGATGCACAATAAAAAATATTGTATATATGTCAAAGCCCTATGAGATTATGGCATAGGCAACATGATTGATTATATAGAAATATATATCTCAGACTTTGTTGATTCTAGTTAATTGCTAAAGAAGGAATTCAGGTTTCTATAATATTCATTGATCAAGGCACACAAATTACTCTCTAATACACTTGAAATGATATGAGAAGTGACTTTCTTATACTCAAAATAAAGCAACCGTTTTTTTGTCCCCTCCTCACACACTAATTGAGAATGCTTCTAACATTTACACAAATATAAATAGATTAACAATTTAACATGCTTCTAGTTTTGAATAAGCAAAGCCAATATTGAGCATTATTCAATCATTTTTTACGGGTTTTCCCACTGCTCTAGTTTAGAATGAATATAATTGTTTTCTAGCCTAATATTATCTTCATATATTAGGAGGCTAAATATCACTAATACACCGCTAAATATTTTTATTTTGGAAATCTTAAAATATGTTTGAAATATACTTGCAAAAAAAATAAAAAGAATTTCAAAACATAAAGTTCTTATATATCTCATTTTCAAAATCTTATTTGAAATTGATATGAGTTTTAAGGCAATGCACCTCTTAGATGTGTTGCCTTTGAATATATAAAATCTATATATTTACATATTACATTTATGATGATTTAGCATAAATGCAGAAAGAGATAGATAGAGAGAGATAGAAAGAGAGAGAGACGAAGATGAGAGAGAAATCATTCTGTTATTATCTGGACCAAGCAACGGTACAAGGGATATATATATATATGTATATATATATATATATATATATATATATATATATATATATAAATAAAGCAAATAAGAAGTGAATTGTCCCACTTTTGATTTACGTTTTTGCCCTTTGTGATGTCATTATTAATTTTACTTTTCCTTTTTTTTATATGTATTGATGGGGTCATCGACTCTGCATTGTAGAAAGGTTTCTCCATTTTCAATTTCATTCCCCTGGAGTCCTGGCAATGGGCATAATTTTGCGAGCTTCCATTTTCTCTACAAAATCCTTTCCTTGCTTTGTCTTCTTTGTTTCTCTCCAATTTCAAATCATGACCTCCCAAGTCTTGATCTTAAACCCTAAACTCAAGAAGAAAGGGGGGAAAATCAAAAAGAAAATTACAAGGCGGCGATGACTGTGGATAGATCGAATTAATAGCATGCAGTTGAGTCCGAGGCGAGATGGAGACGGAATTTGCCATTTGGCTATCTCTTCAATCTTGTCTTCGTAGTTGCCGACTGACATCCCAGGTACTGATAAATTTGGGTTATGTTGTAGAATCATATCAACTTTAACTTAATCGTATTCTGTTAATTTAGGTTTGATTAATTTGTGAATGGAAGAAATTGGGAAAAATTAATGATGCATGTCTCCTCGTGTTTCTGGAAAAAGTTGTAATTTTGTGCAAAAGAGACGTCTTTATTTGGACTTTAGCTTTGATTTTGCAGTTCGACTTAAAATTATGAAAATTTCATCTCAAATGCAACGATGATGTTGTATTTTTGAAGTAATTCAGTAAATTAGCCAGTCGACTTCCAAGTACTTCAATTTCTAAGCCATTAATTTGTAGACGACTTTTGTTGTATGTCCATTACTTCAATTCCCAACCCATTAATTTACGGACAACATTTGATGTATTTCCATTTAACTATCACTATTCCAAGAACCTATCTCTATCTCCCTCCAAAATTCTCAAAAAATTAAATATGAGGTAGAAGATCGACCACGAAGTTTTGAACTTGAATGAATGGGTCAAGATGTTATTACAGTAGCGGATTTAGATGTTCGGGTGGCCACTATACTATTACACATACATGATAAAATAAAATCCATAATTTTACCCTTACTTTTACTTATTTTCTTCTTTTTTCTTTGGCCTAGGTGGACATGGCCATCCCCACGATGAATGGGGATCTGCCAGTGGATTTTAATGAATGGATCAAGATATCGATGAGGAAGATGAACCCCTTATTTTATTTTTACAGCTCCATGATGATG
Source organism: Portulaca oleracea (assembly GCA_029582165.1). NCBI lineage: Eukaryota > Viridiplantae > Streptophyta > Magnoliopsida > Caryophyllales > Portulacaceae > Portulaca > Portulaca oleracea. The sequence goes on from CM055879.1 coordinate 27,024,508, forward strand.
GTAATTGTTATAGTAATTTTGTTTATTTGCCTTTGGTGACATTTCAATTTTTCTATTTTCTCCTTTCGTTATCTTGCTTTTTTTTTTCTTTTTGGTTCACTATGAGATTTAAGTTTAATTCGAATTTGGTGTTGCCCCCACAAAATTGCGTGGATGGATTTAATTTTGTAATTTGAGGTAGACATGGCTTTATATGGTTTTCAAGTTACAAGTAATTTACTCCCTCCGTTCCATATTAATTGACTCTTTAACTAACTTTTTTTGTTCCAAAATAATTGTCACTTTATAATTTCCAATACCCCATTTAATTATTTTACTACTAGAGAGAGAAAAAGAGGGCTTGGAGAACAGTGAAAAAGAGGGACTGGATGGAGAAAAAGAGAGATTGGAGAGAGAAAAAGATAGATTAAACAGTGAAAAGGAGAGATTGGAGAGAGAAAAAGAGGGATTGGAGTAGTTTTTACAGGTTTGCATTGGTATGTGTGAATTGCGGCTGGACGTCATTTATACTGGAACGGAGGGAGTAGTTCAGTGTCGTATTTAATCCAATGCAATCAATTTTTGGGTTCTGGTTCACTTGTGTGTGTGGGTTTTTTTTTTTCCCAGTTGAGGTTTTAGTTATCTGATTTCATGCCTTTCTGGTTGTGACTATTGGTGCAAGTTTAGTTCTTTTATGAGTAAAGTCCCTGATTTGAGAAGATCTATGCCATAGTTGAGCCTGTTGATTTTCCCTGTGCTCACGATTCAAGTATACTTACTTAAAGATGGTGAGGAGCATCCAGAGTGGTCGGACAAACCAATTCAAGTATAAATGTAAAATGTTAACTAAAAGTGTAGAAGGTGAAAAAAAAGGAAACTCCTTTCATTGTATATGGTTTTGGTGCAAGCTTTCTTGTATGTTCTTGACAAATTGGCTTGATTTTAGTTGTGTAGTATGAGTGTTTTGATTTGTGTAGAACAATATATAGTTCATATTAATAACCTTCTTAAAGGCGTTGATGTGGTAGAACCTTAGCAGGCTCTGCTGCTGGCTTGCATCTTAGAATTAGAAGATTCCAATTGAAGCCGTATGCTCACTCTATATCTTTTGGCTAGACTTGGTCTAGTACCTCTGAAAAATAAGTCATCAAATTGACAAAGGCGCATATTGATTCTTATTTATGTGAATGGCCTTGTTACAATCATTAGTAATTGGGTTTTTGGAATATTTGAACGCGGATGGGCCAGAAATGGAAATGGGCTAATGTCAAAGACTTTTTGTAGAGGAAAATTTATTTGGGTTTTTTGCGGGTTTTTCATCATTTATGCATTTCAAGAATACTTGGCATTTAATCCTAAAAAATAAAAATGCTCAAAATAAATTACATAATTACAAAGCTGAACTACGACAAAATTCAGCGTCTACAGTTAGCCCTCACTTTGATCGAGTCCGAGTAGGACGCTGATCAAAGTAGTTTGATGACGCTAAAAATGATATGCCCTGAGAGCGAAGTCTCGAGGCTGGATGACACTTGGAAGCAAACGTCTCGTGCCGCACGTATGACTTGTAGCTGATTGACATTCAGAAACGATATCCTATGTCTTTGTGATTGTCGATGCTTGGAAACCACTGTCCTGCGCCTAACTGTACTTTCAAGCTTCTGTCATCGTATTATAAATGCCTGATGACCAGCTGAACTAACATCATACTACATCGATGTTGATTTCCCAGTCTTTTCTGGTGTCGATGATGATTTTCCAGTCTTTCTCGGTGTCGATGATGATATTCCAGTCTTTCCCGATGTCGAGATGATTGTCCAGTCTTTCCCGGTGTCGATGATGATTTTCCAGTCTTTCCCGGTGTCGATGATGATATTCCAGTCCTTCCCGGTGTCGAGATGATTGTCCTGTCATTCTTGTTTGACTGTCTGCCAAACTTGCCTGACTGATGATGATGATGATCTGTCATTCTCGTTTGGCTGATGATGTGGATGTAATATCCACTGTAGAAGATGACATAGATGCGGTATCTGTTGTCGAGGCGAATGCGATAACCCTGGCTGAAAACAACATAGATGTGATATCTGTTGTCGGGTCGATGCGATATCCGTAGATGCGGTATCTGTTGTCGGTTTGGATGCGATATCCTTTGGTGGAGACAATATAGATGCGATATCTATTGTCCGAGCGGATGCGATATCCTTTGCTGAAGATGTCGTAGATGCGATATCTATTGTCGGGGCGGATGCGATATCCTTTGTTGCAGACGGCGTAGATGCGATATCTGTTGTCGGTTCGGATGCGATATCCTTTGTTGGAGACAATATAGATGCGATATCTATTGTCCGAGCGGATGCGATATCCTTTGCTGAAGATTACGCAGATGTGATATCTATTATCGGGCCGGATGCGATATCCTTTGTTGCAGAGACGTAGATGCGATTATCTGTTGTTTGTTTGGATGCGATATCCTTTGCTGGAGACGACGAAGATGCGATATCTATTGTCCGAGCGGATGCGATATCCTTTGCTAGAGACGACATAGATGCGATATTTGTTGTCGGTTTGATGATGACATTCTGGTGATCATTTTTAATCCTTGTGAGTGTAATCAAAATCTCAGAGACCCAAAGTGTTTTTAGGTGCTCATCATTCTAATTTTTCTCCTTGAGATTTCGAGCTTAATCCTTTGATAATATTTGGGCTTCATCTCACATAGCCCGCAGTGTCTATCTGCGGGTGACGACCTTGTTGTTGTCGAGTCTTCCAAACCTTCTCATAAGCTAATTCTTCATGCCAATGAAGGTTGCCGAGTGGGTAATTGTCAGCCCCCCGGCGATGCCCACGATGATGACATGCATGCAGTTGGTATGTTATTCTACATGTAATGCATAGACTCGAGACTTATGATCCAATTATGTACTCATGCACGACTTTGAGTTTCATGTGTTTGACTTCTTAATGTAGCCTAATGCACACCTCTTAGTGACCCTGATGAGAGAATGTTATATGCACATATTCACATTATAATGCATGTTGCCCAATGCTACCATGTTGAGCCCCCACTTTTTCTTCCCACAATGAAAATAAAGAAATCCTAAGTATCAAGTCAATTTTGAGGCGAGTTTCAGGACAAGGCAATAGGAGCATGGAGACGATCACATGTGAGAAGCTAAGTGGTCTCATATACTTGGCACATGAGCCATCTTGTGCGTTGTTATCGTTGAAACATTCATGGAGCTGGATGTTGTGGATGTCGAGTGATGTGTGAGCCCCCAGTTGTAATGCCGCAAAAATGATATCAAGGGAAATCTTGACCTGCTTAAGTTGCCATAATGCGAATATTGAGTGACGAGCGAGCGCCCAGTTGGAATGACGCCGAAAACATGCTTTGGAATTTTATCAGCACACTAACAACTGAAACTAACAAATTGATGAATATACCACCTCCATTGAAACGACAAAGTTGGGATCAACTTGACCTCAACTTTTCTCTTTCAATTTATTTACATTACAAAGAAGCAGCGTACCTAGCTAGTCAAACTCGATGGCTAGCTAAGTAGCTATATTACATGCACTAAATTCCACACTCTTTCTACTTCACATATTCAAAGAGAGAACACATTCAAAGAGAGAAAATAGATCGAGAGATATGGTTGAAGGTTTGTTATTCAACATTGTAGAAGACATCCTAAAGAATCTTGGATCAAGAGCCATTGATGAGATTGCTTCTGCATGGGGTTTCAAGGCCCATCTCAGAAACCTCAAGAACACAGTAAACACCATCAAAGGCGTGCTCTTGGACGCTGAAGAAAGGCAACTGCAGAGCCGTGTAATTCAGGGTTGGCTCGAGAGGCTCAGAGAGGTTGTTTACGTGGCGGATGACTTGTTCGACAAGTTTGCTATAAGGGCATCCCGGAAACAGACCATGGGTGGGAAGGTAAAAGCTTTCTTCTCTCAATCCAATCGTATTGCAGTTGCCTTTTATGTTTCTAGGAAGATTAAGAGAATTAGGGAAGAGCTTGATGCCATAGTGAAAGATGGGAATGAGTTTGGTTTGTGATTCGATCCATTGAGGATCACGGGGTGGTGTCGAGAAGGAGTGATGAAACTTCCTCCTTGGTAGAATTAGACCGAGTTGTTGGTAGGGATGAGGATAAGAAGGCCATTTTAGGGATGCTTTTGGTCGACCCAGATGTTAGTCCATGTTCTCCGGTCGTGGTTGTCCCCATTGTCGGAATGGGAGGGTTGGGAAAGACGACTACAGCTCGTTAGTTTATAATGATGAGTGTTGAGAAGAACTTTGGGAAGTTGAAGTTGTGGGTTTGTGTTTCGATGAGTTTGATGTCAAGGTGATAGTGAAGAAGATCCCGATGTCTGACTAGGAGTGAGCCTCAAAATCTAGAAATGGATCACCTCTGATTGATTACGGGAGCAAATCGGGGAAGAAATACCTGCTTGTTTTGGATGACGTTTGGTGTGAAAATCGTGCGGAGTGGCTTAAGTTAAGTGCTCATTTAAACATGGGTAAAGAAGGGAGTAGAGTACTTGTTAGCACACGGTCGAAGAAGGTGGCAAGAGTCATGGGAAGTGTCCCACCTTATGCCTTGGAAGGCCTGTCAGAGGAGGAGTCTTGGAGTTTATTTAGAAAGATGGCATTTGGACCAAGACAAGAGTATGATAGCCCAAAGCTTGAAAAGCTAGGGAAAGAAATTGTTAAGAAGTGTGGGAATGTTCCATTAGCCATCAAAACCTTGGGGAGTATGCTATATGGGGAGGATGAAAACAAGTGGTTAGAGTTGAAAGAGCTAAGCCCTTTAGAAGTTTCTGATGATGAAAAGGGCATAATGCCTATTCTGAAGCTTAGTTACCTTCACCTGATGTCTCCATTGAAGAATTGTTTCGCATATTGTTCATTGTTTCCCAAGGACTATGAGATGGAAAAAGAAACATTGATTAGTCTTTGGATGGCCGAGGGCTTTCTTATTCCAAGATATGAAGGACTAAGCCTGGAGATAGTTGGCGAAGAGTACTTCTTGACGTTGTTAGAGAGGTGTTTTTTCCACGATGTAACCAAAGATGAATGGGGTAACATCGAAAGTTGCAAAATGCACGACCTAATGCATGATCTAGCCAAGGAAGTAACAGGTGTCAAGAGTAAGGTGGCAAAATTTGGAGAATTAGACTTTAATGAGAGAATTCGCCGCTTATCTTTTGGTCCTGGTTTGAAAAACTCCTCATGCGAGATCCCACAAAACGTGTTGAATTTGAGGTTACGTTCGCTGCTTATGCCAGAGCAAAATTATTATGTACCGATTTTCAGACCATCAACTTGGCATAAGTTCATTTCGAGTTTTAGATGTTTGTGAGTGCTATACCTACGTTACCTTAGAGTTAAAGCTTTGCCAAGTTCAATAGGTAACTTAATTCAATTGAGATACCTTAACCTCTCCGGCTCAGCAATTGAAGCACTTCCAGATTCAATCACAAAGCTTCAAAGACTGCAGACATTGGACTTGAAGTCATGTACGAGTCTCCACAGCCTCCCTAAAGACATCAGAAAGCTTACCAACCTTAGGTATCTCGATAATAGGGTGTGTTTAAGCTTAATTCATACGCCTCCAGGAATAGGAGTGCTGACTTATCTCCAAAAGCTACCTGTGTTCATATCAGGCACTATGTTTTCTACATCTTTCAAATCCAAGGGTTCCACATCACAATTAAGGGACCTTAAGAGACTCAATGATCTTAGAGGGTCCTTGCAAATCATAATAGGTGGAAAATTGGATGATCCGGGCTATGATGCTAAGGAGGCAGACATGAGTAGCAAAAGCGGCCTGATTGAGTTGGAAATAGAAGGAGACTCTGATTTGTATGAAGAATCCGATGACAAAAAACATGATGAGGCTCTACTAGAAGGCCTTAAACCTCATCCCAACTTGAAGATGTTGCGTGTTTCTTTCTATAGGGGTGACAAGCTCCCAAGTTGGGTAGCCATGAACAATTTATATACTAGCCTTCCACGTCTTGTAGACATTGAGCTTCGGTGTTGTGGAAGATGCCACCAAGTCCCATCATTTTCCCAACTACCTTTCCTTAAGAGGCTCTGCCTTGTGCGCCTTGAAAGTGTGGAATACATGGAGAATGGACTTGATCATAGTGCACCCTCGCCCTCAACAGAAGCAATGTTCTTTCCATCCCTTGAAGAGCTTGAACTTAAGAATATGGATAGTTTGCGAAGTTGGTGGAAGGAAATGGATCAAGCTGATGATACCAAGAAGTTTCAACATCTATCCGAAATATCATTCCCGAACCCGAAAAAATTGTGCTTAGAAGCATGTCCTGCCCTGAAATCTATGCCACATTGTCCCAAGGTGGAAGACTTGGAAGTCGTGGATGTTAATGAAGCCCTTTTGTTGCTAAAGGAGGCGGCAACCTCAGCACTTGGTACAAATACCACATCATCGGAATCCTCTTCAAAGTTTAAAACTCTCCGCATCGGCAATGTGGATGATTTTGTCTCCCTTCCAATGGAGTGCGTATCTCATCTTTTTTCTTTAGAAATACAAGATCGCAAGCTGCTAAATACTTTTAAACTTAGGGATTTCTTCAAAACATGCACTCTCTAACACATTTGAAGTTCAGTTTCTGCTTTCACTTAGAGTCTATTTTTCAAGGTTTAGAACACCTTACTACACTAGAGAAGTTATACATCTGGGCCTGTGATAGCCTTGATTTGTCACCCCCTTAAGACATCGAAGACAAAGATATGCCATGGAAAGCATTGAAAAACCTTCAACATTTGGAACTTACCGGTCTCAAAAAACTGGAGGCTATCCCTAATGGGATTCAATATCTGTCAAATCTCCGCTTTGTAGACATTGGATCTATGGAGGAGTTAGAGTTGCTGCCTGAATGGATAAGTTGTTTGACGTCTCTTGAATGTCTTGTATTGTCTTATTGCCCCAAATTGAGTACTTTGTCGGAAGGGTTCTCCAAGCTTGCTGGGTTAAGATTGCTTCGGATTATGTACTGCCCAAGGCTAACAAAAAGATGTCGACGTCCAGGTTATTGTCGATGAGGATTAGATGGGCCGATGTTGTAACACGAGCCTAATCATATGGGTTATTTATTCTGATGCATAATAAAATATATTGTATATATGTCAAAGCCCTATGAGATTATGGCATAGGCAATATGATTGATTGTCTAGAAATATATATTTCAAACTTTGTTGATTCTAGTTAATTGCTAAAGAAGGAATTCAGGTTTCTATAATACTCATTGATCCAGACACACAAATTACTCTCCAAAACACACTTTAAATGATATAATAAGTGACTTTTTTATACTCAGAATAAATCGACTTTTTTTGGTCCCCTCCTCACACACTAATTGAGAGTGCTTCTAACATTTACACAAATAGATTAACAATTTAACATGCTTCTAGTTTTGAATAAGCAAAGCCAATGTTAAGCATTATTCAATCATTTTTTACGGGTTTCCCCACTGCTCTAGTTTAGAATGAATATAATTGTTTTCTAGCCTAATATTATCCTAATATATTAAGAGGCTAAATATCATTGATTCGCCGCTAAATATCTTTATTTTGGAAATCCTAAAATATGTTTGAAATATACTTACAAAAATAATAAAAAAGAATTTCAAAACATAAAGGTCTTATATATCTCATTTTCAAAATCTTATTTGAAAATGATATGAGTTTTTAAGGCAATACACCTCTTAGTTGTGTTGCCTTTGAATATATAAAACCTATATATTAACATATTACATTTATGATGATTTAGCACAAATGCGGAGATAGATAGATAGATAGATAGATAGAGAGAGAGAGACAAAGATGAGAGAGAAGTCATTCTGTTATTGTCTGGACCAAGCAACGGTACAAGGGATATATATATGTATATATATACAACCACTAAGGCTAATGAACTGAGCCAACTTATTAGATGAAATAAAAAGAAAATTGTAAAGCTACAATAGAATTCCAACTTCACTATTCTCTACAAATTGAAAAAAAAATGATTGACATCTATAATTATAATACAACATATAAATTGTACAAAATTATATTTTTATCCATAATTTTTTAAATTTACAAAACAAATGCCTAAAATATGTCTCACGGATGAGGTTCATTCAATTCTTGTGTCATTTGTAATTGTTGGTACAACGAACAGATTCTAAGTTTCTTATAATTGATAATTAGTTGTACCCATAAAAATAGTATCACAACCATAATAAGTATCAATTTCATAAAAACAAGACACTTTAAACAATATCTCGCAACAAGACATATATATAACATCATTCAAATCTTATTTGAAATTGATTTGAGTCGTGAGGAAAGATACTTTTTAAGTGTCTTACTCTGACATAAAACCATACTATTCTAAATTAAATTGATATGAAATTATATAATCAAATTCTATGACTATCAAATCACATATAAATTGCATAAAATTATACTTTTATCCATGAACTTGAGAATTAGAGCTAAAACTTCTACCAACACTTCGTTCGAGCCTTAACTGCCCCTTATTTTTTATATTTACAAAAAGTGCATAAAATATGTCTAATGGATGGGGTCAATTCGATTAGAGTGTAATTTGTGCTCGTTGACTAAGCCAACACATCTAAAACTTCTTATAATTGATAATTAATAGGAGTATTTACTATCGAAAAAATTAAAGTACAAAAATCATAACAAATACTGTAAAAATTTGGTGAAAGAGACTCATGTCATCGCCCAATCTTATTATTCCTCTGTCTTTATCTTGTCCAAGCTCCCGCATTATTTCTGCAAATCTTCCGAGAACGGGCAACCCATTCACGAATCACGAGTATGTTAGCGAGTTCGGTGCATCAAAAACCCTAGAAAGCTTCACTAAGTATAAATCATTCCTCAGGAGACTGATTGACGTCTTTAATTACAAGAAGATGGTCAACTATTGCAGCTGGACCTGTCAATTCGGTCGGGCGGGCGGGTTTCGAATCGGTTGTGTATCGAATTCGAATAAATACTGGTCATGTGTATTTTGGTTTCGAGTAAATACGGACAGTGTGTTTTAGTTCGGTTTCGAGTAAATAACAAGTGGTGGGCATGCTTGCCTGCTTTCGGGGCTAAAACCCCTATAAAGAAAAAGAGAAAAACAAAAAAAGAAAGAAGAATGTGCTATTATAGAACTTTAGAAGGTTGAAGTACTGCCTTCCAAATTAATTATTATTACATATTACTCCCTCTATTCCATATTAATAGTCATAATTTTGACTCCCACATTCTTCAATGTTACTCTTTGATTGATAATTTCTAACATAATACTCTCTCCTTCCCATATTATTCGTCTCTTTAGACATAATTTAGAAAACGAAGAAAACTTCCTATGTACATTGCTTTGCATTCTTGGAAATGAAAAAAAAGGTGAATAAAATGGTGAATAATAAAGAAAAATGGTGAATAAAAGAGAAAAGTTGAAGAAAAAGATGTACTTTAATTGTTTGTTATTGGAATTGTAAGATGATAGAGTGACAGATAATATGGGAATGAGGGAGTATGTTATTAACAATTGCAATATTACATTTTTATGATAGTATTTTTCGTTACGAAACCAATGTTGTTAATTTTATATAGCAACTCATTGTATATATTGGGAAATTTATGATCAAAATTTTTGAAAATTGACTGCGCGATTTTCAAAGACGACAATTAATATGAAACGGAGGGAGAGTACTTTAATTGTTTTTTCATATGATAATAGTTGTTACTTTAATTGTTTTTTCATAATACATATTACTATATAATTCCTATACAACTTCTTTTAGTTAACTACTTTTCATATAAACTTTTTGATATAAAGATAGAAAAAATAAACGAGAGAAAAATGTACTAATTTAATACTACATTCATCCTATATTACTTGTTTATTTGACAAAAATTTGGAAAACCAGTGAAATAAGTTATTCCCTCCATTTTCATTTAAGTGTCACCCAGGTAACTGTGTCAAAAATTTTGACCGTTAATATCTTAATTTGTATAATGATTCATCAAACAAAATTGATATGATTATATTCGTAATAAAAATACTATTAAAAAAGCATAATATCAAATTTTTTAATAAAAATATTATGTGAGAAATTGTTGATTTAAAATGGACGTCGAAAAATATGAATAACAGATAAAAAAGAACAAAGGGAATAGTTGGGTATTGTATTGCATGAAAAGTTGTGAAATATTACTATTAAATTGTTTGTAGTAATTCTCTCTCCTACTTTTTTTATTTTTTTCAATTATTGGTAGCCAAAAGGCATAAAAGTTTTACATAGCAAACCGCAAAATAAAATAGCAACCAACCAACTCAAGAAGAAAAAGGTTACATCCAAACACAACTAAACATAAAACACAGCAAGGACGTTCGCACCCACGACTGCCAAAAACCATCACAACCCAATCACGCGCTGCTAAAAGATCAAAACTTCAGTTTGATGGATCATCGAGGAATCGCACGCCAATATCTTTGCCAATAATCCTAGCCATATGATCAATCTTAGCATCAATATCATCAAGATTGTCAAGTGTCAACTTCCAAACTGTTCGCTTGTCTGGCCATCCTAACCTTCTGACCGTCCTTTCGGCCATGAACAACTCTGGAAGTTGCATCTCTGACATGCTGCCACCTAGATTTCATTAACATGCGCTGTTTTCTCATACCCCTAGCTTTGCCCTTCAAAGCCTCAAGGATGGAATCCTCAAGATCAGCAAGTAAGTCACGCTCGGCCATGTCATCAAGGGATTCAACCAAGATGCTGAGAGTGCGGTCATTATCAGAGTCACCTCCCTGATCCCTATACACCACCCGATTGGTTTTGGAACCAATCAAAAGAGCATCATTGTTACTTGTAAGTTAACCCTGCTTGCATGCTTGTTGCTATCCAAAGCAACATTGATAGGGTCTGTAATGGTTTTACTAGAAGCATCCCTAGACCCGTCATAGTTGGAAGCCTCAAGAGAGTCGTGCACAATCGTATCAACATTCTCAAGATTCCTAAATCCACTGTTAACCCCACAAGGGGACGAGACGTGCAAAACATTCGAAAAGAGGACACCATTATCACTTTTCTTGGAGATCCACTTCTGAACATATTTGTAATAGCACGAGGTTTAACAACCTCATTTTTATTGAATTTGGCCCAAGAAACCAAGAGTCTCATGTGATCGACAATTTTAAGGTTCATCTCGTTAATGGCTTTTCTCCCCTCATCCCTGTTTGCATACCGCATAAAGCCAAATTTTCTACCATTTTTGCCGACTTTTGCAGGAATATACACATCAATAACACCTCCAAACTTGCTAAACAAACTTTTGAGCCTCAAGTAGTCCATATTGATAGGGAGATTATCAATAAAGAGGGAGAACAATTTTGATTTTTTCCAACTCATTTCAATTCCTTCCAGCTCTTTTCAATTTCTTCCAATTTTTAACAACTCTTTCCAACTTTCACAAACTCTTCTCAACTTTTAACGTCTCCATCATACATGCATCAAATTCAATTTATCCAACCCTAAAGTATAGGCTCTTAAGGTGTTGGAGTATATGAGTAAATAAGATGTTCAAAATACATGCAAGTTGACAGGCCTTCCGAATAAACCTCGAATGACTCGTAAGAGTTTGAATTTAAAATTTCAATACCTCAGGTCACATATTTAAAAGTTTTGTATTCTATCTCAAACGACTTTGACCCCCTCGAAATAAAACTAAAAACCCTACATTTTCTATATTGCTCTGTTCCAAAAGAAAAGAAAAATAAAATGAAAATTAGGAAAATATTGTCGGCTGTCTCGTTTGAACTATGAACAATAATCCCTATGGAAACTACAGAACAAACAAATAAGGAGTGAGACATCTAGGAACAACCTTTTTCTTAAATAAGATTTTTCAATATTATTTTTTACTAGAATTGTTTAACATAGGTCACATTAAAAGCACCTCAACGACAATACAATTGATATGGCACACTAGACATCATAGCTAGCCGGCCGGAGGAGCACCTTTATGATGGAGAGGATTTGAACCTGCAGGAACAAGCCTATTTACACCCTCAGAATCTTGGCTAGCCGGAAGAGAATATTTATGATGTAAAGGATTCAGTCCAGCAGGAACAAGCCTGTTTACGCCATAGAAAATATAGCTAGCAGGAGGAAAGCCTTTATGATGGAGAGGATTCGGACCTACAGGAACAAGCCTATTAACTTCATGGGAGTCTTGCCTAGCCGGAGGAGAGCCTTTATGATGTAGAGGATTCAGACCATTAGGAACAAGTCTGTTTTCTCCATAGAAAGTATAGCTGGCAGGAGGATAGCCTTCACGATGTAGAGGATATGGACCAGTGGGAACAACCCTATCTATACCATATGTCACGGTTCGCGAATAATATCCATTTTCGGAGAGGTTTCCACTTAAAAATCCTAGAGTTTACATGACTTCTCTAGATTTGTCTTGTATTCTCTAGAATGTTCCGGAGTTCTCCCAAGAACTCCACACTTGTATAGAATCCTAGATATTGGTATAGAAGGATCTAGATACGCGATGTGGACCGTAGGATCAAATAGATCTCCACCGTCCATTAAGGAGGTGGAAGTGTATATATACCCCCATGGGGTCTCATTTGTAAGCATCCATCATTTGAGAGCAATACACAAGACATTCTCCCAAACTCCCTAAGTGTTCTTACTTGCTTCCCTTAAGCTTTACTTAGTCTCTCAAGAGCTAAGTCTCACAACCTCAAAGGCTTACTAGCAAACTAAGAAAAGGGTTTCGAGTGTAAGTTTGCTAGCGACGGTGAAGTCTAGGATAAAGAATCACCCGTGACATTTGGTATCGAGCCGTGTTCTTTGGGAGAAGATGGCATCCAACTCGAGATCGTTAACCCTCCTCCAAAGGATGGCAAGAGGGAGACGAAGAGAAGGAAAGGCGACGGGAGAAGTCAAGGGACATGGTGTCCGCACTCAACGATCGCGTGGAAAGAGCACTCTCCTCCTTGGCCGACCTGGGTGATAGGTACGAGGATATGGATTCCCGAGTCGTGAAACTCGCGGAAGACGTCGAGGGAATCCGAGAGGAGATGAAAGTAGCTCTAAAGGTGACGGTCGATGACTTCTTAACCGAGTTGGCTTCCCTTGAAGACAAGTTGGAGGTGAGGGATGAACAAGTGAAGACCCTCAAGGCTCAAGTGGGGACACTTGAAGCCAAATTGGCAGAAAAGGATGCCGAGGTGAAAGCTCAACTAGATGGATTCCAGGCGCAACTAAACTGTTGCATAAGGGCCATGGGCAACCCGGATCAGAATTGTCAACTCTCCTCAAGGAGGCATGAACAGACCTCGGATCTATAAGGGAGAAAGGAATGCTAAGGAGATCGCCAACTTCTTTTGGGCGTTGGAGGCTTACTTTAAAGCGAGTGGGATCACAGACGAAGTCCTTAAGGTAAGCAATGCTGCCTTTTGCCTTGAGGACATTGCATTGGTATGGTGGCGTCGTAGGGAAGACGATGTCAATCGAGGAGCGGATCCCATCATTACATGGGATAGCTTCAAGAGGAACTCAAGAGGCAATTCATCTGGGACGCCCAAAAAGAAGCTCGTGTAAGGCTGCGACACCTCAAACATAGGGAGGGTCACCTTAACGAGTACGTTAAGGAGTTCCAGGAGCTGATTTTGGAAATCCCTGGAATGAGTGACGAGGATGCACTCTTCTTTTTCCTCGATGGCCTAAGCGGTTGGGCCAAGATGGAGTTAGAGCGCCGGAATGTACAAGACCTCGACTCCGCCATTGCCATCGCTGAGTCCCTTACGGAGTACCGGAAAGATCCCTCAAAAGGGACGAGTAAGAGAGGTGGGAACCACGGCAAAGGTGGGAGAGACAGGCCATCACAGAAGGATAAGCCTTTCACCTATAAAGATAAGGAGAAGGGCAAGGCCAAGAAAGATGAAGCACCGAAGAAGCTGTCGTGTTTCCTATGTGATGGGCCTCATCGGGTCTATGATTGCCCCAAGAGAGGAAGACTTGCCGCCCTCGCTAAAGAGGAGGCAAGACAAGAGGAAGAAAGGAAGCTATCCTCTCTTAAGTTCCTTAGTGCCGTCCAAGCGAAAGTCGAGGAAGGATCGTCGGGACGGATGTATGTTGAGACACACATCAATGACAAACCCGTTCAAGCCTTGTTGGATACGGGAGCCGATACAATTTATATTGCTAAGGAACTTGCGGATGAAGTGGGGCTCTCCTACACCAAGACTAAAGGTTTTGTCAAAGGAGTCAATGCGGACAAAGTCTCGATCTATGGAGTTGCTAAGGACACCCCTATCCGCATTGGACAATGGCAAGGTAAGGCCGACATAACTGTTGCTCCTTTGGATGAAAAGAAGTTCTATTTGGGAATAGACTTCTTCGTTAAGGCGAAGGCCTTCCCCATCCCCTTCGCCAATGTCATGTGTATCTTGGAAGATGGCCAACCAAGTGTCGTCCCGGTAAGGACGGACATCGATGAGAAGCAAGTGTTGTCCGCCCTTCAACTCTCCAAGGGAATGAAGAAGGAGCCTACTTACCTTGCCGCCTCAAAGAGGAAGGCGAGTGGAGACAACACAAGTACCCAAAGCGATTGAAGAGGTACTTGAGGAATTCAAGGATGTCATGCGCCCAGAACTACCCGAGACTTCCTCCAGGAGGGAAATCGGTCACGCCATCGAGACGGAACTAGGGGCTAAGCCGCCCGCATTCGCCCCCTACCGGATGGCACCCCCAGAGCTCGAGGAATTAAGGAGACAACTCAAGGAGCTACTGGACGCCGGATATATTCGTCCATCCAAGTCCCCTTATGGTGCACCGGTTCTATTTCAAAAGAAGCATGATGGGAGTCTTCGTCTATGCATCGACTATCGGGCACTCAACAAGATCACAATCAAGAACAAGTATCCCATCCCTCGTATCGATGATCTCTTCGATCAACTTGGAGGCGCCCGAGTCTTCACTAAGCTCGACTTGAGGAGTGGATACTACCAAGTCCGCATAGCCGAAGGTGATGAGGCAAAGACGGCATGCGTAACCCGGTATGGATCTTATGAATTCCTGGTAATGCCCTTTGGCCTCACCAACGCACCGGCGACATTCTGTACCCTAATGAACAAGGTACTTGCCCCTTTCCTTGATCACTTTGTGGTAGTTTACTTAGATGATATAGTCATCTATAGTAAGACATTGGGCGAACACGTCAAACACTTGCGACAAGTGTTCTCCACTCTCCGAGCAAATGAACTCTATGTTAAGAAAGAGAAATGTGCCTTTGCCCAAGAGGAGGTGCCTTTCCTAGGCCATATTGTGGGGAAAGGCAAGCTACGCATGGATCCGGCAAAGGTTCAAGCCATCTTAGATTGGGAGCCACCAAGTAAAGTCACCGAGCTAAGGTCATTCCTCGGCTTGGTGAACTACTACCGACGGTTTATCAAGAGTTATTCTGCCATTGCCGCTCCACTTACGAACTTGCTCAAGAAGGGACGAGGATGGTCCTGGAGCGGAGAGTGTCAGAAGGCCTTTGACACCCTTAAGAAGGCCGTCACTGAAGAACCCGTCCTTGCACTCCCCGATCCTGGCAAGCCCTTCGAGCTTCACACGGATGCTTCTGACTTTGCCATTGGTGGAGTCTTGATGCAAGAAGGACATCCAATTGCCTTTGAGAGTCGGAAGTTAAATGAAACGGAGAGGCGATACACGGTACAAGAGAAGGAAATGACCGCGGTGGTACATTGCCTTCGGACTTGGAGACACTACTTGTTGGGGAGTAAGTTTGTTATCAAAACGGACAATGTAGCCACAAGCTACTTTCAAACCCAAAAGAAACTTACTCCTAAGCAAGCCCGGTGGCAAGACTTTCTGGCAGAATTCGACTATGTAATGGAGTACAAGCCGGGTCGAGCCAATCTAGTGGCGGATGCGCTAAGTCGGAAGGGGGAACTAGCCGATTTGAGCCGCCCACAAAGTGACTTGAGGGACCGCATCAAGGAAGGACTTGACCACGACACCTTGGCCAAGTCAATAATGGGGCTCATCAAGGATGGGAAAACCCGAAGGTTTTGGATGGAAGATGGTGTGATCCTCACAAAGGGCAACCGAGTTTTTATTCCATCCTATGGCAATCTCCGGCGCGAGGTAATGAAGGAGTGCCATGATAGCAAATGGGCTGGACATCCAGGGACACACCGCACCCTCGCATTAGTAGGCAATTCCTACTATTGGCCTCGGTTGAAAGACGATGTTGAGGCCTATGTCAAGACTTGTCTTGTGTGTCAACAAGACAAGATCGAACAAGGAGCACCCGCGGGACTTCTCAACCCACTTCCCGTTCCCGAAAGACCATGGGAAAGCATCTCCATGGACTTCATTGTGGGGCTACCCTCTAGTGAAGGGTACAATTGGATCTTGGTGGTAGTAGACCGATACTCGAAGTATGCCACCTTCATCCCGGCACCTAAGGAATGCACCGCCGAGCAAGCCGCCAAGCTCTTCTTCAAGCATGTGGTGAAGTATTGGGGGCTACCCCAATCTATCATAAGTGACCGAGATACTCGCTGCAGGCGATTTTGGGCCAGAGCTCTTCAAGCTCGTAGGATCGAGCTCAACTTCTACCGGTTTCCACCCTCAGTGATGGGCAAACGGAGAGGGTGAATGCACTTTTGGAGCTATACTTGAGACACTTCGTGAGTGCCAACCAAAGAGATTGGGCGAAGTTGCTCGATGTGGCCCAATTCTCTTACAACTTGCAAAAGAGCGAGTCTACGGGCCTCAGTCCGTTCGAGATAGCAACGGGGCAACAACCTTTGACCCCTAGCTCGCTAGCTTCCGGCTATAAGGGACCAAGTCCACCCGCATACAAATTCGCCAAGGATTGGAACGATCAAGTAGGGGTGGCAAGGGCTTACTTGGAGAAAGCATCCAAAAGGATGAAGAAGTGGGCCGACAAGAAGAGACGTCCAAGGAACTTCCAAGTAGGGGACCTCGTGTTAGTCAAGATGTATCACCATGCGAGGTTAGATGGGAGACATCGGGCTCTTCTCCGACGTTATGAGGGACCCTTTCCCATCGTCAAGAAGGTGGGGGCGCAAGCGTATAAGGTAGAGCTACCCCCTAAGTCCAAGTTCCACCCGGTTTTCCATGTGAGTCTACTAAAGCCATACCATCAAGACCGGGAGGATTCAAGCCGCGGGACCTCTCTTCGGGCTCCAATGGGAGTAAAGGAGCAGCATGACAAGGAGGTAGAAGAGGTCCTTGCAGATCGAGCCACAAGGGTACACTCTAACCAACCCCTCAAACGCGAGTTGCTGGTCAAATGGAAGGGGTTGCCCGAGAGTGAGGCTAGCTGGGAGCCGCTCGAGAACTTATGGCAATTTAAGGACAAGATCCAGGCGTTCGAAGACAAGAAGGCAACGAGGGCGTCGCCGGATTAGGTGGGGGAGGATGTCACGGTTCGCGAATAATATCCATTTTCGGAGAGGTTTCCACTTAAAAATCCTAGAGTTTACATGACTTCTCTAGATTTGTCTTGTATTCTCTAGAATGTTCCGGAGTTCTCTCAAGAACTCCACACTTGTATAGAATCCTAGATATTGGTATAGAAGGATCTAGATACGCGATGTGGACCGTAGGATCAAATAGATCTCCACCGTCCATTAAGGAGGTGGAAGTGTATATATACCCCCATGGGGTCTCATTTGTAAGCATCCATCATTTGAGAGCAATACACAAGACATTCTCCCAAACTCCCTAAGTGTTCTTACTTGCTTCCCTTAAGCTTTGCTTAGTCTCTCAAGAGCTAAGTCTCACAACCTCAAAGGCTTACTAGCAAACTAAGAAAAGGGTTTCGAGTGTAAGTTTGCTAGCGCCGCACGGGTGAAGTCTAGGATAAAGAATCAGCCCGTGACACATAGTATTTGGTAACTTGCCCCTTAGATTCAAAACCTGAACACAAAAGAAGAAGGAGCATCACAAATAAATTTTTAGTGGATTCAGCCATAGTATTTATTGACTAGTGCGCTAGTGATTTGGTAGTGGCATTAACCTCCTTGCTTATGCTTATATAGAGGGGAGGTAAAGAAATTCATTATGTTTACTTCTTCTAGTTGTTTCCTATTCATTGTACACACTTGTAATTGTTATTTACGTAGTTGTTATAATATTATATCTAAGATAACGAAATTGGAATAATATCATACATATTATTCATGAGTGGAAATTTGCAAATATTTTTATGAAATTGAAATAATATCATTATCTATGATAACAAAAATTGAAATAATATCATATCAGTTATTTTGGATAGATTATTTCCAATGAATTATTTGCACTCAAAGTGTTTGTCTTAGAGCTTGTTCTTTTTGTCGGAAATTAGTAATTTCCAGCTTCTTCTAGTTTCTTCTAGCTTTTACCAGTTTTTCCAACTTCTTGCAGGTTTTACCGGTTCCTTCCAACCCGTTCTAAGTTTTATCATTTCCCTTCAACTTTTTTTGTCTATTGCTATTTCCTTCCAACTCCTTATAGGGCTAAGTGAATTTTTATATAATTTACTTTGTAAGATTTCTTTTGCATTTTTAAAAATTTATGTGTTCGTGTGTAACTAATAAACACTTTTGTTCAAAAAATAAAAAAAGGTAAGATGTAATTCGCCGTATCAATATTGGTATTTTTCTAAAAATAATTTGATAATTTGAATAAGTTGTCCTTTTTTATTATGTCATATTCAATGATGAATATTAATTAACATATGAAATTAATGTTACATGGTAAAAAATAAAAGAGCAATCTTATCAATTATTTTTCTTTTGGTAGAAAAGTAAAGTTTATCATAACCAAAAACAATCTTATCAATTATCAGGGTATAAATTAAAATATAATGACTGAAATTTGTTCCAAACAATTCATCTTGTTAAAACTTTGTCTAAAAAAAAAATATACTTAATCAATATGTCGTCCTTTGTGAAAGATAAAAGTTTTAATTTAAAAAGAGAATATTAAAAAAAATAAGTCTTCTCACATGTGAAAATCAATGGTTATAAGTGATAACCTAAAAATTAATGTTACACGCTGAAATCATTATTATAGCATTTTTCATCAAAAGGGTAAAAATCTCATTTGGACAATGTATTATACATGAAAGATCATAAGTTATGTTATTTGAAATTGATATGCATGCTAAACATAGGATGAGATAGTTTAACAATAGAAAGATATATGATATTTGTTAATCATGTATATATATATATTATTATATATATATATATGTTATATATATATATATTTATTAAATATATGAAATGATAGTTATCAGATATTTTTGTATTTTTGATCATATTATTTAATTACTATTATTTTTCTTTGGTTACTTTAATTTTTTTAATGTTAATCATGTATATATGAAATTACTTTAATTCTAAGTTTTACCTAGTAAAAAAGCACGTTTTGAAAAATATTTATTTTAAATTTTTAAAAAATAAACTAAAATTTTTAAAAAATATTTTTTATAATTAATATTAAATAAAAAAGCTAACGATCAAGATAAAATTTGATATATGCATGAATAAAATTTTTTTTACTTACGGTGGTCGTCATCGTTGACAACCATTATAAGTGTATCCTTTTTTATAATATTAACATTGTTGCTTATTAATATCAAGGATATGAAAAATATACTAGGTACCCTGTAAATTCATCTAACTCCACAAATGGCCTCATTGTCTAGTCAAATTGGAGATCGAGAAACCTCTCCCCATCCTACTCCCCAATCCCAATCAAACTGTGATCGGACTTTGCAACGAGTTGTTGGCTGACAAGATATATGTGGATTTTTTTGTTGCATGAAAATGGTTGGACTGAAAAATTTATAAAGAATTTTGTTGCAATGGTTAAGACTCAGCTTAATAAAACCATCAAAGTTCTTAGAAATGACAGTAGAATGGGGTTTAAGTCTGGACCTATGAAGGAGTTTTATGGCAGTCACGAAACCATACACCACACTAGTTGTATCAACACCCCTCAACAAAATGGTCTTGTAGAAAGGAAACATAAACATTTTTTTAATATGGCTCGCGCCCTTATGTTCCAAGCTAATCTACCCTCAGAATTTTGGGGCTAGTACGTTTAAATTGTAGCATACTTGATAAATCGAACACTGAGTGAACTCTAAAAGGAAAAACATCATATGAAATGATTCATAATAAGGTGCCCAACTATGATCATGTGAAGGTTTTTGGTTGTCTATGTTTTGCAAAATAAATATAAACAAAGACAAGTCCTCTTCTAAAAATTGAAAGTAAGAAACCCTAGCAACATCGCCTAGGGTTTTTTTGCCAACGACGTGTGGAGTTTTATTCCCTCCGGTTGTGTAGGGTAGCAGAGACAGAACTTACCTCCATTGTGCAGGGTGTGGCGACGTGAGTGGCAATTTTATCATTGACTTGAACCAGTACCCTACCTCTACGGGTATCTTGGGACCGATGCTAGGTTTTTGATCAAGATGAACACAGAATTGGATGAAAGCATGAGAAATTCAATCTCACACAGGAGGAAGAGGAGATTGTGGAGTTCGAGGACCCGGAGGAAGCCTCACTAGAGAAGCAAATTTCCTTATGCCTAGTAGGAAAACTGCACACGAACAATAGTTTTAATGTGGAAGCCCTAATGAAGACGATGAAGAATATATGGAGGCCGACGCATGGAGTGGTGGCGAAGGAATTGGATAAAAATCTCTTTTCTTTCCAATTCTTTACGAAGGAAGATCGGAAACAACACTTAATGAGGGCCCTTAGACTTTCGATGGGGCAATCCTTTTACTGAAACAACTGAATGGGAACGAAAGTCCCTCAGAGGTAAACTTTGATTCTGTCAGATTTTGACTAATGTTGTGTGATTTAACTCTTAAGAAGAAAACCTTTGCCTTTGCTGAGTTCTTGGGAAACCATGTTGGAAAATTCATAGAGGCGGATGGGGAGGACATACTGTCTCATTCAAAGTACTTAAAGATCAAGGTGGATGTGGATGTGAATAAGCCAATCAGGAGGGGGATACGAATCAAAATAGATGGGGTAACAAAGTGGATTGGGATAAAATATGTGAGGATACCAGACTATTGTTATGCATGTGGGATAATAGGACATGTTGTAAAAGGGTGTGCCCAATATGATCCGAATGTTCCCGAGGAAGAGCTACCCTATGGGCCTAACTTAAAAGGGTCACCCATAAAAATAAAGAGATGAGGAGGTGAGGAGGAATGGAAGGAGAAGAGGAGAAAGCTTCTGGAGTTACGTGGGGGAGGAAGTGCTGGTAGAATTGGTAGAAAAGAAAACGAGGATGAAGGGAGCAAGTCGAAAAACATCCTGATGGGAATAGTTGCTGTGGAGATGCATGAACGCGTGTCTAATAAATGGAGCAGTGGAGATGTGCATGGATCCAGGACGGGGGAGAGGAAGATAAGACTTATGGAGGAAAGCGCCATGAAAGACCGGAAAGAGGTGGAGGCTGGTAGAAGCCAGCCCCACCTAGCGCAATGAAGATATTTTGTTGGAACTGTCGGGGGAGTGGCGGGCCCCATACAGTTCAAGCGCTTCGTCACTGGAGTAACAATCATCGCCCTGACATTGTTTTTCTATTCGAAATAATGGCAGTAGCAGATAGGATGGAGTGATTGGGGCACAAATTTGGCTTTAAAAACTGTGTCGCAGTGAGCAGTAGAGGGAGATCAGGAGGTTGAGCAGTCTTTTGGAAAAAGGAAGTGGATTTCCGCCTCTCGGTTTATGCAGATCACTTTATATAGGGGGAGGTCTTTGAGGAAGGGGTTCTGCAAATGGCGTTTGTGGGAATTTATGGACGCCCGGACACACAGAACAAATGGAGAACATGGGAGATGCTCAGGGAAAGAGAAAACAATCAAAGTGTACTGATGGTAATAGGGGGGATTTTAACGAGATCATCTCTAGTGATGAGAAGTGGGGAGGAGCTGTGAGAAGTCAACGATGCATGGATGAGTTTCGGAGGGTCCTAGTAGATACCAACATGAGAGATTTGGGGAGCAATGGTTAGTGGTTCACATGGCAGAGAGGGAGGGACATGAATAGATGTACAAGAGAGAGACTTGATCGGTTCATTGCAAATGAGACATGGCTGAGGAGATTTCCTGAAGCTACAGTGAGTAATCTAACACTATTCAAATCTGACCATGACCCAATAATTCTAAACTCACAAGGCCCAAACTGTATCAAAGAAATAAGAACCGGCTTTAAATTTGAGCGGTATCAGACCGAACATGAGGAATGTGAAGAAATAATAAAAAAAGGGCCTCAAACCATATGGAAGTGCTGGAAAAAATGCGGGCTTGTGAAAGTGGACTCAAAGCCTGGGCCCAAACTACTTTTGGAGATATGAACAGAATAATAAAGAAAGTAGAGGCAGAGTTACATGCCACACAGCTACAGAACCCGACGCAGATAATATTGGATAAGGCAATGGCGCTTGAGAAGGAGCTAGGAGAGCTGTTGAACCACAAAGAGATGCATTGGTTTATGCGATCGAGGTCGAATGAGCTTGTGGATGGAGATAGAAATACAACTTCAATCACAAAGCATCCCAACGAAGGAGACGCCAATCTGGCAGATTGCAAATGAAAATGGTGAGGAAGTCACAGACCAAAATGGTATAGTGGAGGTGATCACCAACTACTATGCTAATTTGTTTTCCACATCACATCCCCAGGGGGTAGAGGAAGCGTTGAAGGAACTAACACAGAAAGTAACCCCGGAGATGAATGCAACCCTCACTAGACCTCTTTCAAACGAAGAAATAAGGCAGGCAACTTTTCAATTGGGACCATACAAGGCGCCAGGGATTGACGGATTCCATGCTGTATACTTCCAGAGGTACTGACATATTGTGGGAGATGGTGTTGCGGAAGTAGTGAGAGCAATCGTGGAGGGGAAATTTGATCTGAAGTAACTAAACAGAACATTGATTGTTCTTATCCCGAATTCACTTCAATTAAACTTCAATTAAATTAGGGATTTCAAAATCTAATACTCCTAATTGTCATATACTTGGTCCAAGAGAAGACATCAATTTTCATTTTGACCATTCTTGGAGACTGCTGAAAAAGGATGACCTTTTTTAAAAAATATATAAAGAAACGGTAAAGAAATTGGGCTTGTGGTGGATATCTTTCCAACCAAATGCAATGGAAAACAGGAAGGGCCTGTTTGGTGAACAAAACAGGAATGGAATTGAGTAGGAATGAGTTTTGATTCCTGTTTTTTTCTATTTGGGGAGCAGTTTTTGGAATCGAATTGCAATCCCTAGGGATTTGCTATCCCTCCCAAATAGGGGGATTAAAAGCCTCCCAAATGTGGGGGGAATATGCTATCCCTTTTCTTTCACAACAACAAAACCAATAATAATAATAATAATAATAATTATTATTATTATTATTATTACTAATAATTATAATTTATAATATTAATAATTATTAATAATTATAATAATAGTTATAATTATAATTATTAATAATTAATAATAATAATTAAAATACTAATTATTAATAATTATAATAATAATTATAATTAATAATAATAATTATTAATTATAATTATAATTATAATAATTAATAATTAATAATAAATTTTATAATAATTAATAATTATTATTATAATAATTATAATAATTATTATAATAAATAATAAAAATTATTATTATTATGATTAATTAATAATTAATATTATTATAATAATAATAATTAATTATTATAATAATAATAATTATTATTTTAATAATTATAATTATAATTATAATTATTAATAATAATTTTAATAATAATTATTATTATAAATTTAAATAATAATAATTATTACTAATAATTAATTATTAAATGTTATTAATTAATAATAATTTATAATAATAAGTAATTTAGTAATATAAAATTAGTAATTAATATTTAATATTTAATAATAAACATATATATTAATAATTAATAAATAATTATAATGATTAATAATTAATAAATAGTTATAATTATGAATAATTAATATAATAAAATTACAAATTGATAAAAATGTCAACAATTAAAAATTAATTAATAATTATTATAGTTAATTATTTTCCAATTGATAATAATTATTAATTAATAAAAAATAATAATTTATAATTTATAGTAATAATATTATTAAATAATATGTAGTAATAACTAATTAATAATTGATAATTATTAATTATTAAAATTTTATTATTGTCATTATAATGATAATAATAATAATGATAATAATAATAATAATAGTAATAATAATAATAACAAATACTATAACTATAGCTTTGATTCCATTCCACTGCTCATCAAACACTTTCATTTCAGGGTTCTAATTCCATACCCAACCCCCTAGGATTCTAATTTCATATCCAACACATTCCACTTTTCTCTCCAAACAAACCCGAAAAGTCAATAAGAATATAAGATATGCAAATTCCTTAATTACTACGTGACTGTACTTGCCTTGTTCTATATTAATTGTTGTTTTTGAAAATTATAACATAAAATTTTAAAATTTTAATCATAAATTTCTTAATATATACAGTGATTTATTATATAAAAATACTACTATTAAGTTTGTAAAGAAAAATGTTATTATACAAATATATTATTGTAATTATTAATAAAATATCTATGAAAAATTATCAATTAAAGAGTGATAACAGAGCAAACTAAATAATGAGTTGTAACAGAGGACTATCTCTATTATTTACAAAAAGGATTTTTGAACGATAATACACTGAACTTTACGGGTATTGTACAATAATATACAAATTTTTTTTGGACTCTAATACACTAAACTTTGAAGGTATTGGATAATAATGCATTCAGAACAATTCCGCCGATGGTTGACGCGGTGGTGGTCCTACTTTGAGGCGTCGTTTTTCTATTTTTTTTAGAAAAAAATTTCTGCCGTGTAAATACACATAAGCAGAATGACTAATATATTTTTTTTGAAAAAAAAGAAAAACAATACTTTAGAATAGAACCGTCACCACGTCAACCACCGCTGGAATTGTTCTGAGTGCATTATTGTCTAATAATCTCAAAATTCAGTGTATTAAAATTTTAAAAAAGTTTAGTGCATTATTATCAATACCCCTAAAATTTAGTGTATTATGTTGCAATAATACTTTACAAAAACTGTATTTGTGTGGTCCATAAATATGCATTCGGCATTAGTATTTCCAGATTCGTGGATTATTTATTAAGGTCATCAATGACGTCCAAAGAGCCAGGGTCAAAAGCTAGAGAGTAAGAGAGAGGATACAGTTTGAATGGGAATTCAGGGAGTGACAATTGATTATAGGGTAATGCTATTCATCGCCCCCCTTTTTACTAATGTCATTGCAAAACGTTTTCTTTATATAATTGTCACCTCTCTAAAACTCTCTCTCTCTCTCTCCTCTCTTTCTCTCTCTAAAATTTTCTCTAAAATTTTGATTTAATTTAGAAATTCAACCTAAAATGTCAATAGAAGGTGGTAATTCAAGTGAAGAACAAGAGGTTAGTTTGTAATATTTAAATTCTAAAAAAAAAAATAAAACGAAAAATTTTCCGGAAATGCACGATTGCCGCGCCCAGATCCAGAGGGCATACCGCGTTCTGCAGCGCGGCACCGGTGTTTTTCCGGGAAAAATTTTCGTTTTATTTTTTTTTAAAATTTTTATAAAATGTTAATATTATTGTTATGTAAAAAATATTATTTATTTATTTATGTTAATATTATTAAGGTAATAAATGTCGTTAATTATAATTGTTATGTAAATTTTGTTAAAACATATTATCGTAAATAAGATGTTTAGAAGTGTTGTTATTATTATTATATTATGTTAATTATGCTAATTTTTATTGTTAATATTGTTATTTAAATAAAAATTTTATTAATATTTAATGTAATTAATTATAATTATTATGTCTAAATTATGTTAATTAATATTATTAAAACAAGTTGTTTATAAGTGTTGTTGATATTATTAACAATATTAGTAAATGTTGTTAAAAGTATTATTTATTTATTTAAAATAATATCATTATGGTAAATAATGTTGTTAATTGTTATTATTATGTTAATTATGTTACAATGTTTTTTAATAATATTATTATTATGATAATTAATATTAGAATTGTTTGTTATTTATTAATGTTGAAGCTACTAACATTATTATTACGAATTAGTATACCGATTATTATTAGTATATTAATAATAATAATTGTTTTTATTGTTTGTAGGTTTTTTGGAGGACTTTGGGCGGCGTTGATTACTCCTCACATTTTGTAACGCAAAATGTGTTGAAATATTGAGCGTTGAATGATTGGGCCAATGGAGTATGCGACAATCGGTTTTAGGTTTTATGCAGACGTGCAAGAGAAAAGATGCGATAGTCCGTTAAGGTGTTATTTGAAGTCTTTGGAGGTATGGAAAGTATCGTGGCAAATTGAACGATCTAGATGATGCGGCGTCGGAGGGCGCCAACGGCGTGCCAATGTAAGTTCGCCATTGTTGCGTGGACTCGCAAGCGAAATGGCGAGTTAGAGTGTGCGACGGTGACCGGGGGAAGCACAATCATGCCTTCATCGTGTACGAGGAAGGGCATCGTCACG
The DNA here is from genome assembly GCA_029582165.1 of Portulaca oleracea. Classification (NCBI taxonomy): domain Eukaryota; kingdom Viridiplantae; phylum Streptophyta; class Magnoliopsida; order Caryophyllales; family Portulacaceae; genus Portulaca; species Portulaca oleracea. Next base: position 27,051,212 of record CM055879.1, read on the forward strand.
GACATCCATTAACCTCTGAAATGAAAGAACATGTCCGGGATATGACCAACACGGGGTGCACACCGGCGACAATACAAACGTCGTTGAAGATTAGGTTCCCCGCATCTGCGATAAACGTGAAGCAAGTTTACAATGAGCGGGCAAAGATGCGCACTGAGGAATTGGATGGTAGGACGGCTGCGGGACAATGCTTGCGCATGGCGAAACTCGGCGGGTACGTCTCTTTTGTCGATTATGATGACGGCGAGCTTCGTCAGGTGTTTTTATGTCATCCTTACTCGTTGAAGTTGCTACGTACGTACCCAAATGTCATTCTCATTGACACAACGTACAAGACAAACAAGGCAAAGTGGCCTTTATGTGAGCTCGTAGGCATGACACCGACCAACCGCAACTTCCAGATAGCTTACTCGTTCATGCGGGACGAGAAGATGGAATCTTATGAGTGGCTATTGTGGAGAGTGTATGAACTGTTGGGTACCGATTTAATTCCATCCGTGTTTGTGACGGACAAGCAGGATGCTTTGTTGGGGGCTGTCGCCAGGGTTTACCCAAATGTGCATCATCTTTTGTGCGTGTGGCATATTGCGAATGATGTGGAGAACAAAGTGAACGTCCTTACTGGGGGCAAGAAGCTCGGACTCGGGCTTCATTTCAGACATCATTTCTGGAACGGCCTTGTACATGCGACATCCGACTCCCACGGCACTTGTTTCGTGCGGGGCACATCACGCACTGACATTTTGTTGTTGATTGGAAACCCCGCCCAGTCAGCGCTGACGTTAGCCTCCACGAATTCCAGTTTGTAGGGGCCCTTCGCCGGTCGTTCAGCGATATTTGGGACTGATAATCGCCGTGGGATATGTTGTAGGTGCCCTAACTGCCGAACGACACGATCGGGCATGTACAGCTCAGTGATGTCGTATGCACGAATGCCTCCATTGTACAACGTCCTGGTACATGACTTATGCAGGCGGGACCGTCTGAGGCCCAACTCACACGATCCGCGTCAACGCATCCAACGAGGCCCTCAATCGCGGCGCCGTCCCGAACTTGGTGGCGGATGGGGACCACACCGCTCGAGGCCCATTAACGCCGCTCGCGTGGCCTAAAATCGTGAAAGTACTCATAGATCCGGGCTGCAGCGGTCAAACACCCGCCATCTTGGCTGTCCGCCCTGCCGCCATCCCTAATCGGGCGGTAAAGGCGAACGCCAAGGTCACCGCCCCAAGCAATGCGATCAACGATAACATCGGTGCTAGCCACGGATGCGGCCTAATTCTATCCTCGATTTGTCCACAAGGATAGTGTTACCGAGCATGCTCAACAACCACGCCGTATCCTATGGGAATGGGAAAAGCGGTCGTTAAACCGATCGTCCTCAAATGGGAGTCGGCTATGCCACCCTTGTCATAAGTGCTATCACCTTGACTCGCCATTGCTTTTTCAAAATCACGGGCGCGTCTTTGGTTAACGACTTCGAGGAAGTCCTTCAGGCATCAAGCCATCAACTGCAAGACCCAATATATGTTGCACATCATGCAACATGATCGTCATTTCACCAAAGGGAAGGTGAAATGTGTTTGTGTCGGGTTGCCACCTCTCAACGAACGCCGAGATCAATGTCGAGTCGATGTGATCGTACATCAGCTCCGGCAAGTTGGTTATTTGGATTCTTCCCAGTGCAGCCTGGCATTCAGGTTCCAACTGTGCGTGTACTGACCACAACTCCCTCAACGCATTCTTCTTCGTCAGGCAATCAAGGACAACACGAGGCGAACGCTCGCGACCCTCCCATATTACCCGAGCAATGTGACCTCCAAAGCTCGGTATCAATGAGGGAATTGCAGGTCCCGAACGTTACCACCAATCTTCCAGAATTGTCGGCGCACGCTTCCTCTTACGATATCTCACTCTGGACCCGGCGTCACGATGCGCGAATCGCCTCGCCACCCTTTCGAATTGGGGCAAACTTGCCGGATGCATCCCTCATCGGCATGAAACCTGATGGCCTGTAACCTGGCCCAGTAGTCGAAAAATTGGCGACGGAGGTCGGGATCATCTGCATCTCGGGCTCCCCTGTCTCATCATCCCCCGACTCCGATGTTGTAGAGCCGCTAGACTCACCCATGGCCTGGTTGAGATGGTCAACGAAATCCATGGCCTGACTACCCGTGTCCTCGGGCTGGTCCCCCGCTGCATCACCTGCATCCGTACCACGACCAGCACGGCGAGTTGACGCAGTCACATTGCGTCTGTGGGGGTCCCCGGACTCACCCCCCTCCAACCACTCACAAGTCGATTCGCCCGGTCCAGAAACCCGCGGCCCTTGCCCTTCCCTACCATTTTAGATCACCTGCAAAATGAAGACATACATAACAACCAAAATCATTTAAGTCGCAAGAATATGCGCAAATGGGTTAGCGTGTGTTGGTTACCTAAGTTGTGTCACGAGGCAAGAGGATCATGTTATTGTCCAAGGAGAGTGTGTTGTTTAATCACAATATATGGTTGAAAAGACTTTCGTCGGTAAATCAGACTTCTCGTTTAATTGTTTGGTTCCCAAAATAGCGCCTTGTCGTGATGAAATTACGCGAGGTCTACGTTGCAGGAGTTAGAAGCATATCAGTTCGATACAATGTAATGTTTCTTGTTGTCCCACCAGTGCACAATAGAAACATTGCATTGTACCAACTGACACGCTTCTAACTCCTGCACCACCGCTACTGGGGACCAAACAGATAAACAAGAGTTGATGCGGGCATTGATTAACCTTCTAAACCATACATTATCAGGTTACAACACACACTCTCCTTGGACACTAATATGACCCAAAACTCAACCTCTTTCTTTCACGTATACAACTAACATACAATAACTATACATTAACATAATTATTATCCTAACGTACCATCACAAAATAACCTATATATCCACTTACGTATCAACCGGTTGATGAGTACCTAAGTTATTAAATGGATGTGACATAACTATTATGTCATCATTTGGAGTTATTAGTACATAAATTGACAATTAAGTTGGATTATGAATAAATTACCCATACCAACTATATACGCCAACTTACTTACAAATAACAACCAAAATCATCCAAACTCAACATCCTTCTAACACAACTACATATAAACTATTCGGAATATACACTAACCCGTAAACTTACCCCTACATCACAATTACCATTTTTTTCTAAGCCAATTAATCACTAACATTAACACATGCTTAATCACTAAATAATATTAACGCATTAAATATTAACAACGAATCAATATCACTGATATTAATCACTACTAATTGTCATATTAACACATGCATAACATTAATATTGATATTAACAATATTAATTTTCATAACACAATATTAATAAAAATAATACAATTAATCACTAATAATTATCAAATTATTAGATAATTAACTATAATATTCATAATAACAATATTAATAATTTTCATATTTAATAATAACAATATTAACTTTAATAATAAATATAATATTTAATTTTTATTTATTATTTAACAATATTCTAATAACAATTATTAACAATAATAATATTATTAGCAATTATTATCAATAACACTATTAATAAAAATAACAATAACATTAATAAACATAACAATAACAATATTAATAAATATAACAATAATAACAATTAATATTAATAAATAAAACAAAAAAGCGAAAAAATTAAAGTGGACGGTTGCGCAGAGGCGCGCGGCGTGGCGTCGCCGGAGCCGTGCCGGATCCCGGCATGGCCGCGGCGTCTTGATCTGGCACGCGGCTGCCGCGGCGCCCATGCCGTGCGTCTGCAACCGCCCCGCTTTTATTTTTTTTTTCTTTTTCGTCCGAAATTAATATTTACAAAACATAAAACCATAAATTCAAATACCAAATTCGAAACATACCTCAAATTCGTCGATTGAATCCCGGTATGAGGGTGGTTTGTGGTGGTTGATGGTTGAGAGCGTTTTTTAGAGAGATAAACTAGAGAGATAGTGGAGAGTGAAGTTATGAGGTTCAAGGGCGTGGGTTGGAAATATTATGCGAAAGGTGGGCGACAATAGTAAAAAGGTGGGCGATGAAAAGCAAGCGGGTTGATTATATTATCTTCATTCCAAAATATTTATCATTTTGATTAAATTTTAACCATTAATTATTCATAAATTAGAATGAGTTATAATATGAAATTCCCATTATTATAAAGATACATTACAAAAAGTTATAATTATATTAATTATATATTGTAACTTTTGTAAATAATTAACCATTAATATTTAGTCAAATTGATAAATATTTCGAGAAAGAGCATATATTCTCTAAATGTAGTGATTGCTTACTTATATACACTCGATCGTTTACACATCAACAACGTTGATTTTTAACCGCATTTATGGTGGAAAATTAAAATAATTGCTCCCTTTGAATGTTTTTTAAAGGCTCTGATTAAGAGTAGATTTCATCCAACGGTTGTAAACAATGTCAACCAAGTGAATCCCATTTTGCTTTTTTAATAGCAAGCTACATGTATTTTTCAGTGAGTTTGGTTGGTTGGTTTTTAATTAGAAAAATCAATCAGGTCGGAAATTAGCTCCGACTCCAAGGGCACCGCTGATTCTGAGTCGCCCCCCCCCCCCATCTCTGTTCATTCTCTGTACGCTGTATAAATAGGAGTGAGATTATTCATTATAGCGGCAGTTTGTCTATCTATACTCTACCCCGCCAACATACTTACCCAATCCCACCAATTCCAGGTAAACTTTTTCTCTTTGATTAAAATTTCTCTTCACTATTTCCCCATGTTATGTTATATGTTATGTTATGTTATAACTCTCAGTAGTCTTCCTTCTTGCTGCCCCATTTTATGTTATATTATGCTTCAGATATCATATTCTGGGTGGGTTCTGGCTATTTTACAGGATCTCAATCTAGGGTCTTTTATTTTGTAAGCTTGGTAAGATGTAGGGAAAATAAGGTAGAAAATATAATGTAACTAAACAAATGAATAAAAATAGGTAAGATAAGTAGGATCAGTATTGGTAGCTCACTCTACTTGAAATTGGATATTGAAGTTTGCTGCTCAAATTGTTGGGAAAAACAATGAGATGGAGAAAACACGGTCACATAGAAGATGGGGATCACTTGGGTGGTTAGGAGTCAAGGCAAGCCCGTCTCCCCTTAAGACTTATTCACTAGACCGTGAAAAGACTTAAGGGTAAAACCTAACTTTTTGCAAGCAAAGTTCAAAATTTCTCATGAACTCTCAAGGATGTTGCTGCAGTTCAACACCTTGGGAGTGTGTTGAAACTCTCTATAATAGAATAGAAGAAGATTGAGGGTTTGGATGAATGAACAATTCATCCACCTTTTATAGTGATCTTAGGAGCCAACAAGCTAGTCAAACTTGTCAATAATCAAGAGCATAATCCAAGGGATGTGTTTGAATATTATTGATGAGAAATCATGACTGATTTCTCAGTCAAATAATATCCCAAAACATGCTCAAATTTCAATTGACCACGAGGCATAAATCAAGGGATTACAAAATCAATCCCGACTGAACTCAACACGACCCGTGTTGGCTCAACACGGTCCGTGTTGATCCGGTGCACAAATTTGTGCTCTCTGGACACCAACACGGGTCGTGTCAGACTAGACACGATCCATGTTGAGCCCCTTGTTCTTATTAAGCTCATTTCCGACCTCCCAGTCGATCCTATGCTTATATCTTATACTTTTATGCCTCTTAACTCTTGAAATACTCCAACACAAACTATGTTTTGTTAATGTTAGGAATATGGAATTGAATAAAGTATGTAAAGAGTTGTTAAAGTTAGTATGTATTTTATTCATTCTGAATCCCTGATCTCAGTAGTGCAGGAAATGGGTACTGAAAATGAATCTGGGAATTGTGTTGGGTGGGCAGCCAGGGATCCATCTGGAGTGATGTCTCCTCATAGATTCGACCGCCGGTATATATCATCAAGATTACTTCTTTTACTAGCTAGATGCCATATTTTTATGCATTTGGGTCCAAATTTGATGAATTCTTTAGTGATCAAACATCTAAGTTTGTGCACCCTATGACTTTTATGAGGTTATTCCATGTTGTGTGAATCTTTTAGTTGAAATGAAAACAGGGCTGTTGGAAGTGATGATGTTTCCATCAAAGTTACTCACTGTGGAATATGTTACGCTGATGTGGTTTGGACAAGGAATATACATGGGGATGCCATGTATCCTGTCGTGCCTGGGTATGTACCCTCATTGTTCAATATATCTAAGTAATGACTATTCGAAATTTGAATCTCATAGGATCAATCGTGTTCTTTTTGTTTTGTTTCAAGGCATGAGATTGTTGGTGTAGTCCAAGAGGTTGGGTCAAATGTTGATCGCTTCAAAGTAGGTGACCGTGCTGGAGTTGGAACGTATGTCAACTCATGCCGAGATTGTGAGTTTTGTAATGATGGGATGGAAGTTTGCTGTGAGAAAGGATCCGTCTATACGTTTAATATGGTCGACATTGATGGCTCAGTCACAAAAGGGGGTTACTCCAGCTTCATCGTTGTCCATCAAAGGTAGCCATCTTTAATTCATTGTTTCTGTTTCTTTTGGTAAAATCTGAAGTTGATATTACTTGAATGATTCTTTGTTATACTGAAGATTAGTGCAGGAAGCCAATGCAACATGCATCTTTTTACCAATGGTTAAACTGAAGAAGTAAAAAATAACTTTACCCTGCCTAATCTGATCTGCAGGTACTGCTACAACATACCTGAAAATTACCCCTCACATTTAGCAGCACCTTTGTTGTGTGCTGGTATTACTGTTTATTCTCCGATGATTCGCCACAATATGAAGCAGCCCGGTAAAAGCCTTGGGGTGATCGGGCTTGGTGGCCTTGGTCATATGGCCGTATTGTTTGGGAAGGCTTTCGGTCTCCAGGTCACGGTTTTCAGCACAAGCATATCAAAGAAAGAGGAAGCCTTGACTGTTCTTGGTGCAGACAATTTCGTACTTTCGTCTGATGAACAACAAATGAAGGTATCCTACACTCATCAGTCTGACACTTCACATTCAATATCAAATATCAATACCCAAAAAGTCCCATTTAGTATTGGCTGGATGACGAGTAACAAATTTAAAATGTTTTCCCCTCAGGCCCTTACTAAATCGCTCGACTTTATAATCGATACTGCATCTGGGGATCACTCATTTGAGCCTTACATGTGGCTTCTCAAGACATTTGGTGTTTATGTGCTATTGAGCTTCCCTAAGGAAGTTAAATTCAGTCCTGCAAGTCTTTCGCTAGGTATGTTTATGCCTAGTAAACTACCGGATTACATTCCTGTTCAGTTTGCCCTTTACATTTCAATTATCATTAACATTGTCCGCACGTTGTTGTTCTGTCTTACAGGGATGAAAACCTTCTCGGGCAGCATAACTGGAGGTACCAAAATTACCCAAGAAATGTTGGATTTCTGCTCAGTGAACAAGATATACCCGAAAGTAGAGGTTGTCCCAATCGAATACGCAAATGAAGCACTTGAGAGGCTAATCAATAGGGATGTCAAATACCGGTTTGTGATTGACATTGAGAATTCCCTCAAGTGATATCCTTTGGTATGGGAAGCATAGTGTTTGAATCTGTTGAGAAGCAGAAATTATGAATAGAGTGAAAGAAAATAATTGTTTCTGAAATGAACAGGCATATTCATATTGATTGATACTGGGAAAACTTGTCATTTTGGGTATCCAACATTACAGGTTATTTATACTGGTTCTTTAGGATTGGGATCTTATTTCTCTTCTTTTCCTTGGTCTATTGCTTTGTCTTTTTTAGATGGGCCAATTTTTTATCATCTAAGTGAAAAGTGCTCTAATCACTTACAAGAGTAGCAGGCAAAAATCAAAATGCCCTAGCCTCAAAACAATAAAGATAGTTATGCCCAAAAATCCTCATAATAAAATTCGCGAATTCTTTCAAACTGGAAAGCTTTTAAGTTTTCAATACCATTAGCCTGGTCTTGATCTCGAAGGTGAAAGTCCCTCAAACTGCAATGGAATTCTGCTCAATATCCTGCTGCTTGGTAATTTATAAATGCATCTCGAAACTTTTAGCAAGCAGGATCAAATAGGCACTCCCTCACTTAATTCACGAGAGTCAGGAAACTTTCGTAAATGGTAGAGAACTCCTTCACAATGTGGTCCATTTCATGGACACTTACAAAGTCAACATAATGTATAATTTTCTCACTAGAGATCTTAAAAGTGGCCTTGAGCAAAAATAGTGTGGAACGAACTCAATACACCCCGACATTCATTCATATCTTGGCTTACCCTACATGGAAGGTTACATGTCCGCGCTAGGCTCACTGCTCATAACTGCCATAATGATCCTAGGTGCGCTCTTTGCAATAACGAGACAAAGACAATTGATCACCTCTTATACGGCTGTGGACTACCAAGAGCTGTAAGACAAAACATAAGTGGTTGAAGAGACTTCCCGGACATTGCAACTACCTCCAAGATTGGTGTAAGAGAGTCCAGAATTGAAAAACTACACAGGCCAAGAGGCAGATAGTAGCCGCGAAGAGTGAGCAAGATAATACCTGCGAAGAGTGAGCAAGTATGGATGGGGGTGCATCCACCTCAAATAGTCATGTACATTTCTCTTGACAATATATCAATGAATTAGTTATCCCGCTTTCTTTCCAAAAACAAAAGCAAAATGATTTATCAATGAATTAGTTCTCCTGCTTTCTTTCAAAAACAAAAGCAAAATGATTAACATCTTGATGCAAGATAGTTAATAATCATTTTACATTTCATTTAAATCACTAATAAAGTTAAATGTAAGTATATTTAAATTACACAGGTATTTTTCATTACTTTGAGAGTTACTACAACTTATAAATAATATAAAATTAACTAATTATTTATATTTTTTCTTAGTGTGTATTAGACTATTATTTATAATTTTTGACTTAACTAATAAGTATTATACTTTTATAGTTGATAAATACATATAATTTTTTTAAAAATATATTATTAAATATTTATCATTGTCCAAAAAAAAAAAAAGCATTTCGTGTTTTCCACCCAAGAAAAGGTTGCTTCTTTGGTGGGAAGACTTGAAGAGGTCAAAGAGGTGGAAGGTCCAAGCCATTCTTTCTCTCCTTGTCTTGTCTTTGTTATTCGAAAATTTCCGTACAATTTCAACAAACCAAAAATTCCCCGCCTTGACTTCTCTCTCCTTTCTTCCGAACATGTCCATCATATGATCGTGATGACAAATCCCTAATTCGGAGCAAAATCAACACCATCAATGGCGTCCTTAATTCTGCGATTCCTCCCGTTCGTTCTTCTCTTATTCCATCTCTCGTATGCCGAAATTTCGACGACTCTCGACGGGCCATTCAAGCCATTCACCGTCCCTTTCGACGAAACCTTGCGTGGAAACGCCGTCGATTTGCCTGAAACCGATCCTAGGGTTCTGCCTCGTCTCCATGGATTCCAGCCCGAGCAGATTTCTGTTTCTCTTTCGTATGATTATGATTCTGTCTGGATTTCATGGATCACAGGTTTCTTTCCTCCTGTTCCTTTCTTTTTCTTGATACGATTGACTTCGATAGCGTTGCGGATTTAGGTTTAAGATGATCGGTAATTCGTGCAGTGTGTGCATTTTTTTGTTCTTTGTCCTGGAACTTTTGTGATTGAATGTAAAATGCGAAGGTAGCAAACAGAGGTTACCAAATTGGAATGAAAATTTATAGTCAAATAATCAAACAACGTACCTGTTTTCTCCTTCTAATGCTTTCCAATTCATTACGTACCGGTATCCTGTTTATTCTGCAACTTCGATGTTTTTTAAGGTTAGAAGAAATTGATGTTGACTGATTTTTCTGGTGATTTTCGTGCAAGCGATGGAGCTTATGGCACTCCCTACAAAGCTTGCTTATATGTGTCTGTTGTTGAATTTCAGGGGAGTACCAGATTGGTTATGACATAAAGCCATTGAATCCTGAATCTGTTAAGAGCTTTGTGCATTATGGAACTTCACAGTACTCTTTGATGAATGAAGCTACTGGCTATTCTCTTGTATACAATCAGCTTTACCCTTTTGAAGGCCTCCAGAATTATACTTCTGGGATCATCCATCATGTTCGTCTCACAGGTACACTTGGATTGAATAATGGGTCCTTTTTTTGCACCATTCTTCCATTGCCAGAAGTTGAAACTCCTGAGATAAGGAAATGTTCGGAACTTTGCTTGATTTTGCATGAAACCCTTGAGTGTTTTGCGTTCTTCTAATTGAAGATGGCCATATTTAGTTTTGTTGATTTTGCTTTCTGATTAGGCAGCCTACTTAGCATTCTTCTGAATAGAGTATCATCAATGTCATATGTTCTAGAACTCTTGAAGTTATATTGTTTGTATGATCGCAAAGGCAGCTTTTAGATATGGGCCTAAAGTGTTGTTAATGGTGTGTTTTGCGAAATTTTGCACCTTGAATTGTCAATTGGCTCTTCAACAAAGCATACATTTGCGTCAGTCTGACCTTTCCGTGATTTCATATGGCACAAGCAGGAAGTCCAAGGAGGGGATTATGCAACCCATTGAGTTTGGATATTTAGTTCCAGATGCTGACATTGTTCTTGTCTTCCCCCCTGTTGCTCTTGTAGGGTTGGAGCCTAGCACGGTATATTACTATCGATGTGGAGATCCCTATATACCAGCCATGAGTGGCATATACTCCTTTAAGACTATGCCACTTCCTGGTCCTCAGAGTTATCCTGAAAGAATAGCAATTGTTGGGGATCTCGGTCTTACATACAATTCAACTGTCACAGTGGAGCACATAGCTAGCCATGAGCCTGATCTTCTTCTCCTGGTTGGAGATGTGACTTATGCAAATTTATATCTGACTAATGGAACTGGTTCTGATTGCTATTCCTGCTCATTTCCCGACACACCCATACATGAGACATATCAACACCGTTGGGATTATTGGGGAAGGTGAGAATCCTAACCAACTCATATCTCTTTGCTCTTCTTATTTTGATTGTATATAGATTATCTCTTTTGCAGATAGCTTGATTTACTAGGGTTGTGTGAATGATTTACTTCTCGACAGGTTTATGGAGAGTTTGATATCAAAGGTACCAATAATGGTCATTGAAGGGAATCATGAAATAGAGGAACAGGCCGAAAATCAAACATTTGTGGCTTACAGTTCTCGGTTTGCTTTTCCATCAGAGGAAAGTCAATCTATGTCCACACTCTACTATTCATTTAATGCCGGGGGAATCCATTTCATAATGTTAGGGGCATATGCTGCTTATGACGAGTCAGGTACTTCATCAGTTCCTGGTTTTTGTTATGTTCTGGCGGCCTTATTCCCAATGAGATCACATATATATGTCATCTGGGTCTAATTTCTTCTCTTAACAGCTGCTCAATATAAATGGTTGGAGAGAGACTTAGCTAATGTTGATAGATCGGTAACTCCGTGGTTGGTTGCAACGTGGCACCCACCGTGGTATACTACATACAGAGCTCACTATAGAGAAGCAGAGTGTATGAGAGTGGCAATGGAAGAATTACTTTACTCCTATGGTGTTGACATTGTCTTCAATGGACATGTAAGTTGCTAGAGTTTTGTGTATAAACATGAATTCAAATGCTTACAGATTCTCGCATCCATAACATTCATTCATATATGTTAGAAGTAAATAATGCATAAATGCTAGTTTGGGTAGGATTTTAGCCCAGGGCTTTGATACCGACTCCTAATTATCTTGCAATTAAGCTGGTTAACATTCTCTCTACAGTAGACATGTCTTGTCAAGTTTAAGGATTTTAACCCCACAGCTTGCAAGGTTTCCTTACCCCTTCTCTGTACTGCTACAAATGGGCTCTTATCCGTGCCAAAAAAAAAAAAAAAAAAAGGAAGGGGAGGGGAGGGGCTCACTTGTACGAAATAATGTTGTGGCTAACTAATTTAACCAATTTTATTGACAAATCATGAAATGATGTCATCAAGCAGAATGTAATTTGACTTGTGTAGTGAAATATGCATGTCACATATATTTCCCTTCTATTTTTTGCACTGTTCTTGGTCATCCTCCTTTTAAAACTAGTATATTTGAACAAAAACAACCCAGTAACAAAGATTGCAAGCTGTAGCAGAGCTAACATTTTTGATAATCTTGCACTCTTTGTTTGGCCATGTAATCCTGATTCCCGAGTGGTATGTTGGCGATGCAAACTCAGGTACATGCGTATGAGCGATCAAACAGAGTATATAACTACACACTGGATAAGTGTGGTCCGATTCATATAACAGTAGGGGATGGAGGCAATCGAGAGGAGATGGCGATTGAACATGCTGACGAGCCAGGAAACTGCCCTGAACCATCAACCACTCCAGACAAGTTCATGGGCGGCTTCTGTGCTGATAACTTCACATCTGGTCCAGCAGCCGGCAACTTCTGCTGGGACCGTCAACCCGATTACAGTGCATACAGAGAGAGCAGCTTCGGTCATGGGATCCTTGAGGTACCTCGTCCCCCATTCTCCTCTTTCAATTCTGCAAGTTTACTACTTGGCATACTGTTCAATGTCGAATTAACTGCCTGTATGAACTGTGTCCTGGAATATGCTTCATTATTGTGCAGGTGAAGAATGAGACATGGGCGTTGTGGACATGGTACAGAAATCAAGATGACAACAAAGTGGCCGGAGATCAGATTTACATCGTTAGGGAACCGGAGATTTGCCCTGTTCGTAGCAAGGTAACCACAGGATGGTCCGATGTTAGGTAGGTAGGTATGAGTATGATGGTGCAGTGCCGTCTGGTTAGAAATGTAGCATTTACGTGCATGTTACTTGATAGGGTCCTCAAACTTTGTCTATATTGTCATTTGTGCCTCCCTTTCTGACAAAAACGAAAAGAGAAGAAGGGAAGAAGAAAAATGAAGCTTTTCCTAACTCATAGCTCGCATGTGTACGAAGGTGTTTGCCTCTTTCTGGCTGATGTAATGCTAATATGTCGTCTGTAATGCTGATGTTGATGTAAATAACATTTTATCTTCCTTTAGTATACAAAATAGTATTATTGGCTTTTGCATTTTTGTACAGCTGACAAGACCCAAAAAGCCCAAATTGTCCTACCCGAAAATTCGGGTTCAGATGTAGATTTTTCATCCGATTTTGATGTTAACCAAATTGACTGGATATTCAGATATAATATTTTTCTTTTTTCTATTGTCTAAACTAGATTAGGACCCGAACTTAGCTTTTCCAAACTCGTAGCTCGCATGCATACGAAAGTGTTTGCCTCTTTCTGGCTGAATATGTCCTTTGTAATGCTGATGTTGATGTAAATAACATTTTATTTTCCATTAGTATGCAAAATAGTACCATTGGCTTTTGCATTTTTGGTTGCTTCTTTGTGGCTGGGCTAATGTATTAGTTTGATTATTCTGCTCTGAACATATTTTAATAGTGTCATCGGGTAGGTTTCCAGTCAGATACAGGCTGCTTAAACAATTGTGTGTGAAGGTTCATTTTAAAATTGATTGATAATTTATTGAGGTGAACTTATACGAATATTTAAAGTATGTTGTTTTTTAACTTAGGATAAAATTTCATGTTAATATATTCTAACATATATTTTTTCCCATCCAGAAAAAGAAAATATATGCATTTCATAAAAGATATTGAACATCCATGCTGAAATTATGGAACATCATTCCTTTGACCCTCAGCACCAATTCTTACTTCTAAATTTAAATAATCTCAACTTTAATCTCAACTTTATGTAGTATATACAACCTGTCCCATTGACATATCTATTTATATTGGGACATTTCAAGTAATTTGACAAATGTGAAAAATGTGAAATTCGGGGGCATTGTATTCATAATTTCAACTCAGTGATTAAGGTAGGTTTGGATGATATGATAAGTTTTGGTAATGTCTGACAATTATTAAATGTTCTTACCGAACACTCGCAACAGTCGACCTGAATTTGACTCACTGGATGAGGTGAAAAAAGAGTCAAAGTTTGTTTCTTTATTTACCTTATTTTTCAATGGTAAATATGAACATGGTTCATAATAACTAAAAAAACAAGTGAGTCCTACTTAATTATATAAATAATGGTTATTTTGATTAAAAAAAAAGTGTAGTGGAGCAAAAGGAAAAAGGAAAAACACAATTAAAATAGCGTGTGAAAAATAATTAAAATAGGTGGAGCAACTCAACGTATGTCTCGCAAGTTTGTTCACATTCTCATTACTGGAATGACCTACACAACTCTACTCTATCCTCATCCCATGTCACATCATCAATGAGCTAAATTTTAATTTACCATCGGAGATGGGCGTAAACCCAAGTTTTATCGTGAAACACCACCAGGGAGGGAACAAAAAAAGTAAGGTGGGAATTGATGGTAAAAATGATAGTATTTTTTTCTAGATTAGTGAACAAAGATTCCAAAGAAAAAAAAAATCATTTCCATCTTATTTTATGGATCAAACCGAGCCTAATTGTGTTAGCTTAAGGTCCACTTCGATAACAACATTTAACTTGGTTTTTAGTGTTTTGATCAGTTCAGATGTTATTTTATCAAATTTTAACTGTTTGGTAAACTAACATTCTTTGTCAGCTTATAACGTCTGGTGGAGCGTTTGCCACTGCCTTCTCAGACGTTACTATGGTTAACGTCAAGAATTAGAAATAACGTTTATAATCTTGTATTCCAAATACGAACCCGCAGGTCCCTTTAATTCTAATTTCATTTTAACAATTGTGTGTTTGATTTGAATTTGATGTGAAGAAATTTAACACGTATAGATATAATTTGTACAATTTATATGTGATATAGAAATCAATCATATCATTTTTTTAATTTAATATGTAAATACATAGATGTTATACTGAGACAAAACATTTAAAATGTGTCTTGCCTCAAAACTCATATAATTTTCATATAATTTATTAAATTTCAAAAGAAACATGATTTTCATGTTTAAGTATAATGTTACACTACCTCCATTATTTTTTATCTGACTTTATAACTAACTTTTCTTGTTTCATATTATGTATCACTTAATAATTTCAATAATATATTTATTACTATCTTTCTTATTTTGTTATTGACATTCATTGAACTAAACCCAAATTTTGACTTAAATAAATATATTCAATTAATTTTCTCACCCAATACCCTATAAATTTTTATAATATTAATTTTCGCCGACTATCGTCAAAAAACAACATAAAAAGAAGAAATGGACGGAGTATATATGAATTATGTTATACTACTTCCTCCGTCTCTTTTTGAATGTCAAATTAACTACTTTTACAAAACAAAATATATGAGTGTTGGAAATATAGTGAAAAAATTATGTATAGACAAGTATGTCCTTCATTAAAAGAGAAGAATAAAGGAGAATTTTAAAAGTTAAATTAAAGTTTTATCATTAATTAGGGGTAATATAGGTATTTTAATTATTGGAAATGTAAAATTGACAAATAAAAATGGACAAGGTAGTTAAAAAAATTGACACTCATTAAGGGACGGAGGGAGTACTATATTTTATTATATTTTTTTTCATCTATAACCGTTTACCATTATAGTCAACAGTCATCTTTATTTGTCAACCATAAAAGTTCAAAATGATAGCATTGAAAATCATAATAAAAATTTAAAATAAAGTAAGACAATTAGAGAGATTTTTGTACCAAGGCTCAAATCGTTAAGACTTGAGAAAAGGTGGATCATTTTGCCACGATTAGGGATGGCAGCCATTTTTGGACCCAACTTAAGGCCCTGTTCTTTTATGTGGCATGGCGTGGTATGGTGTGGTATAGTGTGGTGAAATTGTAGCGGGTTGTGGTGTAATTGTGGTGGGTTGTTGGTATGTTGTGGTGGGTTTTTTGTATACATATATATAAATATTGTATTGGTAATCGTGAAAAAGTAATTGGAAAAAGTGAGTTGAAATATTATATTGTTTTTGCATGATAAATATTGTATTGATAATTCTGAAAAAGTGAGTTGAAATATATATACAAATATTGTATTGGTAATTTTGAAAAAGTAATTGGAAAAAGTAATTTGTGGTGGGTTGTGGTAAATTGTGGTAGAATGATATTTTGTGGTGGGTTGTGGCAAACTGCGGTATGCTGTGACACCGCAGTTTACCAACCGCAGAAAAGAGGCCTTAGACTCGGTTGAACCCGACTTATTTAGGTGGGTTTAGGTCCCAAAAATTTCAACCTATTGAGTCTGGGTTGTGTTTAAGCTCACCAAAAAGTTGGCGAGTCTGGGTACATACCTGTGAACCCGATTCGTGGACCCCTGTCAAATTAAATAATTTATTTTTTTTAAAAATGAAAATCTTAGTGTAATTAGTAGTATAATGTCATACATTTATTGAGATTGACATCAACATTACTGTTGTTGATGGGCTATGTTCTCCTCCTTAAATGGTGAATATGTTGATTTTTATCAAGTCATTTGTTTGAGCTATGAAACATTGAACAACATTAATGTGGATGATATGTCATTTCCATATATTTTTATCAAGTCGTTTGTAATGTTTTTATGTTGGACATCGCTCATAGTTTCGTATATTGAACTAAATGTTTTTATTCTGTTGAAAACAAGCGTATTTAAATAGAATAATTATTACTATACATGTGTGCAAGTATAAAATTAACCTAAAATATTGATAAATCTAGTAAAAGAATATGTAAAAGTATTGGACCCATTAAGAACCTACTATGGACTTTGGAGTCTGGACCTGTGAACCCAGTGAATCCGAGTCTGACTTTTTAGAACTCATCGAGTACCAGGTTCGGTCTGGGTTCAAAAAAAAGTGGCAGACCCAATTCATTGGCATCCCTATCCAGGACCATGAAGCACCATGCTCCCATCGATTATGACTTGCATAATTTACGACTGGGCCTCTTATTTGCTACTACCTCCGTCCCAATTTCTCTGTCACCCCAACTACTTTATAAAACCAATACACCTTGAAATAGGGGTGGAAAGTTTGAACTTTGCCAAAATTGCCCCTATATTTATTGATGTAATAGTTGTTGGGATTTTAGAAAGTGATAAATAAAGTTATTAATTATGGGCAAAAATGAAATTACAATCGTTGGAATTATAAAAATGACAAACAAATTGGGACAAAAAAATTAGTTATTTCTACAAATATTTTGGAAAGAAGGTAGTAATTTCTAATGGTCATGTGCTTTATAATTGGATAGGGTTTAGGGAGCACACAATACAATGATTCCGGTCCTAATATCTAAGTTCTCCAAATTGTCATCCAATTAACCACCAATTTGATTTGTAGTGCTTTTGGCCACCTATAAAGACGATTTAATTTTGGATTGGATTGATGGGGTCCACCATTTAGAAGTAGTCTAAGAGTGATCAAATTTCAAATAATTATTATTGAATTTTAAGGATCACTTGACAATATTTTAAAATTATATTTTGAACCCACTTTTAATAATTTATTTTTGTAATTTATTTTTTTGCAATTTTGTAATTTTAACATTTGTGAAATATTTATTATTTTAGAGATTTTAAATGATTGTACGGACTACATGGATGTTTTATTTAGTTTAAAAAGGGGAGTTTTTCATTGAACGATTTTTCTATCTTCCATATTAGGTATTATGTTAAAGTTTCAACCTAATTTTGGTGAAACTGAAAGAGAAGAGGGAGTGAGATTTGAGAAATGATGATGTATTATTGATGAGAATTACAATCCCAACTCAAGAGATAAAAGAGGGAGAAGAAGACTATATATAACCAACCTTCCTTGTCTAACAAACCAAGAAAAAGATAAAAGAAACTAAAGAAACCAAGGTTATGAACAAATTGGAAACAATACAAGGTTTCAATATTCCTAACATTTTAGGGTAGTTTTCTCATACTTTTTCCACACTCAAAGCATAATTACTTTCAGGTTGCATTGGACTTGAATATCTAATTCTCCTTATTATCGAATATACAAGTTTGTTTTCTTTATTTTCATTCATGTTTATCAAATTAGGGTTTATGTTTTCTCAATCAATTGTATGGGGCTAAATCCCAAACATAGGATAGGGATTCACCACTAGCATGCCTAATTAATTGTACTTATGCTTCCTTTACTATTCTAGTATTCGCTTTCGAATTCTATCAAGCTATATCAACGTCGAATTTGATGTGAGACTCGAGAGAGCCTCGTCTTTGTGTAATTAGGGTTTATGAGATCTTTGAGAGAAGAATCTAAACTTACCATAACTTGATTAGATGATTTCGACTTAGGTATGATAATGATCTAGATTATAATCAAGGGAATATGAGATGCTTGTAATTCCTTATTGCTAATTGTGTGAGAACATAAATTAATTCATTTGAATTAACTTATCCACTCAAGAGAAGACTTTAAGTGGTCTAAATTGAGTCGATTTCTTCATTCGTTGTATTTGTGAACAGTGAATAGTATATGAATGTAAACTGTGATCGTAGGTTGACACATTAGTCTAACAAATCTTCGCCTTAGGCTTACTTTATTTGTTTTGTCATTGTGATTAATGCATTCTAGTTATTATTCCTTCAAAATGTGACATGCTTAGTTTCAAAGGACGTCAACCTTAGATTTTGTGTAAGACCTATCTCTATATGGGTATGACAACCATACACTTCAAATTACGACAACGTGAATATTACAAAAAATACTATTAGTACAAATTAGTAAATGAAAAAAAATATTACAACGTAGATACATGCTCCCAACCATGTTTTATCTATGAAGAAAGAAAAATAATAAATATCAAGGTGAAAAAAATAAATAAAGGGACAATGCATACATGGATTGCTTGATTTTCCAATCCTTCATTTCGTCTTCTCCTTATATATTTTTTTTATTCAAATCCAATCCAATATAAATGAATCACCTCTAAAATATTAGGATCACTCGACGCTCCCCACATCAGCGAGTGATTCTTAATGGGCATCTTAGAAGTAGTGATACAGACAAAGACTCTCTATAACTTTAATAAAAATATTTAAAAAAAATGAATTTTCATCTATATTGAGAACGTACGACAGATACTTAAAGAAAAAAAAAATATTAGTTAAGTAAACCCTTTCTTAAAAAAAAGGATAAAGTACAACAAACAGTCCTACTAGTAAAAAAAAAAATTCATAAATTCCCATGTGATATCACACATTTCATGTTATGCAAATGAACTACTACTTCCGTCCCATATTGTTTGTCCATCCAACTATATTTAAAAGTCCAATGGTTATGAGAAATGGGTTGAAAAATGTGTAATGTACTAGAATTGCCCTTACTTTTCTCATGTGAAGAAAAAACAAAAAGAAACAAAAGAGTATTTAGGGGTATAATAGGAATTATAATAATTGAAATTATAAAATGCACAAATATTTTAGGATAAGGAAGTTAGGTAGATGGAAAAACAATTTGGGACGGAGGTAGTAGACGATTGCTAGATCTCACTCAACTCTTGTACCGATGCCTACTTACAAAATTCAATAATTCATTCATCCTTTTCATATATAATTCTTAATTACTCCCCACGCTATTCATTCATTTTTAAACTCCCTATAACCATTTAATTAATATTTTATCAAACTCCAAGATCTAGTCAATTCATTTCCCCAAGACCATCCAAACGCGCTGTAGAATAGAATAATCCTCCCAAATCACATTATAAGTCAAAAAAACGCCATTAAATTATTCAAATAATCACTCCCCAAAAAAGTTGCACAATCACACGTATTTGTGCTGGTCAACACCCTTTTTTGACATTGTCTCTTCATATATCTCTTACACATATAAATACCCACTTTTCATAACTTAGTTTTTCCAAATCAGTTCCAATTAGCAAGCAAACATCCCAAAGATTGTCATCAAAATGATGTCCATACAACCCACAACCACCACCATCAACCATCCAACAACCACCCACCGTGCCGCCATGAACCACCACCGCCGTGTCTTGGTGATTCGAGGCTACCAAGACCTCGCTTTCGAGCCCAACCCGTCTTCGAAACGGGCTAACTTGGCGACCCGTTTGGCAAAATCACTTTCGCATATGATCAATGTCCAAATAGAGTCCTTGCAAGCACAAAGGAGTCTTACCCAAGCCAACATGAGCTCAATTTTGGAGGATAAAAGTAACACCCCTATATCATCTCCTAAGGAAGATATATCCTCAAAATGGCGCGAAATCCATGGTATAAATGATTGGGACACCCTTTTGGACCCGCTCCATCCCTGGTTAAGGAGGGAGCTGATCAAGTACGGAGAGTTTTCCCAGGCAACGTATGATGCGTTTGACTTTGACTCGTATTCGGAGTATTGTGGGAGTTGTAGGTTCAACCGTAACAAGTTGTTTGAGAAGCTCGGCTTGACTAGACACGGGTACAATGTCACAAAGTACATTTACGCCATGTCTCGTATAGACTTCCCCCAATGGTTAGAGAAGTCCCAAATCGGCGAAACATGGAGCAAACACTCCAATTGGATGGGATTTGTGGCTGTTAGCAACGACGAGGAAACGAAACGCATTGGTAGGAGGGACATTGTGGTGTCATGGAGAGGGACAGTCTCAGCTTCGGAGTGGTTTGAGGATATTCAGAGCGATCTAGAGAGCTTTGGACATGGAGATCGAGCTAAGGTTGAAGAAGGGTTTCTTAGCATCTACACATCTAAATGCGCTTCATCTAGGTACAACAAATCCAGTGCTTCGGAGCAAGTCATGAAGGAGATTGCGAAACTGATGCATTTTTATCGAAGAAGAGGAGAAGAAGTCAGTCTGACAATAACAGGACATAGCCTAGGGGGTGCCCTGGCTCTCCTGAATGCGTACGAAGCTGCAGCTAACTTCCCGAACCTACCCATCAGTGTGATCTCATTCGGGGCTCCTAGGGTTGGAAACCCCGGGTTCAGAGACGAGCTCAATGAGATGGGTGTCAAGATCCTAAGAGTGATCATCAAACAAGACATTGTCCCTTGGATGCCAGGGACAGTATTCAACAAACAGTTGCAGAACTTTGACGACATTACAGGGACATTGGAGTGGGTTTACACTCATGTTGGGGCTGAACTGAAGCTTGATGCAAGAGCCTCGCCTTATTTGAAGAGAGGGTTGCAGTTGTTGGGACACCATATGTTGGAGACATACCTGCATTTGTTGGATGGATTTGAGAGCTCTAAGAAGCCATTTAGGGAGGATGCTAAAAGGGATATTGCATTGGTGAATAAAGACTGTGATATGCTGGTTAATGAGCTGAGGATTCCGCCCAAGTGGTACCAAGTTGCTAATAAGGGGCTTGTGCAGAATGAGTATGGTAGATGGGTTAAACCCAAAAGAGACCCGGAAGATGTACCGTCTCCTAATGGGGAGGTATATGAATCTGATGGTAGTGATTTAGGGTTTCAGAGTGTGTATCAGTCTCAGAATGACTCTGAAAATGTAAATGTATTGTTAGGAATGGATGCTTGAAGATTGCATATATCATATATGTATATATAACTTTGTTCTTACTTCTTATTATCATTTGGCAATAATTTTGCAAGTTATCCACTACTCAACTCAATCCCCGGAAATTTCTAATTGGTTCTATGTATTCATTAGAATCACGATCAGCATTCGAAATCTATTACCTCTGACATAAAAAAATCCTGAGAGTCTGATCCTGATTAACCAAAGATTAAAAACCATTCACTATTTACCATCAGTGAATTACAGTCAGTACTGATAAATGATGATGTTAATTTCAGGATTAGCTTATTTGTTTGGGGTTAGATCAAGCTCAGATAACAAGCACAGTTACTCTATGGTACGTTTCAAGTTCAGTAAATGGTACAGATCTGTTTCTGCAGATGTGACAAAAACATAGACATTTGATCAAACAGGAAATTATGATATCTGGGGGACATATTGTGTCTCCAGATTCCTGTTTAGAGATGCATGCTGACAGTGATGACACAAACACGCGAAAATATCTGGGAATTTCAGAGTTAAGGAAGACTCTTTAGTCACTAGCCACAATTGAAACAAGAGTTGGAGGGGCCGTTGACGAATGACATGATAGCAACAGCAGTAAGGAAGCAATCAGCTCCACAAAAAGTGGAGTTCATGATTTGGCTATTTTCGGCTGAAGTTAGCCGTAAATTGCACATAAATTAAGCACATGTTTTTAATGAAGATCAAAGTCTTCTGTGATTGATAAAAGAAGTTGACACAATTTCTTCTGATCTTCCACCAATCCAATTCCATCACTGTCAAATAATACAAGTAGATATCTGACCGAGGAGACAGGGAAAGGGGAAACAAAGACATATATCTGTAAGTAAATGTGTGACCGAAGTTTTGATCCAGAAAGGATCTTATAACAAGCTCTAATTTGACTACCAAAAACAAAAAATATACAAACACGATAACATAAGACCAAATCTAGACTATCAGCTGGGATTTGCGCCCCATATATGACGCAGTTGAGCCTATACCACCAACCATCTAAGATTATCCATTATCAGTTATTCGAAATCTAATAGCTGTAATAGTTAACCCGGTTAGAAGATATCCAAGACCTCAAGGATGAAACCATTGCAAGTAGGACAGTACCCTTTCTGAACATCGAGCTCCCTTGAACACAGCCTACAAAATGTATGTCCGCAGTACTTGAAAGCAGAAGCCCTATGCTTGACATTACACACACAGCAAGAGTACTCCTCCCCCTTGGCTTCGTCCGCTTCATCCTCATCATCCTCGTCATCCTCCTCAAAGTCAATGTCCTCCTCGTCGAGCCTGTATGTGGGGCCGCTTATGCCAGCCTGGCGGTCAGTCTCCTCCAACAAGTCCATGAGCGACATCCTCATGGGGGCCCCACTACCCCCGGCTGAATCAGGCTCCTCTTCCTCATCCTCCTCTTCATTGTACTCCTCATCAACCACCATTGTCTCCTTTCTGCCACTCATACTCCCCTCGATCAGCTCCCTTGACAGCCTCCTCCTCGTCTCCTCCCTCTCGGCTGCCACAGCTGCAGACAGCCGGAAACTGCCACCGCTCCTGGGGGACCCACCACTGCTGACCTCACGCAGTGCCAGGTCATCAGCCGGGACAGTGTCCAACCCACGTAGGGAACTGCTCTTCAGGGAACTCTTCATGGTCACTGACTGATCTTCAGATACAAATATCAGGACCCTTGAACGTGATGTCAAGCTTGATTTCGAGCCTAACAATGATCTTGCAGAAGATTTGGTATGTAAGTTATGCTTCTGATTTCGACAAGAAAAATGAGGCCGGTTTTGCTTCTTCAGAAGTTTCGAGTGTTTCTTAGAGGATCTGTGTTTAAGAGCCTCCTTGTTGATAGCCTCGAGTAATGTTCGAAAGAATGTAGTACTTGAAGGTGGTGGTTTTTGGTCGGAGTAGAGGACAGCACCAAGGGTTATCCTGGATGTGGGTTTTTTTGGGTTGTTGTTGGTGTCTTTTAGAGAGTCGCTAAGGTCATTGGTGAGGAAGAAGTCGCCGAGAGTTGAGGGTTGGGAGATAAGTCTCCAGTGAGTGATAGCAGCAGCAGTGGTAACACCACCACCATCACTTTCCATTCAATCTGATTGACATTATGTAACAGATGAAAAACATCACTAATCTTCCCCAAGAAATGCCATAATACTCACAGATTTTGTATGATCAACATGTGATTGAATCTTATTCATAGAATCATAGGTTTACAGGACAGGTACATATCAATGTGTCACAAAAACAGATCCACCTGTATGTGATTATGGGAGTTAGAGCTTGTTACTGATTATGGGAGTTAGAGTTTGAGCAGACAAGGAAAAATAGACCACCAAACTTTAGAGAACTACAGGCACTTTCAATTTAGAACAAATTTTAGTGCATGAACATCATTTGTGAACTCTCCACCTTCAAATTATTTGCCTTTGAATTATGGTTTAAATTTAGAAAGTAAACATTGATTTGAAACTTAAGTGAAGAACATAAGCTTGTATGATTATGATGATCAGTAATGACATGTAACAAATACTACAGAGTTAGCCTTAGATAGATTTATGCATGCTCCCTTTTCTTTAGAATCTAACCAGGAATTGAAACCTTAATTCAAAATTAATGAAACATTGATTTTTATTTGGAAAATTGGATTCTAATTATTCAAACTATGGGAGGGCACAAGAGTAGGGTGGTTTCTTATCTGCTGCATGTAATGTAGTAGTCTCAAATTTTAATATATTGAGTTATAGTAGTTCCAATTAACATATACTTCCTCCGTGTCAAAATATTTATTAAAAAAAATAAATGATATACTTTTCTAATAATATTTATTATTACAAATATAATAATATTAATTTAAAATCATGAATCATTATACTTATTAAATATTAACGATCAAAGTTTTTAAAACAAAACTCGAGGCTACACTTATAAAAATCTGGAGTGATTGTTGGATTTTAGTATTCCATGCTATCATATATTGAATTGTGATAGTTCAAAATATCGTTTAGCTTTAAAGTTCATATTATCATCTTCCTGCTGCCCATCATTTGAATTATTAGATTCCAATTTTTATGATCATAAGATTGTGTTTTTCCAACAAGGACAGACTTACGTTTCGAGTTTGTGTATATTCACATTTCCCATGGTTCCCACTTTGTTTGTTTTTTTTTTAAAAACAAAAACTATCATCCATGGAAGCGATGTATATGCTAACCATCGAGTAATTCTAATTGCAATTACCGCAAAACTTAATCATTTTTGAAAGAACACCTCAACGGACAAAAATTTACTCAAATTATCTCCAGCGAAATTGAGATCATGCATCGATACAAAAGCTTTACGCTACACCACGCAGAAAAAACAGAGGATCGAACATCATGAACATGTTCAAAAAGAGAGAAAAATGATTCACCTGAATACGTCCGTTACGTTTTGAATCGCGCAACACTCGATTCTGAATCCCGTCTCAATGCGCTAGGGTTTCCGAAACGTGATTAAGAGAATCCCGAGAAGAACATGGTATTGGAATTAAAATTGAAAATGATTCCTGATCGTCATAACTGGAAATGAGATGCAAAACAGAGAAAAAAGGGGAGAAGTTGAGGTAAGAACCAATGGAGTTTTTTTTGTAATTGTCCTTGTTATTGAGAGTGAGGATGGATTACTGGGTTGGAAAAAGAGAGAGAGAGAGAGAGAGAGAGAAGAAGGAATTGTGGGTTGAATTGGATGATTAAGCAGACACACAAAAAAACAGGGCACACCCAATGACCCAAAGACCGAGTCTCCCGCTTAATTTCCTCCCTGTTTGCTCTATCAGCTGTTAACCCTTCTTTTATTACTACCATTCAAATTACTGGGTTGGAGTAACTTACAATGAAAATAATAATTTATTCATACATTTGTTAACTTTTATTTTTGCCATTTATTTTTTTATTTAGTACAATATTATAAAATATATTGTCTTAATTGAAATTTTTTAACTTTAAAATGTAAATATCTTAACTCTAAAAAAAGCCAACAGTCATGATAAAACTTCACACATACGCGAGCAAGATTTATTTTACTTCTAGTCGTTGTCATGGTTGACTACCACTATAAGTGCATACAATATTTGGATGGAAGCATTTACGGTGTAAAATAAATCTTATTTGTATATGTGTTAAGTTTTATCTTAACCGTTAACTTTCTATATTTAGGGTGTGTTTGTCTGCCATCTTTTTAGGGTAACTTTTAGTTTTTTGGACAATGTTAGTCTTTTGATCAAGGTGAAATTGATACATTAGGTGTTTGGTAACAAACTTTTCATGTTAGCTTTTTGGACCCAATAATCTAGATGAGTCCAAAAAGTTACTTGAAGAAGCTTTTTGAAGTAGTTTTTGACAAAAAAAACTAGTTTTCAAATACCTTTTCTACAATCAACTAATCCAAACAGCTATTAGCTAACAACTAACAGTTAGCTAACAGCTACTAACTATCAGTTGGTTGCCAAACAGGCCCTTCATATAAATTGTAAAATATATTTTTAAAAATTGGGAAATTGGATTCTAATAATAAGAACTTTTAGCCATATAAGACTTAAAAATACGAACTTTTGATTGATTAATAATACGAACTTTGACTCTTTCCTGCCCCCAATAGTACGCCACCGAGTTAAGTTGAACTTAACTCGGTGACGGTCTGACGTGGCGGCGGAGGCACGCGCCTGGTTGTTTTGACTTTGCCACGTCATCCACGTTAATTTAAAAAAATAATACGAACTTTTACCTATGTTGCTCTGAATAATACGAACTTTTACCTATGTTGCTCTGAATAACACGAACTTTTACCTATATTGCTCTGAATAATACAAATTTTTTCTTTTTCTAAAAATCCCAGACCCCATTTTTATTTCTTCATCTTCTTCAATCCTCCCCCTCCCCATTCCCAGAGAACCTCAGAAAACCCAGAAAACCTCTCCCCATTTTGACTTCACTGCTCTCCTTACAGAGATTTGGGTAAAAGCAGTGAAGTGGAAAAAAAAAGTGGCTGGGGAAGTTGAGAAGACATTCCACCATTGTTGACGAGTTTGAGCATCAAGCTGTGGCTTATGATGAAGAGATGAAGAGGGGGAGGATTGAAGAAGATGAAGATGCAAAATGGAACTGTGAGATTTTTAGAGAGAGAAAAAAGAGGTGGGGATGATGAAGATGAAGGAAGGGAGAGAGAGAGAGGTTTTCTGGGTTTTTTGGAAATGGGGAGGGTGAGGATTGAAGAAGATAAAGAAGAAAAATTGGGATCTGGGATTTTTAGAGAGAGAAACAAGTTCGTATTATTCAGAGCAACATAGGTAAAAGTTCGTATTATTCAGAGCAACATAGGTAAAAGTTCGTATTAATTTTTTAAATCAATGTGGATGACGTGGCATAGTCAAAACAACCAGGCGCGTGCCTTCGCCGCCACGTCAGGCCGCTAACTTAACTCGGTGGCGTACTATTGGGGGCAACAGGGGGTCAAAGTTCGTATTAATAATCACCAAATCAAAAGTTTGTATTATTAAGTCTTATATGGCCAAAATTAAAGTTCGTATTATTAGAATCCAATTTCCCTTAAAATTTATAGTTTATTTATAAAAATTTTAAAATAAATATTTTTCAAAATATGCTTGTTTACTAGGCAAAAACTTAGAGTTAAGATATTTAAATTTTGAAAGTTTCGTAATTAATTAAGAAAATATATATTTACAATGTTGTACTAAATAAAAAATGAATGACGAAGAAAAAAATTGACACATGTATGAATAAACATTGTTTGGTTGTCATAGTTGACAACTACTATAAATTTTTTTTATATATTTTGATTAGTCATTGTTTTATCGCATATCTTCGAAGAGACATTTTAATTAGTTTAGGGTCACAATTTTGGACCGTTCAAGTGAATCACCCTTCAAATTTGGATGAAAAAAATGAAGTTAGATCAACAAACCTAAATTCTAATCAAATCAGACTTGAACGATGGATATAAGTGAAATATTGTGTCTAAATTTTAGATTCAATCGATCAATATCGACATTTGAACGATTTTAAATTTTTAACCATACCAACTTTTTCAATTAAACAAAAGTTTGCCAACTATAACTTCAATCATTTTGTTTCGAGTACTTTGTATTTCTGTTATCTAAGGTTTGTGGTACCTTAATAATATTTTTCAACATATAACCTAAGATTAATTGCACTACACACCCCCTATGATGTTTGCCCATATTTCAAGCGGCTCTATGAGGTTAAGGAAGAAGTGAAGTGGAGTTGTAATCCTTGCACACCCTGGCAATGGGTTGATGGAGACCGTCCCACAGTGGCGAGCACATACAAATGGCTTATGAGTGTTCATCCAAATCTAACGTGGACCGACATCCCCTGGAATCCATTGGTACTCCCCCGACATGCCTTCATTACCTGGCTCCTTCTACACAGGAAATTGCCCGTAAAGCATCGAATCATAAATTGGGGGAGCCAGGATGATGCAACCTGCACTCTCTGCCAAGTTGAGATAGAAAGCTTTGATTATCTTTTCATACATTGCAACTTTTCAGCTGAAATCCGAGCAAACATCAACAATTGGCCACATTGTGGAGTTTTCGTTAACCTTGCATCGGTGATAGACCTCACAGAAAGCCTTGAAAAAATGCAAGTCTCGCCAAAATTTAAACACTTTGCTTGCTCTGTCTTCTATGCGGTTATAACGTTTGGAAGGAGCGGAATGCAAGGAATCACGGGGAAAAGGCACAACTATCTAGTTTGATCACGCATAGAATAAAGGAAGTTGTTAGAACAAAATGTCTTGCAACTGGGAGAACTAGCAAAAAACACAGAGGTCTCGTCGATGTAATTCTCCAAATGTAATCTAGGTTGGGCAATCTCCCGCCTGCCTGTATACTTATTTTGTCAATATAGCCTGATTTTGTTGCAATACATACATACATATATATATATATATATATATATATATATATATATATATATATATATATATATGAAAATTGAATTCTAATAATCCCTACTTTTATTGCTTTGTCCCTTGTGATATAAGTCCAAGAGTGATAAAGTATAATACAAATAATCTTTTTAAGGAATAACAGTTGATTGTATCTGTGCTTATGAGCACTTTCTGGGGTTATACACATTCACTTAATCAAAAATATGATCAAAAAATTATGCATAATTTTCCTTGCCTTAAAAGATAAGTCCATGGGTGATGGTAGTTGTGTACATTTGTTGGTCTAACCCTAAAAAACCAATGAGTGGAGGGTTGAGGGCGAGAGGAGCAAGGTAACCCAACATGTTTCTATGATGAATATACAATTTTTGTGGGAAATTTGAATGAAAAGATTGATAAATATGGCCTAGCAGGAGCATTCGACAAGTTTGGAGAGTTAAGGGCACAATAGCACCAATTATACCATGGAAGATTTTGCCAAGGAGAAGGTATGGCTTTATACAATTTGGGATAAAGAAGCTGCAAAGAGGTGTGTATGGCAAATGCATAGGATGATTTTGAAGGGTAACAGACCGGAGGTGCGCCTTGCAAAAAGGAAGAGAATCGGCCAGACCAAGAAGAGGGAAAAGAAAATATGGGTTAGGAAAGCGGAAGAGGACAAAAAGAGCAGGGAAGAGAAAGAGCATGAATTAAAGTCAATTGAACAAATTGAAGGTGAGATAAATGAAGGAATTTCCGAATGGTTGCAGAGGAGTCTAGTGTGCATAAGGCCACAACCAAGGGACCTTTCGACATTAGCCTCGGCAATAGTGCATAACTATGGTCCAATATCAAAAGTTATGACATTTAGAATTAGCTAGAAGGATGGTTCTCGGACATTAGGAGATGGTCTAGATATGAAACTTGCAAGAACAGAAAGACATGAGTGGATATACAAGGAGTTCCACCTCATGGATGGAAATGGTGAACTTTTAATAAGTTCATCCAACAATGAGGCAATTTGATCAGCCTCAGCTAAGCCACAACAACGACAGAGCATTTTGAAAATATGAGAGTCAATATTGTGACAAAAATGTTCCAGCGGATAGATGGCCAGGTGCTATTGTCTCTCGGAGATTGTTCATATAGAGTTTTCGTCAAAGAAGTTCAAACCTATGTGCATCAATAAGTGGTTAGAGAGGCGAGACCAAACGATACAGAACATGAGAAAGGTGAATCCGAAGTTGGTGGTTCAAGCAAGAAGAAAATAGTTCGAGATATCCCATAAGAAGAGTCGGACAACAAGGCTCCCCGAGAATTTGAACAGACAACAATTGAAACACAGGAGGATAAAGAGGGAGAAATTCAGAATATTCCTATCTCATTACCTGCGAGACAAGAGCTAATGCAACAACCATGCAAGAATGCATCCAAGTGATGGAATCGCGAACTGATCAGCTTCTAGTACTTAAAATAGATTTATTAGGAGACCTAGGATTACACGAAAAAGAGGATTACCAACAGGCAGTAGGAATGGTGTTGGATGACTTTAATATGAGAGATGAAGGAGTTATTGGAAATCAAAACATTTGTTTTGAAAATAAACATGAGGTGGGACAATAGTTGAATGTTGATGGGGATCTATTCTCGGTTAACATAGACGAGAGTGAGAACTTAAAGACAGCAGCACATAGTGAGAAACTTGCAGTGGAGGTACAATCGATACAAGGTGATAGTTCGATTGAAATTCAAAGGAGGATTGCAAATAAGGCGATAGTGATAGGCGATGATATAGGGGTGAGATTCCTTGAAGAATTCCAGGAGGCAGCAGAATTATTTGACGAAGGAGTCGACCAGTCAAGAGGAGGACGAAGGAGTGGAAAAAAGGAGAGGAGGAAGAGAAGTCAAAATCGCAGTCGCAGCAGTAGAGGAAAGAGAAGGAGATAGAGGGATGAGGTTAGGGGTATGGAATGTTGGAGAGATTAGGTGTGCTGGCAAAGAAGATACATCAAGAACATTACAAGGAAGGAGGACTTGAGCTTGATGGGACTGGTGGAATGTCAGAGTGATCTGGAGCCAAATCATGCAAGCTTTGGGCGTAGAAATTGATTTGTCCATAAATATTAGGGAAATTGGACGGTAATATACCGACCTTTAGGGGTGTTGAATAGCAATATACCGACCTTCACTTTTGGACAGTAATATCACTGACCTTTATAGTTTGGTGACATTAATGTATCTCCAAGGATTTGCACCCTAAAAATTAACAACAAAACTAACCCCTTAATCCTAAAAATACCGAATACAAACAGTCAACACCCCTAAAAATACCTAAAAATGGCACCGGTCTTTTTGCACACGCCACGCGCATCATAACCGATTCGCCGCCCAGAAAATCCTTGAAGGTATATTAATGTCACCAAACTATAAAGGTCAGTGATATTACCGTCCAAAAGTGAAGGTTGGTATATTGCCATTCAACACCCCTAAAGGTCGGTATATTATCATCCAATTTCTCTAAATATTAAGGAATGGTTCAGGATATGGTTGGAAGTGAAATTCAGCAGCAAGATGAGAAAGAAACTATGGATTGTTAGTTTCTTTACAATTGCCTGGAGCTTATGGAAAATAGGAATGGGGTGATTTTTCAAAAGAAGCATATATATAGACATTATTATGGTGGATGAGCTGACATAGAGAAGGGCCGTACTATGGGCCTCCTTATGGAAAGAGGGAATTGATTACCCAACAATTATTCTTGCAAGGAAGTTTAAAGACATTCCAATTATGTTTGGATGAGGCGAGGGTTTGGAAACATAGTTGTCATGGTTGAATTGAGCGCCTGCTGTATTCATTTTGGGAAGTCTGTGCTATAATATGTTGATTTTGGGAAGTTGTGCTACTGGATCTTTTATATTTGCATTCTGATTATGCCTTGTGCAACAAAACGGAAGAATAAAGAAAGGTACCGGAGGCAATGCAAATATCAATATATGGTTTTGGTTAGCACGGAGGTAGAATCAAGTAAGGCATTAGAATTTTGTCATTGTCTGCGTCTAGCCGTGATTGGTCCAGTGGACCTAGTTTTTCCTCATCATAGGCTTCGTTCATTCTTTTCTATTGGATTCCAGTACTCAATAGCATTGCATGTGCTTATTGCTATTTTCTTGTTGAATAAAGTTTGGCCTATGCATGACCCTCATATACAGAAAAAAAGTCCACGGGTGATGATATAAATGATTTTTTAAGGGACGTCTATGCAAAAAAAAAAAAATTGATCACAATCTTATCTGATGCGATATAGAAGGGTCTATAAACTAATAAAGTTCCTTTAGTCCTCCTAAGTTTGAATATGAGATTGTTTCCTACATGTACAAGTAACATAGGCTACACAACATATATGCTTTTTTTAAAACTTAATTAATTATTTGCTCATTTGAATTTGATTGAGGACATATTTAACTACCAAAATAGAGGTACTTTCAATGCAAAATGGTACATAAAACAAACTGCACGAGCATGTTATGATAAAAGAACAAAAAGGAAGAAAAAAAGAAGAAAGAAATACATTCTAAAAATACAAACACTGCACACCCTTGACGACATCCTTTGCATCTTAATCTCTTCCTTTGCATCAATACAGAGCTTATAACTACATGAACTCAATCTTAGAGAAGGAACCCTCGTCCTATACACATTGACCTTCTTCCTTGATGCAAAACAATGAAATTAAAGAAAAATTATATGATGATATAAAATCACTTATCCTGCTACTTAATTTCTAATTGATTTAAAATTGCTCTTGATCATCCAATTTTTCGAGATTGAGGTACATGAACCATTAATTAAGAATTAATAACAAACCACACAAGCACTACTATGGTGGTGGTATTAACGAGATGCATTACGTTGGTGGTTTTGTTTGTGGTTCTGCATCTGATTTTGACTTTGATTTGAAAATTGAGGAGATGGAGACGATTTGAGCTTGTTACTTGACTTGAAGGGCTTTAAGGATCTCCTAAATGCTTCGCGTTTGAAGGTCTCTTCATTAATGGATTCGATTAATGTTCGAAAGAATGCAGCATTGGAAGGTGGTGGTTTCTTGCCACTGTTAAGCACAACACCAAGGGTCAACCTCGACACTGGTCGCTGCTTGCTTGGATCGTGGTTTCCATCGTTGTCATTGATGTTTTTTAGAGTTTCATTAAGGTCGTTAGTCAGAAAGAAGTCACTTAAAGTCGAGGGTCGAGAGATAATTCTCAGAGGAACAGTAGTTGCGGTTGGGGTAGTACTTGATGTAACACGGCCACCAACACTTTCCATTTTATCTAATTAACAACAAGAAAAGACCAACCGATGTTAATATTGTAATAATAAATACATAAATACACACACACACACACACACACACACACACACACACACACACACACACACACACACACACACACATATATATATATATATATATATATATATATATATATATATATAAAATAGAATTATTGGATGATAATACACTGAACTTTAAGGGTATTGGACAATAATCCACTGAACTTTTTTCTTGGACTCTAATACACTGAACTTTGACGGTATTGGACAATAATGCACTCAGACCAATTTAGCTGGTGGTTGATGCAATGGCTGTCATACTTTGAGGTGTCGTTTTTCTATTTTTTTTGAAGAAAACTTTTGCAGTGTAAGAAAGTACAATACCCTCAAAGTTCAGTGTATTAGCGTCCAAGAAAAAAGTTCAGTGCATTATTGTCCATAATGTATATTTCTATGAGTCATGTCCGCTGATATTTTCAATGTTTCAATCTCAGTTAGATGATGGTGCCTCACAAGATTATCAGTTGTTAAAAAAAGGTCAATCTACCTCATAAGAAATAAAAAAAAAAGATCATATCATACAATAGTGGGAGGTAAAGATACCTTTATTCTCTCTTTTTTTTTCTCTCCCTTTTCCTATATATGGTTTTAAATTTTGCCAAAATAGTTTATAAGAGCAATTTATGCATGGTATTTCTTAGAGTATCTAGCTAATTTTTTTCAAAAGAGTTAATTTATTTTACAAAAGGTCATCAATTTTAATCGTGAAATTCATTATAAATTTATCAACACTACTGTAAAATTCATCTATGTACTCAAATTCATCAATTTGCCATAAAAAAATTATTAGTTGGCAAATTGACCTTGTTTAAATTGAATGGTGTAGGGTAAGAATGATAAATTGATCTAGGTCCTCCATAATATATAGTATAGTTAATTTGCGATAGTCTACTTTTCATAGAATGCTTTACAACATTAAAAAAAAAAGCATTTGCAAAAATTATAAATAGATCACGAAATAGAAAGAGAGAAACCCATGCCATATGAACAAACCTCAATAATTAGATTTGATCAGAATTGAATACCACAAATCGAAAGTCGATTTTCAATTCTCTTTAACTCCTCAAATCTTCAACAATTACTTCTGGGTGAGACCGTCTCATAAATGTTTATTGCAAGACGGTATACATGACACATAAACTTAAACCACGTGAGCCGTCTCACAATAATTAATTGTGAGACGGTCCCACCCGAGAATTGATAAAAAATAATAGAGAATAACTCCTAAACTCCAGAAGATGAAATTTCTCTACTCTTTGAGAGTTGTGAATCTCTTCTTTATTTCGTATCATTGTTCCCAAAGTTATGGTGCGTTGGTACAATGTGTTTGGAGGAGAGAGAAGTGGATGAAGCGTAAAAGGGTTGGATAGGATGATCCAAAATAGAGAAAAATGGGGAGAGCCAATCTCATATGGAGAGAATTACGGTAAAGATCGTATTGGTTTGTCCATTTTTGGCTCATATATAAGTATCAACATTCATCCTTTGCTAACCTATTATAGTGATTGACTATATCAGGCAATCATCATAATTAAAAATCTTAACCGTAGATTTAATATAAGTTAATCTCACTGACACGCTATATTATTTTTATTATATTTTCTTTATATGATCTTATTTTTCATAGTATTAATTTACTTTCTTGGAGCAAGATATTAAAAGATTATTTTTATTGAACTGAGTGAGTTTTTTTCCCCACAATCAAATTAACACAACCTAAGTTGTAACACTAAACTAGTGTTTGTACTCGTGCGATGCACCGGTTAATTTGTTTTATTTGTCTTTTTTTTTATTTTGTAAATTTGATTCCCTTTTCTTATTCATTATTCAATTGAATGAGTGATACAAATTTGTATATGTTTTTCATTATGATGTTTATAAATTATATTATTTATAGTTTGCTTTCTATAGATTGCAATAAGTATCATTTTAACTATAATTTTTATCTTTTTATAATTTTAATGCAAGAAATGATCCACTCGATGAGAAAGAAAAAAGGTCGGACTGGCTGGATGGCAATTAAGTTGGACCTGGAAAAAGGCATATGATCGTCTGAGATGGAATTTTATCAAGGAGACTTTGAAAGAAATTAACGTCCCGGAACACCTCACGAAGGTCATCATGAAATGTGTCCAAACAAGCAAACTGAGTGTGTTGTGGAATGGCGAAGCAATAGACTCGTTCACACCGAGTAGGGAAATTCGGCAAGGAGATTCATTATCCCCTTATTTATTTGTGTTGTGCATTGAGAGACTTAATCATATAATTGAGGAGGATGTAGTGCAGGGCAGTTGGACAGCGTTCAAGACTTGTCGTGGGGGCCCGGTGATTTCCAATCTTATGTTTGCTGATGACATAGTGCTATTTGCAGAAGCTACGCTCACTCAAGTAGATGTCATAATTAAAATCTTGGAGACTTTCTGCCAGGCGTCAGGACAGAAGGTGAGTCTGAATAAATCCTGCGTCTATTTCTTTCCAAATACTCCCATGGAGGAAGCGGAAGCAATCTATTTGCATGGGGAAGTATTGATGGAAATCAGCCCACGCTTATTCCCCTGGGCCCAATCAAGAAGGCCCAGTTGAAGATCCATCATACATATAGGGTCCTTCATCAAAGGACTTCGTCCAATTCCGGCCCAATAAGGAAGAATCAAATCATTTACAAAAGGTGGCTTAAAGAAGGAGGATACAAAGTGGAATTGCAAAGGCCCATTCACATGGTGTGCTTATTATTTCAAGAGGATGTCCAAACATCCTAGAGTTGGGCTCAATATCACGCCAAGCCCAAGAATATCACACGTCCAAATTCAAGATTCCAAGTTCAATTTATTAATCTTGATTTTTGGATATAATTTATTTAATTATAGCTTTTAATAATTTTGGTGTGTTTTTATTTTAGAATAATGTAAGATGACAAGTGAATTATAAACTTGATCATCCTAGGTTTACTATTTTCGTGTGGTATTAGTTAGACTAGGCGTCACTTTCAAGAATCCTGGAAAGATTTGGCTATTTTGTAACTAATCCAAATTGGATTAGGAAGCCAATAACAACTAGGATAAGGTTGTTGTAACAAACTCACCCTAGGATAAGGATTCCAAATCCAAGGGAGAGTTAGTCAGGCATCTAGAATAGGAGTCCTTCTTGGATTGCACGCCAAGTAAGGAGATCTAGTCCCTTAAGGACTCTCCTAGTATAAATAGGATTGTAAGCCTCTCAAGGCAAACAACACCTTTTGAATTATGAATACAATTAAGCTTTTAGCTTTCCCCCGAGTGTTTGGATAAACTCTCAACCCTTTTCTTCTATTGTATCTTGGCATGACACTCAAGTGGTTAGTAAGAGCTTGATCCTAAGTTGCGGTCTAAATCAAGTTAGCCCTATGTTGTCTATCTTGCGGATTCAAGTTAGAAACCTAGTTCTATCCGTTCTTACCTTTCTGTCAATACACTTAAAGTAATTACATTGTGAGCTTTCTGTCAATACAGTTAAGTCACACCCAAACTTATCTCTTACCCCCTTCAAACCACACGCCACTTCTCACCTCCTTCTCCTCCACAAAACGTCCCACTCCCTCCTCTCACAAAATCACCTTTTCTCTTTTTCTCTCTCCATAACAACCTTCCAACAAACCCTCTCTCTCCTCCAACAAACTTCATCCCCCTCTCCTCTCTCTCACACCACACGCCAACCTCCTCTCTCTCCCCTCCAAAGTCACGTCAACCCCCTCCCATATTCCCATCCAAGAATCCATTATCTTTTCTCCTTTTTTCCTGTTCGAGATTCATTCTCTCTTGAATCTTGAAACTACAAAAGCCCTCTCGGCAAAATAACCTCCATAAATCCCTTTTCACGAGAATTACTCCCCTTTTTTCCACCCTAATCTCGTGAACCATCCCACTTCTCTGTTTGGTTACACGTGATGTTTCATGTATTATTGGATTAAGGTTCTTTCTTGATCCGGTAATACATCAAGTATCTTGGTGTTCCTATTCTGCACAAGCGGGTGATGAAAGCTACATACAAATCGGTGATCGACAGAGTAGATGGTGGACTAGCTGGTTGGAAAACTAATGTTCTCTCTATGGTGGGGAGACTGACGTTGGTTAAATCAACTCTCGAAGCCATCCCGTCTTACACCATGCAAACTGCTAAATTACCACGTTCTACTTGTGATGAAGTAGACAGGAAAATTAGACGCTTTGTGGGGGGGGGGGGGATCTGATTCGAAGCGTAGAATCCATTTGGTGGCTTTGGTTGATCTTCTAAAACCCAAAGAAGTTGGTGGTCTTGGGCTGAGATCGATGCGTGACCTAAACCTTGTTGGTAGTGGGTGTTTAATGGCAACAAGGAAGGGAGTTGTTTCTTTTTCCACACTCCCTTTTGTCCCACATAGGAGGAATAAGGAGTTTGTTTGTGGTTTATATATCACTCTTCTCTAGCTAATGGTGTATTAGCTTGTGAGTGGTTTTATGGTGGAGGGCTAGACTTGGGCATCCACACGCGCTGTATGGCATGCCGCTGCCGCCGCCGTCACGGTCAATGCCGGGCCGGCCTGGTCATTGGGCGCCGTGGGTTGGATGGTTTTGAGCCCGGCTTATCTTTTGCGGATAATCTAGCCGTTTGGAATCTTTGACCTAATATTATCCTCCTTTAATTCTGATTTTATGCCTCATTAATCTCCTTGATTTCCTCCCGTCTTTACTCCATTGTCTTGATTTCGGTTTTCAAAGTCTCTTTTCTTCTATAAGTTGAGGCCTTTGCTTGTCGGTTCTTATCAACCTCTCATTCTCTTCTTCCTCTTCTCTTTTAGGCAATAAGAATATCATACTCCAAGCCTCTACTCTCGAGTGCACGAGTGTAAAGGTTATCCGAGTTAACCTTGGGAGCGGCCGGCATTTTCGATTAGCACCGAGGTCGAGCCGTAATCGCTTTCAAGGCGTTGGTCCACGACTCAGTTGTGTCCGTTCGTAGCCTTGATCAATACTTTTTCATAACAATTTGAAAGCGATTAATCGATCAATGGTCGCTCCACGTAAAACCCTCTCGAAATTTATAGGTTCGATCTTCTTGATGGAACCAATTACAAACGTTGGTCTCAAAATTGCTTCTCTGTCTTGAGCAATTGGAGATCGATTATGTGTTGTCTTCTCCTCATCCGACGCGAAGATGATGCTCGAGGCCGGTGATCCAGAATACCCCCACGAAGACTCGGTCAAGATGCGATGAAGCCGAGTTGAAGAAATTGGAGAAAGACAACAAGGTTGCTGAGTCATCTCTCAACAACATAGCGAACCCATTGCTCGATTTGTTCACAATTTCAAATCGGCGAAGACCATATGGAAGAAACTGGAGATCAAGTACGGCGCAGATGATGCTGGAAAGAAGAAGTACGTGGTTGGCAAGTGGCTGCAGTTCCAGATCGTGGATGACAAGCCAATCATGGAACAAGTTCATGAATATGAGAACCTGTGTGCTGAAGTTCTGGGTGAAGGGATGAAGATGTGCGAGATTCTGCAAGCCAATGTTCTGATCGAGAAATTCCCTCCGTCCTGGGCTGATTACAGGAATCATCTAAAGCACAAGAAAAAGGATCTCACCCTTCAAGAATTGATCAGTCATATGAGGATCAAGAGGCTAATCGTTTGAAAGATAAGATGACCTCTGTCTTTAAATTCTGTTAAGGCTAACATTGTTGAATCTACTGTACCCTCTAGCAGAGACAGGTTCAAAGGGAAAAATAAGAAGGACCAGAAGCAAATCAAGCGTCAGAAGCAGATTAACAAGCCTAACAAAGATATCCAGAAGTCTGTAGTGCATTGTTACATATGCGGTAAACCAGGACACAAAGCGTATCAATGCAACGGAGAAAGGAACCGATGAAATCCCAACACAAACTGCTTTGGATGAGCGATTGGGCGAGAATCAAGCCAACTTGACCGAGGATTACGAGGTGTTCGTGCGATGTGATGGAGGCCAATCTGTTACCAACAACACCGGTGGATTACGGACAATGCGGCAACGAGGCATTTCTGCACCAACAAGGACCTGATGCATGATTTTGAAGGAGTTTCTGGTGGTGAACAAGTGTTCATGGGAAATGCTGCTACTTCCGCGGTGTTGGGTAAAGGAAAAGTTCTCCTTAAATTTACTTCTGGAAAATCTTTGTGTTTGAACAATGTGCTGTTTGTTCCTTCCTTCGTAGAAATTTGGTTTCCAGAGTTTACTTGATGTTCTTTGGATTTGAGGTGAACCAAAAAGTGGAAAAATTGTTATTCTGCGTAATGGGGTTTTGTTGGGAAGGGTATCTTAGCAATGGCTTGTATGTTCAATGTTGTTTCGATGCTAATGGAAATGCTTACATACCTTATATTCGAGTCTGTTGATTTATGGCATGGGAGACTTGGACATGTAAACTTTGCTTCCATTAATGATCAAGAATATGAAACTAATTCGAATGTTAGCACGAAAATTGCACTAAATGTGAAGTATGTGTTGAGGCTAAATTTGCCAAGAAACCATTTAAATCAGTAACTCTGAGATCAACAGAATTGCTTGACCTTATTCATTCGGACTTAGCAGACTTTAAGAACACAATGAGCAAAGGAAAAAATGGTATATCACCTTTGTAGATGACTATTCTAGATATACAAAAGTATACCTCCTAAGGTCTAAAGATGAAATTTGAAGAAATGTTTTAAAGTATAAAGCGAGTTGAGAACCAATTAGGCGAAAGATCAAGAGACTTAGGTCTGGGGTGGTGAGTATGATTCAAATTCGTTGGCTGTTTTTGTGAGAAAAATGGTATAATTCATGAGACCATGCCCTTATACACCACAAATGAATGGTGTGCGTGAACGTAAGAACCGCACTTTAAAGAAATGATGAATGCTATGCTTTTAAGTTCGGACTATCCGATAATATGTGGGGAAGCTGTTTTGTCTGCTTGTTTTGCTTAATAGAGTACCCATAAGAAAATAGACCGGACTCCATATGAGCTTTGGAAAGGGTATGCCCCAAATCTAAATTATTTGAAAGTGTGGGGTGTTTGGCTAAAGTAGCTTTGCTAGTCATAACGAACCAACATAGGCCCTAAGACCTTTGATCTTTTTCATTGGTTATGCTCAAAGCAGTCGCATATCGCTTTATGTCTCTAAGTGATTATTCTATTTCGAATATAGAGATCTTGTGTTTTTGAGCATGTTTTTCCATTGAAAAAGGATGTGCCTAATGTTGTGCCTAATGTTGTACTCTTTGTTGCCTAATGCTATGCATGAAAGTGTGAGCTTACGCTTCTAGTTCTAGAGATGTTGACTTTGAACCTAGAAGAAGTAAAAGACAAAGGATTTCAACCGATTTTGGTCGTGACTTTATTCGCTTTTATGGTGGAAGTATGTGAAGAATACAAAATTGATGTTGTGTCTCAAGAGTTTGTTTCTTTTTCTTGTTGAGCAAGATCCAAAACTTTTGATGAAAGGTTAAATCTGTTGATGCAACCTTACGGAAAGAGGCCATTAAAAGTGAGATAGATTCTCTAGAGTCTAATAAAACTTGGGAATTAAGATTTGCCTAAGGGTTGTAGACCTATTAGTAGTAAATGGATCTTTAAGAAGAAAGCGAGGTCCGATGGTTCAATTGATAAATATAAGGCCGGACTTGTCATTAGAGGTTTTGACCAAAAGAAAGGGATTGATTACTTTGACACTTACTCCCGTGACCAAAATAAGCACCATTAGAACTTTGATTGCTTTGGCGCCTTGTTTGATCTTGTTGTGCATCAAATGGATGTTAAGACTTTTCTTAATGGTGACTTAGAGGAAGAAATTTATATGACCCAACTGAAGGATGTGAAGTCCCAGTCGAGGATAAAGTTTGTAAATTGAGAAAATCCCTTTATGGTCTTAAGCAAGCTCCTAAACAGTGGTTTGAGAAGTTTAATAATTCTCTTGTTGAAAATGGCTTTAAGGCAAATTTTGGTGATTCTTGTGTTTATTCAAAGATGTTTGGATCAGATTGTGTGCTTATATGTTTATATGTAGATGACATGCCGATCCTTGGTCCAAATTTGCATGTGGTTAATGAGACTAAGAAATTGTTGTCTTCTTTGTTTGAGATGAAATTTATGGGTGAATCTGATGTGATCTTATGGATTAAAATTCATAAGACTAGTTCTGGTTTTTCTTTGTCTCAGTCACATTATGTTGAGAAAGTATTAAAGAAATTCGACCACTTTGATGTGACTCCTGTGAGAACCCCTTATGATCCTAGCATATCTTTAAAGAAGAACAATGGTTCACTGTGTCTCAACTGAGTATGCCAAAATTATTGGAAGTGTAATGTTTTTGATGAACTTTACTCGTCCTGATATTGCTTATGCTGTAAGTAGATTGAGTCGTTATACACATAACCCTAGTAAAGAACATTGGAATGCACTTTATCGTTTGCTTAAGTATCTTAAAGGTACTATGGATTGGTGTTTGCACTTTAATAAGTTTCCTGCTGTGGTAGAAGGATATTGTGATGCAAACTGGGTTTCTGATAATGATGAAGTCAGTTCTACTAGTGGTTATGTGTTTACTTTGGGTGGAGGGCTATTTCACGGAAGTCCAGAAATGACTTGCATAGCCCGCTCTACCATGGAATCTGAATTTATTGCTCTTGAGATGGCAGTCAAGAAGCGTAATGGCTTAGAGGTTTGTTGGCGGACATACCTCTGCAGGAGAAGCTTCGAGATTCCTATCTCTATACATCATGACTCACAGAAGAATCGAGTAGACATAAATGTCTACAACGGAAAGAGGAGACATATCCGTGTTAGACATGGTGCAGTGAGGCAATTGCTGAAGCAAGGTGTAATAACTTTGCATTATGTGAGGTCCGAGAAGAATTTGGCGATCCGCTCACTAAGGGCTTAACAGACGAGTTGTTCTCGAGGCATCGAGGAATAGGGCTTAAGCCTATGGTTTTGGCTTGAAGAGGTATGGTGGATATCCACATGTGGTCAAACGAAACCATACTAATCTTCAAGATGCACTACATTCCTATCCCTATGGTGTCGTAGTGCTTTAAGGATGAGTTTATATACTCTTAATGAATCCACGCGTTGTGGGGGTGCTTGTGAGATGACCAAGGATTCACCGATTTTTGTGTGTGAGGTTGAGCTATCATGCTCTTAATAATTCCATAGCCATTTTTCTGCGGTGGTCTATATTGAGATAGACTTGATGGAATTACCTAAGTAAGTGTGAAGGTTTGTCACTTCTATGAGAGACTAAGATTGTCTCTAGAGCACTTATGAGTCCCAAGGTGCGCATGGCCATTAAAGCGCAAGTGTATTCTATCGCGAGTATGTTCTTCTTCGTGGTTGATATGTGTTGTGGGGTCTCAATTAAGGTCTTTCAAGTTCAAGGCCTAGTCCACTTGACTAGATCATTGATTGTTGCCTCACATCACTAATGTGTCAATTCAAATCGAAAGATATCGACGCAAGTATCCGACCTATTCTTGCCCATTTTTCTTTTCTTTCTTGTTTTTGTCCTTGTTTGCCATTAGTGGGGATTGTTGGTAGTGGGTGTTTAATGGCAACAAGGAAGGGAGTTGTTTCTTTTCCACACTCCCTTTGTCCCATAGGAGGAATAAGGAGTTTGTTTGTGGTTTATATATCACTCTTCTCTAGCTAATGGTGTATTAGCTTGTGAGTGGTTTTATGGTGGAGGGCTAGACTTGGGCTGCCGCCGCTGCCGCCGGGCCGCCGGCCGGTCAATGGCCGGGCGCGCCGTGGGTTGGATGGTTTTGAGCCCGGGCTTATCTTTGCGGATAATCTAGCCGTTTGGAATCTTTGACCGAATATTATCCTCCTTTAATTCCGATTTTATGCCTCATTAATCTCCTTGATTTCCTCCCGTCTTTACTCCATTGTCTTGATTTGGTTTTCAAACAGTCTCTTTTCTTCTATAAGTTGAGGCCTTTGCTTGTATCGGTTCTTATCAACCTCTCATTCTCTTCTTCCTCTTCTCTTTTCTGGGCAATAAGAATATCATACTCCAAGCCTCTACTCTCGAGTGCACGAGTGTAAAGGTTATCTGAGTTAACCTTGGGGAGCGACCGGCATTTTCGATTGGCACCGAGGTCGAGCCGTAATCGCTTTCAAGGCAGTGGTCCGTCCACGACTCAGATTTGTGTCCGTTCCGTAGCCTTGATCAATACTTTTTCATAACAAACCTAGCCTATCATATGAAACTTGGCTGGCGGCTACTTAATGAACCTGAGACCCCCTAGGTTAAGGTTCTTATGGGCAAATATAAGAGGAATTCTCCTCCCCTCAATTCGACATTACCTTCAAGCAACCCTTCTGACTCACATATTTGGAAGTGTGCGGTAGAAGCGGCATCTTTCTTAAAGAGAGGGCTTTAGATGGCAGTCAATAATGGCAAAGTGACGAATTTCTGGACTGATACTTGGATTATGTCTACCCCCTTGATTGAGATGGCAACCTTTTCGTTACCAGAGTTAGACCTTCGAAAATCAGTGGATGAGTACTGGACGACGGAAGCGGGCTGGCGTTGGGAGGTTCTAGCGCAGCCCTCCTGCTAATTGAAGTGTTGGATAAGTTGGGGTCATTTGTCATATTAGATGGAGGTGAGGGTGATATACTAATCTAGGCACCGGAACCAGATGGCAACTTCTGCCTCAAATCTGCTATAGAAATCATTAGAGGCGAGGAGAATATTGGGGTTCAAGGCTGGCGCTGGGTTTGGAAGATACCGCATACCCACAAAGTGCAAGTCTTTCTTTGGTTGGCCCTAACAGAGAAAGCTCTTACTAATGAAAACAGAGCCAAACGGGGATTGACTCACAATCCCTACTGTACAAGCTTCCATACTGAATACGAAACGATGGAGCACATAATTTGTCGTTATCCCCATGCCCGTTCAGTCTGGAATGACTTGGAAAGCGTCGGTTATCGCTTCAGTACCCATGGAGAATCTTTGTGGGACTGGATTAAGAAGCATTCAACTACGGGAGATCTTTTGAAAGCCACGCTTTTCACAACCACGATTTGGTATCTATGGTTGTGGAGAAATGCTAGGTGCTTCGATGATTTCACAAGCATCCCTGGGGTTAAAACGGAATTCATTCTTGCTCGAACAAAGGAAGTTAAAATGGCAATGGAGATGGATGAATACATTCACAACATTCAAACAGGGGCTTTACAAGAGATTGTGGTAGTGTGGAAACCACCTTCAGTCGGTTGGGTGATGGTGAACACAGACGGAGCTTTTTCCATATCCAAAGGAGCAGGCGCTGGAGGATTAATGAGAGATGAGAAAGGAAAATGGATTCAAGGATTCAAGGATTCAGCATGAAACTTAACAGCAGCTCCGGAAGGGAAGCGGAACTGCAAGCAGTTTACAAGGGGCTAATGATGGCTAGAGAAAACGGCTACATGAAGGTGTGGCTAAGGACAGATTCTGTCCCGATTGTTAGCATGCTGAAAGGTGGAAATGCAAAGAACAGGAAGCT
Organism: Portulaca oleracea; assembly: GCA_029582165.1. Lineage (NCBI taxonomy): Eukaryota > Viridiplantae > Streptophyta > Magnoliopsida > Caryophyllales > Portulacaceae > Portulaca > Portulaca oleracea. Next base: position 27,095,657 of record CM055879.1, read on the forward strand.
TGTTGGATGGATTACAAGATGTCGTGCTCTTCTAGAAGATACTACCTGGGAAATGTAGGTATCTCACACTCACAGGGAGGCTAACTCAGTTGCTGACAAGCTAGCAAAATTAGGATGCGGGCTTAGCTGTGATATTGTTATGTTTAATCTCCCCCCTGATGAAGTTCGAGATTTAGTTTATGCGGACAGTAATGGAGCCCATTGGCTCAGGACAATTAGAAGTTAATAAAGTTTTTTAGGGGCTTTACCCCTCTTCCACACCAAAAAAGATAATATTTCAAGTATTTGAGGGTTTTTTTTTTTGGAGAATATATTGATGGACTAGTTTACTAATTGTTGATTTTTATTTTCTGTAGTTTTGTTAGTGTTTTCCAATTATTTTTGTTAAAGTTATAATATATTATATGAAATTAATCACAACCTCTATCGATTAATATTAAATAAAAGTCAAAATTTCAAATAAACTATATTGTATCTATGGTGGAGTCCATACGTGACAATACCATCCCAAATAAAACTTATGACATATTAATGTTTTAAATTAAATCTGTAACATTTGTGTGATTTTGTACTAGTAAAAGTAACATTTAATGACTTGAATAAAATTTTCTTTTTAAAATAGTCTTCTCTTGGTGAGTGATACATGACAACAATACATTGATTTGAGTTTTGTTTTAATATATTTAATAGATTAATTTTAATAAAAAACATTTGTATGTAATAAGATTAAATGAAAAATTAAAATGAAAAAAATAAAATATGTGGGTGAGATTAATCTAGACTAAATCTACCGCTAAGATTTGTTCAATTTTGGTGATTAATCTAGACTAAAAATAAGTTTTTGGTTCTTTTCTTATCTAACCCCCCCCCCCCAAAAAAAAGAATAATAGTGATCGATATGTTTGTGCTGGGGGATCCAAGGAGATATTGGAGGAAAGGGAGTAAAAGGTATAGAACAATGGTTATCTCACTAGGGATATCTTAAGAGTCATAAACGAAATCACTTTCCTTAAGAACTAATTACTATATCGTAAATGATTTGCAAATGACTTCTACTTATAGGAGTTATTCTGTGCCTTTTAACACATGGTCAATGACTTAATTAAGTCCTTAATGAAAATCATGGCCTTAACTAAGTCAATTGACCATATGTCATATATATATATATATATATATATATATATATATATATATATATGTTGCGGTCAAATAACATGTGTTAAATGGAGATTATACATTGAACAATCGTATCAAATATTTGTTGGGCATTAAATAGGAATTTCTATTGCGGTCAAATAACATGTGCTAAATGGAGATTATATATTGAACAATCGTATCAAATATTTGTTGGGCATTAAATAGGAATTTGGGCACTAACACGAACTGTGTTAGGAGTGACACAGACCATGTCACCCCTGACACAGTTCGTATCAAGCCTGCCTGTTTCATTGCTCTCTAGATCATAATACAGTCCGTGTCAGGTCCAGATCAGTTCGTGTTGATCGTATTCTTATAGTTAAGCTTATATATGACTCTTAAACTTGTATTATATAACTTCTATATGTCTCATGATCCTCTTATACTCTTGAAATAGTCTCAAAAATCCCCCGCTTATTTCAAGAGTATGGTAAATACTCTTGAAATACTTTTGGGTCCTTCTATTATCTTGTTTGGCTTCCAAACTGTTTTTTGAGAAGTTTTTGTGGGTCCCCAGAAATCAGCCTCTCCATGAACTCTAATTCGTGGGGGGAAGGCTGCCTACATCTGGATCCCCCAGACCGCGCTTTAAACGTTTTCACCCGGGAAGTTGTTGTTATTGTTTTTTGGTAAATACTCTTGAAATCTACTTGGATTCTCACTTATGGGTTAGCACCCTCGCCATTAAATAATCTTAACTTGTAATCACCCTAGAAACACATAAAATACATGCCTATTGAAAGTAGATAACTCTTTGAACTTTCAATTAGTGTATATAAGCATTGGTTGACTTGAAGCCACAAAGCAGACACGTCTTTAAACTTTGTATTCATATTGATCAGCTACGCTCATAACACATATATCTTTTATCTTAAGTGTTAATACCAACATTATTATATGGCCTTGTATCTTTATCGTTAGTAAATGTTTTGGAACTTAACTGTAGCCCCAAGTTCTTTTCAGCGGTCAAACATCACATTTACATAGGTAGTCTTTGGATTTACCCCCTTTGTAATTAGACTCCCACAAAGTCTATTCAAAGTGTCATCACTCACGCTCTTGTCATTACAGATATCAAGCACCACTTAACTTGAGATGTATAAAATCCATGTTTCATACTACTTTTGACAAGTTTGTACTCATTTGAACTTTAGAATTTGGCGTCATACAATTGTAAAGTTGAGCAACTGTTGTGAGTAGTAGAGATTTGGGATACGCCTCATCCCATCCCTTTTGAAGTACTCAATAGCAAGTCTTTAAATAGTCCTTTGGTTAAAGGATTCACTAAATTTTCCTTTGACTTGACATATCTTAAAGTTACTACTCCATCCTTGATCGACTGATGAACATAGGCATGTCTTAAACCAACGTGCCTTAACTTGCCATTGTAAACTTGACTATGGACAACATCAAGAGTAGTTTTACCATAACAATAAATGGTAATAAGTGTCATTGGCTTATACCAAAGATGTGTTTCCAATTATGGCAAGTTTGAGCAAACTGATATATTTTTGGGAGAGAAAGCTCTGCCTTCATTCAATCAAATGTGGGATTAAATATAAACAAGCCTTTCCTAAACATGCTCCGCCAAATCATCTATACAATCAAATTTCTCCTAAAATAAAGGATGACAGCTCCTATAATATTGTCTACCCAAAACACAATATTTCCTAACAAAATACAGTAATACAACAATATCACAATACCCCCCTCAAGTTGGAGCATGGAGATCACGAATGCCCAACTTGTGAAGTAAAGAAGAGTATTGTTGTGGACCCAAAGCTTTAGTAAAAATATCTGCTAGCTGCGCGTTGGTTGGAACGAATTGACTATGAATTTCCCTTTGAACAACAGCATCACGAATAAAATGACAATCCACCTCAATGCGCTTGGTCAGTTCATGGAAAACCGGATTCTGAAAGATGTGCAAAGCAGCTTGGCTATCGCACTGCAAGGACATGGGAGTAGAGTGAAGTACTCCAAGGCTGGATAAGAGCCCTTTCAACCATTTCAGTTCACAGGTGGTCATCGCCATCGAGCGATATTCTGCTTCAGCGGAAGAACGAGAGACCGTGTGTTGTTTTTTCGTCTTCCAGGAAACAGGAGACTCACCAAGAAATAAACCAGCCTGTCAAGGATCGTCTAGTCAGAGGGCAACCTGCCCAATCCGCATCGCACCATCCATGTAGCCGCAAGTCACAAGTGCTACTTAACAAGATACCTTGCCCAGGACTTTGTTTTAGATAACGAACAACACGTAATGCAGCTTGCCAGTGATCCTCACGCGGCTGTTGCATGAATTGGGACAAAATATAAACACTGTAAGACAACTCTAGCCGGGTAAAGCACAAGTAAATTATACATCCCACCAAACGCCGATATGGTTCTGGATCAACGAGAAACTTACTAGTAGATAGAGCCAAATGATGATTCTGGTCCATAGGGACACGCACGGGTCTAACGCCTAATAGACCGGCCTCATTGATAATATCCAATGCGTATTTCCTTTGACAAAGGAAAAATCCTTTTGGGTTGCGTGCTACTTCGACCCCTAGAAAATACTTTAAGACTCCCAAATCTTTCATGTGAAAGCAATCACTCAAATACAATTTAAACTGTTGAATTGCATCAGTGTCATTGTCGGCAATAATTAGATCATCGACATACACGAGGATACTGAGATGAAATGCTGCCACGAACCATGGAAAAAAGAGAATAATTTGAGTAGGACTATTTAAACCCATAGGCTTTCAATGCGCAAGAGAGTTTGGCAAACCAGCAGCGAGGAGCCTACCTAAGCCCATATAGCGACTTTTGCAATTTACAGACTTTGTTTGGAGTGGAAATTTTGTAATCCCGGAGGAAGCTTCATGTAAACTTTTTCATGAAGATCACCATGAAGAAATGCGTTGTGAACATCCATTTGATGGACTTCCCAATTTCGTGCAGCAGCCACGACCAAAAATACCCAAACCGTAACCATTTTCGCTACTGGAGCAAACGCCTCAGTATAGTCCACCCCTTCAATTTGATGATTCCCAAGGATGACAAGTCGAGCCTTATATCTCTCAACTGTACCATCAGATTTATATTTTATTTTATAGACCCTTTTGCATCCAAGGGCTTTCTTACATGGGGGCAAGTCCTCCAACACCCACGTGCCATTAGTGTCCAATGCTTTTATCTCCTGTTGCATCGCTTCCCGCCAATGTGCAACTTTCACTGCCTTGGAGTATGTCGTTGGTTCTTGTTCGACATGTAGAGTTGCAAGAAACAATCTATGTTGCAAAGAGAAATTGTTACAATTCACATAATGTGTAATGGGGTAGGGACTACCTGAGGAGTGTTGCGGTGCGGTTTGCGATGTAAAATGAGTCAAGTTTTGAACGGAGTGAGTGACATAATCACGCAACAAGATAAAAGCCTTTTTCTGCCTGTGTCCTCGACCAAGTAACACCTCAGAAGAAACATCTCCATCATATTCAGTTGAGTCTTGCCCAATTGTAACAAGAGTCGAAGTGGAAGTAGAAGGAACTTGGGTATTCAGTTGCTCTGTTCTGATGGCATTGGGCTCAACCTGATCAACATGCCTTTTTACTCCCCCCCCCCCACTTCCAAATCATCAATGTCTTCAAAAACAGTAGACGGGTCCCCAAAATTGGAGGGCACAGCAAATGTGTTATTAGGAGGAGAAGCAAGCGGAAATTTAGTTTCATAAAATTTGACATCCTAGGAAACAAAGAATTCATGATTTTCAAGATCATACAACCTCCACCCCTTTTTTCCATATGGATATCCCACAAAAATACAACGACGACTCCGACTTTCAAATTTGTCACCTGACCGTACTTGCTTTTGAGCATAACATAGAAAGCCAAAAATCCAAAGATGGTCATAGGTAGGATCACAACCATAAAGGACACTATATGGAGTTGCCATTCAAAAGCGAAGTAGGCATTCTATTTATCAAATAACAGGCTTTCAAGACACATTCCCCCCAAAAATCAATAGGTAAGCTTCCCTGAAACCTCAGTGCTCTAGCAATATTCAGTATATGTTGATGTTTGCGTTCTACTCTCCCATTTTGTTGGGGTGTTCCCGTACAAGAGGTCTGAAAGATAATCCCATTCTCATGGAAATAATTCTGCAAACAAGTAAATTATGTTCCATTATAACCGCATAATTTTCACTTGTTTGTTGAATTGACGCTCAACCATGGAGAAAAACATTTTCATAGTTCGGGACACCTCTTTCTTGTCTATTAGCAAGTAAATCCATACTGCTCTAGAACAATCATCAACAATAGTAAAAAAAAAATAAGATGCTTCGGAGGAAGAAACATGCCGGTAAGGACCCCACAAATCACAATGTATTAATTCAAAAGGAGCAGAAGCTCGAAAGTCACTAACAGGAAACCTTTCTCTAGTTTGTTTCGCACGCTGACATACATCACAACACTTATTCAATGTATCACTATTTTTCGGAAAACCAACAATAGGAATTAACTTGAGATTATTTGTATAGAGGGATGACCAAGACATCGATGCCAAAGATCCAAAGATACCATCCTGTCCATCTTCAAAGCCGAAACACGAGGAATTCCTTCGAAGTAATAGAGTCCATTGCATCGTTTACCCGCACCAATCACCATCCTCGAAATGAGGTCCTGCATTACACATATATTTCGAGTGAATGAAACAATACTATTTGAATAATCCAAGAACTGAGGCACAGAAAATAAGTTACAGGTCAACCCGGGCTCATATAAAACGTTCTCTAAACACATCCCCCCATTAAGAACAATGGAACCTTCTTTAGTGGCTGCTGCACTTTTCTCATCAGGCAACCCGACTGGGGATGGCACAATTTTACGCAAGTCATGGAAGAGGCTTAGAGTCCCTGACATATGATTGGATGCGCCCGTGTCTATGATCCATGACACTTGCTTACCATTCATTTGCTCGGTGCTAGAGAGTTTCTGCCTCTTCAACATATCCAACAACCTTTGTAAATCTTCATAACTCAGCCCAAGCGAACTTATATCAGTGTTGCTTGAAATGTTTTCTGCACTTGTGCTTCCGGGAAGGGTTTGAGCTGCCATAACATGCACAACATCCCCGCCCGCGCCTCACCCCATTCGTTCTGCCGTGTGGCCGCTCGCCCGCTCGCCCTTCGGGCTTTCCTGCACGCGTGTCCGTCACCCCACCAGTCCGGATATCCGATGAGTGCAAAGCAGGAGCCAGACTCATGCCTGTTACGCTTGCAATTAGAACAAACAACTGGCTTGTCTGGTTTGTCTCTTCCAACCACTCGGCTACGTGTCGCAAACGTCATCACTTCTCTTTCTTCTTTGCCTCGAGTTATGGACCTTACTCGTTCCTCTTGTACAAGGATTGAATAAACCTTGTTTAGATTAGGTAGTGGATCTTGAGCCAAGATATTAGAGCGAACCATGTTGTACGCTGTGTCGTCCAACTTCATAAGGAAAGTGTGCACCCTCTCCTCTTCTCGTTTCTTTTCAAACTCCAATCCAAGATTACACTTGCACTTGCCACATTTATACATCGGCATTTGTTCGTAGTTTGATAACTCATCCCACAATTGCTTGAGCTTGCCATAATAATTGACAATACTCATGACTCTTTGCTTGCATTCCACATTCTCTGATTTTATTTGTTGAATTCTCAGGCCATTGACAACTGAGAATCTATCTCGTATATCATTCCACAAATCTGCTACAACTTCTACATGTGAGATTGTTGATCGAAGTGTGGGTTCAATGCTGTTTCAGATCCAAGATACCAACAAAGAATTGGTGATCCACCAATCTTCGATGTCAGCTGAATCATCAGCCGACCTTTCAATCGTTCCATCGAAGAACGCAAATTTCTTCCGTGCTCTTAAAGCGGTGCGCACAGATCTTGCCTATTCATCATAGTTTTCTCCTTTCAACTACACCTGAGTAATCAATAATCCAGGATTATCTAGGGTGGTTATGTCATAGGGTGAGATGATTTTCCTCTATGAAATTCCATCAGTCATGTTTTCTGGGTTTTCTTTCTGTTTGATTTCGTCAATTTGTGGATCAGTCATGGTGTTTTCTATGGCTCTGATACCATGGCAAGTTTGAGCAAACTGATATATTTTTGGAAGAGAAAGCTTTGCCTTCATTCAATCAAATGTGGGATTAAATATACACAAGACTTTCCTAAACATGCTCCACCAAATCATCTATACAATCAAATTTCTCCTAAAATATTTAGGATGACAGCTCCTATAATATCGTCTACCCAAAACACAATATTTCCTACCAAAATACAATTATACAACAATATCACAATAAATTATAACTTCCTAAGCCATTCATCTTCTTTACTAGTTGTATAATGTGCCACTAATTTAGAAGTCTTGTGGAATCTCCTATACAAGCTTGTTTCTTCGAACGCTAAGAAATTTCTCCACCTCATGATAAAAATATTTATCCTGTAGTGGAAGTATATTCTTCCCTTTCACTTATCCAACTTGGTTCCGAGTAACTTTCTAATACCGAAGCCTCTCCTTTATAAGTAAGTAGATATCCTTTAGTACTAGCTAGATACTTTAAAAACTCTTCGAACAACATACCAATGTACATTGACTGGATTACTTATACATTTATTGAATTTATCAATTGCATAAGCAATATCTGGTCTTGTACTTGTCATAACATACATGAAACTTCATATTACATTAGCATATTCAAGTTGATCAATTGGAAAACTCATGTTCTTTCTCAATTTCTTACTTGAATCATAAGGTGTACTTGTTGGAGTCAGATTATTACCTCCAAAGTTGTCTAGAATTTTCTCAATGTAGTATTCTTGAGATAAGCTTACTCCATCATTGTTTCTAATGATCTGAATACCAAGATTGCATCCGCTTCACACATGTGCTTAATAGAGAACTTACTTGATAAAAATTCCTTACTCTTATGAAGTTACTCTATGTCGGTCTCAAAGATCAACATATCATCAAAATAACGGCAAATGATCACTTCGATACCATTCTCAAACTTAGAGTATATGCACGTATCTGACTCATTGAACTTATAGCTATTTGAAAGCACTACTTCATCAAACTTTTGATGTCATCACTTAAGAGCTTGCTTAAATCCATACAAGGACCTTATAAGTTTTGAAACTTTCTTCTCTTGACCTTCAACAATAAACCCCTCAGATTGTTCGATATACACTTCCTCTTCCAGTTCACCATTCAAGAATGTCGTCTTGACATCTATTTGATGGATTACTAGCTTATAGATGGAGGTTAAACTATCAATACTCGTATTGAAGATATTCTAGCCATCAGTGTATATATATCAAAGTAGTCAATACCATATTTTTTAGTAAAGCCCCTTACAACCAACCGGGCTTTATACCTCTCAACAATACCATCTACTATCTTTTTTCTTTTAAAGATCCACTTGAAATTGATTGGTTTACGACCCGGAGGAAGATCAACTAGAACATTATTTTTCCTTATAGAATATATCTCATCTTGTACTACTTCTTAATTCAATACTTTCATCTCTTCCTCATGAACAACATCATGATTTAATAGATCATCTTGTATGGTTGTTTCCCCATGATTTGCATCACTAGGCTCAACTCAAGGAGCAAATGAATAGCATCTTGAATTACATCTTTAGGTCTAGAGATTGAAGAAAACCTTGTCTCATAAAAAAAATTCCATCTACATATTCCATAACGCTATTCACTGATATATACTCATTTGGTTCAATAACCAAAACCTTATAGGGTTTTCCACCTTGAGTATAGCCTATAATGATGTACGCGGTTCTTCTTTCACCTAATTTTCTTTTCGTAAGTTACGGAACCTTTACAATGGCCCTACAACCCCAAGCTTTAAAATACTTTAGGTTTAGTTTCTTATTGTTCCATAACTCATAAGGGCAACTAGAGTTTCCTTTGAAAGACATTCTATTTAAAATATAACAAACCATCAAAATAACTTCACCTCGAAATCCATTACTTAAACTGGAGTTAGACAATATAGAATTTACCTTTTCTTTTAAATTTCTATTTACCCCTTTTCGCAACCTCATTTTGTTGTGGTATAAGGGGAAGTTGTCTCACGGACAATCCCCATTTCTTGAAAAAAATTTGGATCATAATACTCCCCACCCCTATCGGATCTTAGAGTCTTAATCAAGGTCTCACATTGTAGTTCAATTCTTGATTTGTAAATTTTAAACTTATCTAACGTCTCATCTTTGAACTTAAAAGAAAGACTTGACAAAATCATGAATAATCATCAAAGAAAGTTACATAATACTTCTTACCACCCATAGAAGGTGTACTATGAAAATCAAACAAGTCACTATGAATTAAATCAAAAAATTTGGAAGTTCTTTTCACACTAGAAGATGAAATTTTAGTGATCTTGTTTAACATGCATCTCTTACATTTTTCTATGTCATCATTCAACTTTGGAATCAAATCAAGATTAGACATTCCCCTCAAATTTTTTTCAAGTTCACATGTCCCAATCTAGCATGCCAAGGAAAAGAAGTACTTGAACTTTATACATGCATATAAGTGGAAATCATGTCATCTTTATTAGTTTTCACATTCAACTTAAATATTTCACCCCATCCCTAGAAAGCACAAAGGTATCCCCATCATAAACTTGGATAAAACCAGACTTGCTAAGAAGAAACCCGGATACCATATTCTTACAACCTTCCGGAGCCAAATACACATCATTTAAAAGCAAAGTTTTCCTGGAAGTGAAAACAAGTTCACTTTCCCAATGCCTTCAACTTGAACTGAATAATTGTTAATCATGTAGAGCCTCATTCATTCATCCGCGATTTGAGAGTCTTGAATAAACTCTTGTCAATGCATACATGCATTGACGCTCCCGAGTCTATGCACCAATCATTACCACTAATGGAGACAATGTAAACTTGGTCCTTGATCATTGCAATAAAGGAGTTGGATTCCTTATCCTTTCCCTTAGATGTGTCCTTGTTCAGAAGACCATGCTTCTTTTTCCATTGACAACAGTCTCTCTTAATGTGCCCCGATTTGCCACATTCCCAACAAAGTTTCTTAGGTTTTTGAAGTTCCTTGTTACTTTTGTCATGGCCCTTTTTCTTATTCTTGTTTCCATTATTCTTTTGCACCATATAGCTTTTAGATGCTTGCTCTTTAGTACCATCTTGTAGGTGTAGCTCCTCTTCAATCCGAGAAGATGGTTAGCTACGACTTCAAGAGACATTGTCTCTTTCCGATGTATCAGAGTTCTTTTGGTTTCATTCCATGAGGAGGGAGGCATATCCATAATTAAGGATACAACTATATGGTCTCATCCATGTTTAATTTATGTTGCTTAGAGTTACGAAGAATACATTTATTATCGTGAAATTGATCTAAGATTTTCCTATTGTCATCCATCTTAAAATCAAGAATTGACTAACAAGGAAATTCTTACTTGACGCATCTTTCGACATGTAATTGGCTTCAACCATCTTCCAAAGCTTCTTGGCCATCTCCACATATTGATAAACATCGATGAAAGTGTTGGTCATCCCATTGAGAATGCATCGTCTACAAATGTAGTTGTCATTCTCCATCTTGAACCTTTGCCTAATAGCCTCCGGATCTTCATTGGTGACCTCTCTCCATTTGCACTTGATTCATTGCTTGCTTCCTTGCTCTTGTCACCATCCTTGGAAGATTTTTACCTATTCGATAAGCTTGAACCGTCTTGGAAGTGATATCAATGTTAAGCACATATGCCACATTGAGAGTTGTGAGCATAAAGTACATCTTCCTTTGCCAACGCTTATAATTCATGCCTTTTGGAAAATGATGGACATATTACAAAGTAAGGCCATACTAAATAGTTCTTAAGATTGTTGGAGGAAAGGGAGTAAAAGGTATAGAACAATGGTTATCTTCATGGGGATATGCTAAGAGTCATGGACGAACTCACTTTCCTTAAGAACTATTGACTATACCGTAAATGTTCAAAGGGATAAAACTTAGCACTTAACTAACTCAAGAACTTTGTTACTCACTTCACTCACTCAACTATAGCTACAGTCTAGACAAGAATGAGAGGTTGTTATTAGATGAAGAATAATCAAAATGGCTTGCAAATGACTTCTATTTATAAGAGTCATCTGACACCCTTTAAGACATGGTCAAGGACTTAATTTAGTTCCTTAATGACTATCATGACCTTGACTAAGTCAATTGACCAAATACCATATCATAAACATAGTTGTTAGGGTCAAATAGCATGTGCTAAATAGAGATTATGTATTAAGCAATCGACTCAAATAGTCGGTGGGCATAAAACAGGAATCTGGGCACTAACACGGACTATGTCATGGGTGAGTCTCGAGGTCAACATGAAAGTTTTGATCTAGGTGTATTTTGAGTCTCGAGGAATCTAGGCATTAATAACATGCCCTCTGAGCTTTTGAGATGTATGATTTGAGTAATGGACCAATTATCCGACCTAGGTCAGAACTGGGTCAGTTTGGTTGTTGGTTGTGCTTGGGACTCTTTAAGTGTGTTTTGAGTCTCAAGGTCAACATGAAAGTTTTAGTATTTCCAGAAAGTTCAGAATCAGGCCCGTGGAATTTCGAGAAGTCAATTTATGGTCTTTGCAATCCGAGTATAGTACTTTGTCCAATTTCAATTGTTATAATGTGTTTTATTATATGAATGTGTTGTGTAGTTCAAATGTGCTAATTCATGAATGATGAGAATCCTATAGTGTTCCTAGGGTAGGGTTAAGTAGAAGGTAGTATATACTAACTCTGAAAGCACGTTATTAATTATATAAATTATTCTATTTCTAGGCACAATCTAGATCGCCTCATTTTAGTAAATTCAAGTGTGTTCGTTGAAGTGAAGTGAAGTGAAATGAAGACATATGAGTAATGTTTATGCCCTAATCCTCATGGGGATGCTCTTTATCGGTTTTGTGGTTTTAATATGTTTTATGAAGCATACATCCTGTAGTTTTTTTTTTTTTTTTTTGTAAAATTGGACTGCCTACTTTATATGTGATAAGTACTTCTTGTATATATGAAAATTTGGTTGTTTTGATGAGAATTTGGGGAATATTTGATTTGATTATGTTATTTTATACCCGAATTTCCCATATTACGCTTGGTTTGGAGTTTGGTGAGTTTTGTAGGGAATTTGTGAAGAATCGATGTAAACTGAGCCCAAAAAGCAAGTGTAGATCCAAGTTATGAGCTTAAAGGACCAAGAAGTGAGATGTTGGATCGCCCAAGGCCCAAACAATGGCCCAAAGTACTCCTAGGCCCGAAAAAGCAGTGACACGGGTGCCCCCAGAAAGGGCACGGGTCGTGTTTACGGCCAGAATGTGAGAAAATACAAGCAGTACCCTGACAGGGTCCGTGTCATAGGAAGCACGGTCCGTGTCATATGGGGCACGGTCCGTGCCTACCCTGGCACGGTCCGTGTCTCTCCTGTCTTTTCATTTTCGGCGGTTTTGAGTTGATATTTGCCTATATTATGCTGATTTTCGGCCGAGTTGAGGGGATCATCATCCACCATCATCCATTTCATGCCCTAATCATATCATTCATCATCCATATTCCATTCCATCATTGAAGATTGAGAGAAGATTGAAGATCGAAGAGCAATTTGAACATACTTTGAAGTGGAGGAGCAAAAGTCCTCCATTGTTGATTCCTAGCAAGTTTGTTCTTCACTTGGGTTTATTTCTCATTCTCTTATAGATTTCATCTGCTTTCTAGAATAGATTTCAATTGCTTTGTAGTTTCAAACATGAATTGTGACTAGTTCTTTTAGTTTAGGGGATGAACCTTTGAAGTTGCTCGATGAATTGACTTTGTTGGATTGAATTATCATGAATTTAGTTTGTTTCAATCTATTTGGTCTTTGAATTGAATCGTTATTGCTTTTGCTTGATCACCAATTGCAAGTAAATAGGTTGTTAAATGAAGTACCGAAAGGAGAAGTTTGATTGCCCGAAAACCTGGATTGAACTAGTTAAAATTATCTAGACATAGAAGTTTTAACTAGGGTTCTTGAGATAATTAGATCCTTAACCTTGACTAAATTGAAATAACCACGAAAGTAGGTGCTTGGTTAGTCTTGGCAATTCGTTCTAGTGACAAAATCTCATTGCGAAGTGTTCTATGCGATTATCGAACCTTGATTGTGCAAATTAATGAAATGAAAGTTCAATCCACATCGTTGATTCGTTATTTGACTTAGGTTTCATCCCCTGAACGCCTTTTTCTCTTGATTAAATCAGAAAAGTTTGTGTGAATATTAGTTTGTTTAGTTCTTGATTGTGATTAGATTTAGAATTAGATACTTCAAACCAAAAACGGATCGACTTAGCGATCAACTAGGAGGCTAGTTCAGTGCGTTGAAAGGAAAAGTCCTTGTGGGAACGACCTTGATTTATGCTACAATTTCACCCGTGCACTTGCGGCCTATCAAGTTTTTGGCGCCGTTGCCGGGGACTTTGTCCCTAGCCAGCCACTGAACGAATACCCTAAGGTTGCCTAAGTCATTTATTTTCTGTTTTGATTTTCCTTGGTGTTTTGAGTTTTGTATTGCGTGTTTACTCGTGCATGCAAAAGGCTCCACTCTTTGAGCTTGATCCGAAATCGAAAGAACCTTTCGCTCCGTGAAAGAAGCAAAGTTTAGCACGCCCGGAGAAGACAAGAAGAGAACTCCAAGCGAAAGAACACCATGTCCGGTGGTGGCGGCGGTGGCGGTGGCGAAGAGCCTAGAATCACGCTTGGCTCCTATGTGATGCCAAATGTCACAAATCAACCCTCCGCCATTAATCCTCCAAGAGTGGCCGCTGACGATTTCTAGCTGAGGAGTTCACTCATCAATTTGGTGAAGGCCAACCCATTCCATGGCCTCCCCAATGAAGATCCCAACCGGCACCTTCGCCTATTCAACCAAGCATGTGAGACCTTTAAGGCAAATGGTGCAACGCCCGATGCAATCAAGCTGCGATTGTTTCCCTTCTCACTTGAAGGGAAGGCTTGGGTGTGGTTGGATGCTCTTCCATCAAGCTCTGCCATCACCACTTTTGACCAACTTGCTAGCTTATTCTTGGCAAAGTACTTTCCTCCTAGCAAGTTGACGAGCCTCCGGAATCAAATCTCAACATTTGTCCAAGAGCCGGATGAGTCCCTCTATGAAGCATGGGAGAGGTTCAAGGACCTCTTACGTCAATGCCCCCACCATGGTTTAGAACCATGGGTCCCGTCTGAAGCCTTCTACAACGAGGTGGATGACAACTTGAGGGCCAACATCTTGGCGTGGCGGAGGCAACATCATGTCCAAAACGATGGCGTAACTTCAAACTTTGATTGAGGAGATGGCGATCAATAGCTACCAGTGGTCAAAGCCCCGTTCCAAGAGGACGGGAGGTAAGTATGAAGTTGATGCTATTTCTATGTTGAATGCTAAGTTGGATGCCATGACTAAGAAGATGGATTTGTTGAATGTGAATGCTCCCCCTCCCCAACCATGTGCGTCGTGTCAATCATATGAGCATGAGACCTTGAATTGTCCTAGTGGGTTGGTTAGCAATGAATCGACCGAAGTGGTTAACTATGTTGGTAACCCTTCTAATAGGCAAAACTTTGACCCTTTTTCCAATACCTACAATCCCGGTTTTAGGTTCCACCCGAACTTTTCTTACCAGAACAATAACCAAATGGGTCAACCCCAAGGACAAAGACAACCCCAACCACCTCCACCACAAGCTCCCCAAAAGCCTAACCTAGAGACCATGATACAAGCTTTGATGTTGTCTCAACAACAACACCAACAACGGCAACTTGAGCATCAACAAAGACAAGATGAGGTGATTAAGGCCTTAGCTACTAAAGTTGACCTTATGAGCACCCACACTCAAATGCTTGAGAATCTAATTGCCATTCAAGCTAGTACCTCCACTACCCCTCCGGGAATGCTTCCCGGAAAGCCTGAACCTAACCCTAAGGATCACTGCCAAGCCATAACCTTAAGGAGTGGGACACAATTGGAGGGGCCTAAAGATCCTAGGATTGAGCATGTGGTGATTGATGTGCCTAAAGATGTTGAAAATGATGTGATTGATGCTGAGAATGTTGTGGTTAATGAGGAGGTGTCTCCGCCCTCCAAAGATTCTGTGATTGATGTTGAGGTGCAAAAAGAGAGAGAGCCTCTTAATGACCCACCGAAAACTCCCCAAAGGATTTTTACTCCGCCCGTGCCTTTCCCTCAAAGATTGGCTAGGGCTAAGCTTGACAAACAATTTGGGAAGTTCTTGGAGGTCATCAAGAAGCTCGAGATTAGCATACCATTCACCGAGGCCTTGTCTCAAATGCCCGCCTATGCTAAATTTTTGAAAGAAATTTTAAGCAACAAGAGAAAGCTAGAAGAGCATGAGACCATGGCTTTGACTGACCATTGTAGCGCTGCGATCCAAAACAAGCTTCCTCCTAAGCTTAAGGATCCCGGTAGCTTCACCATTCCATGTGTTGCAGGGAACATTTTCATTGATCGTGCTTTGTGTGATTTGGGGTCAAGTGTGAACTTGATGCCCCTTTCTTTGTCTCAAAAACTTGGTATGGGTGAGCTGAAACCCACTACCATGTCCCTACAACTTGCTGACCGTTCTGTGAAATACCCCTTGGGTATACTTGAGGATGTCCCTATCAAGGTGGGTGACATCTTTGTGCCTGTTGACTTTGTGATACTTGATATGCATGAGGATTTGCGCACCCCAATCATTCTTGGAAGGCCTTTCTTGGCCACTTCGGGGTGTTGTGTTGATGTGAAAAATGGCAAGATGACCTTTGATGTGGGAAGTGATAAGATTGAGTTTAATGTGAATAAAGCTTCCAAATTCCCTTCTATTTCCGATGATTGTAACTTCATTGATTCGATTGAGGGAATAGTTAGGGTACATGAGACTAACCATTGGCCAAGTGATGATCCACTTGAGCTATGTTTGCTGTTTTGTGACTATTTGCAGGATGACAACCCCGAGGTTGCTATTTGTGCTGAGTTGATGGAAGCATCCCCACCATTTCCACCAGGGTTTGCCAAGATTGAGAAGCTGGAGGAGGAAGAAGAGCCTACACATGCTGTGAAAAAGGCTCCGGAAGTGGAATTGAAGCCTCTTCCATCTTCTTTGAGGTATGAGTTTCTATGTCCTAATTCTACATATCCTGTCATTGTTAATGCAAACTTAAACAAATCTGAAAATTCTGCTTTGTTGGAAGTTTTAAGATTGCATCGCAATGCCATAGGATACACTCTTGATGACCTAAAGGGAATTCACCCTTCGTTTTGCATGAATTGCATCCTCATGGAGGAAAATCATAAGCCATCTATTGAGCATCAAAGGAAGCTTAACCCCACCATGAAAGAAGTTGTGAAAAAAGAGGTTTTGAAACTGTTGAAGGCGGGTACTATCTACCCTATCTCCGATAGTGAGTGGGTAAGCCCGGTCCATGTTGTGCCTAAAAAGGAAGGAATGACTGTTGTGAAAAATGATAAAAATGAATTGATCCCCACTAGAACGATAACGGGTTGGCGAATGTGCATTGACTATAGGAAATTGAACAAAGCCACCCGGAAAGACCACTTTCCCCTTCCTTTTGTAGACCAAATGCTAGAGAGACTTGCCAAGAATTCCCATTTTTACTATCTAGATGGCTATTCCGGGTTTTTCCAAATCCCGATTCACCCAAAAGACCAAGAGAAAACCACTTTTACTTGTTCTTATGGAACTTTTGCATATCGGAGAATGTCATTCGGGTTGTGTAATGCACCCGCTACTTTTCAAAGATGCATGATGGCTATATTCTCCCAATTTATAGAGGACATAATGGAGGTTTTTATGGATGATTTTTCAGTTTATGGCACCTCATTTGAACATTGTTTAAATAATTTGAAAAAGGTGCTAAATCGATGTGAAGAAGTTAACTTGGTCTTGAATTGGGAAAAGTGTCATTTTATGGTGCAAGAGGGGGTAGTTCTTGGGCATGTTGTTTCATCTAAGGGCATAGAGCAAAGGTGGAGGTGATTGAAAAATTACCACCACCAAATTCTGTAAAGGGTGTGAGGAGTTTTCTTGGACATGTTGGTTTTTACCGGCGGTTCATAAAAGATTTTTCAAAGATTGCAAAACCTCTCACCCAATTGCTCATCAAAGATGTGCCCTTTGACTTTAATGAAGAGTGTTTGAGTGCTTTCTCAGGTTGAAGGAAGCTTTGGTCACCGCTCCCATCGTACAAGCACCGGATTGGGATTTGCCCTTTGAAGTGATGTGCGACGCAAGCGATCATGCGGTGGGGGCTGTTTTGGGGCAAAGGAAGGACAACAAGCCCTATGTGATTTACTATGCAAGCAAGACGTTGGATGGAGCTCAAGTTAATTATGCCACCACCGAGAAAGAGTTCTTAGCGGTTGTCTTCGCTTTGGACAAATTCCGCTCCTATTTGATCAATTCCAAGGTGATTGTCTTCACGGATCATGCCGCTCTACGGCACCTCTTGACTAAGGCGGACTCTAAGCCTCGCCTCATTCTATGGGTCCTCTTACTCCAAGAGTTTGACCTCGAAATCCGAGACAAACCGGGATTGCAAAATGTGGTGGCCGATCATCTTTTGAGATTGCAACTTGAGGCTCAAAGCGATGATGATATTCCCATTGATGATTCCTTCCCACATGAACAACTCTTTGTTCTTGCTCATCAAGTCACCCCTTGGTATGCGGATATAGTGAACTTCATTGTTAGTGGTGTACTTCCCCCGGAGATGTCATGGCAACAAAAGAAGAGGTTTCTTTCCGAGTTGAGGAGATATGTTTGGGAGGAGCCTCTACTTTACAAGCTTTGTGGGGATGGAGTGTATAGAATATGCTTGCCGGAAGATGAAATTCAAAGTGTGCTCCACCATTGTCATGCCACTACTTGTGGTGGTCATTTTAGCACCGACAAGACCGTTGCAAAGGTGCTCGCCGGTTCTATTGGCCTACACTCTCCAAGGATGTGAGAAGTTTTGTGCTCTCATGTGACAAGTGCCAAAGAACCGGGAGTATTTCAAAGAGAAATGAGATGCCCCAACATTACATTTTAGAGGTGGAACTCTTTGATGTGTGGGGGATAGACTTCATGGGTCCCTTCCCTCCTTCTCACAACAACCTCTACATCTTGGTGGCGGTCGATTATGTTTCGAAGTGGGTTGAGGCAATTGCAACACCCACCAATGATTCCAAGGTGGTGATTAAGTTCCTCAAGAAGATCTTTGCAAGATTTGGAACTCCAAGAGCCTTATTGAGTGACAATGGCACTCATTTTTGCAATCGGCCTCTTGATGCTCTTCTAGCCAAGTATGGGGTGACACATCGAGTTGCTACACCATATCATCCCCAAACTAGTGGCCAAGTGGAGCTTTCTAATCGGGAAATCAAGAGCATTTTGGAGAAGACGGTCAACCGTTCAAGGAAGGATTGGTCTCTTAAGCTAGATGATGCATTGTGGGCCTACCGGACCGCATACAAGACTCCATTGGGAACCACTCCGTACCGGTTAGTTTATGGAAAAGCATGTCATTTGCCGGTTGAGTTGGAGCACAAAGCTTTTTGGGTCGTTCAAACTCTTAACTTCGATCTTGCAAAGGTTGGAGAAAAGAGGATGTTACAACTTCAAGAGCTTGATGAATTGAGGTTGGAGGCTTATGATAGTGCCAAGTTGTATAAGGAAAGGACTAAGAGATGGCATGACAAGCATATTTTCAAGAAGAGATTTGAAGAAGGAGACCAAGTGTTGTTGTTCAACTCGAGGTTGAAATTCTTTCCGGGCAAGCTTAAGTCCCGATGGTCGGGTCCTTTCCGGGTTTTGAAGGTTTTCCCCCATGGTGCGATTGAGATTTGTGGGGACGATTCCGAGCCATTCACGGTCAATGGGCATAGACTTAAGCCCTACTTGGTTGGTCAACCTCTTGAAGATCGCCAACACTTCAACCTCACCGCTCCCGGTGCGGTTTGAGAGGTACTTGGTCAAGCTTAGGACGTTAAATAAGCGCTTCTTGGGAGGCAACCCAAGCTTTTTAGATTTTATTTTCTTTTTTTAGGATTTTCTAAACTTTTTTCCTCATTTTTGTTCTTTTTATTTTGATTTTTCTAGATTTTTCCCTATTTTTCTAGAATTTTTCGGCTTTTTCTTTAATATTATTTTGATTTTTCTAGGGTTATTAGACATTTCTCTCTTTTTATTTTGTTTTTCTAGGATTTTTCTAGGGTTTCTATTTTATTTTTTTCTTTTTGGAGGTATTAGTTGTAGGAGAATGAAAAAAATAAAGAGAGAAAAGAAGAAAAGAAAAAAAAACATAATAAAAAGAGATTGAGAGAGAGTTGAAAAATAAATGAGTGAAAAGAATTTGTGTGGAGAAAGATGGATTGTAAAAAAATGAGAGAAATTCAAGAAAAAAATGCATATTTGAGAGTTGAGGGAGATTTAGGGATCGAACTCAGATCATTACAAGGTGAAAGAAAGGGGGCACGGGTAGTGCCTACTTCAGCACGGTCCGTGCGCCCCTCCAGAGACTCAGAACTTCGTCAGGTAAGTGAGGCACGGACCGTGCCAAGGGTGGCACGGTCCGTGCCCCCATCGAAAACCCTAAAAAAAAAAAATTCTGCTTGCTTTACTTGATTCGGTCCGTGCCCCTTCTCATATTCTCTCTTTGCTCGCTCACCCAGCGCTGCGCCCTTCTCCTCTTCTCCCTCTCGCCACACTCGCCCAACCTCTGAGCGCCCAGCTCTCGCACACACGCTTCGCCCATCCCTCTCGCCGCACTCGCCCTCACCAACACTCGCACAGCACGCACAGCGCCACACTTCACTCGCCCAAAACCCTACCAACTCCACTCTTCTCTTTCTTCTCAATTTCTCTTGTAAAAAGGTTTGATTCTTGTTTCTTTTTAGTTTTCTTTGCTTAATTTGCTGATTTTTGAGATGCTTTGTTTTGGTTTTTGAATTTAGGGTTTCTTGTGCTTAATTGGTTTGATTTGATTTGGTTGATGCCCTATTTGATTCTTGAGGTCAATTCGAACCCTATTGCTAATTTTGTTTCAATTGTTCAACTTTGATTTCTCTTATCTTGGTTGAATTGTTTGAAGAGCCAATTGCTATGCTTTGGGTTTGGTTTGGTTGTGAATTTGGTGTGGTTTGTCTTAAGAATTAGTTTGTATACTTGGTTGGATGTATATACATTGAGTTTTGGGGGTAGTAAGTTAGTCATTGTGTATAGTTAACTTGTTTCTTGCTTTAGTTTTAGCTTAGTTTAGTCATGGTGGTGATTTGTATATAGTTGGTTCTTCACCATAGTAGTGTTTTTAGTCATTGTGTATAGTTAAATCGATGTGGCTTGTTGCGTTTTGCCCGGATGAGAGAACCTACCTTTCGCAACCTGACCTTGGAGGTGCTTAGCACCTTCAAAGTAGATTTGACCACTAGGGACGGTTTGATTAGCTTTAACATCGATGAGGAGACCCATTCCCTCACTTTGACTGAATTTGCTGAAATTTTTCAACTGCCTGTCATAACTGATAGAGGGAGGCGAGAGATGCCTGATGATGATGTATGGAACCCCAAAGCCTTTTGGCAGTTCCTTACTACTAGGACTGATTATAACCCTCGCAAGTCTAAATGCACTGCCATCCGCAATCCGACTTTTCGGGTTGTTCAGCGGATTCTATCCTGTGGTATGTTTGGTCGTGGTGATAGCATGAATGTTGCATCTAAGGCTGAATTTTTTGTGTTGTGGGGGATGTATTATGCCCAACCTGATGTTAACCCCGCTGCCCTCTTTGCTCTTCACTTAGAGCGACATGCTAGCCTGGGGAAGGGGGATATTGTTATGGGGGGTCTACTAACTGTATTATCAAGACATTTTGGTTGGGACCCTGGTCGCCATCAGCGAGATTTAGTTGGTGGACCTTTGCTTTTGGACGCTAAGACCTTTTGTTCTATGAAAATGTGTACATTGGACGGGGCTGCTGTTTTGTGGCGGTACCCTAACAATGAGTTGATGCGGCTTTCCCATGACCATGTGTCCATCCAACATGTCCCTAACATCCTCTTTCTCCCTCCCATGGACCCAAACCAGCCCGATTTTGAGGCTCCACTAGCCATCCGAGAGGGTGGAGAGAGTGGTGACAGTAGCAGTGATGAGCACAGCGATGAGGGTGATGGTGAGCCTACCCTTGAAGAGAGGCTTAACGACCTCCAAATTTATTGTGAGCTTGAGTTTCAAGCCCTTCGAGACTCCTAGGGTAGGATTGAGCGTAGTCAAGATGAGATGCTTGCCTTGATGCGATCCGTTCGTGATTGGCAGCTTAACCATACATGCAACCCACCCCCTCCTCCACCTCCATGATTACCTCTTTGTGACCTCTTTGTGTTTGCTTCCTTTGCTTCTCGGGTGATGTTTCGCATTGCGGCCAATGCTCGGTTCAAGCATGGGGGGATTTGTGTAACTTTTTGTGGATATGTGTGTTTTGAGTCGTTTTTATTTTTGATTTTTAACTTGGTTTGAGTCTTTTTCTTTTGTTTTGATTTTATTTTCTTTGTATTCTAGATTTTCTTGTAGTTTTTAATTTCTTCTTTTCGTAGGTTGTTTTCGTTTTCTTATTTTCTTATTTTCATCTTTAGTCTTGTAAAAAGTTTTTGAAAATTGAAAAAAAAATTAGAAAATTTTAAAAGTTTAAAAAAAAACTGCTTAATATAGGATTTGGCGAGACAGTTTTCTTTTGACTTGGTTTAATCTTGTATAGCCCGTTTGTGAAAGACTGTGAATTGACACGAGTTGTGAAGCTAAATGTTGTGAGAATTGTGCTAGGATAGTGAGATCGATTACCTTCGTCACTATTTTTAAGAGTGAGTTGTGCATATGCATATCTTTCAAACTGGGTAATGATTGTTGAGCGCTACCCGTGAGTCCACATAAGCCTTAAAGAAAAGACTAATCATTTTTATTAGTTTAATTTCCATGAGTGACTCACCATTGTGGCATCCTCCTTCATTTGCTTTGCATCTCCTTGAAATTGCTATGCATTGTACTTTGACAAGATGATAGAGGCATTCGGAATTGAACCCGCAAGCCTTGACCACCCATTTACATCAGAAAATCCGTAGTTAGCCCCTTTCTTGCCTTGACCATTTCTTTTCTTGAACCCATATTATAAGCCTTGGCCGATTATATATTTCCTACCCTTAAGCCATTGCTTGAAATGTTTTGAGTTTGAAGTTGGGTTGATTATGGTTACTTTTGTGGTTTGGTTTGTGATGGGGATTGGTTTGAGTTGTAAATATTGATTTGATTCCCCAGAAAATGTGCATTGAGGTTGTTGATTGGAATTGGTAACTTGCCTAGTGTGAGTTGTATATAAGTGTGTATGTTTCATTCAAGAAGAAAGAAAGAGAAAAAAAGAAAAAAATCAGAAAGAAAAGAAAAAAAACAGAGAGAAAAAGTGTGAAAAAAGAAAAAAATCGGAGAATTCCGAAAAAAAAGAAGAAAAAGAGAATAAAGTGTTTGACATTGTGTTTCTTTTGTTTTGAGGCAAGTTTCCAATTGTTTGTGGGGTTGATTTGGATTGATTTTAAGTGGTGAGAGTGTATGAATGTTGAATTGGTGCGAAATAATTTCAAGCTTTGGCTTTTAGCTCCACAATTCCCAAATATTATCCACTCCTTACCCTTTACCCTAGCCCCGTTACAACCCTTGAAAGTCCTCTTGATTGTCATTGTTGCTTTGCAAATTGCGGTGGAGAGTTGAGATTCTTAGCAAGTACGTGGTTGGTTGTGGCTTTGGTTTGAGTGTTTGAGCGAACTTTCAATGATTTTTCATATTTAAACACATGAGAGGAGTGTTTCCACATTCCCAGAAAGTGAGTTTGCTCTTCATTCATACCTAGTTTCATGCTTAACATGTGCCTTCTTATCTCATTCTGTGGTTAAGGGTGATTGGTTGAACTTGATGAGTGTCATTCTTGAATCATTTGTCTTCATTTACTTGTGTAAATTGGCTTCTTTTTCACTCTTGGGCTATATTTTAGATTAGATTGGGTTGATTGAATTTCCTAACGATGCCATCCTTAGGAGTTGTAATTAAATAAGATTTTCATTTTATTATTTTTACTTTTGAGTCTTCTTTTTATTTTTGCTTTGAGTTCTTTGAGTCTTTTTTGTCCCGGTTTCTTTCATCTTCTTTTATTTTCTTTCTTTGCCTTTTCTTTTGAGTTTGGACTTGCTTAGGGACAAGCAAGGACTAAGCATGGGGGATTTTGATAAGTACTTCTTGTATATATGAAAACTTGGTTGTTTTGATGAGAGTTTGGAGAATATTTGATTTGATTATGTTATTTTATACCCGAATTTCCCATATTACGCTTAGTTTGGAGTTTGGTGAGTTTTGTAGGAAATTTGTGAAGAATCGATGTAAACCGAGCCCAAAAAGCAAGTGTAGATCCAAGTTATGAGCTTAAAGGACCAAGAAGTGAGATGTTGGATCGCCCAAGGCCCAAACAATGGCCCAAGTACTCCTAGGCCCGAAAAAGCAGTGACACGGGTGCCCCCAGGAAGGGCACGGGTCGTGTCTGTGGCCAGAACGTGAGAAAATACAAGCAGTACCCTGACACGGTCCGTGTCATATGGGGCACGATCCGTGCCTACCCTGGCACGGTCCGTATCTGTCCTGTCTTTTCATTTTCGGCGGTTTTGAGTTGATATTTGCCTATATTATGCTGATTTTCGGCCGAGTAGAGGGGATCATCATCCACCATCATCCATTTCATGCCCTAATCATATCATTCATCATCCATATTCCATTCCATCATTGAAGATTGAGAGAAGATTGAAGATCGAAGAGCAATTTGAACATACTTTGAAGTGGAGGAGCAAAAGTCCTCCATTGTTGATTCCTAGCAAGTTTGTTCTTCACTTGAGTTTATTTCTCATTCTCTCATAGATTTTCATATGCTTTCTAGAATAGATTTCAATTGCTTTGTAGTTTCAAACATGAATAGTGAGTAGTTCTTTTAGTTTAGGGGATGAACCTTTGAAGTTGCTTGATGAATTGACTTTGTTGGATTGAATTATCATGAATTTAGTTTGTTTCAATCTATTTGGTCTTTGAATTGAATCATTATTGCTTTTGCTTGATCACCAATTGCAAGTTAATAGGTTGTTGAATGAAGTACCGAAAAGAGAAGTTTGATTGCCCGAAAACCTAGATTGAACTAGTTAAAATTATCTAGACATAGAAGTTTTAACTAGGGTTCTTGAGATAATTAGATCTTTAACCTTGACTAAATTGAAATAACCATGAAAGTAGGTGCTTGGTTAGTCTTGGCAATTCGCTCTAGTGACAAAATCTCATTGCGAAGTGTTATATGCGATTATCGAACCTTGATTGTGCAAATTAATGAAATGAAAGTTCAATCCACATCGTTGATTCGTTATTTGACTTAGGTTTCATCCCCTGAACGCCTTTTTCTCTTGATTAAATCAGAAAAGTTTGTGTGAATATTAGTTTGTTTAGTTCTTGATTGTGATTAGATTTAGAATTAGATACTTCAAACCAAAAACGAATCGACTTAGCGATCAACTAGGAGGCTAGTTCAGTGCGTTGAAAGGAAAAGTCCCTGTGGGAACGACCTTGATTTATGCTACAATTTCACCCGTGCACTTGCGGCCTATCAATATGTCTGCGGTTTGTTTTTTGAGTTGAGTAAACTAAGACATTCTTTTAAATTCAGGTTATTTATGTCAATTTTGGGAAACTTGGGTTGAATTCTGTTTAAGGTATGATGAGTGATGATTCATAAGATACTACTAATCAAGGGGAAACATTAAGCAGGTTGCGGGTAACAACCCTAAGACAAGGATTTGTTCCTATAGGGGAGTTATCTATAGATCAGGGGAGGTCCTGATATGTTTCTAAGGTTAAGTGTACACCCGTGTCTGATTTTGTTTCTGGGTTGCCCATCCATATTCTGATTTTGAGGATTTAATATCATATTTTGATTCTGATTCTTATATTTTGGGGATAGGCAAATCTTACTCACATAATAATACAATTCTGATATGTTTTTTTATTAAAGGAATATTATGATATCTGATGTCTGTTTCTGAAGTTGAGAGTTAGTTTCATATTTATGAACTATGTGATTTCTGAGATGCATGATTGTTATGTTATTTTTTGACATTTATTATTTCTGAACTCTATTGTTTTTGGGCTCAAAATCAACTGTTTGCGCAAAATTTTGACTTGTTCACTTCTCCCCATAAATGAGCTTAAGTAAATTTTAACTTGTTTTGACAGTCTGGGTAGACCTTATTGAGTCCTCCTCATTTTGTCAAATGTTTTGTTTTTAGGCGAATAGTTCTGTGATGGGAACGAGTTCTAGAAGTGAGGATATTGAAGTGTTTAGACTTGAAGTTAGTTAATGTTTAGTTTTGTTTGTCTCTAGGATTTGAAGGTTTTCTTTTGGTTGTTAAATTGAATTAAACAGTTATCGATTGTTAGTTTTTCCATTCTTGCCTTGTATTCTTTCGAGGATAAAACGGTAATGCCCAACTAAATTAAGACGTCTGTTGTTAACTTTAGTCAACATTTGACTTTTAATAATCGAATTTCCTAGGCGTAAATGTGCAATAAATCAACCTAGACATGTGATAATAAATCAATGGATCCATGGAGAAGAAACTGATTTAGAAGCGGATTCTGGTCTTATTCGTAGAATTATTTTCATTGAAAATGTTGCCCTAATATGTATTTTGTGTAACCCACTATTAATCAAACATGTAACGAATATAGAAATTGTAATTGTAATCATATGTTACTTTCTTTAAATTAATCATGTAGTTGTTAAATGATGCATCGTCAATATGTTGTGTTTGTTGATTAATGTTGTTTCGTTGAGCAATGTTGATAAGTGTTGAACTGTGCTAATCAATGTTAAATTTTGATGATAAATACTTGTCATAAGTTTAAAAGAGTAAGCCCGTAGGTGCATGCCTTCCATGTCCAAGCTTTATTTACCTACTTACATGGTTGTGGATTAATTGCCAAATTAACTTTTAGTGAAGAAATTGATGGACAAAATAATTATAAATTTAAAAGTAAATGATTTTTTGGAATGAGATTATCAATGGAGAAACAATAAATTGGATAGAAATAAATATCATTATGATCATATTTGTAGTCAATCATGTAATACTCACTCTATCCCTCTAAATTTAAGTAAGGTTCATGGGCTCTTCTCCTCTGAAACTAGGGTCTCACATATAAGGTGTATGAAAGTCAATCTAAGTCAAGCTCAAGCGGTTAGAAAAGACTCGACTGGCTAAGCATACAAAGTTTAGGCTTTGGGTCAAGCTCAGTTCATGTTGCTCAACTCGGACTCGATTTTATTATTTATTTTTTTTTCAAAGAATCCAAATTTAAAACAAAAATCAAATAAAATTCTTAATATTTGTGTAAATTAACTAGAAAATAACATTATTTTGACAACAAGGGTTTAGCCGAGTGAAACTTAAACATTAGCATTGGAAGTTTACTCAACTTAATTAGAACATTAAAGAAAAGATTAAATTTATGCCCTAATATTAAATTTTAAACATCTAAATTAATGTAAAGTTATATTATATAAATACACACATATACACACACGCGTCTGCGCGCACACGAAACACACACATAGACACACACACCCGTACGCGTGCGCTCGCGCGCGTAAACACACACATGTATTTATTTATTTGAGGAACATAACCTGCTTCTTACCTAAAATATTTAAATGAGCCTAACCAAGTACGAGCCTTAGCCAAGGAGATTAGCTTGGGCTCAGCTCAATAGATGTCTGACCGAGCTTGAGTCGACACAAAACTTTTGTGATATCAAGTTTCAGTCGAGCTTTACTGAGTTTATTTTGAGCCCTCCACGAGCCGAGAAGGTTCAATTACGACCCTACCCACATCAAAGGGTTTTAACAAACTCATAATTTCCAAATTGATGTTAATCTTGTCCATCAAAACATATGGGGAGATTGGCGTGGGATATGTCCCCAGCCAAATTTTCTCTCCCTCGGAGACTTTAACCTGAGCTAAGTGATGGGCTGCATAATTTCCCTCCCTCTTAACATGGGTCCAAAAACTATAGTTTATAGAGTCACATAACAACAAGATATCCTCAATAACTAAGTCTATAGGATTGAAAGAAAGGGCCTTCTTAGAAATTCGCCCAACAAGAATATCATTGTCCGACTCAAACTGCACTCGAGAGTAGCTAAATTGGTTGACCAACTTAATCGCCCACGTTGTTGCCTCTACTTCAGCCACCAAGGGCGTCCATCTTGCCATCACCCTCCTGACTCCGCTAACTGAACGTCCCCTTTGTGATCTCTAATAACCACACCCAGGCCTATCCACCCTTCTTTGTCGACGTGGGCATTCGTGTTATCCTTCATCGTACCTTGTCTTGGGGGGAGCCAGATTATCGTCTGTGCCTCCTGAATAGTACCACCTCGAGCTCTCTTCTTTGCTTTGGCATCTTGGATAGTCTCCACCAGCTGGCTTGCTTTGAGTCGTGCACACTGTTGGTTTAAAGCTCTACTATTGTATATCATTTCATTCCTGTTGTGCCACGCTATCCAGGCACGGGTCATAAATTCTGCCACTCTTTCCTCCTCTAGGTGTTTGTCCCATTCCCTTAGAATATCTCCCAATTGGGTATAGTCCTCTCTCTTCAAAGAGAGTTCTTCCTCCACATCTGCCCAGAGGAATCAGCTAGCATTTCCAATAATGACATTGTAACTAAAGTAACTCCACACATACGACTTTATTATATGTATGTATGACTATCTTCTCCCATGAGTTTGTACTTACTTTGTGCACATTGTTTGCTACAAATGAGTTACTTTAGTACATAATTTGTTGTTTGATTATTTTTGTAGCGAATTACTGTTGTAGATTGTGGAACCATCTCAACCAAAAGCTTAAGCTGATGGTTGAAGCCCCATGAATGATTTTATACTCTAATACGCCCCCTCAAGCGAATGCCCTCTGGGCTTGAAGCGTGGATGCTGCAAAGGTCCTCTTTTACCTTGTGCAATTAAATATGAGGGGTGTTGAGATTCGAACCTAAGACCTCTTGTTTATTGGTCTGGCTCTGATACCATGTGGAACCATCTCAACCAAAAGTTTAAGCTGATGGTTGAAGCCCATGAATGATTTTATACTCTAACATAGATTTCTTTCAATGAATTTGTTCATTTGTTTCAAGTTCTTTGAGAGCATAACATGAGTAGAAGAAGAGCCAAGTTGCATATATCATTTAATTATAATTGGCATATATTTAAAATTTTTCATTTACAGTTAGCTAATTTCACCAATGTAAGTAAGAAATTATTTGATGGCATGTAACCAATTGTTTTGATGATTTTAGGTGTGAATGTTGATTATAGATTTCGCTCAATGCATGTTTATTTGTTTCAAGTTCTTTGACAACATAACTTGAGTAAGATGAGTAAAGTTAAGTTGCATACTTGCATATATCATTTAGATATAATAAGAGCATATTAAAGTTTTTTTTATCCATCGAAATCAGCCTCTTTATATACTCTTGTGGATTAGGGGAAGTTCGCATACATTTGATTCTCCTTCGGCTCCACGTTTGCGAAACTATACCGAGATCTATTGTTATTCTTGGTCACATTTTTAAGGTTGTTTTCATTAGTTAACTAGTTTCAGGTAATACCTCATGTAAGTCTGAAGTTAAATACTTCAAAGATCACCAAGTTAACAATTGATATTCCATTATGTACTTGGTATTTCGAGCATCATGCCTAGTGGGCAAATTATTTTATGTAAGATGTTGAAACAAGCCATGATATATCTAAAACTTCATCTGGAACAATATGGTAAAAGGACTTTTAACAAAATTAATCACTTTTCAACTAAAGATCATATTTTTATAATTAATGGTCAAACAAAATTAATTAATATGTACAAGATCATAAGTTAATTAAATATTTATACAAATGAATTGTACACATGTAACATTAAAAAAAATACATATAATATATACATTCTTGTGGATATAAGGTGGCTTCATTCATTTAATGATGAACAAAGAAAAGATTCAAACCCTATACAAGAATTAATGGTTAAAAGTAATCTCTAATATGTGTAGAAGTAACTTAAAGTAAGGTTTCTGATTACAAGAATTGATGGTTGAAACCAATTGTATCAAATGATATGTGCATAAGTAATTTAAGTAAGTTTTACATTATGATAAATGAAAAAGGAAAAAAAGAAAAAAAGAAAGACAACCTACAAATAAGCACCACAATACAAACAACTTCCTTGAGAACACTCGTTGAGTCTTCTCTTTCTTTACAATGACCTCCATTGGTAAGTTGAAGTTACATGAATGATTGAGGGAGCATTCATCATCAATCTCCTCTAATGCAAAATCATCATTATCATTAGATATAGTAGTAAAGGTATCTAACCATTCAAAGGAACAATCACTCCCTTTGGAACTTTTGAATGAGTTCAATTCCATATTTATGTCTCGATCAATTTGGTTTTCGTCTTGGTTTTGCTTCTGGTTATGATCATTTTGCTTAGAGTTTGATTTGTAATGATGCGGGTCATCTTGGTTGATTTTAATAAGTAAATTCGACATTTTGGAAGGTTGTTTGTTGGATCCAAGTCTGTTGTCATCGTTGTGAATGTTGCCATCTAATGAACGAAGAAAGTGCTTGTAAGGAGATGGAGGTGGTAGTGGTGGTGGTTTCTTATCTCTTTCTAACATGACACCAAGTGTCACTGGTTGTTGTGGCGGGTTGATTAGAGGTGGTGGTGATTTCCTATCACGATTGAAGACCTTTTTTAAGGTAATCTTGGATTTTGATCGTAAGCCTGCAAAATGTGATGACTTTTTATTGTCAATAAGCACAACGCCATGGTTTAAACCCTGTTGTGGGTTCTGCGAAAATGATGACTCGTAAGGAGGAGGGGATTGTCTCTTCTCGCTAGAACTAAATTTGGATAAAAATGGTCGTGGATTGCGAAAAATTCGAATTGTTTTAGATCGAAAAAATGAGTTTCTGTGGGGTGTTTTTTTCTTGTCAAAATTGAGCATATCACCAAGTGTCAAGTTGGAAATTGGGTTTTGGTTGTTTCTTTTATCATCACCATTGTTGATAATGTTATCATCGATGTTGTTTTTGTTGTTGTTATCATTTTCGCCGTCAACATCATTAGCAAGGAAGAAATCATCAAGAGTTGAGGAAGGGGATGGGATTGCTCGAGTAGCGGTAGCAGCAATCCCACCACTACCGCCATCGCTTTCCATCCAATCTGATCGACATTATACACAAACCAATTCATTAGATACGATATTCATAACAAAATTTTGATCAAATGATATTCATAATTAGATAACTAATTAATTACAATGTAATATTTATAATTATTTAAAAAGAACTAATAAATTTGATTTAGATCATAAAACACAAGACCAAAAAGTGGTGCAAAATTTTAAATGAAAACTACATAAAATAGTATATTAATTTTTTCTAAAGTAAATTTAAACTTTGTACATTTGATTAAATATGTGAAGCAAATGTATTAAATACCAGGATCTTTCGTGATGTTGGTAAATTTCCACCTTTAATTACGGTCAATGTCTTACAACTTGCTATCGTGCCTCAGACAATCAAAGAAAATCATTTTATTCCACTGGGGGAGGAAAGGAAAATTTTGGCAATGGTGAAAAGCAAAAAAAAAAAAAAAAAAAAAAAAAAGAATAAATGTATCTATATTTTTTGCAAACGATACTCTATAATCTCTTCAATTGCTCTATTATTGTTAGGATAGTGATGGTCATATTGGCTAATTGACTATTATTGTAAGAGATACAGAATTTGAGATCATCAAATTTTTGCTAATAACTAGGATAGCCAAAGAAAAAAGTATGGAGAATGAATCTTATTAAAGAAAATAAATTAACAAATAGATATATTTAATACTCAACTTATAAAAATAAAGGTTAGGGTGACTTTTCAAGCATCAGTTCAACCTAATCCTCATATTAAGAATACTAGGTTTTAACCCGTGCGATGTATGGAGTGAACTGAATTAGTAATTGTCCATACAAAGTGGTGTTGCACGGGTATAGTAAAAAATGTGTTTAATAATTAAAAAGCAACTATAATATAAATTTACGTACATATAAATGCACATTCTAATTATAAGGGGGAAAAATACAAAAATAACAATTTAATTAAGAAATATGCATGTGCATACCAATTTAAAAGGAATTCATAAAATGACATTATGAATTCAATATACATGTATGTACCAATATTTACATATCAATATTAAAAAAACAATAAATAATATTATATCTCATAGCCTAACCTATGAAAAATAAAAATATCACGACTTATATGATAATATTTAATGAAAGAGAGTATTATTGTGTTCCATAGTGGTAAGTTATTCGAATGAAACTGCATAAAAGACATAATAAATTGTTTGAATGAAAAATTATATATGTACATACCAATATAATAAGTTATTCGAATGAAAATAATTACTGATATTTGTACCAAAATAATTTACTTCAGTATCTATCTATTTTTCGATTGGTTGGAGTTCGTACAATTAATCTCCTTTCTCCATTTTGTGGGACTCAAAAATGATACTATATACTAATATTATATATATAGATAGATAGATAGATAGATAGATAGATAGATAGATAGATAGATAGATAGATAGATAGATTATTATTATTATTATTATTATTATTATTATTATTATTATTATTATTATAATTATTGAACGTGGTTATTATTATTATTATTATTATTATTATTATTATTATTATTACTATTACTATTATTATTATTATTATCATCATCATCATCATTATTAATATGAATAACACCTAAATAATTATTGATATTTGCACAAAAATAATTTAATTTACTATTTATTTGCTTTTTGATTGGTCAAAATAATTTAATTTAGTGTTTCTTTTCTCCATTATGTGGGACCCACAAAGTTTACTATTAATATTATATAGATATATATATAGATAATATTATTATTATTAGGAATATTGGATGACAATATACCGACCTTTAGGGGTATTGGATTGTAATATACCGACCTTTACTATTGGACAACAGTATCCTTGACCAAAATAATTATTGTTATTTACTTTTAACTAAATAATTAAATTAGATATTTATCTTATTTATCATTAGTTTAGGCTCCTACAATTCCTCTCATTCCTCCATTTTTTGGGGCTCACAAACATTCCTATTAATAATATATAGATTATTCTTATTATTATAGACAACACCAAAATAATTATTGTTATTTACACCAAAATAATTTAATTTAGAGTCCAAAGCAGTCAAGGATGAGTGATACTTTCTGATTTTTTTAATTTTAAAATAAAATTCGGATTGAAAATCAAAAATAGAAAATAGAAAAAAAATAATTTTTTACATTGTGATTGGTCAATTCCCCTATAGTCACTCCCGTGACTTTATTTCGTGGGATTCACAATGATTTCTATTATAATATATAGATTATTATTATTATTATTATTATTATTATTATTATTATTATTATTATTATAGGAAACACCAAAATAATTATTGTTATTTGCACCAAAATAATTTAAT
The DNA here is from genome assembly GCA_029582165.1 of Portulaca oleracea. Lineage (NCBI taxonomy): Eukaryota > Viridiplantae > Streptophyta > Magnoliopsida > Caryophyllales > Portulacaceae > Portulaca > Portulaca oleracea. Next base: position 27,128,661 of record CM055879.1, read on the forward strand.
TCAGAGTCCAAAGCAGTCAGGGATTAATGATACTTTCTAGTTTTTTTAATTTTAAAATAAAATCCGGATTGAAAATTAAAAAAAATAGAAAATAGAAAAAATATATAATTTTCTACGTTGTGATTGACATTTTCCCCTACAGTCACTTCTGTGGTTCTATTTCGTGGGACCCATAATGATTTCTATCATAATATATAGATGATGATGATTATTATTATTATTATTATTATTATTATTATAATTATATGCAATACCAAAATAATTACTGTTATTTGCACCAAAATAATTTAATTTAGAGTCCAAATCAGTCAAGGATTAGTGATACTTTCTGGTTTTTTTAATTTTAAAATAAAATCCGGATTGAAAGTAAAAAAATGAAAATAGAAAAAAAATATATAATTTTCTATGTTGTGATTGGTCAATTCTCCTACAGTTGTAATGCCCCCAAATTCATATTCATCGTATTATCGCTAAATACCTAATAACCCAATGATTACAGTAGCAGAAAAATAGTCTGAAGACATTACCGCCGTACATGTAGGTGGACAAGGCTTAACATACTATAACATAACCATACACAACCATATCTATAATTTAATTAAATTCACACTGCACTTACAACCCTTAACATCATAATCAACAACTCCAAAATAAAACACAACTTAAGGTTTTCATCATTTCCTCAAAATATTTAAAATCATCCTATATTTCAAAATGGGAGAGATTCATCATCACCATCCAAGCAGAAGAGCGCTTATTCTTATTACCGAACGCCTACCTTAGCTGGAAATGACACCTCACCTACTTCTTCGAACCTAAGAACTTGTAGCCTTTGGGGGAGGTACCTCCTAAAACAAAAATAGAAAACTTCGCAAATGAGTTGGCTAAACTCAGCACACATATCCCTACAATATAAACTTTCGCAGTTCATTTTAGTTTGCGCATTTTTAAAACAAGACATAAAAACTTGAATAACCAAGAAACAAAATAAAATCAACATTAACGTCATAAACATCGTCATCATCATCATCATCATAGACCTCAATATATACCTCATTACAGACCTCATTCTAGACCTCATCATAGACGCTTGCCAGGTCGCATGACAAATGTCCGTCGACATTGAAAGTACCTCAGTGCGGTTAGCGCCACATAACAAGAAACCTCATCATTGAAAGAACAGAACCATAAACTTTCCTTGCATTAAACATCATGAAGTCATCAGCAATAAAACATTATCATAAAACATCAGCATGAATAAAATATTCTTGGGAAATATAGGCAATATGCGTACCTGAACACTTGAAACTTAAAAACCAACTGGGACCCGCACAGATTTGAACAGGTGGGCGCAACGACCTTTTGAGAGCTTTTAAGAAAGAACAACAATCACGAATTAAACCTAACTTGGATGAGAGTAATGGAGAGTATCCTAATATAATCCTAAGATTACTTGATAATTAAACTTGCTTCCTAAGGCTCACTCGGAAGGTCATACCTTCTCCAACAAGTATCGTATCATTATGCATAAGGACTTTCTGGAAATCTAAACTCATGCACTACAACTCTCTAGTGAACATGAAGGTCAAAAACATGGCTAAGGAGGGTAAAAAACCCTAATACAAAAGGCTGACCAGAACATACCAATTTAAACTTCACTTACTCGGAGAGTCGTAACTCAAGTTATACTTATCGGTTCGGGGGCTTACAAGCTGTCTATGGAAAGCTTGTGATAAAAACTTCAACTTTCATTTCATTCACAAGTTGATTTGAGCATGGGAAAAGGTCGGATTTTGGCCAAGAACCTAGGCAATCACAAAACACTTTCTGGGCAAATTTCAGATTACTGTCCCCCCACTTTAAGACTCATAACTCTCATTCCCGGTATCGTATGGCCACGAAATTTACCTTTCCGGAAAGCTCAAGAAATCCTCTAAATCTTTTATGTTGAACACTCTGCCCAAAACACCTTTAAACAGATGAAAAATGTTGATTTCCATACTGCCTCAGAAATTCGCATTTGTGTGCAACCCCTCACGGGTTTTGCCATAATTTTTGATATACATATCGAAACCTATAGGAAGGGATCCAGTAGGAAGGGAATTAAGGTAGGAAGGTAAGAAGAGAAGATCTTGGCCCTCCAAATCTGATCCAACGCTCAACATTAAAACCACTTATCATTCCACAAAAACCACCACATGTGTGCCAAAAATTTAAAAAAAAACACAAAAAAGGTAACTCATGCTTGTTTTACGGGATTCTGAGGTGCCATTTTTCAATTTTTTCCAAAAATCACTTGAGTGTTGTTATAGAGCATCAAACACAATTGATTTGGAGAGAGAAAGAAGAATCGAGACTGTGCAGCATATTCTAGGGTTTTGTCGACAAACTTGCTCAACCACACCGGAGTTCTCAATCAAAGCATCGCCGGTTTTTTTTACCGTACACATTCAGCAACATCGACGACAAGGATGAAGTCAGTGAGTGACAATTATCTTTGTGGTTGATTGTTCACCAATTTCATAGATCCAATGTGATTTTACGGTGAATTTGAAGTGATGTTCATGTGTTGTTGATACTTTGTTACAGGGGACAAGCACAGAGGAGAATAATTCCGGCAATGTCGCCGACGAGGAGTCACATACCAAGTAAGTATGCTAAACATTGCATTGTTTAATCTGTTGTGTGTCGCTGGACGAGGGTGACGATGGTGGGACGAGATTAGATATGGGGGATGGGGTTATAACACATCGAACAGGGCACATGGCTGACGATGTCCTTTTTTTTTAGGCCGGCTGTCTGCATCTATGGCCACTGATGTTTGTTCCGGGGGGTTACTGGGTATGTTGACACGGGTATGTTGAGACAGGGGGGGCTGAGTGTAATACTTAGTGAGTGAGGGAGGGGGGTACGATGTAGTGTAATTATGTGTTCATATGCTGGTTCGACACATGATCAGATGTGTGATTGTGATTCAGGGGTCTGTGGTCATGTGATGATTTGGCCACATTGATACAAGTGTGATCAGTGTGATGATCTGACCCCGAATATACACCTGTTTGACCATATGGATACAAATTGTGATAGTTTGAATCATAAATTATGTTTATTGTCCATCAATTGTGCACCAAACAAAAGCATTAGTGTGCCTTAAATTATGTATATTATTTGTTCCAACCCAGATGAGAGAGGCGAGGTTGCGCTCACTGCGCATACACTACCGCTATGGATTGGCAATGTACAAGGAAAACTCAATGAGGGAAGAAGTGTACGCAAATGCCAATTGGTGGGATAGATCTCAAACCACCAATTCCAACGCGACGAGCTTATGAGCCATCACGATTTGTGGTGTATGATCTTATTAGAAGCAGTTCATTTGTTGTGTATGGGAGGGGGGAGTTTGTTTTGTTGTTAACATTTGGTTCGTCGTGATATGCGCGTTACAATATGAGACACGTTGTTGTTATGTGATCAGACAATATTTTTTTGGTCAAATGTTATGTTGGTATATAATTTTGTAAGGGTTACATGTTAGTGTTATGTGATTAGACAATAGTATTGTTATTCAATGGGATTAGACATGAAGCATTCGTGTTTTAATGCCTACATATCATGTACTGATGAACTTGTCCATACTATATAAGGTTGTGATTATATTTTGTACTAACTGATAATAAATTGTGTATGATCACAAGTCATTATACTGTGGTCATTCATACTGCGACTTTGACAATAAGATATAAGCATGCACACTGCGACTTCGACCAACGCATAATGATACACACATGTATGACAAGTTCACGCTACACATGGTTGTGATTTTAATTAGTACTAATTGATAATAAATTACGTATGATCACAAGTCATGATACTGTGGTCATTCAACGTTACTATGACATATTGTATCAATACAAGCACAATATAAGATTGGTGTGATGTATATGATCACATGCCAGTGTATGTAAATATTAGTACTGTCACATATTTACATAGTTTTTTTTACATTTCATCCTTTTTTGTTTTGTAATGAACGTATAGATGACATATCCACATTGTATTAAACTGTGATCAACCATAATCTATTATACAAAGCATGTACAACCATTGTTTCATGGTGCGAACACAAATTAATTTGTACAAATTGATAAATTATTCGATTGCTCACTGCAAACCCATTACAAAATTCACACCGCAATCAATTGTTATTAATGAAATCGTTATGTTTGATTTCAAAAAAAAATTCACACCGCAATAAATGACATGTCCACAATATATTAAACTGTGATCAACAACCAAACAAATATATATATATATGTGCATTCGTTCCTTATAAATATGCCGATCATACTTTATTGGGCTGTGACCAAAAATAAAACTCCAACTCAACAAAAATTTTAATGTTGTGGAATGTGATCACATCTTAACTGATTGTGATCACGATGTAACGAAAATACACACGAGCACACTGATTTCCATTCTCTCAATGGAAAGCCATGGTAAATGTTGAAATTCACATTGGACATGATATCAATCTTATTGGATATGATTAAGACTGGGAGTGAGTTTGCATAGAATTCATCCAATGTGTTATCTTTTATTTTTGGCTAAAAGAACCACATCTTCAATGCCCCCTAATTGTTTCCCCTTTTTTTGGTAACAAACAGATTTTTTTTTTCAGTTGATTTTATTTGTTTATTTATTCTTTTTTTTCCAGTAAAACAGCTAGTTGTTTTACTTAAAAATATTAGTGGTTTCCGGTTTTTTGCCACATGTGTGTATATTTAATGTTGAGCGTTGGATCAGATTTGGAGGGCCAAGATCTTCTCTTCCTGCCTTCCTACCTTAATTCTCTTCCTACTGGATCCGCTCCTATATATATATATATATATATATATATATATATATATATATATATATATATATATATATATATATATATATATATATATATATATATATATATGTATGTATGTATGTATGTATATATCAAAGAGAAAAGAGAAAATGAAAGTGTAAAGTGTCATTTATTATTAGAAGAGTTTGAAGGTCAAAATAAGCTCGATTGCAAGGGTATCTACAGAGTTGAGGTTTAAAAAAACTCTACCACAAAATCCTTAGATATCACCCTCAATTCGAGTTGATCCTTAAATTGAATAAGTTACTAAAACCATTTGAAGCATTGAGCAATATGTTTATTGCTCATGTGGTTATGGTGATGCATTGATCAATGAGCTACTTGTTCCTCTTTCTCTCTCATTTGCACTCCCTTTCTTTCTCTTCTTCCTTTCTCCTCTATTTCAATTCTCTCTCATCCTCCAATTCTTCCTTCCTTTCAAATCACTTTCCCCATGGAACGCCCCGGCCCCTCCCGAGCCGCAGACATTACCACTACTTCAAGGATCGCTGACTGGCCCCACAAATCACCACGTGTCTTTCCAGCGTGCTTCGTCCTCGCTCACACGCTGCCTGGGAAAACTTCCCAGGAGGTCACCCATCCTGAGACTACTCTCATCCAAGCACTGCTTAACTGAGGAGTTCCCAACGGATGAGCTACCATAAAAGAAGGTTCACTTTGGTGATATGAGTAGTCATTTCAATCCTTTTAAGCCACACTTAACCATACAACCTGGGGTGTTACAGTCACCCCCACTTTAGCGTACAATGTCCTCGTTGTGCCACAATCTACTCTAGAATCTTTGCCCCGTTAGGTGACTGCCCATGGATCTCCCGTCCACTAGCGCAGCTCACGGTCGCGGGTTGGTTCTGATACCATCTGTAACACCTCGGCCCCTCCCGAGCCGCATACATTACCAATAACTACTTCAAGGATCGCTGACTGGCCCCATAAATCACCACGTGTCTTTCCAGCGTGCTTCTCCTCACTCACACGCTGCCTGGAAAAACTTCCTAGGAGGTCACCCATCCTGAGACTACTCTCAGCCAAGCACGCTTAACTGAGGAGTTCCCAATGGATGAGCTACCATAAAAGAAGGTGCACCTTGGTGATATGAGTAGTCATTTCAATCCTTTTAAGCCACACTTAACCATACAACCTGGGGTGTTACACCCCATCATTGTAGAGGAAGTTTTTTGGTAGGCCTACCGTCTAAGTTTGGCCCAATTGGTGGTCTACCTCACAAATGGAGCCAAAAAAAATGGCTTGGAATTGTTGACAATCTAATAAAGGAAGAAAAATTGGCAAAAATATGTGGTAAAAAAAATTACTTTTGACAAAATTTGCTAATATAAAAGAATGAAAATTGGATTATAATAATCCCATATTTTGGAAATTGGATGGGATAATCCCTACTTTCAGTTCGTATTATGGTGGTCCAAAAAAAATATAATTGGATTTGAGTGGGATGCTGACGAGTTGTGAGGCGATGACTCAGTGGTTTTCTGACATGGCACATTGGTCACGTGTTTGACCGGTTTGACTTTAATTTTGAGTGACACATCAGCTTAAAAACAAATATCCTCTTAAAAAAAATTTTTTTCAGTTTCCATGCTAGAAACTAAATCTACCCCCACCCCCCTTCCTTTCTCTCTCTCTCTTCTTTCACTTAATTGCTCTGTGGTTAAAAAATTACACTTCCCAGATCTCTCTTTTCAATGGAAACCACTCCTCTCCATCATTCATCTCTCACCACATCTGACCTCATCATCTCCATCATTCATCTCTCTCACAATTTCGCACAACTCATTACCATTATCTTATATTATTCTCTCAAAATTTCGCTGCCTCATCCTTATCTCTCACTCTCCTTCCTTGTTATCACCAAATCAGTGAGAAATTCAAGTACAACAAACGCAACATTCATCACCACCATAGCACACCATTCAGATAATGCATGTATCACCGTTCATACAAGGAGAAATCAAGGGTCGAAATAAAAGCTTAGAGAAGAAGAAAGGCATGGATCGAGTATACAAACTGAGTATAAAAATCGAGTATCACCACCATACCTGGGAAGAAGAAGAATTTTCGAGCAGTGTCTTGTTTAAGGTTCGTTTTGTTAGGGTTTAATTTTGCAAATTTACAATTAGTGTTAAGGAGAGATTTTTCTTCGATTTCGTTCTTCAAAACATTTGTGCAGTTGTATACTGAGAAGTATCGGTCACAAATTTTCAAAATTTTTATGTCAAGAATCATCTAGGAAGGAGGATGGATGGGTGATTAGGGAATTTTCGAGGGATTTGCTGGGGAAAGAGGAGTGGGTTGTGAGAGATTTGAAGGTTTTCCAAGCTTCATCGGCGTTGGAGGATGAGAGGGAATTGTGGAGGGTGGTTTTGAGGGCGGATTTCTGTTCTAGGGTTAGAGGGAGGGTCGGAGGAAGGAGTAGATAGATGGGGTTTCTTCTTCGGCGGTGGTTGCGGCGGCGTCTGAACGGATAAAGAGGAATTGTGATTCTCTTTCTCTCTTCTCTTTCTCATCAGAAATGAAAACCAACAAAATTGTAATTGTAATTGTATTTTTCCTTTAATTTTTGGAGGATGAGAGGGAGTTGTAATTGAATTGGGATTGAGATAAGTCTTATGTGGTGGATTCATGATCTTATACTTTTCCTATTTTCTGTGAATCTGGTGTATTATACAATACCCCATTTTTCAGCATCAAAGTCTACCCATCTATGTCACCATTTTTCAATCACCACCGCAACATTTCTTTATTCAATTTGGCACAGTGTATATCGAGCTTATTCCCTGAGAACATTAATTTCCCATTTAAAAAAAACCAGAGGAAAAACTCAAATCAATTTCCCATTTAAGATTGATTATTAAGGCATTCAAGACAACAAAAAACGGGGTTTTGGGAGTGTTGGCCCACTTTTTTGTTGCTGCCAGCATGACTTGCGGGAGCAGATAACAAGACATGGAATTTCAAGTTCAACCCGTAGAAGAAGAAAAGAAGACTTCTGGAAGGGGAGTTTTTTTATAGCAAGATTTTTTTTTAAAAAAAAAAAAAGAAGACTTCTGGGAAGGGGAGTTTTTTACAGCAACATGAGAAAAGAACGAGAAAGGGAAAAAGAAGAGAGAGAAATAAAAGGGGAATGGGGGTAAATTTTACCAACCAAGCTGGAAACAAAAATAAAGATAAAAACAAAAGAGCATGTGCTTTTTGTTGGAATAAAAAACAATGAGATGGAGAAAACACGGTCACATGGAAGATGGGGGGACCACTTGGGTGGCTAGGAGTCGAGGGCAAGCTCGTCTCCCCTTAAAACTTATTCACTATAACGTGAAAAAACTCAAGGGCAAAACCTAACTTCTTGTAAGCAAAGTTCAAGATTTCTCATGAACTCTCAAGAATGTTGCTGTAGTTCAACACCTTACGGGTGTGTTGAATGCTCTCTAGAAAGGAAGAAGAAGATGATTGAGGGTGTGGTTGAATGTGCAATTCATCCACCTTATATAGAGAACTTTTGGAGCTAAAAGGAAGTCAAACTTGCCAATTGAATTAAGCATAATCCAAGGAATTGGGTTGAATAATGTTAATGAGAAATCATGATTGATTTCTCAGTCAATATTATCCATAAACATGATTAATATCAATTGACCACGAGGCATAAACCAAGGGATTTCAAAATACATCCCAGCAGTGCTCAACACAACCCGTGTTGAATCAACACGGTCCGTGTTAAAGCCAACACGACCCGTGTTGGATCAACACGGTCCGTGTTGATCCTGAGCACACTTTTTAAACTCTCTGGACGCCAACTGTAACAGCCCACTCCCTATTAGGGGCTGTTAAGGTCAATCTCAGCCTAATTAAGGTTGAGAAAGGTAAAAAGGAGAATTTAAAAACTAATTTCCAAAATTTTCTAAAGAAAACTGGCAGAGTTCCCTCTGTAATAATGGACGTTTCCCCGGCTTAAAGCCTTACAACCCTGAAATAAACAAACTAAACCAAAATAGAACTCAACGGCCACACGCCGGAGCATATCACGAGCCACACGCTCGGATTACAATCTAAATGCATCAAATAACCCAAGCATTCCAAATATTTACAAAACGAATCAAATTACAAGACAATTACTTCTTATACATAAACAACTAGATATACTAAATCTCCAAACATGCAGTCAGCTCCTGATCTTCATATTTACCTGTAAGGGGGAGGGGAAAAGGGGTATGAGCAAACCACAGCTCAGTGGGTAACTTGTACCCTGGAATAACCATTAAGATTCAAGCAACCCAAGAATAGGAGTCACCCTAGTTCTGCATTCACAAAAGTACAATTAAAACATAAACGCACATCTTGGTCACTTTATAAACCACCAAACAGGAAACTAGGTATAAGGTTTCCATTCAAGCGCCTAAATGTCCCATTTGAGGTAACAAACACTCTCATATCTTCCAAATCAACTACAGGGGGATGGGATAACCTTTTTGTCATGATAACAGTCAGGAAGCCATTAAAGAAGCATCTCAAGTACTTTAACGTTCTAGTAGGTCGCAACCACTCAATATATATCCTTTACCAACATGGGGATCTTCCAAGTGACTCGTACGTTCAAATTAGTCTCCAAAGTAAACAATTAAGACCGGATTCACATGCAATACATCAATCTAATTCAAAGACACACATAAAGAGTTTTAAATATTACACATACAAATCATTAATAACAAAGTAAGTTATTTATGTAAAGCACTTTCAACATTTAAAGAATAACACACACTTAGCACTTCTCACATAGAATACCATTCATACTTCAAAACCTTTCAAAGTCATTCTATATACGAACATAACACTTTGAAATAGGTAATAAAAGTTATTCAAATTGCCTTTTCCATCCGTTCAAAACCATAATTTATAACCGTTTCCAATGAACCAACGGTGTAATATAATCCTTCTTTTTTTCCAATATAAGAAAATACCAATACCATGGGCGTAGGGTACTTTCAGCACTTTCCAGTCGGGGCCAGTTCCCCCTTAAGACAGTTAGTTTGACTTCCCGGGAGTTCTAACGTCAATGGACTTTATATACCATGCCGATACAGGTGTAACCTCGGCTTTCCAATTAGTCCACAATACCTAGTGCAATACACCTAGCCCGAAAACCATTTCAAACTCGTAAATTGCATAACAATTCCATACCACACACTTCCCATCCAAATAGCTTTCCAAATCGTATATAAGGTAGGAAAATACATTTCATTCAAATCAAAATAGCTCAACTGGCCAATTTTCCAACCTTTTTCCATTTAAGAGGTCCAAAAGTTCGAATAGCTCAAATAAGTTTTCTTTACTTACGCTAACCCATTTAACAAGTATTAATGACTTGGAAACGCAAATGCTTTTCAACACACCCTAAAATAATCACTTGAAATCCTTTCTTTTGAATCAAAAATCTTATAAACACCTTTCAATTACACAAACCCATAATAAAAAGAGATATGTACATAGAGACTTAAATTCACATATAACGACTACCAAGTAATCCAATTTCCATTCATACTAGATTAGGGCATAACTACACATTATAAATACCCAACCATCTAATATAAGCTCAAAAACTCATTCTTTAAGTATATATAACCCATCCATGATTCATATGAGCATACTACGCTTATAAATAACGAAATTAAACACGTGTAACTCGTAAGACACTTATTTATGCACAGTATACTTATAATCAACCAAATCAATACCAATGCTAAACTCAATTCAAACCTTTGTGACTACTAAACACATATTCACGCATATAAGGCTCCTTTAAATCATAGAACAACTCAATCTTTATATGTATAACACAACTAAGACAATATTCACCACAATCAATCGATAGCCCATTAATTTCGACATTCGACCCAATATTCCAATTTGCAATTCAACCCAAACTCCCTCCTCACATACATCATCCCCAACAAACCTCGACGCTCGATGTTCAACCCAAATACCAACCAACTTCCAACTCAGTTATATAATTCAATTCAATTACTCCAGTACCATTAATAATTCCAGGCATATATTCAGTATTCAAAATCTATTAACTAAACCTGAAACTTAACAGTTATTAAGAGGGAACAGAGGTTACCCACTTTAATTTCATCAATTGACAACTTAGGTTTCCTGATTTGGGTTTGAATTGAGGCTCCGAGCTATCCCTGTGGTGTGCTAACCCGGATTCGAACTACCAAGTTGTAATTCCCGACACCATCGTGCCCACCACTATGCGTCATTCCCGAGCCCACGATCACCACCCCGTTCCCCTCTTTCGCGGCCTACCACCGCTGCCTTGCCACCACCGCGCGGCCACTGTTGAACCGCCCCCCTTCTCTTTTCCTCTCTGTTTCGCGCACGGTGGGGCGGACGACAACCCCGACGACCGGTGGTGCCGCCATCACCACCCCCCTCTCAGTCTCTCTCTCTCTCTCTCTCTACGCATCGGTGGTCGGCGAACGACAACCCAACAGCACCGCCACCATCTTTCTCTCTCTTTCTTTCTCTCACTTGTGCGTGTGTTCTGTTATGTGAAGGGGAAAAATGAGGGGCTTGTCCCCTTTTCCTTTCTTTTGTCGTAACTTACCAAAAGAAAGAATGGATTAATCCCCTAAAGTTTATCATAATGATAATAGTAATCCCCCTTTTCTTTTTCTTTTGTATTTGTTCCTTCCTATCTATCCTACGTGCCTTCATCCTCATCTCTCCACCTTCACCTAATCCTTTTCCTATATAATATATAATGGTAGGTAAAGTATTCTAATTGCCCATTATTTGGGTTTGTCGTGAAACCCACAAGGGTTGAACCCTTCTTGTCTATCTAATTCTAATAACTAATTTATAAAAGGATATAATCACATAAGTTGGAAAAAATTACAAAACTAGTCTCATAAATAATTAAATAACTAAATATGTATATAATCACATAAAATAGAAAAGTCACATAATTAATCCCATAAATAAATAATTAAACCCAAATTAGACTCTTAACCAAGGTAATTACTCTTAATAAAAAAATCCCGGATCTTACACTCCTCCCCCCTTAAAAAGTTTCGTCCTCGAAACTTCAAGGTTGAAAGGTCTAGTATAGTAATGTCTAAATCACATTGATAATCATATAGCGTACATCATGCACAAATAGATAAAGCGGTATCGACTCAAGTTTCAAATCCTTTTCATGGCAGGTAGCCTCCATCTCGCCAACTTCTTTTAAATGTCTACTCACTTTATTTTAGGCGCCGAGGAGCAAACAATTCAAAGAAGGGCAAATAAGTCGACATTACACAACCATTCAAGTATTTGAAATTGGGAAACTCTCAAGCATAGGAGAATCACTTGGTGCTCACCTGACAAAAGCAAAGCAGTCTAGCTGGTCTTATATGATTCTCACATAATTCACGATTACAAAGCTAGACACACTTCCAACTTGACAATGACCTCCTCAATCTACTTTATCAAGGATTGGGTGCAGACTCCTTGCTAAAATCGATTCTCTTTCCACCAATGTTGGATTACTATTCATCTCCAATTCATGTACCCAACCATTCAAAGCTTAGCGGTAAGTAGCTGACTGGAGACAACACTAGAAGGAAGGTGGCGGAAAGAAAGCAATTGATGGGAGAGAGATTTCAGAAGATTGGTGTTGGAAAATCCTATCTTGCATCGTTGGCAACCAAAATTGAGGAACAACTGGGAATCACCAATAGAAACCTTAGATTTTGGAGAATTAGAGTACTTACGAGGAAGGAAATAACTAGGGTAGAAGTATAAAGATAACCATAAAATTAAAAAGAAGCTCATGAAAATATGAAATCCAAGAGAAACCTCAGTGCTCATCTTCTCTTTGTCACTTCCTCGAACCTCAACTGTTGAAATGAGAAAACCCCGAATGTTCCGGCTTCTAAACTTGGCAACTAGAGGATGCTTATCAATATGGATATCAACTATGAAGGTATTTCAATATCCATCAATACACCAATATGGGAAGAACTCCAACTTGTACCCTAATCACTATTTCAACTGCTACCCGAACAAGATCCTTATATACTGTTTGACCTCGAGAGGTGTAACAATTACTTCAAAATGCCATCTACCATGTATGACTTATCATTGAAGGGTAGGCATCTCCAATAGAATATTCGATTGCTATCTTATGCATTGCTATAGTATACTTAGAGGTATCGCAACACCAAAATTTACATTGTCATGATGGCTTAGTGCTTCTCCCATTAATACACACCTCAGATCCTAGTTCTCAAGAATACTTCTCAGCTTATTCAAGTGATACTGATACGATCCATAGCATACCTCATACTATTACTCATTTCAACCTTCAATTTAGCTGCCCAAGATATGAACCTTAAATATGCCAACTCAATGCAACAATACACTATATTAAAGTATTTGTCCCCCTTTATCTTTCCAACCCATGAGTAGAGGGGTTTATCTCATTTTTGACCATATGAACACAAGAGCAACATGGGGGTGTAACTGCAAGCCTCCTAATTCAGACTTTAAGCAACATGGGTTCGTGTCGAATTCTATATTGAGGAAGTAACCCAAAGTCTCAATAGCAATATAATGAGGTAGCTTGTACTTGAAACCTGAGGGCTAGGATTAATCCACCAAATCAAATGGAAGGGCCTATACTTCTTAAAGCCTGATTTACTAAATCAAGTAATCGACCAGAGATTTAGTTAGGGGAAAGTAGGCAAGCTCGGGTACTTCCTAGCCAAAACATTACGAAGCTACACCTAAATTAGAGGGTGTAAGAACCTATAACTTACGTAATAAACACCTCTGGTTCTAGTTCCTCAAATATTTCTGAAATTTACTCAAGTGGAATGGATCATATCATATCACACATGTCCGTTCGACTTAGGCCCCAAATTAACCACTCAAGATATGCATTGAACCATAAGAATTCCAGGCTACTGTTGTAAGCAAATATATTATATGAAATAGTGCTCCTTTAACTCAGACATCCCCAAAGGTTATAGATTCTCATAGCACTTCACTTTAAAATGTACTTGTCTCCCACCTCTTCAATACATAATTAGAGGCGCTTATCCCCTTCCTAAACACATTAACCAAGGGAAAACAAGGGCAATGTAATTATTTTCCACTAATATTGGACATTCACCGAGACAAACTCTTATTTCACCTTCCTAATTGAAAGACTAGACCAACAACCTCAAGAGCAACGCCATACTAAAATTTATACTCATTGCTCACGGGATAAGGTGAAAGTTACATCACCTAAGTGAAAACCCAGCTACGGTTTCTAAAATCCAACTTGCTTAACCGAGCAACTAACACAAGATCTAGTGAGAGAAGGGAACAAAACTTAGGCACTTCCAACACAAATACTATTGTAGACATGCAGTTCTATCTAGCTTTACCGAATTGGGAGCTTAAAGAACATATATAGTTCATATTTCACATATTTTCAAGCAACCAAGCATGCAATGAATGAATGCGCCACCTAAGGTCGCAAAATCCTTGCTCTGATACCATCTGTAACAGCCCGCTCCCTAATAGGGGCTGTTCAGGTCAATCTCAGCCTAATTAAGGTTGAGAAAGGTAAAAAGGAGAATTTAAAAACTAATTTCCAAAATTTTCTAAGGAAAACCGGCAGAGTTCCCTCTGTAATATGGACGTTTCCCAGGCTGAAAGCCTTACAACCCTGAAATAAACAAACTAAACCAAAATAGAACTCAACGGCCACACGCAGGAGCATATCACGAGCCACACGCTCGGATTACAATCTAAATGCATCAAACAACCCAAGCATTCCAAATATTTACAAAACAATTCAAATTACAAGACAATTACTTCTTATACATAAACAACTAGATATACTAAATCTCCAAACATGCAGTCAGCTCCTGATCTTCATATTTACCTGTAAGGAGGAGGGGAAAGGGGGTATGAGCAAACCACAGCTCAGTGGGTAACTTGTACCCTGGAATAACCATTGAGATTTAAGCAACCTAAGAATAGGAGTCACCCTAGTTCTGCATTCACAAAAGTACAATTAAAACAGAAACGCACATCTTGGTCACTTTATAAACCACCAAGCAGGAAACTAGGTATAAGGTTTCCATTCAAGCGCCTAAATGTCCCATTTGAGGTAACAAACACTCTCATTTCTTCCAAATCAACTACAGGGAGATGGGATAACCTTTTTGTCATGATAACAGTCAGGAAGCCATTAAAGAAGCATCTCAAGTACTTTAGCGTTCTAGTAGGTCGCAACCACTCAATACATATCCTTTACCAACATGGGGATCTTCCAAGTGACTCGTACGTTCAAATTAGTCTCCAAAGTAAACAATTAAGACCGGATTCACATGCAATACATCAATCTAATTCGAAGACACACATAAAGAGTTTTAAATATTACACATACAAATCATTAATAACAAAGTAAGCTGTTTATGTAAATCACTTTCAACATTTAAAGAATAACACACACTTAGAACTTCTCACATAGAATACCATTCATACTTCAAAACCTTTCAAAGTCATTCTATATACGAACATAACACTTTGAAATAGGTAATAAAAGTTATTCAAATTGCCTTTTCCATCCATTCAAAATCATAATTTATAACCGTTTCCAATGAACCAACGGTGTAATATAATCCTTCTTTTTTTCCAATATAAGAAAATACCAATACCATGGGCGTAGGGTACTTTCAGCACTTTCCAGTCGGGGCCAGTTCCCCCTTAAGACAGTTAGTTTGACTTCCCGGGAGTTCTAACGTCAATGGACTTTATATACCATGCCGATACAGGTGTAACCTCGGCTTTCCAATTAGTCCACAATACCTAGTGCAATACACCTAGCCCGAAAACCATTTCAAACTCGTAAATTGCATAACAATTCCATACCACACACTTCCCATCCAAATAGCTTTCCAAATCGTATATAAGGTAGGAAAATACATTTCATTCAAATCAAAATAGCTCAATCGCCAATTTTCCAACCTTTTTCCATTTAAGAGGTCCAAAAGTTCGAATAGCTCAAATAAGTTTTCTTTACTTACGCTAACCCATTTAACAAGTATTAATGACTTGGAAACGCAAATGCTTTTCAACACACCCTAAAATAATCACTTGAAATCCTTTCTTTTGAATCAAAAATCTTATAAACACCTTTCAATTACACAAACCCATAATAAAAAGAGATATGTACATAGAGACTTAAATTCACATATAACGACTACCAAGTAATCCAATTTCCATTCATACTAGATTAGGGCATAACTACACATACTAAATACCCAACCATCTAATATAAGCTCAAAAACTCATTCTTTAAGTATATATAACCCATCCATGATTCATATGAGCATACTACGCTTATAAATAACGAAATTAAACACGTGTAACTCGTAAGACACTTATTTATGCACAGTATACTTATAATCGACCAAATCAATACCAATGCTAAACTCAATTCAAACCTTTGTGACTACTAAACACATATTCACGCATATAAGGCTCCTTTAAATCATAGAACAACTCAATCTCTATATGTATAACACAACTAAGACAATATTCACCACAATCAATCGATAGCCCATGAATTTTGACATTCGACCCAATATTCCAATTTGCAATTCAACCCAAACTCCCTCCTCACATACATCATCCCCAACAAACCTCGACGCTCGATGTTCAACCCAAATACCAACCAACTTCCAACTCAGTTATATAATTCAATCCAATTACTCCAGTACCATTAATAATTCCAGGCATATATTCAGTATTCAAAATCTATTAACTAAACCTGAAACTTAACAGTTATTAAGAGGGAACAGAGATTACCCACTTTAATTTCATCAATTGACAACTTAGGTTTCCTGATTTGGGTTTGAATTGAGGCTCCGAGCTATCCCTGTGGTGTGCTAACCCGGATTCGAGCTACCAAGTTGTAATTCCCGACACCACCGTGCTCAGCAACCACCACCATCACTATGCGTCATTCCCGAGCCCACGGTCACCACCCCGTTCCCCTCTTTCGCGGCCTACCACTGCTGCCTTGCCACCACTGCGCGGCCACTGTTGAACCGCCCCCCTTCTCTTTTCCTCCCTGTTTCGCGCACGGTGGGGCGGACGACAACCCGACGACCGGTGGTGCCGCCATCACCACCACCCTCTCAGTCTCTCTCTCTCTCTGCGCGTCGGTGGTCGGCGAGCGGCAACCCAACAGCACCGCCACCGTCTCTCTCTCTCACTTGTGCGTGTGTTCTATTATGTGAAGGGGAAAAATGAGGGGCTTGTCCCCTTTTCCTTTCTTTTGCCGTAACTTACCAAAAGAAAGAATGGATTAATCCCCTAAATTTTATCATAAGGATCACTAGATTACTAGATAAATACATATCTTTCCATGACCTTACTTATCATGATCATAATTGTGATTACACCATCATAGTTGTGATTACACCATCACACTATAAGATTAGGTAAGAAATACTTTATCACTTATCATAATGCGACTAAACCATCGCATTATAAGCTTTGGTAAACTTTAAATATTGAGTTCATATTTGAACTTACAAAACCGAATGCTTTAATAGGCGACAAACCTTTGAACTATACATTCTTTTGTAATGCCAAAATCTCATGAACTCAAATCTTGATTATAACATTATCAAATAACATGGATAATCCTCGTAATGCTTATAAAGAGATTACTATAACCTTGTCCAAGATGTTGGATTACTTGTATAGTTATTTTGAAAGTAATGCTTACAAGATCAAAATTTCTTTAGATTTTTCCGCGTTCTTTTCCTTATCACTATGTCTTTATCCAAGTACCTTGGATTATATAGCCACTACTTATACCTTTAAACAATCTTATAAATCAAATTAACATTTGATTTTTCATGTTCTTCACATAACTATATCCAAATAACTTTTGGATTTCATAGTTAATACTTATCGCCTTATAACCTTATAAATCAAATTAACATTTGATTTTCATGTTCTTTGAATAACTATGTACAAATAACTTTGAATTTCATAGTTATAGCCTTTGTATAAATCAAAATGGTATTTGATTTTCCATGGAAGAGATCTCTTCCAAATTAAACTTGAAGAAACACTTAAGTTTCATGGAAATTAAATTCCATCTTATGAGTAACATTACATTTTCAACCATTTGCTACAAAGCTTGAATATCATAAACTTGAATACCATATGTAATGAAACTTATTACATATCTTAACATTGGCTAGGCGAGAAAGAACCTCAATCGATCTTGAATGATTATATTATAGTTATATGACCTTTACTTATATGATCAAACGTCATTCTAATTAGGGTCATGTTTCCTTATACATGATTAGATCCACTACTTAAATATTAGACCGTGGAACTCATAACCATTCGTCTCGTATGCCAATCTTACTCATAATATTAATCCATAAACCACTTAAGGATGGATCAAACAAATGTATATGAGAGTCATATGCATTTCCCTTTGTAGCAAACTTGATTGAATCCTACATCTCAAACATGTAAACTTGATTAATAGACTATTAACAAATGGAGCAATGATCATCTAGTTTTATAACACATGAACTTAGATAAACATCATGCGTCCAAAATAAATGATCGTGCACATAGTCCAACATACATATATTATGCAACTTATCTTATAGTAGATACATACTACTTACATTCATACATGATGAACACTTATAATCTCATAAAATGGCGGTAAAGCCAAGTATATGTATTCAACTTAAACATATGAATACATTGAGTTATGATTATCCTTAAATCTTGCATAATCATATACTTAATAAGCCTTAACCATATGCCTCAATATGTAAGTCACATATATTAGCATACAAACCATACAAAGTATGAACCTTCTCATAAATATTTACTTATCTCATGAATTACAAAGTAAACACTTAATAACAAAACCATCTTGGTTATACCAAGAGCATGGAACATGAGAAGCTTGCACTTATAAATAAATTTGTGTCTATGTTACTTATGACACACCCATAGTCCATATGCTTATAATAATCACATAAACCGTCATTATTTCTTATTGGGCTATGTTAAACGTATCGAAATAATATTATGCGTGAGAACTTTAATTACTACCATGACAAACAAAAAATATACATTTCTACTTGTACTCATATGAACAAAGATACTTTATTCATATCTTAATAATAGGAAAAACATGTCATGGTCAACTTATTCACGCAATGCAATCATATGAATTTACTTGATCTTATACTTTTAACAAAGTTAGCACAAGTACTAAATTAAAATCATATGATACTCTTGAACTTGTCATGCCTCAAACATAAATAAAAAGTATATATAACATGATTGATTGGTAACTTGACATGCATACTAGCATACTTGAAACTTAGATCAATCAAGACATTTTATCAAGGCAAATTTGCATAAGTGCTAATCAAAATATATATAAAGACATATATATTTAAACAACTTATAATCATGAATACTTGTCAAGCACTTATAAACATATGATTGTCAAAACATTAAGCATAATAAACTCTCATTAGACAATCAACTTGAATTTGAGAGAAACATGCAAAGACTTGAGACATATGAGCAAACATATAAATCTTCTTTGCATAATCAAGTAAATAAGAATTAATCACATGAATTCATCTTGCAACAAATTACCACGAATCCATATTCTCACAACTTATAAATTTCCATGTCAAACTCATACATTTCATGAACACTTGCACCTAGCTTATTCATATTATGTATGCTTAACAAGACATGAACCAAACAAGACAACCGAAGTATATATCTCAAAAACATATATACAAGAACTTTCATGAATAAGCATTGTCTTAACTCAAGCGTGCTTTTATCTCTATCGAAGAATATCACTAGTCATGTATATAAACTTAAACATCTGAATCATATGGATTGACATACATACTTGCACATGTACATATATGACTACTTTTAAAAAAACTACCTGCTTGCCATTTCGTAAATTAACAACATGATAAACCCATGTACTCAAAATATAAATAATTATGATGAACTTAATTGAACAATTATTATGCTTTATATTCAACAAGACATCTCATATATGAGTATACCACATATATATGTACTTAATCGTAGAAATACATGCCATAAAACTCATAAACTCACTTAACATGGCACTTTGTGATTTACTTGACAATAATAAAATCACACTTAAAAGGTTTGGCAATACGAACAATGGCAAAGAAAAACATATACTCACAAACACCTCAACACACCACTTTCTTACAAACTTGTAAATGGTGACTTAACAAGGTATATAAATAAGACACAAACATGTTTCTAATTAACGCTTTAATTTGAATTAATCCAATTTCAAATCAAAGAAATATATGCCCTTCGAAATCAAAGAAAAGCCAACTTAATTAAAATAAAGAACTTATCTTGATATGAAGGCAATCTCATCATACTCCTTGAACCTCTTGAGTATAAACTTTAACCACCATTGCCACAACTGATCGAGATCTTAACTACATCAATTAAATGAAACACAATTGATTAATAATCTCGATAATTAGAGTTAATAAACTTGAATAAACAAAACTTGTATAAAACAACATAAACTTATCTTTCGATTCCATAGCATCTTGATCTTTAAATTTCATCCCTCAAATTGTCCAGTATGATCTTCGACTCGATCATCCATGGTGACATTAAGTCTTAAGATTATTGGAATAAAAAACAATGAGATGGAGAAAACACGGTCACATTGAAGATGGGGGATCACTTGGGTGGCTAGGAGTCGAGGGCAAGCCCGTCTTCCCTTAAGACTTATTCACTAGACCGTGAAAACACTCAAGGGTAAAACCTAACTTCTTGTAAGCAAAGTATGGTAGATTAGGTCGTTCAAATTGATTAGTTGTTGAATACTGATTTTGTTGTCTGAACTTCTTTTATTGCTTTCGTAGTTTGTAGTTATCGTCACCATCACCATCACCTGGTTTATCTACCTAACTTAAAACACTTGAGTCCGCTCTGAGTGCTTGGAACACAATTCCCTCTGGATACGACAACCGTACTCCCAAAAGTACGTCAACAAACTTAGCGTTGTTGCCGGGTTTATTGTTTTCTTAGTTGGTTTAGTTTTATTGCTTGTTTATTGCTTTCTTAGTTGGTTAAGTTTTATTGCTTTCAAAATTTTAAAAAAAATTTGGAAAATCCTTGGTTGCTTGCTTGGTTGTTGGCTGTGGTTGAATGTGCAATTCATCCACCCTAAACCCTAAACCCGTGTTGAAGCCAAGGTGCCATACTGAAGACGATCTTGAGCACACTTTTTAAACTCTCTGGACGCCAACACGAGTCGTGTCATACTGAAGACGATCCGTGTTGAATCCATTTTCTTTGTTAAGCTCTTATTCGACCTCCCGGTCGATCCTATGCTTATACCTTATACTTTTATGCCTCTAAACTCTTGAAATACTCCAACACTTTTAAGCTGATGTGGCACCCAAAACCAAAGTCAACGCGGTTTAACACATAGTCAAGGTGCCATGTCAGAAAACCACCGAGTCACCGTCTCTCAACTCGTCGGCGTCCCACTCAAATCCAATTTTATTTTTTTTGGACCATCAGAATAAAACTAAAAGTAGAGATTATCACCATCCAATTTACAAAATATGTGATTATTATAATCCAAATTTTTCCTATATATAAAAGAATGTGCAGCACCAGAATCAAAAAACACACGTGCATAAGCTGAATTAACGATAAGTATACCTCACACAACATTGTTAGAGGCGTCAACATCTTGTTGTGTCAGCGTGTACACCCTTCCAGTGGTGCGAGGTCGTCCTCCCTTCTGATTGTTGCTCGGTGACTCGACTATCTGAGTGTGAGCCGAAGTGGCTTACGAGGGCACTAAGCGAGAGGCTTGAGACTTTTGTACAGTGCGAGGCTCGTTATTATGTGGGCATTCAGAAACCTTGTGATCAGTACTACCACACTTAAAGCAGCCCCCACTTAGCCACCTGCAATCGCTAGTCGGATGAGCTCCCTTACAATGGTCACATGAGGGCTTATTTTGTCGATTGTCCCACCTTTGTGATCCATAGCTAGGGTTTCCACTATGAGAACCAGATAGTTGCGCTCCTCTTCCCCGGGAGCCAACTAGGCTAGTTAGGGTTGTTCATAGTCCAATTCGGACCGAAAAGGGACTGGACCGGACTGGACCGAAGACTGGACCGAATGGACCGAGGGAAGTTCGGTTCAGTCCTCGGTCCATGAAATTTTTATGTTCGGTCCTCGGTCCTTGAAATTTTTATGTTTGGTCCTCAGTCCATGAAATTTTTATGTTCGGTCCTCGGTGCAATGGACCAAAGTTACTAAACTTATAGGGTTTCTTTATGTATAGTCCAGTCCGGACTGGATCGAACAAAGTTCGGTCGGTTCAGTCCCGGACCGGACTTTTTTCGGTCCAATCCTCAGTCCAGCTTAGTCCTCTAATTCAATCCTTGGTCCTTTCGGTCCAGTCTGGGATCGATGAACAACTCTAAGGCTAGTGCCTTGTTATGAAGGCGCGTCGCGAGAAAACTTGTTGGACGTATAAGGCTTTGGAAATCCACCCTTGCCTCGCTGTTAGAAGTATTGTAGTCTTTGTCCCTCTTCTTATCATCGCGATGCATACGGTCCTCTATCTCCTTTGTGATGAGGTATATATTCTTTGCTCTGTCAACAAGATCTGTAAAGCTATCTAGTCGCACTACAGCGAGTTGTACCCTAATATTATCATTTAAGCCTTCACTAAACCTCCTCATCTTGCTTTGTTCATCAGCCACTAGTGTCGAAGCAAACGTTGATAATCAATCAAACTTCACTTCATATTCATCCATGTTCTACGGCCTTGCTTCAGGTCAATGAACTGCCTCTCTAACTCCCTTCTTCGAGCACTAGGGAAGTATTTAGCATAGAATTCCTCATGAAAGATTTCCCATGTGAAAGGGGTCTCATCATTCTCATGTCTACGCTCCACAGACTTCCACCAATGGCGAGAACTGTCTTGCAGCAAGTAGATGACATAATCAATTCGCTCCTCCTTTGAACAATGAAAACCTCGAAAATCCTTCTCCATTTCATCAATCCAGTTCTTGGCCTTGATAGGTTCAGTGGTGCTAGAAAATGGTTTAGGAGCTATCTTCAAGAAATCCACCAGCCCATTGACAGTAGTTGAAGATGAACCATTATTGTGTAGAGTACTTTGTTGTTGTTGCTTCTGCTGCTATTGGCTAACGAAGGATGAGAAGTCTTGCATAAATTTCAGCATAGCCTTTTGGGGGTCAAGTAGGGGAGTCTCATTATGTGGCTCCTCATCCTCCCTCTCAAGAGCCCTGCGTTTACGACTTCTCCTCCTAGCCAAAAAGACAAACAAATTTCATAAGGATGGAAGGCGCAAGCACAAAGGTAAAATCACACTAGACGTTAGGCACTTAATTAGCTACTAGCTAGAGATCGAGAACCTATTCCATGGGAACTAAAACCTCTAAAACCCAAGAGTAAGCCACTCTGAGATCCTCGTCTCAAAGGTGCTTTACTAAGACCATATCTATGACAACAAGAGATTAGCTAACCTGGCTTTGATACCACTAAATCTATCACACCCCGAACCAAGGGGTAACAGACGTCGCACACCTACAGCACTAGGAGTCCTACAACCATGCAAGTCTAAACCGAAATAAGGGAAAGACAAAACCTTTAATAAGTGACAATCCCAAAATAAAAACTTATTCAACTCAATGAGAGTCTAAAAGAAGTATCCATAAATCTCAAATACCAACTATAAGTCTAAGCCCTAAAAGGTCCAACTTGACTCAAAATATAAATTCTACTAATCTAATGAATAAAAGTGTCTGCTCCAAAAATACAGATTTGGACTCCACGACCCTTCTCTTGAACACTTAGATATTGATTAGAGCAGAACTTGAAAAAATGAGAAGATGAAAGGATGAGCTCAAAAGCCCAGTAAGTAGTGTAACACTTCTTTACCTATAATTCAAAACACACAAACAATATACAGTTAAGTAATTTTAAATAGCTACAAATCGGACCAACAATGTCATTTATACAACGTAAGGTTCAACAAATAAATCAAGCACCAGAACTATTATTCGAAACGACTACTTTACAAATAATTTAATTAAATCGTCACAAAACATCAATTGGTACATAAGGGGCAAACTATAAATACAACTTATAAAATCAACATTAAAAGGCTCGCTTTGTAAACACAATAATTCTATACGGAGTCAATTAAATCTTTTGGACATAAAAATAACCAAATATAATATACTTAAATAATAGCATACCAACCCGACTTAAGAAGTATCACACCACTTACTTGAAACTAACCCCAAATAAGTCAAACTCCACCACTTAGACGATACCTATAATTCATGGGAAGCCTTAATATCAATATATAACACAATAAATTTCCCGAAAATACCAATATACTATTAATCGCAAACTAACCCTAAACATTACAAACGTCTGATAGAATATGATGGGAACAATAATATAAAGTATAATGAATATTTTGGATCGGAAGAAGAAGATTTTGAGAATAATCCCAAATAAACTTATTTAACATATTGCACCACACTTATTTTCTTTTATACAGCTGGCTGCGGTATGGCGCGGTGCGGTATGGTGAAATTGTGGTGGGCGTGGTGAAATTGTGGTGGGTTGTGGTACCTTGTGGTTGCTTTTGTTTTTAATAATTGTAAAAGTTGATTGTGGTGGGTTGTGGTAAATTGTGGTGGATTGGTATGATGAGGTGGATTGTGGCAAAGTGCGGTGTATTGTAGCGCCGCAGCCAGCCAGTCGCATAAAAGAACAGGGCCTTAGCTTCGTGGCATCTGTAGTTAATCCACTCACCAATTGATTATCATATTGAAAGGAACCTTCTAACTATTTCTACTATTGTCATTGACCAAGCTTTCTTTAAGTCATCATTAATGTTTTGATGACGCAAAGCTAATTCAGCATTATATCATTGTTCCTCTCCCTAATCTTAATTACCACCAACTAGTATTGAATCATCTTCCATTCTTTAATTTTCCCCCTTTTTTTTCAAAAAAGTTTCTACTAAGGCTACTACAAAATTAGTGTTGTGATGAGATCCCAATTTGATGTCCTTTCTTATTTCCCTTCACCAATTTTTTTCTTTTTGACAAAGGAGAACTTTTATAAGAAACTAAATAAGTCAAGGATATTGTCTTTTCCTCGCTTTAGTGGCGAGAATATGAGCATTACCTTATTTCTACATACTTTTTCAAAAATACAATAAAGAAAATAAAGCAAGAGTTTCTTACATGACTCAAGGATGGAGATACAATTTATAGGAGGATCATAGCTTCTCAAGAAAAGCAGAATCACCAACGCAGAATCTATGAGCACCTTAAGCGGAGTCCAACCTCTATCTCTAGCGATGCGCAACGCAGCTTCAATACCTAGAAGTTCAACCTATAAAGAAGACAAAGCGAATGTAGCTTCCGCCCCATACATATTTTCACCCTGAGGTCCCTCTATCACCCAACCAAACCCAGAGGAATTGAAGGGCATTATTATAAATTTTACATACAAACATTTTCCACTTTCCCTTCACAATTCATTAATAGCTAATAAGATGTTTATCGGTCACCGCAATTAATAACAAGCTTCACCCCAATAATTAGAAACCACACTATTTAGTGATTAAATGTTTGACGGTCTGTGAAATTGGACTCAACAATATGCAGCGGAAAATAAATACTACCTATGGATGATGGAGATTATGAGGCCAGAGATCCTACAATAATTCAGGGGGTATAAACATGACAATTGACCCTTTAATTCCCAATAAGATACATGAATTGAGAGGAATTATATTACTTACCTTTGATTTTTTTTTATTCTTTTTTCGGATGATTTCACTCTTCCTTCCTCAACCTTTTCTTTCTCTCTGACTAGCGACGGGAGACACTGTATTATTTTCTGAAGAGGTAGGTATATGTAATCAGGAAAACTAGGGTTTAGGGTTAGTCTAATTAAATTAAGAAGACGGCTAAAAATAATATATAATACAAATAGGATTATAGTAATATTATTGTTATTAGTTGAAAGAACCCTAGAGGGGGGTGAATAGGGTTATGGAAATTTCTGCACAATTAAACACTAGTAAAGGACGTTAGGGTCTTAATCTATTTTAGATGAAGATTCAAGTTGCAATAATTCAAAACAACTTTGAAATAAAGGACAACAAGTAAGAACTAAATAACCTCCTTTATTTCAATAGAACAGAATGCGAATGAACAAGCCTAAGGTAAACGTCCTTAGGTTTACAGAATGAAAAAGTGCTTCGCAGAAGGCACTTCGAAGTTGTTCTGGAAAAACACCCACCAATCTCAAACTTGGTGTAAACACAAATCGATCCTAAGTCCTTCTAGGAATCGATTACAAGAGTATAAACCAAAACCTAATTCCGTTAAGGAGTCGATTACACTCAATCAAAAATTCTCACTCTAACACAGTTCTCTCTACTCGAAGAGAAAACTCAATCAAAACACAGAACACTCTTCTTGTTTTGAACACCCGATTTCTTTCGTGGAATCGTTAAGTTTCTTCACTCTTTGAGTCTTCTATTTATTGTGAGTATGCATTGGCTTGGTAGACGTTGAGATTGATTCTTTCCTTCTTCATTTTGTTCTTCTTTCCAAAGCTTGCATTGGTTGACTTTCCTTTCTCTTTGCGATATCTTTCGTGATATGCAATCCTTTCTTCCTTCCATTTTCTTCCCTGATTACAATCTACAAAACAGAGAATATAATCAGTTAGTTTGATTAGAAAAATAGATAGGAAAAATCAGGTATTAAATATTCTGGAAGACTTCCCTGTTTCTTGGATTCTCGAATGGTCTTTTACGACAAAGCTTCTCGCCTGGGGTGAACGTCCTTATGATGCCTTGGTGAACGTCCTTATGATCCTCTAGGTGAATGTCCTTCTGCCTTCTTTGAGATTTCTTTCTTTGCGCATCATATCTTTTCTGGCTATTCGAATTTTGGCTTTCATTCAAAATTGATCCAATCGCCAAGGTACTTGAGCGCGAGTCTGTCAACGTCCTTGAGGGGTTCTAACATTAGTATTTTATTTTCCTTTAAAATTTTTCGGATATCACAATGAGCTTCCATTCTCCAATATATATTACATGCACCCGGGGCATGTGCTCTAGATACTTGCGAATGAACAATCATATGAATCAGAGTGAACAATTATAATAATTAGAGTGAACAACCTAATACATATGGGTGAACAATTGTAGAATTTGAAGCACGTGCTCCAGGAGCACCTAATGAATTGCATCCATTCTCTATTTGAACCTTTTTTTTTTAGGGGTTTTTAATTACAATTGTTGGGAACTCTGATGATCTTAAAATGGGCATTTAATTTATTCCCTATTCCTTTATCATCATCTCACTGCCTTGGGCACATGGCAATGCCATGCATGCTAGTTTTTATAGTAAAAAACCAAATTCATAGTTCCACATTAACCAAATACTTGTACTCTTCTACTGTAGAAAAACAATGATGTAAATCAAATAAATAAACTCCAAAAGTTCATGATAGTTTTACAAATGAATAAAATACAAAACTAAAGATAAGAATACAACATATATAGGCAATAACAAACATCAGCAATGCCATATCTCAACTAAAATCTATATACTAAATAAAAGAAAGTAATAAAATTCACATGCAAGTATATATGCAACTTTTGTTTATAGTATTATACTGGCTCTTAAAATAAATAAATTTTGAAACATGGGTTAAAACTCTAGACAATACCTTAATTGTAAAGTCATTAGCAGACCGTCTCATATTATTTTGATGTTGACATGCATAAAAATAAATTAATTAATTAAACTTGAAGTTTTATTATGCCAACTCCCCTTAATTGGCTTGCCCTCTCAAAGTGGTCTATATAAGCTAGGCAATTCATCACTCTCAGATAACAATTCCTTGCAAATCAATCCATCAATCTTTCTCTCATAAAAACTCAGAGATTAACTTGATCTGGTTTTACCATCTTACATCCTTGAAAACATGGAGGTGAGATTTAATATTAAATTAGTTCTTCATTTTGTATAGCTACCACTTTTTTTAATTTTATTAGAATACATATTATGCATTAATAATTAGTAGTTGTTAATTAACATCTTTAATTCATTTTTTGACATGCACCCATATATCTCAGAAATTGGTGCTGAATGTGGAGTTTCATGACAATCCAGAATGCAAGAAGAAGCTCATCCAGACTGCAGCTTCTATTTTAGGTACCTTCACTTGCAACTAAATTGATTAATTTTGGGGATTTGTTGTCATTAGTTACATAATTATGGAAAAATAATTAAATGTTACTCCCTCCGTTTTTATTTAACTGTCTTCTACGACATTATACCAAAAACTTTGGCCGTTAATATCTTAATTTCTATAATTCATCATATAAAACTGATATTGTTAGATTCATAACAAAAATACTATTGAAAAAGTACAATATCATATTTTTTATAAAAATGTTGTGTGAGAAATTATTGATCAAAATTGAATCTCAAAATGTGCAAATGACAGATAATAAAAAACGGATGAAGTATACATGCATTTGAGCTTTTACATTTCAAATATATGTTTATCAAATGAGTAAGGACTCATTGAGCTTTTATTAGATAATCTGAGTATTTATATTAATTAATTAATGTATATCAATTTAAGTAGAGCCACAAGGTCACAACTATTTTTTGGATTATACAAGGAGCAATGGAGGGATTTAGGAGGAGAAAATGGTTCATATTATGTATGTTGGACCAGTCTACCTTCTACTTAATTCATACTAATTTTGCATATATTTTTTTATCTTTGTTTTTATAATTTACTTTCAATTTCTGCTCCGTCCGCCAATAACATGCTATATTCTTCAGTAATTATTAATGAATAAATTGGAGTATAGTTTAGACTCAACCTAATATTATTCCATTTTATATAAGAATAATTTTTGTTTGACCAAGAGTTGAATTAAAATTTAGAATTTAATAGTTTTTATTTTTTTTATTGATATTGATTCTGAATTACAGATATCGAGATGTCGTGCAAAGGATTTTAAGTTTTCTTTTTTTTTTCTGGTTATTATAACATAATATATGGACTGTGTTCTTAAAAAATAAAAAATTTCCTTGTTTCATATTATTCGTTTATTAGTTAATTATCATGATCTCTAATATTATTCTTTATTTGATGATTTCTTACACAATATTTTATTAACAATTATAATATTATAATTTAATAATAATTTTTGTTATAACAAGTTGTCGTATATAATGAGAAACTTGCCATCAAAATTTTTAAAGTTTGACCATACAATTTTCATAGATGACAAATGATATGGGACGGAGGGAGTATTTAATGATTGTCATTTCTAGATTTTTTTTTAACCGCTAAAATAACGATGAAATTCTAAGTCTAATGTGGGTCGATTAATTAGCAAATAATGTGTAGTTTAAATTTGCTGAAATTAAAATTACTGCAGGGGTAGAACAAATTATGCTGAACACCAAGGACAAGAAGTTGACTGTAGTAGGGAGCATGGATCCTTGCGAAGTGACGTACAAGTTGGGGAAGAAGAAGTTTCATACGAAAATAGCCTCATTTGGGCCTGCTAAAGAGCCCGAGAAGCCCAAGAAGCCTGAGCCCAGTTATCATTATCCAGTATTTAGCTACTGTCACTGCAACTGTCACAACTATTAATCTGTGGGGGTTAGCATTGGGATTAGAATGGGTTATTACTGGGGGTTAATTACCTCATTTTGAAGGTTAATTATATTAATGTAATGATATTGGTTTGAATTCAGGGTTGGTTTGTTAATTAGTATAAGCATGGATACAGAATACCATAGCAGAACAAGTGATTGTAATTAACCTAATGAATGATACTACAAAGCATGGAATTGGATAGAGTATCATAGAAGAACTACCACTCTACATGTTATGGTTACTTCTATTAATTACTCTCTATGTCCCTATTTGTTTGACTACTTAAAGTAATTTTTTTTATCCTTAATTATTTATTATATTTACATTTTCAGTGTAACTTTTACTAATTTTACACCTATATGTTTCATCTCCAATAACTAATGTCTATCAATTTAAGTAATTTTATAGTTTTCAATCTTCTCTAACTTTGTTGATTAAGTTGGTTTCTTCCGAATTTCCCAAAATGACAAATAAAAAGGGACGGATGAAGTAGTATAATGATTTTTGGAACCCTTTGGCGTACAATGTCACATAATTGTAAATTTTTTAATGAGTCCCTTAAAATTAATGTGTTTTTAAGATCCAAAACCGGATGGATCCAGTGGATTTGGATTCGAACCTCAGTTATTTGGATCCGGGATTAGATCTTAAATTTAGATCCATTTGTAAATGGATTCGAGACTAGATCCTAACATTAGGAATCAGACCAATATCCAATATTCATAAAATTATTTAATACATAAACTATTTTAGGATCTTAATATTAAGTGAAGATTACTACTCAATCAACTCACATTTCACACTTGTATCTATGTTCCAATTCTATGTGGAGAGAAATCCTAATTTTGCTTATAACTTACACCACTGTTAGCTTAAACGCTTGCTCCTTCAATTCTCAGGGCCATTCTCCTCCTCACTGCACAAACCTTCTCATTCAAACTTCTCAATCCTCACGTCACTACCATCTCCCTCTCAAATCACAATCATCCGTCCCTCTCAAATCTCAATCATAAACACATACACAGACCTCTCAGTTGTCCCCATATGCTCTCATTCCCTCTCAATTTTCTTATTACCACTGAGTTGCAATGTTTGAGACTTTTGACCCTTGAGCTAGTTGGAAGTAGTGACCAAATAGATAAATGTCATTAAAACCTCTAGATTGTAGTTGTCAACATAAGTATCAAAATTCATGCAGTGATAGTGTCCTTTCAAACCGGGTACTTGGATCCAGATCCATTCCTGCTAGATTCGGAAATGTATCCTAATTTTAGAATCCAGCTTGAAATGGATTAGGGACTGGATCTTAAAATTATGATCCATAATAAATGAATTCAGGACTGGATCCTTAAATTTTAGGTGGATACCCAATTTTGCTCACCCCTATTCTCATCTATTCCTTCTTCCCTTCACAATTTCCCTAAAATTTCAAAGAGAAATATATATAATCACCAGCAGATCCTCATATAAGGTGATAGTGGCCATGACCATCCTTAATTCCCAAAAGAAATTGTAAAATTTTGTAAGTACTTGTTATATTGATTTAATACTCTTTAACTAGGTAAAACACTAATTAGGCTATACTGTTAGTGAATTGAACATAAACACATTTAACTGAAGTGATTAAATGGGTTGACATAGGTAAACCCATTTAACTTTTAGTTAGGTGCATGTTAGAAATTTTAAACCCATTTGTTAAATGGGTTGGATTATGTTGGGTACCTTCAACCCGTTTGATATTAAAGTGTCAAAATTTATCTCTCTATTTAACTAGCTTTTTAATGGTAAACATGAGTTCGACTTATATTAATTAAAAGAAAATAAGTAACTTCTACTTAATATTATAATTAATTTGGTCATATTGATAAAAAATGAGGTAGAGGAGGGAAAAAGGGAAAAATATGATTAAAATATTAGCGTGTTACACTTGTTTTCAAACTCGTCTAGCGAAATTAACTGTGAGAGTATTGCGAGACGAATATCTTTCTTATCATTGAAATGCACTACACGAATTCATTCTGTTCACATTTCATTCCATGTTAACAGTGAGTCAAATTTAAACTCACCATTAAAAATTTACATGACCTAACACGATCTATTTCACACTCATGCACAAAATCCCTCTTCTTGTTTCTATTTGTTGTTTAATTATAAGGATACACTTATAGTGGTTGTCAACCATGACAACCACCGTAAGTAAAATAATTCTTACTCATACATTTGTCAAGTTTTTTTTTGATGATTAGCTTTTTTATTTGATATAAATTGTAAACAATATTTTTTAAAATTTTAGTTTATTTTAAAAAAATTTAAAATAAATATTTTTCAAAATAGACTTATTTACTAGGTAAAAACTTAGTGTTAAGATATTTAAATTTAAAAAAATTCGTAAAAAATTTTTTAATTAAGAAAATATATTTTATAATATTGTACTAAATAAAAAAAATGAGTGACAAAGATAAAAGTTGACACATGTATGGATAAACATTGTTTTCATTATGGTGGTTGTCATGGTTGACAACCACTATAAGTTTTTCCTTAATTATAATTATAATTTTTCTTTTACATTTGTATGTTTCTCCCAAACGTGCGTCCTGTGTCCCAGCCCAACTATTTAAAGGTCGTCCCCAACTATTTCTCATCTTAGAGAGAGAAATTCGTACAAAAAAAGGAAATCAAACAAGACAGAGAGAAAATCGAAAAAGGGTGGAAAAAGAAAAAAACGAGGGAAAATTAACTTTTTATTTGTTGTTTGGAAGCTCGAGAAAAAAAAGGGATTTTTTTTCTTTTTATTTTTTTTCGGAACGAAGAACGAACAACGTCGAGGTCGAAAGTTAGGGTACGACAAAGGGAAATTTTTTTTAGGGGAAATGGCAAAATTGGTTCGATTGCTTGCATGATTCGACATTGTAATTGAAGGGAAGAAGAGCGGTTGATTCGAATTTGTGGAGTTCGAGTCGAATTTTCAGTGGAAGAGGTGTAAATGAATTTGTGTTTCGGAGCCCTAAAAACCCTAGCTCGGAAAAATTAGGGCACAGGGGATTTCTGAGTCGATTGATTTTCGCCCCAGCTCTTTCTCTGCATTGTTGGGTGTTTCGGCATTTCGCGCTCGTGGGTTTCTGCTCAGGTGATCTGCTCGACCTTCGATTTGACCTAATTTTGATTTTTGGTCGCAAACCCTAGAATGCGCGCGAAGTGCTGCTAATTAGGGTTTGGGCATATGAAATTTTGTTTGCTTTGTTTTGATTTTGGGTATATGAAGTGTCTCCTAGGGCCAAGCAATGCTGAATTTTGCTGGACTCTCCTTCTACTCTGTAATTTCACTTGATGTTGTTGGGTTCCTTAGGCAGTAGTACTTATTTAATCTGTGGCATTGAATGCAAACCTAATTTGTCCCTTCCCATATTACTCAATGAGTAAAATGACCATAGTTTGATCATTTATGGTGTGAAATGTGGAGTGGGATGCTAGGGGCATTTGAAACACTGGCATGAGGTGGATGAGCTAGTGTGCTTTCGCTTTCTTTTTGTGTTGCTCATTCTAATGATACCAAATCTGTGTCGTTCCTCAAGTTTGTCAGTAATGCATTGTTTGGCTGCTTCCTTATGCAACAATTTTGAGTTTCTAAGGGCTCTATTGTTTAAGATACTTGTTTTCTTTCATTACTTGATTCCAACTTCATGTCCCCCATAAGTCATGCAATATATCAATATTAGACACGTATTGCCCTGGCTAGCTTGAGATTGGGGTGAATTGTTTCGTAGTTCTCTATCCATATATGCCCTATTTGGAAAATTTTCAGTATCAACCTATATGTTATATGTTATATTT
Organism: Portulaca oleracea; assembly: GCA_029582165.1. NCBI lineage: Eukaryota > Viridiplantae > Streptophyta > Magnoliopsida > Caryophyllales > Portulacaceae > Portulaca > Portulaca oleracea. Next base: position 27,162,277 of record CM055879.1, read on the forward strand.
TGGTTGGGTGCTTATTGTTTGATGTTTGTGGTTGAAAAACATGATTAACCATTTTTGGAATGTCTAGTTCCATTTTCAACCACAAACATTTTCTCATCCTGCTAGATGGTCATCAGATAAATGTAAATCCTAAGTTATCTGAAGTATACTGCAATGCATACATTTAGATTGTGAACAAATTTTTACTTGTTTCTCTATGTCATATTCACAGTTTTCAATGCATATTTTGGTGAAGCTTTTTCCCTCCCTTTTCATTGTATATGCTCTTTTACATTTCTTTTGGTTGACTTAGAAATAATTGGTAGAGTACTATGCCATTTGAAACCTTTGGGTTCTATTGAGTGAGTGCTGAGTAACAAGTTTTGGTTTCTCAATATTGTGGCATATTTTGGTGAAGGGGAGCCTTGGCGCGACGGTTGAGTTGTTGTCGTGAGATCGTGAGGTCATGGGTTTGAGCCTTCGAAGCAACCTCTTGCAGAAATGCAAGGTTAGATTTGCCTACATTACACCTTTGTGGTGTGACCCTTTCCCGGACCCCCGCTTGTGGGGAAGCTTTGTGCACTGGGCTGTCCTTTGCCCTTTGATGTCAACGGCCATGGTGATTGTTGAGTAGTGTGATCTGTGAAGCTTAACAGATTAACACTGCAGAAAACATGTTTATAATTTACAATTAACAATTAAGCTCTAAAGTGCAAGGAAGACTTCCATTTCATAGGGATTGTATTGAAGCTGATGTCTTTAAGCACGGGCAGAAAGTCAGGTCTGGGTAAAATTCTGGTTGGTCAAAGTCACATTTTAGACTAGAAAATTGACGCCCATTACCCTGTATTTTGGGTCAGACCGTTCATTCCTACCTAAATTCGGGTCAAAATCGGATTTGGACAACAGAACGAATAGAAATATTGTGTCTGAATATTTAGTCAAATCAGTCAATATCAAAATACAGTTGAAAGATCTATGACTGAGCCTTTGTTTAGGCTAGACTAATTTGGGTAATAGGATGGGACAAGATTTTTCCAGCACTAGTATTTTGATCCTATAATGATTTGTTGTCATGTGGCGTCTGAAGGATTTGGAAGAAGGGATGGGGTTATTTGCTTCCTGTTGTATCCGCAAGGATTCAAGGTTGTATCCACAAGGATTCTAGGAATATTTTCGATTGATCCGGAACCATATCTTAGAACTAATTTGTAGAAGTGGCTTAGTGTCTTGTGTTTTACTCGCATGGTTCAGTCTATGTTTATGGCTGGTATGCACTATGCCGCACAAGTATGTTCTGGTGTCTGTACTTTCTTGCTTGGTAGCAGTATTTGCTCTTCTTTCACATGGTGGACTTTGATAGTATGTGAAAATTCTATTTCATCTGGTTTTGCAACTTTCCTTTTCCCCCCTTTTCTGTTTGTTTATTATTGATGAAACCTCTTTCCCTTTACCTTGGAACATAAAAACTCTTTGGTTAAACAGCAGAAATCCCTACATTAAATATGGGTCTTGTTTCCTTCAGTCATTTTGTCGACTTGTCCTCTTGTATTTGCTCTCCCTTTTCTTTTTCCTCTGACTGTGTCTTTTTTTTAATGAGTAATCAAGAAATTGTATAAATATGACACTGGGGGTATGTCACCGGTGGACAAAAAGAGCCTGGGATCTTTCTCGTCACTGAAAAATTATTATCTTTTCCCACCAGATATTAGACAGGTTTCTCAAGGCCATGGAAGGGAAGAACTTGTAGCTCTCTCAAGAGGGATGCATGGATTTAGCTCAGGATCAACTTGCCTCGTAAATGCTGAGGTTGATTCCATGGGAGGAGTTGTTGATGGTGGAGTTGGCATTGATAGCAAACCCTCTCCATGCCTGGCGGCAATTGAGAAGGCACAGGCTGAGCTGAGGTGACGGACTCTCCTTTTTCGTCATTGACATATTGTTGACGATCTTGTTCATATTTACAAATATTCTTCTCATTTATTACAGACTGGAGTATGATGTCCTAGAGGAAAGGAGAAGAGAGCTTGAATTTCTTGAGAAAGTAAGATATCTTTCCTTTTTAACACATGTGCGTGCTGGCATCTTTTCTTGCATTTTGTGCAAGTATGTTATGCTGACTTTGGATGGCTCAATGTAGGGTGGAAATCCTCTTGATTTCAAATTTGGGCATGCAGCTTCAATAAGTGTTCAGTCTACCTCTCGCACAGATCAGCATGCAGATCAATTATTGACTAGGTGTGTGTGTCTCTGTGGAGATTTAACAACTTCAATCGCAATGTCACATTATTTTGTACTAATTTTCTTCCCATACAGTGAAGCAAAAGGCAGTTTTGCATTAACTGCCTCACCTCATGGAGATTCTGTTGAAAGTAGTGGGAGATTGGGGGTTACTACTGCATGTGAACCTAACAGTGCTGATAATTTTGATGGTGAGAATGAGATACCAGAAGATGAGAGGAAGTCTAGAGGACATGGTAGAGTGAGGATTACTCCATCACAGCATTCTTCTCAGCTTGATGTCGGCCTGAATGCTAAAAGTTCGGAAGACTCGCCTATTTTTCACCCTAAAAGGGGTCAAGCATATAGGAGAAGAAACCGGTCCAGGCCAAACCGTGATGGCCCCCGATCAAGTTCAACTGATGTGGGATCTCGTGTTGGTCATGGTCCTTGCTTGCCTAAACGCCATGCAATGCTTTCCAAACCTATTTTGGCTGAAAATCAGTCTGAAATGGAGTCAGAGTCAGATGGCACACATACTCTACGTTTGTCTGCAACCTCAAGAGACAATGAGTTTCTGGAAGGTAAGCGAGACACACCAACTTCCAAGGATAAGCAGGAGGAACTGCAGCATCAAGGTGTAAAAGCTGAGGGTGCTACCATAGCCACATGTACTTTCAAACCTGATCCGGCTGCTGAACAGGAGACTATAGTTCCTGCGGATAATGAACTCCCTGCATGTTCAGATGCAGTGCTAAACAAAAATGATCCTGTTTCTGTAGAGTTGAATGAATCTAACAAGATGAATGGAGATGGCAAATGCAATCCAACTGAAGGTCTTCCTAGCAACACAGGGCAAACAACTAAGGGCTTGGATTCAGAATCCTCTTGTACACAAACAAGTCTTAGTGCGGAGGGAAATGGAAACATTGATAGCGAGACATGTCTAAACTCGAGAAAGGTGGATAGTAATGGGTCCCCTAAGGAGCAGAAGCTATCACTTGGGGAGAAGTCAGTCAGTAAACATGAGAAAATGCTGAATAAAAAGCGTACTTGTAGAGAAATTGAAGGTAGTTCTTATAACAAGGAGGACAAGAGTGCTACTGCTCACCCAGCCACCGAATTTGCAGAAAAAGATAAGGAAGAATCAGACAGAGGCAGATCCGCAACTGCACAGAAGGCTGAGTGCCTGGAGGCAAATGACCATACCGAGCCAAAACCAGAAGGTTGGACGGGCACAGCCGGTGACTCTATTCCAAGAATGGAGATTTCTCCTGTGAGGCTGAACTCTGCTGTGGATCCCTCTTCCGGTGAGCCCAACAGGACTGATTGCTCTGCTTCACTGCCTGCTTCTCAGCTACAAACTTGTGTTGGTGACCAGCCGAAGGTGGTTGACAAGGCACAGGAGGATAGGATACTGGAAGAGGCACGGATAATAGAGGTGATTATTGTAATTGAGTTGTAGTTTATGACGTTTTATCTGCAAACCGATATAATGTTGCTTCTCCAGTAAGGGTTTTGATATCTGATGAGTTCTAAACAGGCAAAACGTAGAAGAATTGCTGAGTTATCTGGTGGTTTGTTGACACGAGAGTACCGAAAAAAATCTCACTGGGATTTTGTTGTTGAGGAGATGGCTTGGTTGGCGAATGATTTTGCTCAGGTTTCTTCATTTAACAAGTTCTCTCTTGTTTTCCAGTTAGCCTTATTTGTAGCAACTGGATATTAGTTCCTAATGTTACTTGAATTTCTTATAGGAGCGTCTTTGGAAGATGAATGCGGCTTCTCAGATTTGCCACCAGGTAGCGTTTGCTTCTCGAATAAGGTTGGAGGAGCAAACTAAACGTTTCAAGGAGAAAAGTGTAGCTCACATTTTGGCGAAGGCTGTGATGGAGTTCTGGAATTCTGCTGGGTCACTTGCGGGGAAAGGGATGAGTTCCGACTCTGGGAAATGCTTGCATGATGCAAAGGCTGATGAGTCTGAAATTGCTGGCTACAAGGTTGATAGTCCTGATAAGGTATTGTTTGTAAGGCAGTTGACTTCTAGGTTTGCTACCATTCGTCAACTTTCTCCTAACAATCAATATTATTGCAAACCCGGAAAGTTCCTGCTGCTAGAGGTTGTGTGTAATTATGTATTTGTCTTTTGTAGTGTAATTTAGATGTACGTAATGTAGGAAACACTGCAATCAAGTAATGAATCGCTCAACTTTTTGCTATTAACGAGCAGGATAATTGTCTGTAACAGGAGCCACAATGTCGGGGACCAAAGGGGGATCTTGCAGTGCATAGATATGCTGTTAGGTTTTTGAAGTACAATTTCCCATCAAAGCCTTTTGTTAAAGTCGAAGTTTCAGAGAGTCCCATAGCATCTGATATTGACATGCCAGAGATTTCTTGGCAGGATCAGTTTACAGAGGTGAGTTTGATTTTGTCCATTGTCGGATTTACTCTCAGATTTGCTGATATTATATGGCAAATCCTTTTCTGTATGCTCGGTACACATGCTTTTCATAATCCCTGAAGCGCTCTTTTTTGTTGCCATGCATCTACATATATGCAAATATCTTTTGAGTGTGTGTTTTTGTGTTTCTTCATATGGAACCATCTGTGCCAGCCACAAAAACATCTTAATTTATGAACTCTTTTCACTATTCAGGGCAGACCATCAAGGCTTAACAGTGCTCCATGAAACTGCTCCTAGGTTTTGACCTTGAGTTACCCTTCAAGTACTGTCTCATATATAAAAGCAGTCCAACACACACCCAATTGACTGTTATTTAATTGTTTATGATTGAATAGTTCCTTATACGAGATATAATTCACATAGGCATAGTATATCTTGCATGAGCTGTGTCTGTGAGAGATTTTTTTAACGTGGTAAACAAGTATTAATGCTGAGGTACTACTATTTTAGTGCCCACACATCAGTTTTGCCAATTTACAAAGCCTGATTTACAACAGTAATAGGACCTAGCTTGGGTCGTGCTTTCATTGAAGTTCCGCATGTACGCAGGTTTCCCTTCTAGCAAAAAGACCTATTTCATTTTCGGTCTAAGATATCTCTGTATATTTGTTCTATTTTTCAATACATTATGAATGTACAAATTTGCTAGGAGTTTGTAACGCTATATTTTCGAGTTGTTTTGCCTTTTGTGGGTTATATAAGGCTAATAGATGATGTAGTTCTGAATTTCTTGGGCCGTTTGCTTTCCTACTTATTACTCAATAATTTCTGGGTAATGTGGTTATTTATGCCATGGATATTTTCGCTTAGGCTCCTTGCAATTCAGCTGTTTCATCTTTATGGGTATGCGATATACCAACAATGAGTATGTTTTGGTATCGTCATTTCTTGTTATGTGGTTGAATCTTGCTGATGGTGCTGTGATCCACGTGGTTGTCAAAGCACTTTCTGCAATCTGCTCTGTGGTCCTGGAGAGTGGTCCTTCATTTTCCATAGTTTTGGCAGTTGGTTTCTCAGATCTATGTTACTTGATGTCCTTATCGGATATGGATACAGGCGTCGGACTCGGCTATTTTGAAAAAAATGTATACATTTTTATTGTAATTTGAAGTGTCGAGTGTCATATCCTTGTCCGGGTATCAAGGGTCCGACATGGGTACGACAAGGAAAATGAAGAGTCGGAGTAACATAGTCTCAGATTACTGCTGTATTTTACCAAACATGGTTTTGGAAAATTGTGGTTTGTATTAGCATCATTTTTGACGGCCTCTTCTACCTCCTTTTCATTGTTGCAGGAGAACCTATTCTATATAGTCCCTCCAGGAGCGATGGACACCTACAGGAAATCTATCGAGTCGTGTTTGGCAGAGTCTCAGGTAAAACCATCTATATGCTATAGATTGTCACATCTAGCATAGTCAATCTCAATCAATTTCATGGACATGAGGTGTCTGCTGTGTGAATTGATCATATGTGGTTGCATACTTGTGCTAAATTGGGACTTAGTGGTGGGTCAGTCTCCTTTTGCATTTTTCTGGTCCTACTTCCCCCCCGCGAGAATCTTGTTTTGCTGATAAGAGAACTTGAGCATTGCAAATTCGGATGCAAATGATTTGGTGTATTGTCGAAATAGCACTTTATGCAGTTTCTTGTTTCTCCAGCCGATATTTTGCTTTTCTCGATAGATTTATAACATCGTGATTTTCTTTATTGCCCATTCTAATAACCATGTGACATATTCAGAGGACTACCAATGATAGGCAAGGGATGGTTGATGCGTCCATGTATGATGCTCCAGCAGGTAGTGCTCATTGTTCAAAATTCTCTTCTTTCCTAGCAAATAATTTTTAAGCTTTTGACAATTCCGCTACTACTTTCAGAATATGGATATCAAGAGAATGATTACGAAGAAGATGAAGGGGAAAATGCATACTATCTCCCTGGAGCATTTGCCGGTAGCAAGCCATCGAAAAAGAAACGGAAAAATATGAAGTCTTACGCTGCTAGAGCATATGATTCAGGAGGTGAATTTGGCTATGGGCAGTACATGGAGAACAAGAATGGGGCACTGCAATCTGTCTTAGTTGGAAAACGATCTTCTAACAATCTTCATGTTGGTCTTATTCCCACCAAAAAGATGCGTACTGCCTCTAGGCAGAGGGTTGTGGGTTTCTTCAGTGCCGGGTCTGCTATGGCTACACCAGCACCTAATAGATCAGATGCATTTAGTGGAGATACTAACTCTTTCCAGGATGATCAGAGCACTTTGCATGGTGGATGCGTTGTTCCAAGAAACTCAGAGGTTGATTCTGCAGAAGAATTTGAGAAGCAATCACGTTTTGATTCTCGAGAAGTTTCGACAAAGCATAAGAAGAAAAAGAAGAAAATTAAGCATCAGGTATAATAAATTTATTAAAAAGAGATATCCAATCATAACCTGCTGCTTTTGTCATTGTTGATTGGTTGTGATTTCTGCTTCTATCCTTTTGGCTCATTTCTGTTTTATAGCAGCGCGCAGCAAGTAGCCAGACATGGCTGCCTGACTCTGCCATGCAAAATGAGCAGGTAACGAATCTTTTCAAAATTGAATCTGCTGTTTCCCAAGGAAATTTAATAATCTAGGCATCTAGATTATTGAGCCTTTTTACCATGATGGAAGCAAAACCAAACCAATCAAACCTTAGCACCTGATGTGTGTGTGTGTGTGTGTGTGTGTGTGTGTGTGTATCCCTACTGTGTGTTAAGATATATAGGTAATAGCTTCTTATCTTATATTATAGGTCATTTTGCATTTTGTTTGGATAGTCCTCAAACATCTGGTGTGCTTGTTTGATATTGCAGAAGGATAATGCAAGAAAAAGACAGGATGGTTACCAGCTTGAAACTAATGGGAACTGTAAGGCTTTGTTTATGCCTCTTGTCACTGTTTATCTCCTTTTTCCCTTCCGCCACTTTTATCTGTGTTTGTTGGTTATCACTTGAACTTTTTTTGCTTATTGATCATACATTTGTTCTTTATATAGGTTTATTTGCGGAGCATACTAAGAGGCTGAAGGTGATGAGGCAGTCATTGGATAATTCGTTTGATAATGCAGTGCCCATGAGTGGGTCAGTTGCTTCACCGGTGGCCTCTCAAATGAGTAACATGTCCAACCAGAGTAAAATCATTAAATTGATTGGTGGTCGGGATAGGGGTAAAAAAGCAAAAACACTTAAGGTAACATGTTAACAGAGGAGCATCATACATTTTATATGCTTTTTTGCCCATCAATTACTGCAATGTGAATTGAGTATTGAACTATGCAGGTAATTTCTGGACAGCCTGGTTCAGGAAGTCCATGGACATTATTTGAAGACCAGGTACCCGTTTTTGTGGCTGATTCTTCCGTATTGACTATTGACCTGCTTTCTAATTATGGGCCAAGAATTACCTGATATCTTCTCTCCTTTTTAGGCACTTGTTGTGCTGGTGCATGATATGGGTCCAAACTGGGAGCTTGTGAGTGATGCTATGAATAGCACTTTGCAATTCAAGGTATATGACCTGCTTGCGTACTTCCTCATCTCTTGCAAAAAGCTCTGATCTGTTGTTTTTGCTGATAAAGAAAAATTCTTCACCATGTTACTTGTGTTGGGTTCATCCAGTGCATTTTTCGCAAGCCTAAAGAGTGCAAGGAGCGGCACAAAATTTTAATGGATAGGACTTCAGGAGATGGTGCTGATAGTGCTGAAGATTCAGGATCTTCTCAACCTTATCCTTCTACTTTACCAGGGATTCCAAAGGCAATCATCTACCCTCTTCCCCTCTCCCTTCAATGTGCACCATAGTTACCAGGAACGCTTCCCGGGTCGTTAGTCCCGGAATGCGGGTCACACATTTAGTCTAGTTTTGCCTTCAGGACGCGGGTTGCATGCGTATGTAGCGTTTCCGGTAACTATTTGTGCACAATATTTATCTAATTTAGATTACCGTTAGCTGTCAGTGAATGTGAAATCGCTACTATTGTATCCCAATCTATAGTTGTGTTCTGGGGTTTGGAGGTAACTAATCCCAACTTTTTGTAATTTTTATCTTCATTCATGCAGGGTAGTGCACGGCAGTTGTTTCAACGGTTGCAGGGCCCTATGGAGGAGGATACTATTAAATCCCATTTTGAGAAGATCATTCTGATCGGGCAGCAGCTGCATTACCAAAAGAGACAGGTATTTCTTCCATAGATGTCAGAATTGAAGGATTTATCTACAATTCTTACATCGATATGCAATGGCTAAATCTAGAAAGTCCGTGTGTGCTACTTCTTTTCTTGTTTTGGGATCAAATGTTTGTGATGATTCCAGGGGCGGAGCTAGAAAATAATAATTGGGGGTGCCAAATATTAATTTTGTTATTATTTGTCGATTTTATCATGAAAATCATTTACAAACATATTATTTTATTTTCTGTAGGTTATGAGACTATGCATTCGTGCTCGATTCTTCCTTAAATTTTATATTTAGTAAGACATGTTAACTAAAACTATATAATTAGGTCATGGCATCAATAAAACTTAATTGTCCATCCAACTTTATTAGACTGATGATGAAACATGAAATTAAAAAATTTATATAAAATAAGTGCATAAACTGTATTAGAAAAAACTTTCAAACCAGTTAATATCTTAGTTCTTTCTATTATATACGATAAGAAATAGAAAATATATCTAGTTAGCAATTGGAAAATTATCATTAAAAAATGTCAATATTGATAATTTCACATAAAAGATACTTTAGTAAACTTCAAAATTTAAAAGAAGATTAGTAAGTATATTCGATGGTATAAATTGGAGCACACTACAGTTAGCCCTAAGAATTTTCTTTTAAAAAAGACACAAGATAATGGCAAAATCCAAAAAAATAAAGGCAAATAAAAGATAAAATTAAAAATGGCTACTCAAACAAGAAAGAATTTTTTTTTTAAAAAAAAAAAATCCATTTGCTACTAGCTGGAAAGCATCGAACCCCTAACCAAAAGAACTCTTTTAAGGATATTTCATTTTGATTGCCATCTGCACTATGGTTAATTTATGCAATGGTCTGCACATACTAAAACATGAAGATATCTTAGGGCATGGGGGCTGCCAACCCCCTCCCACCTCCACACCCCCCCCCCCTCCTTTTCTAGATTCGCCCATGGATTGCGTTTCCTTCTCTTTGATTGCATTTCCTTCTCTGCTTGTTCTATGAGATGGACTGCTTGCGATAATTGCTTCTTCTATAGCATGATAGCACCTGATTACTTACTCCATGTGGAATATATTCTCAGTGTACTGGCACAAGATCTCAAGGGAAGATTTCATCCAAATCCAATACTCCAAAAATCCCTTTTCAAAATAGAGTGTTTGGGTGGTGGTGATCAGACATAGCAGTCTTACCCCTGTAAATTCATAGACTAATTCTGATTGACCCAAGATTTCAAAATCATGATGCATTCACTTCAGACATAAAAAGTATAGGAGATGGTTGTTGGCACGTGGAAAATTGCTTGTTGCTAAATGGCAGATACTTTGAAATTGTGGATTATGTTAGTATGTAGGCAACAGGGAACCTGTGGGGATGCCTTTGATGAAATCCAAAATTTGAAACTTATGTTTTCATGGGTCTGGTTAGATTGGTTTTCAATACTAGTGTAGAACTTGTAAGAAATATCTTTTGCAGACGCCTTACTCTCTGCCTCTTTGCTGTCTGCCATAATAGTATAGTTGACATACGGTAGAAATGAGCAACAGTTAGTGCCTAGCATGTGATTCAAGTCAGAAATAACGACATTAATGAAATTATAAGCTTGAATTGTTCATGATAAAGGGTTGATCATGTATTAGCCTGAGAATTGCAAATTAAGTGGAGGAATTACAAATATGCGTCTTTGAGTATGAGTCCTATAAAGTGCTGCTTGCATCTTGCTTGGATTTAGATTAAGTGTTGATAGATATGCAAATCATTTGCTTTATTTGGAATGTCACATTAGATGGAGGTGGTCTCGTCTATGTAAATTGTGTGGTATCTGTTGCTGCATTGTGGCTAGCAAGTTGCGTACAAATGATCTCTGCATTCCTTAAGAAATACAATAAAATTAGGAATCGTGTTTATTCATATTATGAACTTATACCGATTTTTCTAATCTCTGTTGGGTTCCTGTTTCTGAAGAACGGTGCTCAGGATCTGAAGCAAATAGTGCCCGAGCATGGATCACATATGGTTGCTCTCTCCCAAGTGATTCCTAACAATTTGAATGGGATTACTCTAACGTAAGTCTTTAATTGCTTATGGGCGCTAATTACTTGGTCAGGGCAGATTTCCCTTTATAACTGATGATACCAGGGCATTTTGTTTTGTTCTATATACGGGTTATTCATCTCTGAAAATGATTCCTTTTCCCCTGAATAATTTTATTTTATTGTTCTGCAGGCCCCTTGATTTTTGTGATGCTCCTGCATCCAGTCAAGATCTACTTGCTCTTGGATATCAAGGACATGCTGGTGGGTTGCCGTTGTCAAATCAAGGCGGTGTACCCCCAATGCATTCTCCTGCTGGAGCCAATTCCTCTCTTCAAGGTTCTTCTAGCATGGGTGTCGGTAATAATTTGGCATCACCCTCTTCTCAGTTCAATAGCCCCCGGTAATTTGCTGAAGAAACCTCACTTTGTAACTTAATTTTAGTAGCACGAAGTGCGCCCTTGTTAATCCCTTGTGATTTGATAGTGATTCCAGATACCCAGGTGGCAGATCTGTATCTTTGCCAGTTGAAGAGCAGCAGAGACTGCAGCAGTACAATCAGTTGCTTCACGGGAGAAACATGCAGGCATCCAACTTTGCTTCTGGAAGTGATCGGGGTGTACATCCGGTTCCTGGTGGAAATGGTGTTGACATGATGCCTGGAATGAATCGGAGTGGGACAATGCCTAGGCCTGGACATCAGGGGCCTGCTTCATACTCAATGCTGAATTCTGGAAATATGCTTACCTCAAACATGAGAGGAATGCCCAGCAGCAGCATCAACATGGCGTCTAGTCAGGGGAACCCAATGTTTAGGCCTCGTGATTCGTTGCATCTTGTCAAGGTAAGTTATCTTGCTCATGTTCCACTCCATTGTGTCATTTTCTGTTCTTTGGTCTTGTTTTGTAACTTTTATATTAGCGTTGTCTATGTTACTGTGATTCATACGGTAATTTTTCCCCCCGTATATTTTTGGTGATATATCTGAGCAAGAGTGCAATTCTTAAAACTTAGTATAATGAGTTTATAGCATCAACTAGCTGGCGATTTTGTTTGCACAATCTCCATTGGTGCTAACCTTGACATTTTCCCAGCCAAAAGAATCAAAATCAAAGTAACACAATTAACAATAGCTGATAATTTGGATGTGCTTTCTCGACCGACTACTGAATTGTAAATTGTTTGGGAGGTCAGGGTGAGGGTTAGAGAAGAGATTCAATCTGGGTTGGTATATATGCATTATGAAACCCCAGCATTCCTTTGTCTTATACTTGAGTAAGAGCCTCTTTTGACCTGTTTCAATTTGTGGTTACAGCCTGGGCAAAGTTCAGAGCATCAGAGACATATGATACCTGAAATGCCGGGCACGAGTTCTGGATTCACTAACCAGAACACTTCACATGCTCAACCGTATGCTAGCCATCATCATCAGCAAAAGCATCCAATGCAGCAGCAGCAGCAACATTCCCATGTACTTAATAATGGCCAACACCATCCACATCTTCCACGGTCAAATCATCCGGCATCTCCACAGCAACAAGCCCTTCTCCGCATTGCCAGAGAGAGGCAGCTTCAGCACCGATTGCTGCAGCGGAAACAACTGCAGCAGCAGCAGCAACAGCAACAGCAACAGCAACAGCTGCTTTCTTCCAGTGCAATGATGACACACACTCAAACCCCACCACAGCCTTCTGTATCATCTTCATTGCAGAATAGTTCCCACCTTCAATCACCGGTTTCTTCTCAGTCTGTGGCTTTGCCACCTTTGTCTCCGTCTTCGCCAATGACACAGCAGCAGCAGCAGCAGATGCCGGCACAAGGTGTAGGGCGAAGTGGACAGAATGGTGCTGCTGGAATGATGGCAGGGAAACAACGTCAAAGGCAAGCACAGCAGCTTCAGCAACAGTATCAGCAATCTGGCAGGCACCATCCACATTTGAAAGGAACGGGGAGAAGTAACATGCCCATGCATGAAAGCCTTGCTATGGATTCATCTCATCTTAATGGCCCACAAATGCCTGATAAAGGAGAGCAGGCTGCGCATTTGATGCAAGGTCAGGGCTCATACTCTGGTCTGGGACCAACTACAGCACAGCCATCTAAACAACCCATGGCTTCTCCTCAGAATTCGAGTCAATCACAATCTCAGAAACCATATGCCAATGCCATTCCAGCAGTACCTGGTGCTTCTGCCTCTCCTGCTTCAGATCAAGGTGCTTCATCAACGGCGTTGCCTTCTACTAACCACCAACGTTTACAAGGAAAGCCACAGTCTAATCTAATGGCAGCTAACCAATCTCATCCTGCTCATAAGCGGCAAATTCATCCGATGAATTCTGAAACCCAGCTGCAAGCGGATCATTCCCAATCAGAACAGCAATTTGCTGGTAACGTTTCAAGTGCGATGGTTCCTTCATCTTCTCCTGCAATGCCTAGTTCACCAAGTTCATCGGGTGCAGTGAGTAGCCCAGGTATCACTTGTTCATCAGGCAATGAATCGTTATCATCTGTTAGTCAAAGTCTATTGCAGAGGCAGTTATCGGGTAAATCGGCATCCCAAGGGAATAGTCTTGGGGCACAACGGCAGCAGCAGCAATCACATTTACAGCCATCATTGTTGCCACAGAAACAGTCCCAACACCAGTTCCAGCAGATTGAACCATCCACTCAGAGGGTCCCGCAATAGCAGCCTCAGCTTTAGGTTAGTTGTGGATAAGGTGGCGTTGTAGACCGACCACTATTCAAAAACCAGAATAATGTTACTCATCAACTGGGCAATTCCCTGGTGTGTTTGTTCCTGCCAGGCATGCCCTTGTAACAGCAATGTACAGGTAAAATTCATGAACTCTCTAACTTTCTTTTCTATTGTACGAGACGGGTTCCCTTATGTAATTAGCTTATCTGTTGGTTGCTCCCTTTTTCTTCTCTGGGGAGATTATATAGCCGATGCAATGAGAAAATGTGATCATGACATTGCATTGTTTGCAGATCGAGCTGCTGATTTTGCAAGGGCACTTGAAGAGAACTCAAATGAGGCGATATCGTTATATTCCAGGTTTTACTAACTGCACTAGCTAGGATGAGGGTTTTTTTTTTTTTTTTTGTTGTTGGGTATGATGTATATTACCACGCCTTACGAGATTTTTGAAGATAGTAACGAATGTAGAGGTATGTGTACAGGGTCTGATGTTCATCTGTCCCCCATTATCTGCTGCTTTGTTGTTCTTTCCACCCAGCTCAGGGTTTCATTCCTTTTGCCCCTCCCATGTATTATTTTTATCGGTACCAGAAGGGGGGATCTTCATTGTTATGGCTTAATGTCTTTGGAAATTTTGTGAATATATCTTTGTAGTATGTAATGATCCTTCCTTGGTCATCATTTTTGTTTGCTTTGTACCCTTATTTCATCATAGTATATTAGTATGAAAATCCTTGTTATAACTACTTTGTCAAAGCATTGCGACTTGGAGATGTGACCTTGAGCACGCCCTCGCCGCCATGCCTTCCTAGCTCCGAACAGCTCGGGCGCATGGTTTTGTGATAAGAGAGGATGGGGCAGAGAAAATAGTGTCGATAAAAGTAGAAATTGAGAGGAAAAAGACTGAAGAAGCCATCAGTATAATGAGCTGTTCTGTATGCTTAGTTTCTTACAGATTTGAGCTCTTGGTGTACGGTGTATCATGTACATAAGTATGTTTGCCACCCACAGATGGCATGTCTGTATGCAAAAGAGCAACGGGAATCACTCATCACATGGTACGAGATTGTGAGATCATCTGCAGAATTTAGTCAGGTTGTGAACTGGGTCTGAGAGTGATGTACAACTTACTAATTGTTGGCAGGATTGGTTAGTTGATTGGTTGCTCTACTTCATGAGTCTGCTAAAGATGGGGGGTGGAGATTGGAGAAGCCTCATCTTCATAGGTACATTGTGGAACATTTGGAAGCTCATGAATGTATGGAAGAGTCGAAATTCGGTGGTATTCAAGAATGAGATGTATAATTCTATCGGAACAATTATTCGTGCTAAAAGAAATTTGGCTGAATGGAATTATGGATACTTCTTTTCATCTTCATCTTTTTCATCTAAGGAGCAAGCTTATAAGCTTCATTAATTGGGCTAAATCGCTAGAGAGATTCAATTAATTATCTTCTTCAACAGTAGTAAAAGATTCGTTATCAGAAGTTGGGATGAGAGATTTATTCAAAATGGTTCTACCAATCTAGGAACAACTTCATTTTTAGCACAAAGGCTACAATTATAAGGAATGAAGTTCGACCAATGATTAATGCTGGATATCGACCAATTGTAATTAAAGGTGATAGTCATGAGGTGCGCATTTAAGCTTAAAAAGGAGAAACTCATATTCCTTGGGAGATTCAATTTACCTTGTCTACACTTCATTCACTGCTGATAACCCTCTTAGGAGGTTTGTAAGGTGCATGAGGTGGCAAACGGTTGATGATTGTGAGTATATGAAGTGGATCGATGATCCAATTTGCGACACTGTGGCCATTGCAGTAAAGAGATTGGTTGCGAGATTTGATGATGTGAAGAAGCAGAGGGATGAGTATAGAAACGAGATGGATGTGGCTGAAGCCAACATCAATGATCTGATGGGTGAGTTGGAGAGGTTGAGGGGGGAGAATAAGAGTTTGAAGAAGAAAGCTGGTTGGGTGATTGTGATGTTTATGGTGGTGTTTGTGATGGGGGTCGTTGCTGGGGATTTTGCTAAGTAATGGATTTGCTGGTGATGGGGGTGGGTGATGTTATTTTGCTGTGGGTGATGCTAAGCTGATGATGATGATGTATATAGGAAGTTGCAGTAGGAAGTTGCAGTAGATGATGATGATGGTGATGAATTTTTTGGGTCATCAGATGTTTTGCTTCAATGGGCATTTGTTAAGCATCTTGTTGGACACAGATGCTTCCATTTTTTTGGGTTCCATCAGCTTGGTCATCTGTTTATGTTTGTGTCTAGGGTTTAAGGCTTATGTATGTTGGTTTAGGGCAGTTGTTTAGTGTTGTTTGGACTGTCAGTTTAGGGCTTATGGATGAATTGTAATGAATGGTTGAATTGTAATGAATGAAGTGTAATCAATTCTATTTCTATGCTCTGTGCTGTGTTTGCTCTAGTGTGTTTCATTTGCTCTGGTGTGTTTCAAACTCTTGCAAAAGCACCTCTTCAATCTCCTCTCCTATCTTTTGCTTTGCTATAAACTCACAAAACTCACATTGAACACAAGTAACAAAAACAGAAATGAAAAACAGAACTGAATGAAGTGTAAACAAGGCATAAAATGAAAAAACAGATATGAAATGAAATTGAACAATAACGATGAAATTGAACAGAATCAAAAATGAAAAACAAGACACAAAACAAGACAGAATCAGAAAATGAACTAAAGGATTAAACTTGCATTAAGTATGAGGGAATATGTAATGGGTACAACATCTAGTTTTTGATGTACATACTCCTCTGTTTTGGCTTAAGCTTGCAACAAAACAGGGTACAAAACCCAAAGATGTACAAAAGACATATCCCCTCCCCCCCCCCCCCCCTCCAAAAAAAAAAAGTATGGCATTTACCCCCAAAAGTATGACATTTACATTTTGACCTTCATTTATATCCTATCTAATGTAATCACCATCAAAAGAAGCCATGCATTGTTCAAAATGGCTTAGCAACGCATCAAACAACCACCTAGTTTCCTAGGTTAATCCTTTGTAATTTCTTCCTTGGTGAAACCCTGGGCAACACACTTCTTTTTGCAGGTCTCTTCTTCCTGTGCTGCTTTGTTGGTGTTGATGAAGGAGATGGTTGTGATGGTTGAGGCTGTGATCCAATGAGTGGCAACTCATCAAATTGTGCGACTCTCTTAGCAGTAGCAGTTGTTGCAGTAGCAACCACATCATCAACAGAAGAATTGGCAGCAGTTGATCCAGCAACAGTTGATCCAACAGAAGAGGCAGCAGCAGTAGATGGAGCAACAGTTGAAGTAACAAAAGCAGTTGCAGAAGAAGCAAGAGCATTGGCACCTGAAGAACTAGCAAAGAACGGGCAAAGAATAGCATTGGAAGATCTTTTTGTGATCTTCCTTTTGGGCTATGTAATCAAACAAGCAAAGTCAGAACCCTAAATACATAAACCAGATAAAATCATAAATCCTATACCCTAAAGTTAAAAAACATGGGAAAAATAAAAAAGTCACACTAATTTGACCAACTAACCCAAACCCTAAAGCTAAACCCTAAACCCTGACCAAACCCACAGTAAACATTTCCTAAAAGACTAAACCCTAAACCCTAAACCCTAAAACCCTGAAAGTAAAGGCAAAAAACAATCCAAAAATAAAAAAGTCAAACATGTTTTTGACTCTTCAATCCCAAAACCCTGACCATAAACCCTAAACCTGTGTGGAGATAGATTGTGAGCAGTAAAGGAAACATTCAAAAAAAAAAAAAAAGAAGTAGTAGGATGTCATACCTTAAACTTCTTGGCAACCTATGTGCAAGTCTGCTTGTTGTGGCCTTCAAATCCACAATGTGAGCAGTGAATCCTAGTCGAGTCTTTTGACATTTTACCTCTGATTGTCTCACCTGCTTCTGGCCTTCTAAAGTACTTCGTGGTTGTCTTTTTCTTTGGCTTGAAGAAGGGAGCAGTGACAACACAGCCAGGGGCAGTTGCCCACATGTTGGAGCCATTTAGTGGGTTCAAAGTGTGAGAGTATGTAGCAACAAGCTTCTCAGTTGCATATCAATCATGGACAAAGTGTAAGGGTTTCAGCCTTTCCTCCCTCATTACAGCAATGGAATGGGGACAAGGAATCCCATTGAGTTGCCATGAGTTGCAAGTACAAGTTTTCCCATTCAAATCCACAACATACTTCTCAGCCCATGCATTGTTCACACTAAACACACCCCTAGCAGCCCTAGTAACTTCCCAAGTCTTTGACTCTTCAATCTTTTTCTCAAGTTTTTTTAAAATCCTAGGAGGTATTGGGGTGTTGATCTTAGAAGCTCAAACATTCTTGTCCCCTACTCTTTTCATAACTGCCTTGAAAATCCAATTTAACATAGAAACTATAGGCATGTAGCTCGCTTCTATTATGAATGCATTGAATATTTCAGCGATGTTGTTATCTACAGAGTCACCCTTGGCATGGGGTTTGAAGAAGGCTCTGCAGAAATGCTCAACACCCTTTCTTTCAAGCATCAAGATCATACAGATTCTTGGCATTCTTCTTCATTTCAATTTAGTGGTTGATTTAGCAACCCTCCAGAATAGTTTATTGTACATCTCACCCCTAAAAAGCCTCCTTAGATTGGCATACACATGCCTAGCACAAAGTCTATGCTCACTTCTTGGCAATATCCTTGCAACACTATCAACGGCCCTAAAACAAACAAAATTGAACCAACAATTCACATTAGCATTGGCGCTCTAAACAAATATTTTAAAGAATAAATCCACAAGGGTTGGTTTCAACATACCTTTTTTTGATCTGAAATCATTGCCCAGCCACTGCCATCCCCCATATTAAAATCAATTTGAAGCTGTGAAATGAACATATCCCAGGTCTCCTTTGATTCAGTGGATGCCACCCCATGCTAAAGGATACATTTGGTCATTTGCATCCCTCATAACAGCTACAAACACTTGTCCACCCCAAGGTCCTTTTAGAAAGCACCCATCCAAGCTCAAAACCCTCCTACACCCCTCCAAGAAACCCTTCTTCAGTGGTTCAGGACATACATAAAGAAACTTGAAAATGTGCTGATTTGTCTCCTGAACCTCTGCTGTTTTCAGAACAACAGATGTCCTTGGGTTCTTGTCAATCAACTCCCATATATAGTCTCTAAGTTGAGTAAATTACTCCCTATAATCACCAACTATAGAGTCTAATGCCTTCCTTCTTGCCCTAGAACACATACACAACCCATCATTGTAATTCAACTCTTCCTTCACCATTCTTTGTAAGTCCCTGGCTGTAATGGATTGGGTTATCCTAAGTCTGCTTCTAAAATGATCAGCTAACCATTGCACACTCATGTTCTATGCCTAGCCTCAAAGCTAAAAGTAATACATGTGTGAGGGGGCCCAAATGTCTTCACTGCAAAGCTCTTTTCCTTCCCTAATTTAGATCCCCAAAACCTCCGCTTACACCCTTCACCCTGACATAAAAGTTGATACCTAACTTTGTCACTCTTGCACACTTTCATATTATACGCACCTAGGATCCTGTAATTATCCATTGCTTTCTTCATCTCCTTCTTGTCAGCAAAAGTCATCCTAGCAAGGAGTCTACTAGGTATAGCACGGTTGTACCTAGGACACTTTGGTTTGGGCTTCCTCATGCTAGGCCTTTTCCTTTGCACACCCTCACCCTCACTCTCAGGGCTGCTAGGGTTGTCTGAGTCATGGTATTGTTCATCCTCACATCCATTATCATCCTCATCAACTCCTCCTCCTTTAATCAAACTGTTATCACCCTCAAACAATGCATTCCTATCAGCTATTTCATCCTCCCTCAAATTCTTTTTTTTCTTCATTACTAGTGTCATCTCCTCATCCTCTACTTCATAGTCATCACCATCACCATCAGGTTCATAATCATCATCATCCTCCTCATCATCATCAGAATCATCACCATCCTCAGCAGCATTACCATCAGCATCATCATCATCCACCACTTTTGCCTTCCCTTTCTCCCTATTTATATTAACATCATAATCATGATCCACCACTTTTGCCTTCCCCTTCTCCCTATTCCTATTAACATCATGATCATGATCCACCACTTTTTCCTTCCCCTTCTCCCTATTCCTATTAACATCAGGATGCTTCACATAGATTCGAACAAATGGACATTTTTCCAGTAAATTACTCAAGGTCCTTATCTCATCATCCCCTTTAATCTCAGCAAGACTGTCCTCAAATCCTATACTACATCTAGGCTTGCTAATGTAAAGGGACTGAATTTTATCTTTTGAATACCCATCATTCTCAACAAATTCAATCAGATCATCCACACATAACAAATCAGGGTCTACCTCCCATTCAGTGACCTCAATGTTAATGTAAGCCAAATGTGGGTCTGATCTAAACTCCCCCCAATGAAAGATTTGTAATTTGCCCATTCAGAAACCCTAAAACATCAAAATCAAGCCAATTTCAGGTACATAAAGCAAATTTAGGTTACACAAACACATAAACACCAACCAAACACAGATTTTCGACATAAACCCTAGGATTCATCAAGAAACAGAGGGTTGTGTTTCTGGGATTCTGGGAAATTGCAGAACATAAACCCTAGAATTTTTTTTTCGACAAAAGCTACTGAAATGGACTTCATACAACTAAACAACAACAAAAACACCAACAAAACAAAGATTATCGACCAAAATTCAGCAATGCAAAAATTAGGGTTTTTGGAGAAACTAACCGGGTATGAATGTTAACCTTATAGACCTTCAATCCTTGCAAAAACACTTCTCTGGTGTGCGATTTTGTTGATTGTGGTTTAATTTAGGGTTTAATTGATACCCATTGCAGAAACCAAAGGGGGGAGGTTGAAGAAAATGGCGATGAAGATGAAGAGTGAAGAGGGAGGTAAACGTTACTGGGTTTTTTTTTTCAAATGGAGGGAAATAAGTAAGGGACCACTGATTTTAGGATATAATATCTAATTAGGATGTTAATTAATTTAATTAAGTGTATATTTCCCTTAATCACAACCATCAACACCATTAACCTGCTGCTTTAGGTTGCTTCCAGATAAACATCTGGTAAAGTGGCATTTTTAACACAATTAATTAAGATTAGTGACATTTTGATGATATGAAAATTCCGGATGGTAAATTTACAATTTTTCAAAAATTTAGTGGCATTTTTATCCAAGCACTCAATTTAAGTCTCAAGTATATTATGCGATCTCAAATTCGGAGCCCCGATTACAAAACGAAGTCATCAAGAGTGTATCTCAGTATCAATGTTGCTCGGCGCTGGAATATCCTCGCACAGAGCATCTTACCGCTTTTCTTCATCATCATCTTGGTTCTTCAATGGAGTTATTGACGTCATTTTTCACAACTTCTTGTCCTCATCGCCTCCAAATTCTGCTCTTTTTCACTCATTTGCTGCACCACTAATCACTCATGACAGTGGCAACAATACTAATTTCTCCCCTTCTTCAAGGACTAATCTTTGGAAAGATCCCACATGTTTATCTCCTGCAGATTGTGCCTCGCTCCTTCGGTCCTGTATTTCGCGACGAGCTCTTGAACCCGGTAAGCAGATTCATGCCCAGCTTTGTCTATCTGGGCATGGTTTCAATTTGGGTTTAGCCACCAAACTTGTTGATTTGTATTGTAATTGCAATGCTTTGGCGTATGCCCACCAGCTGTTCGACAAAATTCCCAAAGGGAATCTCTTCCTATGGAACGTTTTGATTCGTGGGTATGCGTGGGATGGGCCGTATGAAGTTGCTATATGGCTTTATCATCAACTGCTTGATCACGGCCTTGTGCCTGATAACTTTACCTACCCGTTTGTGCTCAAGGCTTGCTCTGCACTTTCTGCTATCAAGGAAGGGAGGGACATTCATGAGCATGTGATTCGAACCGGCTGGGAAAATGATGTGTTTGTGAGTGCTGCTCTGATTGATATGTATGCTAAATGTGGTTGTGTTGAGAATGCCCGGGAAGTGTTTGATAAGGTTGTGAAGAGGGATGTTGTGTTATGGAACTCAATGCTTGCTGCTTATGCACAAAACGGGCACCCGGAAGATGCTCTTTCTTTGTGCAGTCAGATGGCATTTGCAAGAGAGAGGCCTACAGTCGCGACCCTTGTGACAGTTATCTCGGCTTCTGCTGACATTGCCGCACTTCCTCATGGAAGGGAGCTTCATGGGTTTAGTTGGAGACAAGGGTTTTCATCCCAAGACAAGGTTAAGACTGCTCTTGTAGACATGTATGCAAAGTGCGGCTCAGTTACAGTGGCTAGGAGATTGTTTGAGAGGATGTATGAGAAGCGGGTTGTTTCGTGGAATGCAATGATTACTGGGTATGCAATGCATGGTTATGCCTTTGATGCCCTAGATTTGTTTGAGGACATGAGACGACAAGATTATCAACCTGATCATATTACTTTTGTCGGGGTACTTTCAGCTTGTCGCCATGGCCGGTTACTGGATGAAGGCTGGAAATACTTCAACGAAATGGTGAAAGAATACTATATACATCCAACAGTGCAGCATTACACATGCATGGTTGATCTACTTGGTCACACTGGACGGCTAAAAGAGGCTCACAATCTCATAAAGGAGATGAAGGTGATGCCAGATTCAGCCGTGTGGGGATCGTTGTTGAATGCATGTAAAGTCCATGGAAATGTAGAGTTAGGGGAACTAGCATTAGAGAAGCTTATAGAGCTTGAACCTGATGATGCTGGCAATTATGTGATACTGTCTAACATATACGCACAGGCCGGGCAGTGGGATGGAGTTGCAAAGGTGAGGAGACTGATGACCGAGAAAGGCATCAAGAAAAGCGTCGCATGTAGCTGGATCGAAGTGAAAAATGAAGTTCACGCTTTCCTATCGGGAGACACTTCACACCACATGTCTGATGCTATATATTCTGAGCTCGAACGAGTGACAGGACTGGTGAACGAAGCCGGTTATGCTCCGGGCACTGGGACAGTTTTCCATGATGTCGAAGATGATGAGAAAACTCGCATGGTTTGCAGTCACAGCGAAAGGCTAGCAATTGCTTTTGGACTTATCAGCACCCAACCCGGGACAAGGCTTCTGATTACCAAGAACATCCGAGTTTGTGAGGATTGTCATGTTTTCATTAAATTCATATCTACAGTTACACAACGGGAGATCACCATCAGAGATGTTAACCGTTACCATCATTTCAAAGACGGTGCTTGTTCCTGTGGTGATTATTGGTAAAAAAGACACCAGGCCCTTTGGTCACAGACTAAAAATTCCAGAGAACATTTGCACGAACGGTCAGTACTTTGAGCTATCGAGACCCACATACGATTGGGTTGGTTCGGGTGAGCTTCATCAAATCGGGGAACTGCCGGGTCTTTTCGCAAGGAGTTGAAGCAGATGAAATTCACCCAGGATATATTTTTGAGTTTTGGCATATAAGGGCATTGCAGCTTCTCAGTTCAGTACTATCTGATTTGAGATTCTTGTCTGTGTTTGGGCATGTTTCTATATCCGTTCCCGGATGTTTAAAACTCCCACTGCTTGGCTCCCTACTATCTGCGTGATTTGTTAGTAAAAACTGCAGTAATTTCAACTACACTGGATCTCAGGTCACAGTAAGTCGGTCTTCTGGAATAGCAGTGTGGATCATGTTCATGGAGTTTCTGAATTTTCCTGTCTCTGCTACTGTAAGTGTCGGAAAATTGCATTCTACAGATGCTACCAGAGTGACCTCGAGGAGATTCTTTTGTTCATGGGCGGGCACCCCTGCCCGGCTACACCTGGTTTTGAGCAATTCAATCACACAATGTCAATAAGAATCGGTCTTCCAAAAAACTATGCTTCAAGATCTTACCTTGAAGATCTTTTGAGCAATGTATTGATTACTCATTCTACTTGCTGAGAATGGTCTGTTGACTGTTGCATATGGCTACAATTTGATCACTGGTAATCTTATTTCAACATGATTCATGACTGGGCTAATTAATTGCTAAGAACCCACAAGCTTGCCCTCTGATATAAGCATAAAGCGGCTGCTATCCTAATATTTTGCCAATTTCTATAACTTTAAGATAGTTTCTGGGCATCCAAATATGCTTTGACAAGTTAATGAATTTTATCAATGAACCATTTCAAAGCTTGGCATTATGGGTCTGAAAGTGAAACTCATAGAAGTACGGTTGTCAAAAACTACACGATCCAAACATTTGGTCCAATCTGACTAGGAAAAAAATTCAAGTATGGTTAAAGATTTTTCTCTGAATTTTTTCATTGATTCCTCTTGTTCGGACATCAATTTTGTTCCAAGTTCAAACGTGTCCAAATGGTTCACCTTGGATAAAACCTGAAAAAGAAAAAATCTAGGTGTTGGACATTACTTTTTTGTCCAGCCCAAAATAACATGGATTTATACTTGACTAAATTGTTCGACTTGGAAAAAAGGTGAAAACCTTGGGTATCGGACATCATTTTTTTTTATCTATCTAGTGTCTTATTCATCAAATTGAAATGACCTAATTCTGAAATTTTTAGCCCCAAGTAAAGTTGTAATTTCACATTTGACAGCCTCAAAGTGACTGCAGACAATCAACAATCAACGAAGCAAGCCAGTCCATTCCTAGGCTTGTTTGGTGACAATATACTCTTTAGAGCATCAGCCATTTTCTCTCTTCTTTTCTGATTTTTCGCCCAGGCATAAGTTGCCCATTCTCTTATTCTTATCTAATACAAATCCATACGTTCTAATTGAAAATAAACAAATATCCATACATTTGTTTATAATGATTCTTTTAAATATGTATGTAAAGTCAAACAAGACAGTAATCATGATACGAGAACTTGTACTGCTTTAGTAACAAAGTTTGTTTACATTTGGCAACTTGCTATAGGGTGAAAGGTACATGACCCAAAAAAAGAAAGGAAAAGGAGGCACTATGCACAATCAATGAAGTAGAGTGTTTTCAAAGTAGTTTCCAATTTTCATTCACAAATAATGGTCAGCCTTCTCTTTACACTTTCCCTTTACCCTGCAGTTCTTTGCTGCAAACAGGTATGTAACTGTATCTTTCCCCCGCGAAACCTAAAACCTCTCTATATTTGAAATCTGTATTGTTCTCGCATTACATTATGGACACAACCAAAATCTCGTTAGCTATTCACATCATCTTGGTGTGGTCTGAATTTCACTCCAGCAGGTGCTGCTCCGTTAAACAGTTAATTAGTACTAGTAAATGGACCTGCAAGTAAGCAAAAAGCAAAAGGATGCTTATGAGTGTGTGCACGAGTTTTCTCTTTAGATCGAGCTTAGAGGCAAAGGGGAGTAAGAGTTTACCAACTCTAAGGATTTGCAGGAGCCTGACTACAAAGTTGCATCGATCCCCGAATGTACAAGTATCGAAGAAAAATTAATGTAAAAGACCAAGTCGTCCCTGTCGGCTTCCACCAGAAGCCGGTTTGATATTTCTCCTCCAACAGGTTGTTGTTGCCTGATTCACAAATATGAAATCTTAGCATGTGTTATTTACAACAGATAGTTTGCAGCGAAATATTTTTAAATATACAAAACTGGAGCCTTCGAAGAACAGTGAGTGTAAAAGAATCCCACTAGAAGGCAAAAAAAAAATTGAACTTCTTTAAGCAGATTGAAATGCATGTGGCGTAATGGCTCGGTAGGGAGCGGTCTGATGTAACAGTATTACCCCTAAACTTTTGCAATTTATAGAGATCGATTCTAATTGACAGGTATGTTAACTATTATTAAGCTTCTTTGCAACAGACGTTCTTTCAAGCCAAGTGTAGAGGCAGGTTCTTTCCTACTCTTCATATCAAGGCATTTACATAACACTAGTTTTCGGCGTGCAAAACTTACCGGAATGCTGCTTTCCTTCAAGCTTTCAAGTGACTCAGCAAGCTCCACTTGTTTCGATGCTGTAGCAAATAGGGCCTGTATCAAAGAGAATGAGCAAAAATATCAGCTCACAACAAGTACAAGCAGTGACCGTTCTCAGGTCTTAATTGTCCGACAACTCTACATGCAGCTCATAGTCTTAGAGAAGTAACCACACTTACTTTCTTAGTCTTCTGCAAGTCATGCTCGATGGCTTTAATCCGATTCAGACTCTCGTGGATAGTCTCCTCTTTATCAAGAGGGATTCTTGTAGGTTTATTCAAGAGTTCGGTAACCATGCGCTCCAAATGTTGAAGCCTTTCCCAGCATGGATCAAGGACATTGCCTTCAATTCTCTGAGGAACAACATGGTGGACCTCAGAGCCCGGCTCTGAACGACTTGTCTGAGAAGGGCTAAGTTCCTGCTGCTGGTCGCCTTCACGTCTACGTCCCAAAACTTTTCCCAAG
This sequence comes from Portulaca oleracea, assembly GCA_029582165.1. Classification (NCBI taxonomy): domain Eukaryota; kingdom Viridiplantae; phylum Streptophyta; class Magnoliopsida; order Caryophyllales; family Portulacaceae; genus Portulaca; species Portulaca oleracea. Next base: position 27,188,273 of record CM055879.1, read on the forward strand.
AGCCCGAATATGATTCCCATGCACATTGTAAGCATGCATGTCAACACAGCCACTGAACCTCTTGCATGAGATATAAATTTCCCAGGCGGCATTGCTTCTGCACTCACTTCAGAACTGCCATCTGCCCATAACCTTGAATCAGGTTTCGAAATAGTTTGCTCAAAACAATAATCAATTACTGAGACTTAAACAAGTGTTCATGATGTGTATAAAGCTCAATGTGAAAGCTCAAAGAGAAAGAAATATTTCATTTGCAGTTTGCACCATAAATTGCCCAACAACATTCTCTAATTCCACATTTTACCCCAAATCCAAATCCGAATCCAAATGCCCCAAAAGTCCTGCTAAACAAGGTCCCAAATACACACAAAAGGACCGGTTGCCCAAATTATGACTTACGAGAACACAGGCAAACAACCAGCTTGTGGCTGTACATAATTCAAACAATAATCTTTGATACAGAGAAAAGGAGTGAAATCATTTATAAAAATAAAAAAATTAAAAAAAAGAGCAACATACTGATTAGATGATCATCTTCAATTCTGGCTATAGAACTCACGGATTCCACCCGCTCGCCCATATAAGAAGATTCAGCTGCTCTCACCTGAGATATGTTAAAAGTCATGAATGGTCAAATGCCTATGTTCCAATTTCCATAGCCATCAAGATTCGACATCTTTTGAGAAGATGAAATGTATGTTATGCACGTTAGACATTATTCACTTAAATAGAAACCTTAAGAAGTATAGATACAATATCAAGGTCATGATGTGTGTTCGAAATTGGCCTCAGCTTCTGAAACTTACTCTATCTTCCGGCAATGCTGCTGGTTCTATGTTAGGTTGCTGCTGCTGCATATCTAGACCAGAAGCCCTCCCAGCAAAGACCAAGTCGCTCCTCATAGCCTGTGCATGCAAGCATTAGCCTGATAATGTACCATAAAACATTGAAACAAGTGTAACTTTTCTGCAGTTAATCATATATTTACAGAATACCTCATGGGAAAGCAACTTTGTTTTCAGATCTTCACAATCAGAACTATAATTTCTCTTCAAATACATCATTTCCTGAGCATGAACCAGCTGCAAACGCAGGCATTTCGTCAGCTAATTTCCATTAAAAAGAATAGAAGAAATAACCAGTGATCATCAGAGTCCAGCTTACTTTCATTATTTCTGGATCATTCCAAGGTCCCTTTTGATATTTAAGACACCCACCAGGACATGAGCAAGTTCCACCAACAAAATCAGGCAATTGGCTGCAAGAAGACAAGGCAGAAATCAATGAAAAACCAACAATTCCTTATTGCAGCCAGACACCAAAAAGAATGAAGTTTCAACCTTGGGTCTACGGCTTCCATCAGCTTGTTATGGAATTTGTTGCCAAGAACCTGTTAGTAAGGAAACAAACGCTTTGTCATGCATGGCTCACTTTAATGTTCGAAATCTTATAAACTTGTATAAATTTGCACAGCATCATCATACATGTATTTTTGAGGTAGTCTTTGGATCGAGAAAGCTTTTTGCAGTATTCCATATCAGTTTGAACCCATTGCCAGCATTCACAATATACATTTGATGCAAAGTCTGCAAAAATGGTAGTTGAGGAAAAGAAATTAGGCGACTAAAGAATTGCTGATGTGATATATGTACAAAAGCAGATGAAGCATCCTACTTCAGGGTAATTGTCACCATCAATTTTCTGCATACACATTACAAGTTCACGGGCGAGCTTGCCAAAGCTCATCCAGTTCTGCGAAATTGAGGAAACCATAAGAATATAAAACATGAGACAGAGCGTAAACTAGTAAACAACTTTTGAAGGATCATATTCATACCACCCCATGAACATCCAATATTGTAGTTGTAGAATCAATGTGTCTCTTGGCTGCAATGGAACAAGCCGGAAATTTCTCAGCGAAAGCCTTTTCAAATCCTTGAATGTGATACTTTAGAAACCGGTCCACTGTGGTTACATTCATAAGCTTGCCCGGTTCAACCTTGCCAAGCTGTTCAATATAAACAGGTCTTCCTTGCCTATCTACACCATGATAACCATGAGGATAGTGTCTTTGTACTTGATCATATTCTTCATAGTTGAAATCCTATACAAATAGGTAAAATCTTGTTAACAAAGTTCATGACATCACAGTGTGCCACATGGTCCAAGTAAATGTACATCGCATCGCATCGCACAACTGTAAACGTTAGAACCTTGCAATGGTGAAGCACTTAAATAAACTGCTTTTACAAAGAGCAATCCGAAAAATAGTAAAAAATCCCATAGAGAAGGCGCCGCTTCATCTAAATCATGAAAATGATGGCTCGTGAATGGGCTCATGTAAGATACCAGAGGAAAGGAAAGATAAGGCAGATCTATACTTGTTAGTTGTTAGGTTAGTTATACTTGTACCTAACCAGCTATTGTAACATGATTGTGGAAAAACATCGCTATCGCCTATCTGTCCCATCATATTACCGTTCCGACACAAATAATTGAGCAAGATATAGTAGTTCAAACTTCAAAGCAATAACATTTGAGCTAGCGGTCATAAGTACTCGTGATCGATCGACATCGGAAAAACCCCAACAACAATTTTCCATAAACATAGGGTGACATCCTTGAAATAATCATCGGAAAAGATATAGCACACCCTCAAAGCTATAGCTATTGGTGGTTTGATTATATATAGTGTCTTGCTCTTGAGCACATTGTTACCTCTAAAATTGTATCTACTCCATTTTCTTTCCTCCATTTGAGCATTTCCTCCCACATATGAACAGTTTTATCAAGATCAAACTTCCTCGCTTTCAGAAATCTGCATGAAAATGACACATTTTCTTTAGGAAGAAGCCATGGCATGATATAAATAGGTGTTCAACTAAAGATATAATTTTGCGGAATCATGATGTTAAATCATTCTTCTATTTTTTTGGTTAATTTAGTGCAATGCCAAAAGATCAACTAAAGTAACTGAGAATGCAAGCTATAGCGAAATGCTTACGAAAGAACAAAAAAGAGAGATTAGCATCTTCTTAACCACAAAGAAAGGATTAACAGGAGAACATCCAAAGCTTAAAGACACCACCACAAAATCTTGTTTAAGGCTGTGTAGTGGTGGTTTGTAGACAAACCAAAATTTGAGTGATAACCTCCCTCCACATTATCTCTTCCTCAATGATATATTCATGTGGATCGATCAGAAATATCTTAGTTTATTTCTTATATTTCCCAAGAACTTTTTACAATTCCCACAGCAATTATTCATTCAACTTGTGATTATCATTATTAAAATCCCGATCCCGATCCCCATCTTGATCTGCGATCTTACGATTTTATGATCCAAAATCCTCGATGCGTTTCTACTATCCACATTCCGATCCACGATCCTACATGGGTTAATTCCGATCCTAACTACCCCATGGATCCGAGTTAGGATCCCGATTCTAACAACCTTGCTTGTGATTACTCAAGATGGTCAATACTCCAGACCATATATGAAGCCTGATGGCAGCTGATCTTCACAACATTGAGCTCAAACTCTAACCAAAACATCCTCGTTAGGCAAAATTGTAGAAGCGCCCTTTCATTTATCACACCCCACCCTCACGCGGAGGACAGTGCTATCATAAATACCCCTGTTACCTTGTCTGCTGTAAGATACCAAAATTTATGGCGAGTTCCCTCTCTACTTTACCCACTTCCATATTTAACTAGGCAGGCTACCAAGTGCTTGTTTTAAAATTTCAACTTTTTTCAATTCAAAACCTTGAGTCTGTACTACAGGATATAACTTAAGACTATGTCCCCTATAACTCCTTCCTTATTTCATGTATTTTGAAGAACTTTTTCTTGGGAGAGGGGGTGTTTTCTACATATTATAACGATGCAACATCTGTTCAACTTCGAAACCATGAGACCATATTCCATGAAATTTTAACTTTGTTGAATAGATTACTAGTACTATTGGCATCATCTTCCTTTTCTGCTGCTCTATGGAGGATAAAATCAATGGGTTTATATGATGCTTCTCAGGGTAATCCTTAATGTAAACTTAGCGATCAATTCGATAAAGCTCCATCCGGCTCAATAGAAAATAAGGGTTCCTTAATGCTTATGAACTTCCTGAAGTCGGCTTTAGGTACCATGAACCTAGACGTCTACATCGGCAGATGAAACTCCCCCAACCCCGAAGAAAGAAAAAGAAGAAAAGAAAGAAATTCACATATTCCATTTGGAGGAACCTGAACTTCAACAAAAGATAGTGACATTTGCTGTTCATATTGAAATACGATGGATCCGTAAAGCTTTCTAGAAGAGTCAGCCTCCAATAGCAGCCAGCAAAAAAGTTCATATATGTATTCCATATCAAATTTCATGCCATTGAAGTTTCTACATTCTACAATCATCCCAAGTCACAGAAATTGACTAGGAAACTAGAGTCAACATAAGACAGCCACTAAAGCAGATTCAACCCATTGCATTACATCACTTCATTTTAATTGTGATTTTGCAGTACAAGATCACCATTGACAAGTCAAAACAGTAATCTAACTGACCTTAGCATGGTATGGTAGTCATCGAGATGAAACGGAAGCAAACCCCTCTCCACCAAAACTTGGCGAAACGCATCGACCGCTTCTTCCTCCTCTTCATTCCTGAAATCATCAACAGCAATGGCAGCAAACTTACAGTCAGCGATCCGCTTCCCTCGTTTCTTCAACCCGTGAGCGAGCTTTGTTGATGCATTCACCGCCTTCTTCTTCAGACTCCTGATCCGGGTTCGCTTTATCGGTTCATCCTCCGACACTTCCATATCAGATCTCCTGGGCCTCTCTTCATCTTGAACAGAAAGTATCTCTTCTGAATCCATCACAAAAATTCAGTCTAAATCTTCAAAGACAAAATGAAACGAATGAAACCCATTGGATCAAAAGTACCTACCCGGCATTGCTAATTTTTTCTGGGTGATTTGAATTGAATGATGAATATCTGCAGCAGCAAATTAACCAATCAAATTCAAAAACCCAGAAACAAAAAGTGAATCACATCACGGAATTCATACAGATCTGAGCAAGTTAGCTTTACTTGAGCTAAAATACAGATACCCAGAATATATACCGTCTTCTCAAAGTTACCTGATTCCCGGAAAACAACAATAAAAATGCTTCTCTCACTATAAAAAAAAAATAAACAAACAAAGACAGTAGATGAACTGAATCAGGCGAAATTTACGTTGATTCATACCAAATGAAAACGCGTTTACACACCAAATTACCCACCAATATATAATAACAAACCTAATTAAACACCCCTAGAAAATTAAAGAAGATACAACATATACAAGATCGAATGTTGACATTGAAATCTTGAGGTGAAATCATCAGCATTTTCGGATTCACCCCATCACATACCTCTCAAGTTGAAGATTGTGAGGGCAGAATATGAAGACGGAATTTCCCGCACTTTCTCTCTCTACCTCCTCCTCCTTCCCTAAACGTCAAAACCAATGCAATAATTAGGGGAATCAGACCCAAAAGAATGAAGAAAACAAAACGTAAAACGCAATAAATGCAACCTTCTTTCACCCTCCAATCCGGAAAAAGAGAGAATCTTTGGAATTAATACTACCGCCATGATTGATTAATTACTTGCTTGGTTACTTACCCAGAAAATGGCTGATACTGATGCTGCATTTCAGTGAAGGAAGCTCATGTTTCTCTCTCTAGACAGACTAGATTCTTCTTCTTTTTTTTCTGTGGTGAATGTAATGTAGCTGTCGGCTTGGGAAAAAAAAACTTCGATGAGGAGGATGGAAGAGAGAGAGAGAGAATGGGGGAGGAATAGGAGAGAGAAAAGGAAAAGTGAGGGAGGTGTTGTCCTTGTCCTCCTTCGAAAAGTAGACAGACAGACATACACACCATAGAGAGAGAGGGGAAGTGAGCATTGATCTATCTATTTTATATTAATTGTCATAATTTTAATTTTTATGATCTCTAATGTCATTATTTGATTGATAATTTTTTATATAATATATTATTAACAATTGTAATACGTAGTATTATATTTTCATGACAGTATTTTTCATTATGAATCTAATAACAGTAATTTTATATAGCAACTCATTGTATATATTGAGAAATTTATTGTCAAAATTTTTAAAATTTGACTATACGATTTTTAAAGATAATAATTATTATGGACGGAGTATATGCACCTAAAAATATGTACTTTGATTAGGTATGAATGGACAATTATGTTATTAGGAGTAAACATTGAACAATGCATATATATGTTTTAACAATTATACTATTTGAGGGTGAACAATGAATAAATACGAGTGGATAATTATGTTATTGAAAGTAAACAATTAGCATATTTGGATCACATGTTCCAAAGCATATAATAAATTATCCAGAAATTACAATGAGTTACAATATAAAATTAATATTATTGTAATTTTTCATATAATATCTTTCTAACAGTGTTAATTTCATACTATAACTCATTATAATTTGTGACTAATCAATAGTTAAAATATAGTCAAATTAACACTTATTTGGAAATAATGGAGAAAGAAGGGGAGAGAGAGAGAGTTGCCTGAAACGGAAAAATTAAAAACGCCGTGAAGACGGTCCCGGAGGGCGGGAAGTCTCCGTCAATCAACTCTGCCAGTTCTTCGTAGGTTTCTTGTTCGGTATTAATTAACGGCGGCTGTACGGAGAACAATTAGTACTCATACGGTGCCGTATTGTTGTTTGATTATTTTATTTTATTTTATTTTTATTGGTTTCTTTCCTATCACGTTATTTTATTTTATTTAAAGAAAAGAATTTAAAGTTGGTAAATAGCGTTGGGGAATGGGGAAATGGCAATTGGGTGTGTAGGGCGGTGGGGGTGTGTTTGTTTGTTTTGACTTTTGACTTTTGGAAGAGGAGTGAAATCAGGTCAAAGTGCTGCTTGTGATTCCTAAAGCTTCTAGAAGGATTTTATATGCATAATGTTATGCATCCACATTAAACCAAAATATAAAAAAATGCATGAACTACTCCCTTGGTTCTGTATTAATTGACACTTAAACTAAATTTTTTTCTAAAATAATTTTCACTTTCCATTTCTCAATATCTAACTTAATTATTTTAACTTAAATAATTATGTTAACTTTTTAGTTTTTCAATCAATAAAAATTACTCATACTCACATACTCTCACTATTTACACCTTGATATCCGAAAAAAGACCTAGGAAAATACTCCCTCTGCCCCAAATTAATTGTCACTTTGACTAAATTTTAATCGTTAATTATTCACATATTATGAGTTACAATATGAAATTATCTCCATTGTAATTTTTAGTAAAATATCTCACTAATGATGGTAATTTCATATTATAACTCATTGTGATTTGTGAGTAATTAACGGTCAAAATTTTGTCAAAATGTCAATTAATTTGGGACGGAGGGAGTAATGTTATTTAATTATGTACTAGTAGGTAGTTTTTTTAGTTAAACCTTGGTCTGTGAAAAAATTTGAAATATGTCAATTAACATGGAACGGAGGAAGTATTATAAGTGATGAGGTTTTCAATATGGGCATTATAGAATTTATACTCCCTCCGTTCCATATTAATTGTCATAATTTTGACAATTATAATATTATAATTTTATAATAGTATTTTTCGTTAGAAATCTAATAGTGATAATACTATACTTTTATGCATAATGTTCATGTGTTTATTACTTGATGTCCATATATTTTGTCACTGTTAATTGATGTTCATATGTTATTACTTAGTGTCCATGTGTTTACTACGTGATGTCCATATGTTTATTATATGATGTCTGTATGTTTATTACTGTTTAATTATTGTTCATATATTTATTACTTAATGTCTATAGATTTTTTACTTGATATCCATGTGTTTATTACTTGATATACATATGTTTATTGCTTGATGTCTATGTGTTTATTATTTGATGTCATATGTTTATCACTTGATGTGGACATCAAAACTTTAATTTTTTTTAAAAAAAACTTGATTACTATAACCTTTAAAAGGGCAACACTTCATATATAAATGAGGGAATATAGTCATAGATTTCAGGGAGTGTGGTCATGGATTCAAGGGGTTGTGGTCCCGAAATCCATGATCACACTCCCTTATATCCATTACTACACACCGTCAGATGTAAATCAAGGTTTGTGATATGTTCTGGCCACCTTCATACCTAAACTATCTTTCTACCGGATCCGTTTCACATACATACATACATACATACATACATACATACATACATACATACATGTATGTATGTATGAATGTATGTATGTATGAATGTATGTATGTATTTATGTATATGTACGTACGTACGTACCTATGTATGTATGTATATATGTATGTATGTATGTATGTATGTATATATAAAAAATACCGGATTATCAAGTAGATGAACTATGATTCAAAAATTAACTCATTTTAATTTAATACATAAATATTTGAATTTTTCTTAATTTACGATATTAAATAAAATTCAAATTTATTTTCTTTAATTGATTATTATAAAATAATGATATTTTAAGTAAGTTGAACTTTATAAGTATGATTTTACCACCTTATTATTCGGATTAGTTTCAGAAATGATTTGCAAAAAGAAAAAACTTGAATAATGCCATTAGAGTTATTGCACATTTTTCATTAATGTATAATTATAATGAATTCACTCATAAAAATAAATTATATAAATTCATTAAAAAAGTTCCTGTGCATCAAATATGTTGTCAGATCTAATTATCCTTTATGATGAACAAATTCACATTATATTTCCTAAAAATACAGCTTTTTATTTTTATAATAGTATTTTCATTATAAATTCAATGGTAGTAACTTTTATGTAATAAACAAACTAATATAATAAAAAATTAATTAATAATCAATATTCTAAAATTTTAATTGATCGATATAAAATTTATGGTGATAAATAAAATGGAAAGTAGAGTGTTTTTAGTGAGTAATATATATTGTTATATAATGCCGTAATTGGTTACTTATTTTAAATAGGTCATTTAAGATTGATCGTAATATGACTATCAATGAATTACATTATGGTCACTAAAGTTAGTTAGATATATCGTTTTCCGAACATAAAGTTATTTCAATTCATGCATATTTCAATTCTAACTTTTTATGTTAAAGTAGGGTGTCATAGATTGTAATAGCCTAATAGGTAATCAATTTCAATATCTATCAGTCTTTAAGAAAATGGTATCACTTTTTTTATACATTTTGATGCAATTGTTTTTTTTTTTTTTTGATTCAATTTTGATGCAATTGTTTAATGTGAAAATTATAGAATTTCTCGTCACTTGGACATTTGAGAAATTTTTTTTCTTATAATATCTTTCAAGTGAAGGATGATGAAAGTTAAAAACCTTCTTATCACAGGTTAACTCATACTTTTTGAACTCTTAATCATGGTAACAAATTTCTTACGAACTTATGTATGAATCTAGACACAAGAAAGTATTTGGATATATCAAATCCACCAAATAATATTTTTTCTAACAATTTATTAACATAATTTGCATATGAAATTAAATTATCATCATAATTTGAAAAGGATTGTGAGTACCATTTGATTTAAGTTTTGCTAATATGCTAATTTATGTTTAATTTTAAATTAACAAGACTATTCTAAAATTTTGAAGTTTGTAACATTTTACATATTGACACAAAAATTGTTAAGATTTTACTCCCTTCATTCTTCAATATCTGTCACTTTAACTGATACTTTATTTTCCACAATATCTGTCATTTTAAAATTTCAATACATTATAAATGACAATTTTCTAAATTTAACTCTTATTTTTATCATTACCAATACAATTATATAACTAAAATAAAAATTTATATTACTTTTATCATTTTCAATACAATTATCATTCTCAATGCCATTTTCTTAAAATCTTCCAAAAACTCAAATATGAATAATCACGATCAAAATTCCTTGCAAAAACCATACATTAACACATAATTTAATTAGTCATGCATGGGAAACTAGGGTAATGCTATTTATCGCCCCCCTTTTTACTAATGTCGCCCCCCCAAAAGACGATTTTGCCCTTTATATAATTCAACTCACCTTCTCTCTAAAACTCTCTCTCTCTCATCTCTCTTTCTCTCTCTAAAATTTTGATTTATTTTAGAAATTAAACCTAAAATGTCAATAGAAGGTGGTAATTCAAGTGAAGAACAAGAGGTTAGTTTGTAAAATTTAAATTCTAAAAAAAAAAATAGAACGAAAATTTTTTCCGGAAATGCACGGTTGCCGCGCCCGCCGCGGCTCCGGCCGGATCTGGGCGCGGCAACCGTGCTTTCCGGAAAAAAATTTCGTTTTTTTTTGTTTTTTAGTTTTTATAAAATGTTTATATTATTGTTTATGTAAAAAATATTATTTATTTATTTATGTTAATATTATTAATGTAATAAATGTCGTTAATTATAATTGTTATGTAAATTTTGTTAAAACATATTATCATAAATAAGATGTTTAGAAGTGTTGTTATTATTATTATATTATGTTAATTATGCTAATTTTTATTGTTAGTATTGTTATTTAAATAAAATTTTTATTAATATTTAATGTTATTAATTATAATTATTATGTTTAAATTATGTTAATTAATATTATTAAAACAAGTTGTTTATAAGTGTTGTTGATATTATTAACAATATTAGTAAATGTTGTTAAAAGTATTATTTATTTATTTAAAATAATATCATTATGGTAAATAATGTTGTTAATTGTTATTATTATGTTAATTTTGTTACAATTTTTTTTAATAATATTATTATTATGATAATTAATATTAGAATTGTCTGTTATTTATTAATGTTGAAGCTACTAACATTATTATTACGAATTAGTATACCAGTTATTAATAGTATATTAATAATAATTGTTTTTATTGTTTGTAGGTTTTTTTGGAGGACTTTGGCGGGGACGGCGTTGATTACTCCTCACATTTTGTAACGCAAAATGTGTTCGAGAGTATTGAAGCGTTGCAAGGTTGGGCCAATGGAGTAGCTGCGACAATCGGTTTTAGGTTTGTACGGGCTTCGTACAAGAGAAAAGATGTCGATAGTCCGTTAAGGTGTTATTTGAAGTGCTGGAGGTACGGAAAGTATCGTGGCAAATTGAACGATCTAGATGATGCGGCTCGTCGGAGGACGTCAACGAAGGCGTGCCAATGTAAATTCGGCATTGTTGCTTGGACTCGCGAAGCGGAATGGCGAGTTAGAGTGTGCGACGGTGGCCGGAAGCACAATCATGCCTTCATCGTGTACGAGGAAGGGCATCGCCACGGACATCCATTAACCTCTCAAATGAAAGAACATGTCCGGATATGACCAACACGGGTGCACACCGGCGATACAAACGTCATTGAAGATTAGGTTCCCATCTGCGATAAACGTGAAGCAAGTTTACAACGTGGGCAAAGATGCGACCGAGGAATTGGATGGTAGGGCGGTGCGGGACAATGCTTGCGCATGGCGAAACTCGGCGGACGTCTCTTTGTCGATTATGATGACGAGCTTCGTCGGTGTTTTTATGCCATCCTTACTCGTTGAAGTTGCTACGTGTACCAAATGTCATTCTCATTGACACAACGTACAAGACAAACAAGGCAAAGTGGCCTTTATGTGAGCTCGTAGGCATGACACCGACGAACCGCAACTTCCGGATAGCTTACTCGTTCATGCGGGACGAAGATGGAATCTTATGAGTGGTCATTGTGGAGAGTGTATGAATTGTTGGGTACCGATTTAATTCCATCCGTGTTTGTGACGGACAAGCGGGATGCTTTGTCAGGGTCGCCGTGGTTTACCCAAATGTGCATCATCTTTTGTGCGTGTGGCATATGCGAATGATGTGGAGAACAAAGTGAACGTCCCATCGGGCAAGAAGCTCGGACTCGGGCTTCATTTCGCATATCATTTCGAACGGCCTTGTACATGCGAAGGCATTGGAGATTTCAATGTCAAGTGGAAAGAGGTTGTTAACGCGTGGATCGGGCAAAACAAACCGATAATTGATTATCTTACGAACGTGGCTGAGTCATAAGGAAAAATTTGTTTGTGCTTGGACCGACAACGTACCTCATATGGGGAACACGCCACTTCAAGAGTTGAGAGCCAAGATTCATCACTAAAGTATTATATCGGCGATTCAGAGGCACCTTCGATCGTGTGTTTGCGAAGATTCACTTTCACTTGGAGAATCAACATACGGAGATTAAGAGGAGCTTGAATGTCAAGGAGCACGCATTGGAATTAGGTCGATCGCATTTCTTTAAGAATTTGCGGAAGAGTATCTCATCATGCGTTGGACCTTATGTCGTATGAGCTCAATAAGATCTTTGGCGATGAGGTATGAAAATGAATGCTACTTATGCGATCACCTGGTGTCGAGGACCCACCTTCTCCCGTGCACGTGTTCTATGATGGAAGTTTACGAATCTGGAGAGCCAATTCCGCTGACACGGATAAATGTGTTTTGGAGACAACTGTCAGTGATTGGCGATGGTGAAGCTGCATGCTCAAATGATATTCCACCAGGTACAGACTTAGAACATTTTGAGGAACTGGCTAACCAGGTTCGGGAGAGTGACCCAGCAGTTGTACGACACGTGAACAGTGTCCTCAATGGAAAGTTGAATCCCGACAGTGAGTATATTCCTGATCCGCAGACAAGCCCCCCACGGCCCGGCAGACCGAAGACATCAAAATCAACGCGACGCAATCCCAGTGCGTTTGAGTACGGACGATCATCGGGACGGGGTAGCAAGACAACGACGAATTCGTCAAGGAAAAAGGGAACCAGTTCTTCATCAGTTAGGATGGGGTCAACAGGTTTGCGTATATTTATAGTACTTGTTTGGTTTGCAATAGTGACCATATATTGTTGTTTATAACTTAAGTTAATATGATTCGCAGGTATCAACCGGATGCGTCAAGAACCGTTCCCGTTCGAGGACGCTTTGCCACATTTCATTCTGCCATACGTCGTTGGATGGACGGATGTGGAAGCTGATGGCAACTGTGGGTTCAGATGCGTGGCGGCGGTTCGGGGATCGGAAAAGTGGTCAATCGCTAGGGTCTCAATGAGCACTGAGTTGCGGGCGAGTGAAAATGCATATGTTTCTGCGTTTTCTAACAGCAAGGAGATTTTCCTTGAGACACACGCACGGATTTACGGCCACTTGGCTGGGCCAGCCCCGTTCGAACATTGGATGTCGGCTCCAAATGACTTATTTCCAGCTGCGACAACGATGAATATGATGTGGGTCTTCTTGTCAACACCTCCTGGTCCACGATCGCAGACAGCTGAACTATGCATATCAATATTACCCATAAGAGGAGGGCCTAGGCTTACGGGACCTGCGAAAGTTCAGGGAATTGTGCGATACAATAACCACTTCATGCTTATACATTTACGGGATGACTGCCCTCTACCGCCGATTCATATTGGATGGCGAGCAGCTAGAGACATAACTGTTGAGGGTTATTTGGATTCTTCCCAATGCAGCCTGGCATTCAGGTTCCAACTGTGCGTGTACTGACCACAACTCCCTCAACGCATTCTTCTTCGTCAGGCAATCAAGGACAACACGAGGTGAACGCTCGCGACCCTCCCATATTACCCGAGCAATGTGACCTCCAAAGCTCGGTATCAATGAGGGAATTGCAGGTCCCCCGGGAACGTTACCACCAATCTTCCAGGAATTGTCGGCGCTACGCTTCCTCTTACGATATCGCATCGACCAGCACACCGTGAGCAATCGCTTCCGCCCGCCTTCGAATTGGGGCAAACTTGCGGATGCATCCTCATCGGCATGAAACCCGATGGCTCAGAATCGCCCGATGGTGAAAAATTAGCGGCGGAGGTCGGGATCATCTGCATCTCGGGCTCCCCTGTCTCATCGTCCCCCGACTCCGATGTTGTTGAGCCGCTAGACTCACCCATGGCCTGGTTGAGATGGTCAACGAAATCCATGGCCTGACTACCCGTGTCCTCGGGCTGGCCCCCCGCTGCATCCCCTGCATCCGTACCACGTCCAGCACGGCGAGTTGACGCAGTCACATTGCGTCTGTGGGGGTCCCTGGACTCACCTCCAACCACTCACAAGTCGATTCGCCCGGTCCAGAAACCCGCGGCCCTTGCCCTTCCCTACCATTTTAGATCACCTGCAAAATGAAGACATACATAACAACCAAAATCATTTAAGTCGCAAGAATATGCGCAAATGGGTTAGCGTGTGTTGGTTACCTAAGTCGTGTCACGAGGCAAGAGGGTCATGTTATTGTCCAAGGAGAGTGTGTTGTTTAATCGTTAATATATGGTTGAAAAGACTTTCGTCAATCAGACTTCTCGTTTAATTGTTTGGTTCCCAAAATAGCATGTCGTGATGAATTGCGCGAGGTTCTACGATTCGAGAGTTAGAAGCATATCAGTTCGATACAATGTAATGTTTCTTGTTGACCCACCAGCCGCATATAGAAATATTGCATTGTCTGAATCGATACGCTCTAACTCCCACTAACGCACCTCGCTCAATTTCATGGCGACGATGAAGCTACTTTTGGGGACCAAACAGATAAACAAGAGTTGATGCGGGCATTGTTAACCTTCTCAACCATACATTATCGAGTTACACACACTCTCCTTCGACACTAATATGACCCAAAACTCAACCTCTTTCTTTCACGTATACAACTAACATACAATAACTATACATTAACATAATTATTATCCTAACGCACTCATCACAAAATAACCTATATATCCACTTACGTATTAACTGGTTGTTGAGTACCTAAGTTATTAAATGGATGTGACATAACTATTATGTCATCATTTGGAGTTATTAGTACATAAATTGACAATTAAGTTGGATTATGAATAAATTACCCATACCAACTATATACGCCAACTTACTTACAAATAACAACCAAAATCATCCAAACTCAACATCCTTCTAACACAACTACATATACACTAATCGGAATATACACTCACCCGTAAACTTAGCCCTACATCACAATTACCATTTTTTTCTAAGCCAATTAATCACTAACATTAACACATGCTTAATCACTACTAATTGTCATATTAACACATGCATAACATTAATATTGATATTAACAATATTAATTTTCATAACACAATATTAATAAAAATAATACAATTAATCACTAATAATTATCAAATTAACACATAATTAACTATAATATTCATAATAACAATAGTAATAATTTTCATATTTAATAATAACAATATTAACTTTAATAAATATAATTTTTAATTTTTATTTATTATTTAACAATAATCTAATAACAATTATTAACAATAATAATAATATTAATAGCAATTATTATCAATAACAATATTAATAAAAATAACAATAACAATATTAATAAACATAACAATAACAATATTAATAAATATAACAATAATAACAATTAATATTAATAAATAAAACAAAAAGCGAAAAAAATTAAACCGCAGACGCGCATTGCGCGAGCAACGGCTTGCGCCGCGCGCGTGCAGCCAGATCCGGCGCGGCGCGTATCTTGGGATTCGCACGCGGCGCGCGGCATGGCGGCTTGCCGTATGTGCGTTCACGTGGCGTGCGTCACATTTTTTTTTTTTGGTTTTTTCGTTCAAAATTAAAATTTACATAACATAAAACCATAAAATCAAACACAAATTCGAAACATACCTCAAATTCGTAGATTGAATCCCGGTATGAGGGTGGTTTGTGGTGGGTGATGGTTGAGCGTTTTAGAGAGATAAACTAGAGAGATAGTGGAGAGTGAAGTTATGAGGTTCAAGGGCGTGGGTTGGAAATATTATGCGAAAGGTGGGCGACAATAGTAAAAAGGTGGGCGATGAAAAACAAGCGGGGGAAACTATTTCCAATCAGGACAATAAAAAAAATCATTTTTATGGGAAATTTTTGAATGATTATTTATAAAAGATTGTGATTGTACGTAACTTTTAGAATAGGACTAGAATTGTCCAATCAAGACAATGCAACAAAATTTGAGATGTTTTGGGGTTTGTTTTTTCTCAAAGATTGGATTGATTGAATTCAATAATTTTGTCCTATCTCTTTGTTTTTTTATACGGTTGGTGCAATATGCTATTGATACGGTATGGTGTAATTTGAAAAAAGAATGTGGTGAGTTATGGGGAGATTTGAGAGCTGTGGTAGCCTGGTATGTGGGGTAGGTAAAGAAAGAGAATAAAAAAAGTAGAGGAGAAAAATGAGGAGAAAGAAAAGTAAACAGATATATTGATAATGATTGTGGTGAAATGTGATAAAAATTAAAGAGTGTGGTGCAATATGGTATTGCATCACAACCTGCACATAAAAAACGGATCCTTACTCTCACTCAAAATCATGTAATTAATCTTTTGAAAGTAAAGAGTATTTTTGGTAACTATATATTTTTTATACTATTTGTTTTCAAATATATCATTTAAGGTTGATTATGATAATTAGTAGATAAATTAACCACTATATATGGTCATTAAAGTTAGTTAGATATATAACTGAAACAGTTATATGTGTATATTAAATTATTAAGCAAAGCATATCCCCATATTTTAGCATGTATAATGTTAGATCTTGAAGCTTGAATGATTGTAACCAAAAAATTTTATGATAAAATATAGATTAATAAATCTGAAATTCATTAGTAATATGTGAAAATTGTTTTAATGTATGACCATAAAAAAGATTATGGTCTGGTAGTTCCTAAGAGCATATGCAATGCGGAACTCTATTGATGCTTTTTCTGCAGAGTTCCAGAATTTAATGGAATGAAGAAAAAGCAGGAGAGAATGTGACAATTGGGAGAGACAAGATAACAGTTCCATCAATAGAGTTCCGCATTGTATATGCTCTAAAGCATTGTGATTGCATGTGACCATAAATAATAGAAACCTTCGGACCAAAACTTTTTAATGAAATTTGAAATATTCAGGGCCTTTTTTGTGGATTAGGTTGTGCATGGTATATATTAGGTCTTGTTCTTTAGTTTGGTAGGATTATTTTTGCCTAGCCTGACCTAGCTAATATAATCTTACCTTACCTGACCATCCAAAAGAATATATCTTACTTTTAGATAATTTATATTTAAAATTCTTTATTTAATTCACAAAATTCATTTGAAAATAAAAAAGAAACAGATGATGTTACCTAACTTAATCCTACACCCTTAAAGAGCGGGGCCTTATTTCTGACTATATTTATCGATCCAACCTCTTACCGACGAATAAATATGCACGCCTTAGGCCCCTTTCTTTTATGCGGTAACTTGTGGTGCAGTACCGCATCACACCGCACTACTCAATATTCTACCACACTCCACCACACTTTACCACAATCATTATCAAAATATCTTCTTACTTTTCTCTCTCATCACTTTTCTCCTCTACTTTTTACATTATATCGTCACCTCCCCCACCTACCAAACTCTCAACACAACTCACCACAACCCATCACAACCCACCACACTTCACCACACTTTTTCAAATTCCACCACACCGCACCGTATAAAAGAACGGTGCCTAAGTTAACAATTACCAAATGATTTCTCCAATTACTCGTTTAACCAACGAGACAATATACCTGCCAATCACCTCTTGCCTGAGTGGTAAGAGGTCCACCTTCTATCCCTACCTTTCAGAGTTCGAATTCTTAGGGAGCATTTCTCCTCGGAGAATGCTATGGGTAGGAGTGTGACCCATTTTCGGGCCATTAACACCCCCATTCCCCCTGCACTATAGATATGTTGGGTTATTTCCCTAAAATAAGAGCCCAGTAAATTAGACTGCAAGTATAAAATAAAATAAAATAAAAGAGGCAATATACGTACAAAGAAAAAGGCGATATACCAAACCAACATTTTCAAATTTTGAAAATGGGATGATAAGGTCATCTAACAAATTTTAGGGGGAGAGAGGGGAAAAAGTATTGGTTTGTGTAAGCTTGATTTGCAACAAGTAGTGCGCAAAGTTTGTGTGGTATGCATGGGTTTGAGGAAGAGTGTCCCACACCCCCCAAATTGGCCATGTTACATAGTCAACTTGGTTGGCTTGTGTTACTGTGTAATATTTAAGGGTGTATCTACATTTGTTTCTTAGTGGTTCAATTGTTCAATACTTAATGTTATTCATGATGGTGATAGGTGTATTTGTCCATCATTGACCCATTTTATGGTATGATTGTGACCACATGAGGGCCTCAAGCATCCAAGCATATGCCATGTATGTTGGTAGAGATGGTCTCTTTATTATTCTTGATAGGTATTAGGGGTTTGGTTCACTAGTTAGCTATAGAGCCTATAGTACATGACAATATGATATTAGGATGTGTTGTCAATTTGTATGTCTTACCATTTTCTATAGGTGGTTGGATGAGGAAAAATGAAATTCTAGATATTTGAATATTTGAACATTAAGTAATATCATAATATTTTTTTTGTGATCTATACGTTGCTTTTTAAGTATCGTATTGAAATATATTCATTATAAATATTGTTTGATTCCATAGTTATCATATTTTAGAGTAGTTTTGTCAATATTAATAATATATATTTTAATATTGAAATTAACTTGTATTAGTTTAAATATACTAATCAAGATTTTTTTTTCTAAGGTCAAAAGGGAAGGGGAGAATTTATTATATAACTATCTTTGTTTTTGGGATCCGAGTAAATGAGGTGCAAAGAAACTCAGGTGATCCTTCTAGTAGGGCATCGTCCTAAGTTGTCATCATGTAAAATTAAACAAAAAGATCAACAGATGAACTATGAACTATGATTCCAAAGGAAATAACTTTGAATGAGTTATCCCATTAGCTAACCAATCTGCCATAGCATCGATCCCGAAAAATTGATGAATGGTAAAATCTTCAAATTGCTTGAAGTATTTTTTTGATATTACGAACAACCATATCAATTTACCACAGAACATTGATAACACTCTGGATTGCATATATAAGGATGAGATTGTCACTCTCAACTTGAACTTTCATATAACTTGCTTGAAGAATACTCTGGAAACTCAACTTGATCGCTAGAGGTTCAGCCAAAATGATAGGTTCCTTGGTAAGTTTATAGGAACATGCACGAAAACATTTGCCAAAAATTATTCTGAAGGATGAACATACTAGTTGTTACTCCTCTCTGAATGAAGGAGTCATCATTATTTAGTTGACCTAACCTGGATTGGGTCTGTTCCACCCAATAAAAATTGTATGTTGATGGATCTGACAAGTGACCTGACTCGATGGATGTTGGTGCAAAGAAACAATAAAAGATCTCCCCGACTGCTTCTTTGCAAAGCTCTTTTTTTTCTCGTATGGTAACTCTGATTGAAGACCAAATTGCCGAAGACCCACTCATTTGGCTCCTTTCATATGCTCCAAAGAAGATAGGTAACTCTTTTAAGCTCACTGAGAGGTAGAACGACTCTCCGAGTGTGAATAATCTCCTTCCTACTAGTATCCACTGACCAAAAAATTGTGGAATTTAGCTAGTTGATCTTCGACTATTTTCCACACCTTGTTGAAGACATAACAATGGTTTATCAAATGTTGATTAGTCTCCATGTATTTGCACTTTATCAAATGTTGATTAGTCTCCATGTATTTGCACATAGGACAAGAAGCATTTTTGTTAGCACCTTCTCAAACTAAAGATTTTAACTTCGGTTGAATATCAAGTTTTTAATCCAATTACCTTCACATTTGGTCATGGTAGTAAGACCATGACATATTCAGAAAGTAGTCTTAACAATAAGTTTGATAATTGCCTGTTAGCCCCCAACATACCTCATCCTCCATAGGAAATAAGGGAATGAGAGTCGCAAAAACACGTAGTGCAAGATCCTGGGCAAGAACACCCGGAACCTTGGGGACATCCCACTAGTTATAAATAATAAAATCATTAATGAAAAAGTTTCTGTCAATATCTTGATTATCCCCTAAGAGAAGTTCCTCAAGTGGGTTTTGGAGGCATAAATTATCGGTTCAGAATTTGACCTTGGTGTCATTATCAACTTTCTAACGAATACCCTTTCTATAAAAAGTATAGGATTTTTTAAATTCTTCCAAATCCAAGAGTATGAGGGTTTAGTAGGAAACAGAAGCAACAATTTACTGTTTCTGCTTTTGGAGCTGTTTTTTACCAAAACTGTTTTTGGAGATCAATTATTAGCTTCTAAAAAAAACATTATTTGGCATAGTTTGGTTTTTTTTAACTCCAAAAATACTCTCAAAAATTAGGCCAAACAAGCACTTAATTCTCATCTGATCAACCCAAAGGCTACTTGAATCATGAAGAATTTTCCATATTAGTTTACATTAGAAGGCTATATGAATCACATGAGTCTTATGAAGCCCAAGCCCACCCTGGTCTCTAGGTCTGCATATTTTATCCAAAGCAATCACAGGCATTCCATTAGAAGTATTTTTCCGAAAGAAGTTCCTATTGATGTTATCTATTTATTTGATCACAAGAACTGATGACAAGGGACTTGCAAGAGATTGTGAAGTTGAAGTTGAATTTCAATGTTATATTTTGTCAATGAGTGTAAGGCCTAAGAGGAAGGCTCTGGCATCCATAACTGGTGTTATAGGATATGGTTTAATCAATTGAGGGATTACTTGTGGGAATTTCATGAGAAGAACCTAGGGAACGCTATTCACCTTAGAACCAACCCTTTTCTAATAGGGGAGCATGTATACATTTATTTGGGGGCGTTGAAAAGAGGAATGTTAGATGGTTGTAGAAACATACTTAATTAGCTTCGACGCATGCTTCCTCAAGAGCCCATTGGATGTTCAAGCATTTGTTGTTTTGGGAAGTGATACTTGGGGGGGGGGGGGAGGGGTGAAAAGAGTGAGATGAAGGAAGTGTGGGAATGGTTTGTGGAGTAGTTGGGTTGCCGATGATGATGACAAAGCTTGGATAGTAATCTCTAGCCAGTAAAAGGTAAGACAACTTAATTTCATTCACTATCCATTAAATATGTGTTTTTTTGTCAATATTTTTGAAGTTCAAAGCAATAGCTTAATTTGTTCATTATCAAGGAGCTTGTTGAAAGTGTAGGAAGTATCTCCCACTTTCTCAGCATAAGATATCTGCTAGGCCTATACATACAAACTGAGTAAGAATTATGGTGGGGGGGGGGGGGGAGGGAGGGAGGGGGAGGTTTACAAGAAATTATTCCAGTCCATTGCGAACTCTACAACTAAACCCATCTCGAAAGGTTACCTCAAGACCTCAAAGATTTAGCTCTTGGTGCTTAGGTGAGCTTGGAAACGAAGGGTGCCAGACATTTTTGTAGAGCTTTCTTCAAGATTCATTCTAAGTTTGACTCTATTGACAACAATATAGTTGAGATCTCCAATGCCTTCATGGTTGTAACAAGGTACATGCCTGTTGTCTCTATGTTAAAATTTATTTGTGATGAAAAGAGTTGTTGATAATAATACATAGGATTGCAAAATCCCATGGCACCTAGAATTAGGAAGAAGCTTGACAAAAAAATAAAATTGTAGCCAAGGTAGTAGGAAGTGACTAAGGTGTCGTATGGGTTATATAGTGTTTCCAATGTCCTTAGTGAAGAGTATTGTGGTGAGGTTGCAAGCAAAAAACTATTCTTGCAACCCATGGAAACTGAGTGGTACCCTTTGTCCTCAATACGTAGCTATTATGAGAGATGAAAGGATCGATCCGATTTACTTTGTAGATGACTTCTTTGCTATTGTGAACTTGAGAAATACACACAAACACAGACACAGACACACACACAAATACATAGACACAGACACACACATACACACACTCACACACAGTCACTCACTTCGATGCACATTAATGAACCTGACATACGGGACAGTGGACTTGGATATATAATGTTTGCACCATACTTTAAATCCAAAAGGGAAACCACCACCAAATACAAGGGGATACCAGAAGTTGATGACAATCATGGGTTCAGGCAGGGTAAACAAAGATGGTAAAGGAATGCATTGCTCCTTATGTGGTGTAGAAGGCTACTACAAGTCAACATGTCCAACAACTCCATCCACATATAAGGTTGGTGTCCTTTACTTAAAATGTCAATTTTAGATTTGTTGGATTTGACAAGATTTATGTAAGCTTTGACTTGGTTTTTATGTGTGTGGTTTTTATTTTTATATTGATTTTTTTGGCCAGCTACGTTATGTTAGAAAGAGGAAGTCTCCCTCATCTGTTGCTACTGACATTCATGTTGCTCCCGCATATACTGCCACGTCTGCTGCTACTTCTGCCACATCACATACTAATTGAAGCCCTACATTGTCAGTCTTCACAATAAATCACCATTTTAAGATTGGATAACCACTAAAATATATGCAAGCAACGATAACACAAAAGTCACCCTAACCTACTTCATCCATCCTCATTGTTTTCTTCTTCTTCCTTAGATAAGACCCCGACATTGTCAGTCACGCACCAACCTTGACGAACATCACCACCAGAGCTCCAATCACCATGGGCAACAACTTCTTTAGCCTAGTCATCTCTATGAGTTTGGTTTCCATAGCAATCCACAAAATCCATTTCCTCCTTATTCTCAACTTAAATACCTATTATCTTGTTCCCCCATCATCCAGACCATAATTAAGGGTGTGATTCCTGACAATCTGGATCATTGCCAAGGATTTGACCGCATCTCACAAGGGTTCATCAACCCATTTGAAATACTCAGAGCCACTGTAAGTATGTCCATTACGGTATCGAGCAAATCTCCGAAAAGGGTTGGCAAGAATGTAGGATATTCTCACCATGCATTTGAGTACATATTGAGTAACAAGCACACCTACTACAAGCCTTGAATTCATTCTTGTTGGTAGTAATAGTAGATAAAGCAACCATTTTTTAGGGTCAGTTTCTTTGGGATCCAACTAAGGTGACAACAACAAAGAGATACGGAAAAAGGAGGAAGATTGAATTTCAAGCAAGGGGAGAGGAAAAAGAAGAGCCCAACATGGTGGAGTTAGGGGAACAATATGGGTTAGGATTCAAAAAGGGAGATATCAATTTGTTTGAGATTATTTACTCCCCTCCTTAAGTACCCCTTATCCATGCTTTTTCACCATTAATCTCCTCCTAATTTGTAACCAGTTCTGTACTGATGAGATGAAATGATTTTCTACTCGTTAATGACACAGAGCATATAAAAAAACTCACAATAATATTTTCAATACTCCATCGTCCCAAATAATGTCTTCTGTTTTACTTTGCACAATCTTTGATGCACTACTTGGCCGATGAGTTTTCCACATTTTATCTTATCAACACTCGTAACTTTATATATAGTTATAAATATTTTCTACGATAAATCTAATAATGATAGTGTTATATACTAAGTCATCATACAATTTGATAAATTCAGTCAAAAATTATAAAGTTTGACCTTATTAGTCAAATTAGGACAATTTTTTTTGAGACATAGGGAGTATTTTAAACAAGTTTGAGTGACAATTTAATTATAATATGAGAAATTCCATTTGGTAGGTTTCAATTTTTTCCTATTCCGAGTTGTCAACCACTTTTTAAACTATTCCGAGTGGTAGACTTATGGTGCGTTTGGTAGAATCCCAGGAAAATTTTTACTGGGAAAGTTTTTCCTGAGAAAATTTTTTCTGGGAAAGTGTACTTCATTGTGTTTGGTTTACATCTGAAATCCTAGGAAAGTATATAGGAAAGTTTTTACAGTGTTTGGTTGAAACTTTAACTTTCCTAAAGAAAAATGTTTGAAATGTCTATACCACCCTTATTTATTTTCATTTCTCCACCTTTCTTATCATTTTTTGGGAGTATTTTGGGTAACTCAATTTTGTTGATATTTCCCATTTTCACTTGGGGAAGAAACTTTCCCACACCCCCTAGAAAAGTTTTCCCCATAGTTCATAGGAAAATAGTAGACCCTACTTAAAAATTTTCCCAATCCATTTTTGCTCCCAAACATGGGAAAGTTAGTCAATTTTGGGAAAATTGACTAACTTTCCTAGGAAAGTCCTCATACCAAACACACCATTAGTTTGAAAATTATTCCAAGTAGTAGGCTTATTTTGAAAACTTTAAAAATTATTTCAAGTTGTCAAACACTTTAAAAGTTATTCTTAGTTGTTAAACACTTTTGATATTATTCCAAGTGAGTCGAACGTGAGATTGATAGGGACAACTAAATGAAATTGAGAGATAAAAAAAGTTTTGTGAACAATATTTTAATAATGGTATAAGAAGAAGCTTTCAAGATAAAATAATTTTCAAAATAATACTGACAAGTTAAAATAAACAAAAGTTGAAGTTTGTCAAATGAAATTTCTCCTCTTATATTTCCCCCTTTTTTCTTCATCATTCTACCCTGCCCTCCCAGACTCACTTGCTCGGGCCTCTGCTCACACCGCACTCTCTATCGGTCTTCGGCGGATCTGTCACCGACCAGAACGATTTTCCGGCGTTATATTCCGCCGGAAAATCTGTTTCATTTTCCGCCGCTGTTGAGGTCATTCAAGGTTACATCTATATCTCCAATTTCAATTCATTTCCTTTCACCAAATCCCTAAACCCTACCGTAGTTTTTTTTTTTTTGCTTGAATTTTGGGATGAATTCGGTGGTCTACTGATTTCCAGCACCAATGATTGCATTCTTATGATTTCTGCTAGTATTGAGTTTGTTTACTGAGATTTGTTGGTTGTGTCTTGCTCACATGTTTGGGTGATTATTCATTCATTCTTTGGGAAAGAAATCAATGTCTATGCTCTACAGAATGGTTTTGTAATTTTCTGAACACGATTGAAACTTTGGTTACCAAAATCGTGCAGAAGGTCAGTCCATTTCAAGTAAATAGTATGATAATTGAGCAAAGATGGCTTACCAGACTTCATGTTTCCAGTGTGTCCCTCTTTATTCAGTGTAGTTGGCATATATCTGTAGTTGGGCATTGTTGGCATGCAAAATACTAACTTGAAATCATCATTGGTGATAGGACTCTTTTTTCAATACTAATTTTTGTCCATGCATAGCAAAATTTTGTTCCTTCCAAGTTCCATTACTGTGATCTGTTACAGATCCTGATTTCTGAATGTTCAATTTCATATCAAATCGTCTATGTTATTTTATTTTTGTTTTGTTCTTTCAAGTAATCATGCTTTTGGACAAATTTAGTGTTTAGTCTTGGCTTCTGGATGCTTGTTCCTGTAACGAGGACCTGGGGGTATTTAGCGATCCTGCCAACTAAGAGAAATAGTACTACATATTTTGTTGTTACTCCAAATGCCTGGTCACCCAGGAGAGCTCGGTATGGTTCATTGGCTTTTCTGTTGTTAATAAACTTGGGTGTATATAGTAGTATTAGCGTCTTTTGGAGCGTATGTTCTAGTTTTGATGATGGAAGTTTGCTAAGTTGCTTTGTTGCTTATCCGAACTGTGGTGGGTATGACTGAATGTTTTTGTTCATTTATTATGTTTTACATCTTTTGTATTTGTTGTTATTTGTTTCTGCTGTATCAGGAACGGCAAGAAATATGTCTGAAACATACTTTTAGTTTTCTACATATTAATGGAATTGCTTATTGTGACTCAAATCAGGTCGAAGAAGGGACTATAGTTGCTGTGCAGATCACTCATTTTACAATGACGAAGAGGTCCATGGAATGGGATCATCAGGTGGATCTCGTCTCATCAGATGATGAACCATCCGGTGATGTAGATATGTCGGAAGTAAACGTCAACCGCTTGCATGCACAGGAAGCTACTGAACCCGTGCTCAGTCAACCTGTTGACGTTAAACAATCTGAAGGTAAGTAGATTTTTAAGGTTTCCGTTGCTTTTGTTTTACGAATTATCTGGATAAGCTTCATTTTATGAATCATCTGAAGTTGAACTTGCATAGATTTCTTCACATCCTGCTGCACTGTCCTAAAAGCAACATCATAAGCCTCTTTTCTAGTAGCCATTGTTGGGTCATTCTATTGAAATCCAGCAACAATACTGATGTTCAGCCTAAATGTGTTTTATGGTAAGCAGATATTGTAGTAAGAAGGGCAAGAATGTATCAGGAATACATGAAGAAGGTCCCGATTCCATCTCTTCGGGGATCAATCATTCCCTGCACTTCATGGATGGGTTTAGGGAAATCGATCAAGGAGTTATATGGTCAACCTCTACATTATCTCACCAACATTCAGTTAAAACAGTGGGATCAAACGAGATTTGAGACTGGCGAAGACCACCAACCATTGGACACCGTCATTCATCCCCTTCAAGCAGAGACAACCATCTGGTTCATTGAGGAAGTTCACCGGCGCACAGCTTCGTACCATCATATGGCAAAGCTCTGGGGTAAAGACCCAATGCACCATGCATTTATAGACCCCATCTTTCCCAAAATCCCACATTGAAGCTTACCCTGCCCGAGTTTCTGAAAACATGCAGATTTCGGTCCATAGACCTTAAAGTGGGCCCCGTTTTCTCGGGGCCTGGATTCTGTAGTTTGTAAATGAATGCCAATTTTCTGAAACGCATCTTAGAGGGCACTCAAGTTAGTGCCAGCTTCCTGGTCTTAGAAGTACTAGTTGGACTGTAGTAGTATAATTTGTACCCTCCGGTGGTGTTTGGATGAATGAAAATCATTTAGGGAAGGATTGGATGTTATAACTTTTGCATCAACTTTTATCATTGTTTCATTCTGATTTGGTGGCTTTCCAATGGGAAGGAGGAATGGAGTTCAAGATGCCCAAGAAAACAGCAAAAAATCCATTGGAAAGATGAAAGATACAGAAGACAAAGAAAAAGGGAAAAAAAGAAGACGAAAGCGATGATACTATTATCATTCTCCATTGACAAGAAATTGAAAGCAATCAGAATTAGTGCGCATGATCTTTCAATGATGTGTATCAACTATACAATATATATGTATCAGAAACAGTCTGGAAGGCTTGATATGTATAAATATAATCCTCTGGCAAAATTATACTGTGGTTGTTGGCCCATAAAAGGGCATATGTAACTCTACATAAAAGGTGGATCTTGTCTCAATTGGCATGCCCAGTAGATGCAAGATATGCAAGCTGAATGCTGTACGCGTCTTTGAGCTCGTTCAGCACCTCTGCAATGGTTGGCCTCATTGATGCATCCCTCTCGACACACCTCGAAGCTATCGACGCCACCTTCTTCATGCTTTCCATGTCCATGTTTCCCATCAGGCTCTCGTCCACTATCTCAAATACTCCTGCTTGTAGATACGGTTTTGCCTAAAATCAATGCCAACGGGAAAAGGGTGATGTTATTTATAGTCATTCATCGGGTAATTGACTTACCAAAGAGCGTACTATATAAGGAAGTAATGGCCGATTATGTAAGATTGCCTACACCTGAATTTCCTAAGAACCCACAAGGCCCACACCGAGAACTTTGTTGACAGTAATATAAAGCAACAAGAGACTTCATATAACCTAAACCAAAAGGGCTCAACCCAAATGACCCATTTGACATACGATATGGAAATGAGACTTGACAATTGGGTCATTCAGTTTGGGTGTAGTTACCTTACTTTTAGTTTGATAGCATTGTTTTGCGAAAATGAATTAGCTTTGGTGAAAGAAAATTTGGGTCAAGTCCAGCCAAGTAGGTCATTATGGGTTCGGGTCTATTTTGGGTCAACAATTTAATGACAGATGGTGATAGGAAAACATTGAACAGTTTACAGCATACCCATAGAACCAAATTGAATGTGTCAGGAGTTCCAGATCGTGCTAGTGGCTCTCGCCCGCAAATCAGCTCTAGAAGTACAACTCCAAAGCTATAAACGTCACTCTTTTCAGTTAGTTGTAAGGTAGAGTAGTATCTGCATACATACAGTGAAGAAAAAAGAGTTCAAAGTTCAAACGAAACGGGAAAAACAGTTCAACACCAGAAAATTGTTCTCTGAGTGAGCAGAGTTAGAACTCACTCAGGGTCAAGATATCCAGCAGTGCCCTTTACAGTAGTAGTTACATGGGTTGAATCTGCTCTTGTCAACTGCTTCGAGAGGCCAAAATCTGAGACTTTTGCATTCATCCTTGCATCAAGAAGTATATTACTGCACTTCACATCCCGGTGAATTATCCTCGGTTCACTCCCATTATGCAGGTAGTTCAAACCTACAAAATTCAGGTTATATTAGAGTTTTTTGAACAGTCAAGAGCTATCCAATCTAACAGTTTTGAGTTTACATACACAAAAATTTTAGAATAGAAAAAGGGACGATCCAAGATTTATACCTTTTGCAGCATCAACAGCAATTTTAAGCCTCCGAACCCAGCTTAAGGTGACCTTACTGTTCAAACCTGAGAATCCCATGAAACAGATACTGCTCAACTTGGGAAAACCCACGAGGGAAAAATTGTCATGCTTTCAAATCTGGCGAAGATCTACATACCATATAGGTTGCTGGACAGTGATCCACCAGGTAAGTACTCATAAACCAGAATCTGCTGCTTAGAGTCATTGCAGAATCCTTCCAAAGATACCAAGTTTGGATGCCTAATTTGTGACAGTAGACAAACCTGAAGAAAAGAATTTGCAACCTTGAGGCATCAAAGAAAGCATGCGAGGAAACTAATCAAAAGTTCAACCTAAGATGATTTCTTGTGGTGAAAAGTGAGATGGAATAGATCAAATCAGACACTGAACCTCATTGACGAATGAATCAGCCCCAATTTGTGTATTATCAAACCGCACTTTCACAGCTACCATTTTTCCATCAGAAAGCTTTCCAAGATAAACAGATCCAAAACTTCCTCGGCCAATGACCTCCTTAAAATTCTTTGTTGCAGCTTTGATTTCCTTGTATGAAAAGATTTTCGCTGAACTCCAGTTCCGAAGTTCAACTCCTGCCCCTGACCAATGCAGCATTGTAAACAAAAATCAGTCAAAATGCAGGTTCATGCATTAGAAAACAAAGCTCCACAATTTTAGGCTATGTCTCAATACATGGGCCTTACTTCTAAACAAGACAGTTTCTAGACATCAACTCATTTCAGATATACATCAGCTATTTTCTCCGGGACATAGGGAATCAGAACTAAAACAAATGCTACTTACTTGCAGGACTGGCTTGTGTGGTTGCATTCTTTCTCATGGTGAAGAATCCTAGTAAACCGACCAAGACAATGAAAAATATGACTCCACCAACTGCACCAAGAACGATGGCCATACTCTTATGCCGTGAGTGCTTCCTTTCCGGGACAATGGTAAATTGAGGCACTTCAGTTGAAGTACCTCTCGAGCCACCGCATAAGGCTGTCGCGAAAGAAAGGCACATATTCCCCGATGATCTGAATAACAAAAGTGGTTAACTTGACGAGCAAATATCTATGCCATCAATGTTACTTAGCTACTAAACTGTGTAGCATAAATAGAGCACCAAGTTCCTTACTTGATAACTAAAGTCCCTCTTTTCAAAGACCGTGGAAGAGGCCCTTGTAGTTCATTGTTTTCCAAATTTCTGAAAGATGGGTGTTGTTGCAGTTAGAGGAAACTAATCACACTTTTCCATAAGGACTCCATTAAGAATGAACTTCCTTACAGTAGATGAAGGTTCTTGAGAGATCCCAGGTTGCCCGGAACCGTTCCTTGTAACCTATTTCCCTTTAGGTCCCTCCATGAAGGAAACCATGTTAGGGTATTGTCATGATTTTCCAATACAAGATCTTTTCTCTAAAATAAATGTAGTAGTCTGCCAAACTGACTTACAAAATTTGGAGATTGACCAAGTTCCCCAAATCTGTACCAAAAGAAGTTAGCTCGTTGAAGCTCATATTCCTGCGGAGATAAGTTTCTCCTGCTTTAGATTGTCATTTTGACGACAAAGTAACAGTAATACATTGTCAAGCAAGAGGCTTACAGTTTCTCAAGATGTAGCAGACTACCCAAGTTTTGT
Organism: Portulaca oleracea; assembly: GCA_029582165.1. Lineage (NCBI taxonomy): Eukaryota > Viridiplantae > Streptophyta > Magnoliopsida > Caryophyllales > Portulacaceae > Portulaca > Portulaca oleracea. Next base: position 27,218,322 of record CM055879.1, read on the forward strand.
ATCTCCCCTGTCAGCGACGTGTTGTGCAAATCACTGACCATAATGCAACTCAAATTAAAAACACGCTCAGCTGCTATACCTGAACCTGAAGCAAGCTACTTGCACTCGGCCATACCCATGTGAGAGTATGAGCCCTAATATGAGACTTAAACGATGACTCCCATTTTGAAGTCTCATTTACTTGACATAGGCATTTTGCAAAGAGACCGACAGTCCGAGTAACATATATAGCTTTAAAGAACTTACAGTGTTTTAAGATTCAGTAGGTCACCAAATGCAGGACTGATTGACCTCAGACTTATGTTTGCAAGAACTCTGCATATATATGCTTTGTTAACGTTAGCTGAACTTTTCAGAAAGAAATTAGCATCATTACGACATCTTATGGAATTTTTCTTACAAAGATGTGACAAGGTTTCCTTCACACGTGATATAATTCCATGGTGTTGGAAAGCATGGATCATCCTCCCATCCTAAGTCTAGGCCAGTGTATTGCTGAATGACCTCTAATGCTGAAACTGGAAGAAAATACCCAAATGAAAAAAAGAAGTCGAGTTGAGAAAGAAGCACCATAACCAATACAGAGAAACCTAGTTATCTCGAAGGTCTAAAAGGCAGAATCACCTGTTGTGGAAGAAGTTTCTGGGGGAATATCACCAATTTCAAACACCTCAATTGCATTAACTTGAGGGTAGAAGCTGATGTTTTGAAACGTAATATTCAGTCTCCTAATCCTCTCGAAGCTGAAATAGAGAATACTAGATTTGCTGCTATTAATGCTATAATTTGACTGAACAATACCCCCATTACACAATATGTTAAAGATAGAGGAGACAGGAAGAACCCCGGCAAAGTATAGAATTAAGTAGTAGTCCCCAAGCCCGCTTAGCGGGAGATTATAGCTCAGAAAATTTTTCCTAACTAGCAATCTGGCAGTCCGAAGCACGTCCAATGGGGGAACCTCAGGTAAAGAGGACATGTTGAGGCTAAAGTTACTGTGGAGCGCCCTTGCCAAATGAGACGGCGAGAAGTCTTTATCAGCATCCCATATTCGATCATACGGATCCACAGGGTACCTGAAATCAGTTCGTTACTACTTACTACAACTATTATTCTTTCGTTTGATGGTGTTAAGCCTTATGGTAAAACACTAAACACAAATCATTACCGCAAAGATGCATTGGTGTAGCCACAGTTGATCCTATAAATCTTCCTCAGAAACTTCTGATAGCCCCCCAAACCACCACTGTAAGCTCCTTGAGGAAGCGGTCGAACTTCAAGAGAAGAAATCACCGGGTACCCGCTATTCGGAATTGAATGAAAACAAACTGGAAGAGTATCTTCAGCAACCGGCCATATGAATTCTTCAGTCCAAGGATCGGCTTTCGAGAGGTTTATGGCACGGGTCATAGCTCTACCAAGAGAAACAGCAAACACAGGAGGCCTTGCAAGCCCATCATAGTTCAAGTACACAAATTTTGCTCTAACAAGAATCGAAGACGACACATTTCTTACAGGAAGTTTATAGCAGTTTCGTGCACTTGAATCAGGGAAAAACCGCACTGCAATGTCATGTAGTGATCTTTCCTTAGAATATTTCATGGTACTTGTGTTACCTCCATTAACATATCCTTCATCAGGAACCCATGTTATGTTCTGTGAATCAATGAAAGTTCTGGTTCCACCACATGATAAGCTCAAGAAGCCTGAAAGTAACCCATTAAACAACACATTAAGTAACAATGATCACAACTTCACATCTTTGTTTAGGCATTGAATTAAAAAGGGAAGGGGGATTGAACAAGTAAATTATCATCTAAATCGCACTTGAAGTAGTAAATTTCATACCATATTGATCGGAGAAAACGATACCCAAATGGGCATTGAGCAGCAGGAACAAAACCCAGAAATCAAACTTCAAATCCATGATCAATCAATCAATGAATTCTTTAGAATTGGGAACCCTTTGGAGAATTCATTCAGAAACCAAGTGGGAAGATGATCGAAGCGGTAAAAAGAGGTAATGGGTCGATCAGTGGAGATGAATTGAGCATGAGGGTAGTGACGGCGGTTGTAGTAATAAGGGAAGTCAAAAAAGTTTCTGAGCGGGGTTGGCGCCATTGATGGAAACTTGAAGGAGATTGCAAAAATGATGATTTTGAACATGAGGATTAGCAATTATGATAGCTTTGGCTTCAATCCTTGGAGAATTCTACCTGAAGTGTGCAATGTAGTAAAGGCGTTCGAAATTTTCTAAGTGTTAACGGTAGCTTTTCACGGAGCCTGTGAACCAGCACTTCTACATAGACCTCTCAATCTTATGCCCGAAAATTCTGCGTTTGAACACGATTTTCTCAACTCAAATTTGAAATGAACCGAATCCAGAAAAATTTGAAAATTAGCTGGTCAAACCCGATCTGTCCATTTAACCCGAAAATGTTATGTTTTAAGTTCAACCCTATTAGAATTTGTGACTTTTCGTTGAAATTCATGACTATTAAACTATAATCGGCACCTTAACTCATTCACATGTTATTTTTATAATTTAAGTTGAAACATTTAAAATAATATATCGTTACTAGAACATAATCTTATTTCATTATATATATTGTATAAAAAATAATATTTAGAGAAAAACATTTTTAAAGAAATAGCTGAAAAAGGCCGCAGTCATAACTTGTTGGGTTGACCCAAAATCGAAATACACTACCCGTATTTACCCGCACCCGAAATGCACCCGACCCGTATTTACCCAAATTCGATATAGGACCGACCCATAAGCCGACCACCTGTTTGAATTGATAGGTCTACTTGTACACCTAACACCTTAGTTACTCGAAAATCTGATTGAAAAGTTGTGTACTCCAGGAGTCTCGGTACAATTAAACCTGTCAATTTGCATCGACGTATTATGTAGGAACAGGTGGATTTTCGGTTCGATATATTTTGTGTTTGGGTGCATTATGATTTCAGGCGGTCTGAGTCGAATTTCTGGTTATAACAAACATTTATTTAACTGTTTTTTTGGAGCAATATAACAAAGTTTATACGTCCAAATTACCTGCCAAATACAATTCCTATTTGTACGGATGTCATTTACGCCTCATGGAATATTTCTATAGTTCAAAGTTGATAATTGAGAGTGTTTGAATAAAACTCCCACTAAAAACTTCCAAAATAATAAAAATGTCATCATATTTAAAAAAATGTATTACAATTGTCACTGAACTTTACAAAAAAATAAAAAATATCACTCCTTGGCAAAAGGTGTAAAACTACATGCTTCTATATTGTCATGTCATTGTTAAGACAATTTGATGGTGTGGCAACCAAAAGCTTAAACTGATGATTGAGGCCTCAGAAATGATTTTATACTCTAACATATGGCAACAACAATAGCTTAGAAAACACAACATTTATGGCATAGTGCAATCCATAGTTACATTACATACCATCCAAAAAGCAAATACCCATTTAAAGCATGAGCCTCAATCAATCAAATACTCCCTCCGTTTCATATTAACTGACATCTTTGGAAATTGTGCAGTCAAACATTAAAAATTTTGACTATAAATTTCTCAACATATACAATGATTTTTATATAAAATTACTACCATTAGATTCGTAACGAAAAATACTATCGTAATAGTATAATATTGTAATTGTTCATAAAATATTGTATAAGAAATTATCAATCAAAGAGCGACATCGAAGACTGTGATAGTCAACAAAATGACAATTAATATGGAGCGGAGGGAGTAGGAAATATCCTAGTTAACCAAGGCTGGCAAGCATCAATCGGTGGTAAAGACCACGTTCAAAATATTTGGAAACTTTTCCTTGATAGCAGCCTTGATACCAGAGCCTATAGTCTGTGGTCCCTGGTACCTGACGGTGCAGTTTCCACCCACAATTGCTATTACATCGACATCTCCACCGTAGTTCTTAATAGCAGGTCTTAGTATGTCCAGATGACGATTTACCGCCTAAACCAAGGCATCCCATTAGATTGTTACTAGACAAAATAATAAAAAAACTACCAAAGGGGTATCATATTTCGGTCTAATAATTTTAAGGGCCCTATATTATGAAAAATAATTGTGATATGACATTATTTTTGATGTAAGTATTTAGGGGATATTCCGACCAAAAATGGCACGAAATAGTAGGTTATTACGTTTAGACGTGTTTATCATGTTAAGAGGCATGCTTATATATCTTAGAGTTAACTATAGACTTCAATTTAAAACACACCTAATCATAAAACTCACCGCTTTACACCATTTTTGGTCGAAAATTGGTTGGAATGTCTTTCCTAAATATTTACATCAAAAATAATGTCATCCCATAATTATTTATCATAATATAGGACCCTTGAAATTATTACACTAAAATGTGAGACCCCTTTAGTTATTTTTTGAGAAATTAGTTACCAATTTATCCTAGAATCAAAGATTATACATATAAAAAAACACCTACCTCAACAGTTGTTTCATCTAGTTGATCCCCATTAACTTGTTGAATTTCCTTGATTGCATCACCAAAATTTTCGTTGAGTACCCTTTCAATACCCATCTTCATGGTGGTTGTTGAGCTGGGGCAACTCCCACATGCTCCTGAAACACACCAAGCATATCTTTCAGCTGAGCTCATTTTCCTTGAGGGGATAAAAATTCAATCCATTTGTGCATACGAAGAAATTAAACACATGAACCTAAAACCCTAAACCCTAAACCTTGAAGTTGGAGGTAAACGACGCCGTCTTCCACGGACAAAACATCTACATTTCCACCATCAGCGATCAGATAAGGTCGTACTTGTTCAAGAACTAGGTCAACATTCTTCACTGTAAGCTCCAATTGCCCGGCAGGCAACTCATTTGCGCTGGACACTTTGATCGGCCATTTAAGCTTGACCCCTCTCGCAGAATTCGATTTTTTCTCATCGGAAATAGTCAGAAATGGACATTTGAGAGAATTGAGTTTGTTTTTGAATATAGGAAACCATGGGGCTCTCACCCAGCTAGCTAAGTTCATGGAAGCCATTTTAGTGGGAATAGAAAATGTAGAACATGAGTTTTTGTTTTCCCCGCTGTTGTTTTTTTTTAAGAATAAAAAAGAATCAAGAATAAGCCTATGTTTTTATGTTTTTTTTTTTTAAAAAAAAATTGGATTCTAATAAATAGCTACTCTCAACTTTTGTATGACAATACTCTTTATTTTATTTTTGCATTTTGATGGTCTAAAAAAATTGTATACTAGTGAATACTACCGAATCAAGTAACGACGACTCAATGGAAAACTGACATATATCGACAGGATTCTGCTTAACATGTCTACTTTTCACTAAAAAAACTACCACTTAACTTATTGATATCCCACTAAAATATAATTTTATTATTTTTGAGATCACCAGAATTCAAAAATAAAATATGAATTATTGAATACAAAAGTTGAAAATAAAAATCATTAGAATCCTTTTTTTTTTCTTTTTTTTTTGGTTTGAGGTGTGTTAGTCTTGTAGAGGGTTGTCACCTTACTTCCTCCGCTCCGGAACAATCAACATGTGTGGTGTTGGATAATGTTCACTCCTCCTCTCTATCCTTATTGCTCGATATTTGTAAATATGATATAATTAAAACTTTCAAACTTGTGACTATTAGTTATTCTTTAGAAAATATCTTGTTTATTCCTTTTTGGAATTATATTAATATTAATAAAAAAGATAATAAAATTTTCTTAAGACCTAAGCTTTTTCTCAATGTTAGAAACAAATATATATACTCCATTTCTAATTATCATTTAATCGACTAGTTTATATAATATTTTATTAACAATTATAATATCATACTTTTAAGATAATATTTTTTGTTATAAATTTAATGTTAGTACTTTCATATAAAAAGCTAATGTATATATTCAGAATTTTTTGGTCAAACTTTTAAAATTTTGACTACACAATTGAAAACGACAATTAATATAAAACTGAAGTTATTGAAACATTAAGCAACCAGGAAACTTCAAAATTTTTTATTTTTTCTACCAAAAATAAAATCATTTCTACACACTTCAATTTAATTAATTAATATATGTGTCAAATGTTTCATAGCATTATGATATTTCAACAGTTGAACAAGACGACATTGTCCTCCCTTCGGGGATAGTGATCTTGTTGGCCATTCGACGACCTTAAACTGAAAATGCTTGGTCAAGTTGGGATGTATCAATAGTTGATAATATGCTTTTAGAGTCTATCTCGAAGGTCGAGAAACATTCGGATTAAGTAAGGATGACATCAACTTACCTTATCCGCAATGACACATTAAGTAACAAAGGAATCTAGTAAATTGAACACTTGTGGGACAAATGGGAGATTGTTAGAAGTGTCCCGATAATGTTCAATTTATTTGAGTAATTTAGCTAAGTCAATATAATAATTACATGTCTTCCTAGAACTCTTTGTAATTGGTGATTTTTTTTTGATAATTAGCGACCACGAAAGCCCTTTTATTAAGCACAAAGAAAGTGCAAAGAGAGCATAAAGCTCAACAACCAAGCCAACGAACACAAACAAAGCAGAATTGTCACCCAGCACCAATGACAGACTATGAACACAATTACCCAACCATAACAGGAACAAGCAGAGCAAAAAAAATCGGCATTTGCACCAATGAAGACCACATGAAAAGAACCTTCAAACCATAGGACAAGAGCCGACATATTCTTGGCATTATGCAGCACCAACAAATTACTTTTCCCAATGATTTCCATGCCTTCACCTCCTTCAAATATCCACAAAAAGAACCTTGCTCTGAGCCTTGACAATCTCCTAAGTTTCCAGCTGCTCTTTTCAAGCATTTTGAACTGATTGTTATTGAATTGTGAAACCATTCTCTGTGCTCACCAACATGCAATTTCATTGTCTCAAACACCAACCCAAAAATCAGATTTATTGCTTCCTTGAAATAACAACCAAGGTTGAGATCAGCACATACAAAGCTTGTGTGATATGATTAATTAGCAATATGTTAACCCAAAACTGATTTGAGCACCATCATCAAAATCCAACAGCCCCACCAACATTGAAACTCAACTGAAACTTCATATACCAAAAGTATATTTGAATCACTGATTTTGCTTAATTCATTACTGAGAACTTGGACTGCTGCATGCTGAGAGCTTGAAACTGCAGCAAGAACTGAGAACATAACCCAGCAGCCACCATATATACACTACTCAGGATGACAACATCAGCAACAATGATACAGCCTTAGATGAATATAGCAGTAGCAGCAACAACACAGTCCAGGGAGGATGCACTTGACAGCAGTAGCAACAGAACTGAATTGGAGCAGTAGCAACAGAACAGTAGTAGAAAAAACGCCTCCAAATGGATCATAATAGCAGAAGTAAACGGATTACAGCAGCACTCACCAAAAGTTGCACATTCCCAGCCGAGAATCACAGCATCTGCCAAAGAAAAGCCGCCTCCACCAATGCCCCTAACATTCCACGAATCAATTCTCATTGTGAAAGGTCTTCACCTCCAGCCGAAGGAAAAGATAATCCACCTGAAATTCCTTTTTTCCTTCTTGCACTTTCCTTTGATTTCTTCCTTTTTCTTGAAGAGAGTTTCTCCTCAAAGTATTTTTTGGGATTGAAGTTTTTCTTCGGCCTTATAAAACCAGAGTCCCTTCCAAATTTTAGAGCTTTTTCAGCAATGAAAGCTCTGGCATTAACTATGGTTTCATCATTAGATGAGATGGAGCTTGTGTCATCTGAGTTCTGAGCATTGGGGACCAACACCTGATCTCGAGGAGAAGTCTGCACAGGATCAATGTTTTGAAAGGTTTCACTCAGAATTTCAACAGACTTTTCTACTCGAATAACTGCTTCCCTTTCTAATTCAATAACCGCATTAATTTCCAAGGCAGCCGTAGCATTTAATAGGAGTTGATCATGGGTAACTGGAATAATGGCAAGAGAGTTGTTATTGGCATTCTCAGAGCACTCAACAGTCTCATGCGTATTTGAAATCTCGTTATTGGAAGCAACAATTGCATTCCATGCTTCATCCCATGCTTGTTCCCCAAGAGACTTGATGAGCTCCTTTTTCAAGGCATTTACCTGATCATTCAGCTTCCTAACCTCCTCAAAACATTCAGAGTTTGAAATTTGCTCCATTAATCCTAACGAAGCACGTCCTTGACTTTCATTGACACTAGGCTGGTGGAGATTCAAATCTTTCACTCTAAAGTTCACCTTCTCCTCCAGATTGAGGTTTACTGCCTTTGGAATCCAGACTTGCCTATTCTTGTTTCTTTTGCCATGCTCCTTAGCCCAATCTACAATAATCCTCTTGCCTCGCACTACTCTTCCATTGAGCAGATTGATACACCTTACTGCTTCTTGTTGTCTCCAGACTTCAATAAAACCAAAGTTTGAATTTGCATGCCTCCTATAGATGATGTTGGTGGATTTGATCCCTACGTATTGTTGGAAAAAATTAAGGCTGCTGGGAAAGAAACGAATCAAGGTTGTGGAGAACACAAGAAAACTAAGCCGTGGAAGAACCACTGCCTTGAAAGCGATTACGGCCCGACCTCGGTGCCAATCGGAATTGCCGGTCGCTCCCCAAGGTTAACTCAGATTATCCCGGGACACGTGCACTCGTGGCCAAGGATATGGAGTATGAAAAACTGTGTGCCCAGAAAGGAAGAGGAGATGAGAGGAGAGGAGAAGATAATTGTATTCGATGATGAACACAGTCCTCCAGAGGCTCCAATTTATAGGAGAACCTGCCCAAACACGTAAAAACATGAACTAAAAAAGAGATAAAAAAGGGGGAACCACAAAAAAAGACTGACTAAAAAAAGAAAAACGACTAATTGTAGTCATTACTCCAATTGAATGACTAAAAAAGGAAAACAACTATTTTTAGTCATTACCAACAATCCCCCACTAATGGCTTACAAAGAAGTCAAGAAAAGAAAAGGAAAAATTGGGCAAAACAGGTCAGATACTTAGGCGTCAATATCTTTCGATTTGAATTGACACATAAGTGATGTGAGGCAATAGTCAATAATCTAACAAGTGGACTAGGCCTTGAACTTGGAAGACTTTGATTGAGACCCCCACAACACATATCAACCTATAGAAAAACATACTCCGCGATAACAACATTTGCGCCTTTATGGCCATGCGCACACCTTGGGACTCATAAGTGCTCTAGAGAGATAGCCCAAATCTCTCATAGAAGGCGGCCAAACCTTCACACTTACGTAGGTAATTCCATCAAGTCTATCTCAACATAAACCACCACAAATGTAACTATGAAATTATTAAGAGCAATTAGTTCATCCTTACAATAAACAATCGGTGAATCCTTCAGTGCGTCTCACAAGCACCCCCCACAAAGGGCGTGGATTCATTAAGAGAATAATCTCAACCTTAGAAGCACTACTTTGCACCATAGGGATAAGGATGTAGTGCACCTCGAAGATTAGTATGGTTTCGTTGGACCAAATAATTGGTATCCACCATACCTCTTCAAGCCATAGGCTTAAGCCCTATCCCCCTCGATGCCTCTAGAACAACTCGTCTAGTCAACCCCTTAGTGAGAGGATCCGCCAAATTCTTCTCGGATCTCACATACTGCAAGGATATTACTTCATGCTTTAGCAATTGTCTCACTGCACTGTGTCTAACACGGATATGTCTCCTTTTCCCGTTGTAGACACTGTTATGAGCCACTCCAATTGCTGCCTGTGAGTCACAATGTATAGAGATAGGTGTTTCTTGTTTCTCCCATAGTAGCACGTCTGCTAAGAGACCTCTAAGCCACTCTGCTTCTTGACCTGCCAACTCAAGAGCAATAAACTCAGATTCCATGGTAGAGCGGGCTATGCATGTCTGTTTTGCAGACTTCCACAAGATAGCCCCTCCACCCAAGGTAAAAACATAACCACTAGTAGAACTAACTTCATCATTATCAGAAATCCAGTTTGCATTACAATATCCTTCTACAATAGCAGGAAATTTATTAAAGTGCAAACACCAATCCATTGTACCTTTTAGATACTTAAGCAAACGATGAAGTGCATTCCAATGTTCTTGACTAGGATTATGAGTATAGCGACTCAATCTACTCACAGCATAAGCAATATCAGGACGAGTAAAGTTCATCAAAAACATTACACTTCCTATAATTTTAGCATACTCAGATTGAGACACACTAAGACCGTTGTTCTTCTTTAAATGTATACTGGGATCGTAGGGAGTTCTAACAGGTGTCACCTCAAACATGTTAAATTTCTTTAACACTTTCTCAATATAGTGTGACTGACACAAAGCATAACCAGTGTTGGTTTTCCGAATTTTAATCCCTAAGATCACATCGGCTTCACCCATATCTTTCATTTCAAACAAAGAAGACAACAACATTTTAGTCTCATTGACTACAAGCAAATTTGTACCAAAGATCAGCATATCATCAACATATAAGCATATGAGCACACAATCTGATCCTATCATCTTGGAATAGACACAAGAATCAGACAAATTTGCAACAAATCCATTTTTCACAAGAGAACTATCAAACTTCTCAAACCACTGTTTAGGAGCTTGCTTTAGGCCATAAAGAGATTTTCTCAATCTGCATACTTTATCCTCCTGACCTGGTACTTCACAACCCTCAGGTTGGGTCATATAGATTTCTTCCTCTAAGTCACCATTAAGAAAAGTTGTCTTTACATCCATTTGATGCACAACAAGATCAAAAATCGCAGCTAATGCAATCAACGTTCTAATGGTGCTTATTTTCGTAACAGGAGAATAAGTGTCAAAATAATCTATCCCTTTCTTTTGGACAAAACCTCTAATGACAAGTCTGGCCTTATATTTATCAATTGAACCGTCAGACCTCAATTTCTTTTTGAAAATCCATTTACTACTAATAGGTCTACAACCCTTAGGCAAATCAGTTAATTCCCAAGTTTTATTAGACACTAGGGAATCTATTTCACTTCTAATGGCTTCCTTCCAAAAGGTTGCATCAATAGATCTAATAGCCTCAGCATAGGTTTTTGGATCTTCATCAATTAGAAATAAAGTCACAAAATCCTCAGTCAAAGCATCCACATCATAGTGATTAAAAACTTCAACTAGGAAAGCAGTAACAAAATCAGGTCCAAAAACAGTTGTAGTTCTTTGTCTTTTACTTCTTCTAGGCTCAATTTCCACATTTCTAGTACTAGAACTAGCAATAGGCAAGCTCACATTTTCAGGTACTACATCAGACACTACATCAGTTACCACATTAGGCACATTCTTTTTCAACGGAAACACTTGCTCAAAAAATTCAGCATCTCTATATTCAGAAATTGAATAATCACTCAAAGACATGAAACGATAGGCAACACTGTTTTGAGCATATCCAATAAAAACAGCATCAAAGGTTTTTGGGCCTATATTGGTACGCTTATGACTAGGTAAAGCCACTTTAGCCAAACACCCCCACACTTTCAAATAATTCAAATTCGGGGTATATCCTTTCCAAAGTTCATATGGGGTATGATCCCTCTTTTTATGGGGAACTCTATTAAGAATAAAACAGCAAATAAACACTTCCCACATGTTATCAGGCAATCCAGAACTCAGAAGCATAACATTCATCATTTCCTTAAGGGTACGGTTCTTACGCTCTGCTATACCATTTTGTTGAGGGGTGTAAGGAGCGGTAGTCTCATGAATAATACCATTTTTCTCACAGAAAACAACTAAAGATGTTGAGTCATATTCACCACCCCTATCAGATCTAAGCCTCTTGATTTTTCGGTCTAGTTGATTCTCAACTTTTGCCTTATATTTTAAGAACACTTCTTCAGCCTCGTCTTTAGACCTCAAAAGGTAAACTTTTGTATATCTAGAGAAGTCATCTACAAAGGTAATATACCATTTCTTTCCTCCTTTGCTCATTGTGTTCTTAAAGTCGGCTAGGTCTGAATGAACAAGTTCAAGCAACTGAGTTGATCTCGTAGTTACTGACTTAAAAGGTTTCTTGGCAAATTTTGCCTCAACACAAACATCACATTTAGAACAACTTTCTGTGCTAACATTTGGAATTAATTTCATGTTCTTTAGTCTGTTTACGGAAGCATAATTCACATGTCCAAGTCTACCATGCCAAAGGTTAACAGATTCAGCAATATAAGCAGAAATAGAAGCATTTCCATTAGCATCAGATGCAACATTCAGAACATATAAGCCATTACTACGATACCCCTTCCCAACAAATACCCCATTACGAAGGATAACAATTTTTCCAGCCTTTTGGTTCACCTCAAAACCAGCAACATCAAGGAGGCTACTAGAAACTAGATTTCTACGAAGGGAAGGGACATACAACACATTGTTCAAGCATAAAGGTTTTCCAGAAGTAAATTTAAGGAGAACTTTCCCTTTACCTAGTACCGCAGCAGTGGAAGAATTGCCCATGAAGACATGTTCACCATCAGGAACCTCTTCAAAGTCATGCATCAGATTCTTGTTGGTGCAGAAATGTCTAGTTGCTCCATTGTCCAGAATCCACTCGTTGTTGTTAGTCACGAGATTAGCTTCCACAGTTACTGCACAGAATACTTCAGTCTCCTCAGTCAGATTAGCTTGATTACTATTCTGTCCAGTGAATTTCTGGTGGGTTTGAACTGCTCCTTTGCTCTGATTGCACTGATATGCCTTGTGGCCAGGTTTGCCACAGACATAACAGAGAACCTTCTGCTTCTGGATTTTAGCATTAGGCTTGTTCAGTTGTTTCTGATGCTTGGATTGCTTCTGATCCTTCTTATTCTTTCCTTTGAACCTATCTTTATTAGCAAGAACAGAAGATTCAACCAGGTTAGCTTTAACAGAATTCAAAGAGAGAGAAGACATCTTATCTTTCAAACGATTTGCTTCCTCAGTTCTCATGTGGCTGATTAATTCTTGAAGGATCAGATCCTTCTTCTTGTGCTTGAGATTATTCCTATAGTCACTCCAGGATGATGGTGTTGGTGCTTCTGGATCTTCAAGATGAGGCGAGGACAACACATAATCAATCTCTAACTGTTCAAGACAAAGAAATAACTTTTGGGACCATCGTTTGAAATTGGTTCCATCGAAAGGCTCAATTTTGTAGATCTCAGCGAGGGTTTTAGGAGGAGCAGCCATTGATAGTAATCGCTTTCAAATTGTTGGAAAAAATCAAGGCTGTTGGGAAAGAAACGAATCAAGGCTGTGGAGAACACAAGAAAACTGAGTCGTGGAAGAACCACTGCCTTGAAAGCGATTACGGCCCGACCTGAATGCCGGTGCTCCCAAGGTTAACTCAGATTATCCCGGGACACGTGCACTCGTGGCCAAGGATATGGAGTATGAAAAACTGTGTGCCCAGAAAGGAAGAGGAGATGAGAGGAGAGGAGAAGAGAATTGTATTCGATGATAAACACAGTCCTCCAGAGGCTCCAATTTATAGGAGAAACTGGAAGCCAACAGCCACAGAAAACATGAACTAAAAAAGAGATAAAAAAGGGGGAACCACAAAAAAAGACTGACTAAAAAAAGAAAAACGACTAATTGTAGCCATTACTCCAATTGAATGACTAAAAAAGGAAAACAACTATTTTTAGTCATTACCAACACGTATTTCCTGAAAATCCCTCCTAAACCATATTTATCTAGGTTTTTTGGCAGATTGCCAATGAATAACGTTGCAGGAAACCCTTCAACCCAACTTCTCCCTCTCTTTCGCTCCCTTTCTCTCTCCTTTCTCTCCCTCCCTTTCTCTCTCATTTGAGATGTTTGTTGGTAAGTAAGATGTTTGTTATAATTGTAATTGGTGATTAAATGGTGTAATCGCAACTATATTATTTAGTCCCACAAGGCACAAGGTCATACAAGTTGACACCTTGGGACAATATGTGTGTGGCCAAGGTATAATGATATGGTATTATTATACATAATTGAATGTTTTGAAAAATCAATTGAAACCCCTCAATATAAGGGGGTCATGACCATGAGTGATATTTGATGTCACACTCATGAATTTTGTTGGGATTTTGAGGCGGTTATATTAAGTTGTCATGGTTGTAACATACCTAAGCCTCCCTTCAAGAGCAATTGCAACGAACTCTATAAAAGTTCAGCTCCCCAACAAAACCCTCCCGGTAGTAGCGTTGGAAACTCTATAAAAGGAAAGGGGAAACACCCATTTCCTAAGTTTTCCTTTAAGAGCAATTGCAAGAAGTTTGAGGATTCCTCACCTTGAGCCCTCCTCCCTTTTGTTTGATCGTTGTGAAAGATCAAACACATTCACATACATTCATCTTGATCTCAATTCGATCGTGATCATCTGGTCTATCAATTGGGATCCCTTTGAGGGTATGTTTGGAGAGTAAAAATGGAATGGAATTAGAATCCTTAGGTTTCCAATTCCTTTGTTTTGTATTTGGTGAGTGGTTTTAGGAATGGAATTACAATCCTCAAGGGTTTCTTATTCTCCCAAATGGGTGGAATTAGAACCCCCCAAATAGTAGAGGAATCAATTATATCCCTGTTTATTATTTTTTTTTTAAAAAAAACCAACGAAAAATTAATTAATTTAATTACTTAAACTTCCTTTATTGATGTGTTCTTTTCCTTCCCCTGACCTTCAACTACGTACAACAATGGTGACCTAAATTTGTGGTCTCCGATTCTCTCTCCTGTTATCCACGTTCACCCCTGCGTTCTTCACCGATCGAAGTTTCGACTTCGACCTTCTTTTTCCTTCCAAAACAGTTGAATCGACATCAGACATTTGATGCTCTGTCTAACATCAATTCAAATCTGAAGTGGTTGCAGATCCATGACTGTGGGTGTTGGATAGAAGAAATTTTAGTCTGTGAAATGAAAAGCAGTGGTTGCAGATCCATGACTGTGGGTGTTAAGGGTGGGGATCCGACCAGCCATTGTTGGCAGTGACCGACCGCCACGTAGACACAAACAAGGAGAAGGAGAGATGGTGGGAGAAGGTGGTGAATATGGCGGAAGCCAAGCGTAAGTAAACATACTGCTAGAAGATGGGAAGGAGGGATGGTGGGAGAAGGCGGTGAATATGACTATTGATGGAAGGAGGGATATGGTTAGGGGTGTGCATATTCCGGTCCGGACTAAAAAAAACCTGTGACCCGGACCGGACTGGACATGGCCTGGACCAATCCGGTTATGTTCGGTCCGGTCACCGGTCCATACTTTTAAAATTTTCGGGTTTCCGGGTCGGTCTCGGACCAAACTCTAAAAAATCGGGTTGGACCGGTTAGTCCGGGTTATACTTTTCTACATATATATAATTTAATTAAAATCAAATTCAATAGATATTTTGTCCATAAATATAATTATCTTTTATATTTTTCAAATTATACACTCACCATATTTAAACATAATTATTATTGCCTAGTTGCCTTTGAATCAACTTATAAGATCCTTTCAAAACT